>CM062808.1:156809368-157414322 GCA_031772625.1 Pinus tabuliformis
AACTTTTGGTCTCCAAAAGACTGATATACTGATCTGAACAATAAATGAGAGTGACTCACCCTCTTCTTTCAGCCTCCCTACACTTGCCTTTGCATAGTGCCTCTGAACCAAAGTTTCTGACCACTTCCCTTCTTGGATGGGCTGGTCTTCCTGGGAAGAACTGTCTTCCTCCTTGCCTTCTTGCAGAACTCCTGCTGAAATGGTTATAGAAGGTAGTTTTGAGTTTCTTTGCCTTGATCATTGATCCAAGGTGGCTCAACAAATGTGAAGTACATCTGCTCCACAAAATTTCATTTGTACCTGTTTGACAAACTGCCAACAACAACTGTTAACAACAACAGGCATACAGACAACAACTTGGATGGGCTAAACTCCTGCTTCAACAAAGGAAACATATTTCACATCTTGTGAACACCTCCATGTCTTACATCTGCATACAAATGATGGACTAGATACAAGCCCACAAAACATGCCTTTGAATAAATGACCCTTCAAGTCAAGCATGTACAAAAAGACCATTAGGACTCTTTTTCAAAAGATGAAATACTTCATCATTATCTCCATTTGGAGACCAAGTTAACTTCTCCCAAGTCAACTTGGCCTCACATGCATGTCAAAGCAATCAACCCTGCATGTTAATTACGCATACATGTTCAAATACAAGGAAAGCATCAACATCCCTGTGTTCATGCATCTCATGCTCATGCATGTATTCCACCTTTCAACTTTCACTTAAGCACACCGTCCTTTCGATGCTGAAATGAAATATAATGTAGATGCATCAATAGACATGCAATCTTAATCAGATCAGAACTCTACCCGTTCCATATCAATCCCTTTCAAAGGTACTACCTTTGTTTTCACATCAGCATCATCATGTGAATCATTCTGAGACACATCATTCATGGAATCTTCACTTCCATTTCTGCCATCTTCTCTTTCCACTTTCTTCAGCTTTTGTGGAAGCATTGCTGGATTCAAAGTCCAACATTTTGCGACAATATGTCCTTGCTTCTGGTAGTGAGTGCATTGCATGTGCATCGTCTTGACAGCATGATTTGCCTTGTCCAATGGACCTTTAGCTTCTTGCTTTTTTTCTTTCTTCTGCTTCCTGTATGTGGCCATTCTCTTCCAACATCTAGAAATATTATGGTTATCCAAACCAAAAAAGGAACAAGCAATTCTTTCCCCATACTTATGTGGAAATTTATCATGCTTTGCATAATCAAAAGGAATATGTTTAGAACTAGATTTATACCTCTCTTTCACCTTCATTGCCTTCACAAGGAGGTGACTTGAGTGAAGAAGTAGCTCCCTTTGGAACATCATCAATCTCTTCAAGGCTGTTGGAGTCTCCCCAACTCTTTGGTTCAAGTGTGTGCTTTTGAACACCTGCATCCTACAATTGATGTTTCAAGCTATTGTATTCCTCTTGAATATAAACTTCACACTTTTGAGGTAGAGGACATGAAATGAAACTCCTGCTTGGGATTGTTTCAATGGCCTTCATGGCAGCTTTGGAACTCTGTCCATAAGACTGTCCATAGCCAATACCCAAATACTTAGGCCTTTCCTCAACCATTATTGGTTCAACAATACCTTGTGCATGCTTTCCCAAGCCCTTTCCTTCATAGCCCATATTGGACATTAGCTTGGAACCTATGCCTTTAGTATGTTTTTTGAAAGAACCAATATAAGCATTCTCAGAGGAATTTGAAGACAAACTGGAATGGCTTACCTCTTCTTCAAGCTGGTACTCGACTAAGGCTTCTTGGGCAACAAAGAGTTGTGTTTTGAACTCATGCATCCTCTTCAGGTTCATATTTGCAATATGAAGTTGCCTCTCCATTTCCTGGAATTTGTTTGCAAGCAACTGCTTCTCTTCCTTCAGGGAATTCAACTGCTTTCTAAGCATGCTGCTCTTCCTTCCATCCTCATACATTTCTCTCACCATATCCATCATGGTGGAAAATTCTTTCTTCATGTCTTCATCAAAGAATCTTGTGAAGATAGCAAAATTTGAGGACCCACTTGTATAAGTTTTCATTATGCTAATGATTAAAAAAACTTCAACAAGATAAATAAAGAGCTTATTTAAGCAACCCATTGCAACAAACCTCTTGTGCTTTGGGTTGCCTTGAGCTCCTTGGGATGGAAGAATGCCTTCACCCCTTCTTCCAATTTGTCCTTCTTGGACTGAGCTATCACAGCTTTCCCTTTACCTCTGCAAACTCAAAAGATAGCCAGTCTGCAAAACAAGCATACAATCAGCCTCTTGTTGTTCAAACACCTTTCAGATAAGCAGTCTTTTCTTTGTCAATCAAGCATTCTGATATAACCTTCTTTGAAGGTGGAGTTAGTCAATCTTAAGCTCTGATACCACCTGATCTGATAATGGGGCACTAAAGGCTTCTTGTCTAACTTACAAGAACCTCTCCCACTTCCAAAGCTTGAATATTCCCAAGTCTATTTGATTAACAATGCAAAAATAAGAAATGCTTGACAATATAGTGTATGCTTATGCTTGTCTTAAACTGATTATATGCTTTAAAAATCTGTTGTTTGTGCTGATATGTAAATGTGCTTACTAATATATATATATATATATATATATATATATATATATATATATATATATATGAATATAACAGTGAATAAAGTAGCAGAGATAATGCAGCAATAAAGCAGACACATGAACAACAATATTAATTTGGAGTTCACCCACAACTCTTGGGCTACATCTCCGTGAGCTCTAGTCAACTCAACTAGGCTCTCTGGGATTATGGTGTAAGTCATTTTTACAAGCTCTTGGCCCAACTCCTGCGGTTTTGCACAAAAACAGTGGGTTTAGACACCATCTAATCCCCTGGCTCTTGAAGATCTAGCTCTTGGCTCTTAGTTCTGGCTCTTGGCTCTAACTCTAGCTCTTTGGCTCTTGGTTTTGGCTCTTGGCTCTGACTCTGGCTCTTTGGCTCTGGATCTGGCTCTCTGTCTCTTCAGCTCTGGCTTCTTTCTGCCTTCTATAAGGAAAACAGTCCTCTTGGCCTTTCACTTGGCTTCCAAGTGACCCCATAGGCTGCTCTGTTTGCTTCTGCTCTGCCTCTTGGCCTTAGCTTCCTGCTTTGGCTTCAGCAACAGAAACCCCAACAACACCCTCAACAACCAACAATCTCCTCGTTATGTTGTTCTGTGGCTTTTTAAGCCAAATTGACATTGCCTGTTCATTGTCCCTCTCGAGCTCTCTGTCTTCTCGCTTTAGTCTGCTCAAATCCCTTTTCTGAATGTTAGAAATCATTGCTAAACACTCTCAGGGATGGATGCCATGTATACCGTAATGGAAGGGGAAATCGGCGCTTATAATCCTTTGAAACAGTCATTTTCTATTAACACAGGAAAATGCTACAAAACATGGAAGAATCCATAGAACACTGTTCATCCAAACTTGAAACTCCCATAACCCCGCTTTATAGCGCTATCGGGTCCGCCTGGGAGTCGCTATCGCATATCACAATTGGCCTATCCCTTTATATTTAAAAATACATTAAAAAATGGCATTTGGCAGATCTCAAATCTTATGAGATAGAGCCTATTTTTCCATCGGGTCTGGCTATCGCATTGCGCAGATATATATATATATATATATATATATATAACGGGGCCGATGCAATAATGCGATGCGACAAGTCGCAATTGCAAATCACACAAGTCTGAGGCCTTTCCATATAATAGGGTCTATGCCAGCGCCGATTGCGATCTGCCGATATCGGCGATCGCGGTATCACATCGGCTTGGTCCCATGCATGTTATGTGCCTTCCTCCGATCCGACCCGCCGATTGCGATTCATCGATCGGATCTAGACCGTTGATCGGCTAGATCCGACGGCTCCTGTGCGGATTTGGTTTAAGGCTCCGATATGCCTTTTTTCGCTGTTTTCTCATGTTTTTAGCCTCTTTTCTCAAAGAACAAGGGGAGCTTCTTTTCATGATAACTTCTTCATCTGAAGTCTGTTTTCGCCCATTCAAGTTGCGTTGGATTCAGAATGAGAAGATCTCTGCAATGAGACTATTTCTGGGAGCATCCTGTGACTTTCATTTTCCTCTGATTTACAAAGGATTTGTGCCATTTAGCACCTTTTACCTCATATATAAAGTCTTTTAGACTTAGAGGTTTATCCAAGATCCATTTTTGGATCATCATGGTTCTTTGGTAGGAATTCATGTTTAATAACACATTTTGCCTCTATAAACACCACATCTTAGATGTACACAATCTTATTTGTTTCTCGGTTCCAAAGCTTATAACCTTTTAAACCATCCTTATATCCAATAAAGATGGACTTTTCAGATTTACTATCCAACTTTGTTCTTTTCTGCTTTGGAACATGTACATATGCATCACATCCAAATACCCTAAAATGTTTAAGAGAAGTTTTCTTACTAGTCCATACCTCTTATGGAGTCTTATCCTCCAACGTTGATGAAGGTGATCTGTTAACCAAGTAACATGCAGTCTCCACCGTCTCTGCCCAAAATTCCTGTCCTAACCCGACACCACTGAGCATGCTTCTTGCCCTTTCCATCAACGTCTTGTTCATTCTTTCTGCAACTCCATTTTGTTTAGGTGTGTATGGAGTGTTGGAATATAATCCTAACATCTACATTTATTTTTTAGCCTAAGTATCCTTGACTTAGCCACATGCACTAAAAATCATGTTCACACTTGGTTTTTGGTAAACTAGCTCGGTGGACCAACTTTCCCTTGTTTTTTGCCTTTAAAGGCTTAATATTATGGAAATATTGGTCCAACCACTTTCCTAAACCAATTAGACATCTAAGTGCATGTTCACACCTAACCACACCTCATCCACTTGAGTTATTTGAGGATTGGTGCCCCACATGAAGATTCCCCCTTAAATCAAGAGATTTAGTCCCCCAGACCATTTTAGCATGTTTTAAAGTTGACTTCCTTGTGAGATGCGCCCCTCCTCATGCTTTCCTCCTGGCTGATAGTTGGCATAGGTTGTCTTGAGTCATTGTTTCTATTTTAGGCCTCCCTGTAGCTTTTCTTAGCATTTTCTAGTTTTTTTACTGGTTTTTTTCCTAGTTTTCTAGATTCGACAATTTCTATATAACCACCTCCCTTTGGGATTAGAGGTTTGGTTGCTCATGTATTACTATTGTTCATTAATTTAATACATTTAATTTTAAGGAGCAAATTCTTTCTCTCCTCTCTTGAATATCAACAAATTACTTGTGTTTAATTTAACTAGAATTCTAGATCTATCGGAGTTTCTGCAGGAATTCTACATGGTATCAGAGCTAGTTCAAATCTAGTGGATTGTACACAGTTTTATTTGCAGGTATAGATAATTAGGAGTTACAACAACCAGCAATGGATCATCTCTCTTAGCCCACAAAACTCGTTCTAAATCCTTTCAATTACTTCGAATGGAAGACAAAGATCACTCTGCTCCTCCGAAGCAAAGGGCTTTATAGGGTAACAATGGGAACAGAGACTGAACCGAATTCTACAGCGGAGAAGATCAAGTATTTCAATAAATTATATGAAGCAATTAGGATGATATGCCTATCAATTTCCAAAGAACTCCTGTTTCATGTTAGCGGAGCCACTACTCCCGATGCGGTCTGGACCACATTGGAAGGACTATTCAACAAGCAGGATGAAGTGAGAGTGCATCAACTGGAGAATGAAATCATATCCCTCAGTCCAACTCATATTAACAACATGCAGGAATACTTCACCAAGTTTAAATCCCTCCTCATTGAACTTGATGCATGTGGAGTCAAGAAAGAGGAAGATCAACTCATCCTTTTAATTCTCTTGAAATTAGGCCCTGAATATTCTGTATTTGTATCGTCTTTTCAAGCATCTAAATTGACTCAAGAAAAATGGAAAATGCCTCCATTGAATGAATTCATTGCAGCATTGAATCAAGAGCAAGCTAGGTTAGTCCAAATGGGTGCCATCAAGCATTCAAAGAACCAAGCACTTGCGGCTACTGGTGCTCCAAAGAGTAGTGGAAGAGACAAGACAAAAGGAAAGGGTAAATTTAATGAATCGAAGAAGAAGAGTCCCTTACAATCTTCAAAGAGCTCTTCTTTGCCTAAGGGTAAGAAGAAGAAGGAAAGAACACTTTGCAGCTACTGTTCCAAAGGTTTTCATCCCAAAGAAAATTGCATGAGGAAAACAATCGATGAGATAGCTAAGCAATTGCAGCAACACAATCTCACTGTGCCCGAGAATGCAAAGAAGGATGATAACAAAACGGGAGATGGGAGAGGGAGAGCACAAGATGGTCATGATTTAATGGTTTTCACATCCACTCCATCAGCTTGGATCCTTGATTCAGGTGCATTAAACCATATGGCTGCATCAAAAGATGAATTTTTCTCCATCGAAGAAAGCACCAGATCCCCAATTTACTTGGGAGATGCCACACCCACAAAGGTGTGTGGAGAAGGAATTGTAGAACTTGAAGGGGGCTGCTTCACAAATGTGCTTCAAGATCCCTCGTTGTCTGCAAATATTCTGTCGATATATCAGATCACTCATTCTGACTCTGGAAGGAAGGTGGAGTTCACTCCTGACTCTGCAGTGATTATCAATATTTCCACGAGCTCACAGCTTGCACATGGAATTGCAGATCACGGTTCTCATTTGTATTTCTTCTCCCACTTTTTTCCTAAATCTATTAGCACTGTATTTCTGTCAGAATCTAGTTATATCAGTAGGTTATGGCATGAAATATTTGTCCATCTTAACTATAAGTACTTGCATCAACTCAGCAAGGAAAACATGGTAGAAGGATTTCCCACTATTAAATTCACAAGTGGTGTATCTCAAGGATGCATTCTTGGCAAGCATCCGAAGCAAAAGTTTGACAAAGGGAAGCCATAGAGAGCTTCTTCACCTCTTGGGCTGATTCACAATGACATCACGGGCCCATTCCTGCAACTTTCAATCAGTAAGGCTCGATATGTACTCACCTTCATATATGGTTTCTCTTGCTTTACTTGGGTATTTTTTTTTGAAATTAAAATCGGAAGTATTTGAATGCCTTATATAATTTAAAGAACTTGCTGAGAATGAGTCTGGGTGTAAGATTAAGATACTCTGTATTGATAATGGGGGGGAGTATGTCAATAAAGATGTGAAACAACTTTGTATTGATGTAGGTATACAACTACAACACAGAGTGCCATATACACCACAACAGAATGGTGTCACAGAGAGGAAAAACCGGTTGTTAAAAGAGATGGCCAATTGTATGCTACAATCAAAATAATTAGCTCCTAAGCTATGGGCTGAAGCTATTAATTGTGCAACATACATTCAGAACTACATTCCTCACAAAGCACTCAAAGGCACCACTCCATTTGAATGTTGGACTGGTAAGAAACCGAAAGTGTCGCACTTTTGCATTTTTGGTTCACGAGCATGGGCTCACATTCCGACAGATAAGAGGAAGGCTTTGGAGCCTCAAAGTGTTGAATGTATCTTTGTTGGATATCTTGACAGTGTCAAAGGATATAGATTGCTGGACTCTCACACTAAAAAGTTCCTTGTAGCTCGAAGTGTGAAGTTTGAAGAAGAATCACTGCATGATTTTTTAGCAGACCCTGCCGAGGAACTGCTTGTTGCCACTGATGAGGAGGAGTATGAAACTTCTTCGAGCACTTTAGAGCAGCCATAAAAGAAGCCTCTTGGGTTTGATTTAGAGGATGAGGAGCAGGTCATGGCTTCTCCAACTCAGCTGCCAACTTGGGCAGAGAAAACCCTGCAAGATGCAGGTGAACTAGTCGGTGGTCCTGTGGATGCCAGAAGGACTAGATCACAGTTTTTTGGGGCTCCTCAAGCCCTGGTTGCCACCTAACCATTGCTTCCCATACATTGCTATATGACACTTGGTTCAGATCCACAATCACACTTTGAGGCTGCTGGAAACCTGCTTTGGGAGGCTGCCATGGATGAAGAGTACTCTGCTCTCATGGAAAACAACACATGGGACTTGGTTCCACTTCTGAAAGGAAGAAAGCTTGTTCGATGCCGATGGATCTATCGAAAAAAGATTGCTGTAGATGGTGAGATCAGCAAGTACAAATATTGACTTGTTGCAAAAGGATACTCATAGGTACATGGCATAGACTACACAAAGATATTTGCACCTGTTGCAAAAATGGACTCCATTCGATTAGTTTTCACCATTACTGCTTCTTGCAGATGGGAAGTTCATCACATGGATGTGAAGAGTGCATTTCTTCATGGATATATCAAGGAGGATATATATATGGAGCAGCCATAGGGATACATTCAGAACTCTTCCCTCGTTTGCAGATTAAAGAAATCTTTGTATGGCCTAAAACAGGCTCCCAGAGCCTGGTATGCAAAGATGGATTCTTTCCTGCTTTCCATTGGATTCATTCGATGCAAATCTGATTCGAATGTTTATTTTCTACAACATGATGATTCCCTTTTGCTGATAGTACTTTATATAGATTATTTACTGATGACAGGGAACCTTACCTCAGCTATTGATTCGACAAAATCAGCATTGCACGATCGATTTTCCATGACAAATTTGAGACTGTTGCACTACTTTCTTGGTCTTGAAGTTTCTTAGTCTACTTCAGGGATCAAGATGGCACAGTCTAAGTATGCAATCAGATCTACTTGTCCGCTTTCAGATGACAGAATGGAATCCAACAACATCTTCCTTTCTTTCGGGGATCAGATTTGAGGATGCGGGTACTATATCTTTGGTGGACAGTACGTTGTATCGATAGTTGGTTGGGAGTTTGTTGTATCTTACTCACACCCGACCTGATATATCTTTTGCAATAGGAGTTTGTTCCAGATATATGAAGGATCCCCATGAGCTTCACTGGAAGCTGCAAAGAGAATCCTTAGATATGTGAAAGGTACTTCCAGTTTTGGTATCTTTTATGTTGCAGATTGCCCACTTTCACTGATTGGGTACACAGATTCTGATTGGGATGGCGATGGTACAGACCGCAAGTCCACCTTTGGTTATGTTTTCAGCTTTGGTTCAGGGCCTTTTTTCTAGTCTAGCAAGAATTAATCCATGATTGCTTTATCTACAGCTGAGACAGAGTATAGAGGTGTAGTGAATGCATCTACACAGGCTGTTTGGTTACAGGGGCTTCTCTCCGAGCTTGGTGTTCAATATCCACTTCTGACTGTCATATTTTGTGACAATCAAGGGTCTATTTAGATATTGATTGATCCAGTTTAGAGGCAGAGGACCAAGCACATCGATATTCACATGCATTACATCCACGAGTTGATCCGTGATCGAGTCATATCACTGCAGTACTGCCCCACTGAGTAGCAGGTTGCAGACATCTTCACCAAGTATTTCACTGAAAAGAAATTTTTAGAACTAAGAGCTATGCTTGGAGTGGTGGAGACAGCTGAGTAGGCCCTTCTCGCCACTTAGACCTTTTTTCCTCTTTTTTTTTTTGGGGGGGGGGGGGGGTGGGATTCCCATGAGGATCTTTTATTTATTGTACTTGAGTACCTAACATGGCATCTTGGCCGGGACTCAGTTTAGATAAGTGAATTAGGATGAAGGGGGGGTGTTGGAATATAATCCTAACATCTACATTTATTTTTTAGACTAAGTATCCTTGACTTAGCCACGTGCACTAAAAATTATGTTCACTCTTGGTTTTTTGTAAACTATCTTGGTGGACCAACTTTCTTTTGTTTTTTGCCTTTAAAGGCTTAATATTATGGAAATATTGGTTCAACCAATTTCCTAAACCATTTAGACATCTAAGTGCATGTTCACACCTAACCACACCTCATCCACTTGAGTTATTTGAGGATTGGCGCCCCACATGAAGATTCCCCCTTGAATCAAGGGATTTGGTCCCCTAGACCATTTTAGCATGTTTTAAACTTTCCTTCATTGGGAAATGCACCCATCCTCATGCTTTCCTCGTGGCTGATAGTTGGCATAGGTTGTCTTGAGCCATTGTAGCTATTTTAGGCCTCCCTTTAGCTTTTCTTAGCCTTTTCTAGTTTTTTACTAGTTTTTTTCCTAGTTTTCTAGATTCGACAATTTCTATATAACCACCTCCCTTTGGGATTAGAGGTTTGGTTGCTCATGTATTACTATTGTTCATTAATTTAATACATTTGATTTTATGGAGCAAATTCTTTCTCTCCTCCCTTTAATATCAACAAATTACTTGTGTTTAATTTAACTAGAATTCTAGATCTATCGGAGTTTCTGCAGGAATTTTACATGGAGTAGTCTTCTATCATGCTATACCACAATTATTATAGAACTATTCAAATTCCTTCTTTCAAAACTCTCCACCATTATCTATCCTCACCACCTTTATCTTCTTCTCTATTTGTTTTTCAACCAGAGCCTTAAATTTTTTAAACCTGTTAAAAAGTTCAAATTTCTTCATGAGGAAATATATCCATGTATTCTTTGAGAAATCATCTATAAATGATACATAGTACACATAATTTCCTAGTGATGGAACTGACACAGGTCCAAACACATCACTGTGCCCAAGCTCTAATATCAGTTTCACCCTCTTACCACCAGAGGGGAAACTCACCTGATTCTGCTTCCCATATACACAATTTTCACAGAAATCAAAATCCAGAGAGCTATTAGACATACCTTCTACCATACCATTACCATGGAGTATTCAAAGGCCCTTCTCTCCAATATGTCCAAGCCTTTGATGCCATAGCATGGTCTTTTCTCTCGAGACCACTAGATTTTCTGCTCCACTTTTAGGAACCACAGAACTGTTGCACCCATCAATAACAATGCCACCTTGAAGCTTGTACAAAGTTCCAACCTAAACTCCCCGCAACAATACCAGTGCTGTCCGAACCATCTTGCAGGTATATTTCTCGAACACTGTTTTCACACCTGCATCATCTAGCTTGCTTACAAAAATTAGATTTCTGTCCAATGCAGGTATAGGCAGAACACTTGGAAGTGTTCTAATCCTTCCACCTTGGAACTTCAACTTGAATTTTCCATGACCAACGATTCTAGCCTTCCTGTCATCCCCTAAGAATACATCACAACCATTGTATTTATCATACTCGTAGAACCACTCTCTATGGGGAGTGAAGTGAAAGGATGCACCTGAGCCAATTAGCCATGCCTCATGATCTACATGTGTACTTGAAGAAGAAGCCAAGTACACATCCCCGCCTTCATCAGAGGTATTCTTTGCCTCTATAGAAGGAGCATCATCAGGTCCCTTTCCTTTCTCAGGAGCTTTAGATTTACAGTCCCTTTTGTAGTGCCCTTCCTTTCAGCATTTCCAGCACATCTTTATAGGTTTTCCTAGAGACTTAGATCTCCCTCTAGATTTAGATCTCCCACTCGATGACTTATTTTTGTCTATGTTCTGGGACTATCCTCATAAAAACAAGGCATCACCATTCTGGCCCTCCATATTTCTCCATCTCATCTCCTTCGAAAGCAAGGATGAGACTATTTCATCAAACTACAAGGCAATTGCATTGCTACGTATTGCAACGGCCAGACTATCCCATGAATCTGGTAGAGAAAACAACAAACTAATACACTTATCTTCATTTGAAATTTTAATATCAATAGATAATAATTGACTTACCATAGTATTAAATGCGTTCAGATGCTCTGTCATCGAGTCTCCATCTCTCATCCTTAGGTTATACTTTTCCATAGGAACAATTCACCAGAGACTTAGATTGGTACAAAGTCCCTAACTTGTCCCACAAAGCCTTCAACGAAGCTTCCCCTGATACATTCAGCAATACTGAATCTAAGACAAACAATCACATTGTGTTGTTTGCCTTCCGATCCAAGTTCGCCTAGACTTCAGCTGACATTGTTGTTGGTTTAGTACCTGAATCTACCGCGATTCTCTGATCTTTATCCACCAATAGATCCTCCATCTTGAGTTTCCACAACTTAAAACTATGACCATTAAATTTCTTGATCTCTATCATCTGCTCGCCATCTGAATAGGGTCTACCATAGGCCCAAGCAAAGGGCCATCAGCAACAAAGTCATCCCCTTGAAGTCAAAACAACTCTGATACCAAATGTAGGTTTTAACCCCCCAGAAATTACCTGCATACGAGTTCTAAAAACAGAAAATAAACAATGGAGAGAGAATAAAACATATAATAGATATACAAAGATATTTTCCCCTAGATCCCAAAATTGGGACTACCAGATTGATTTTTCATTATATTCCTTCCAATGTTACAATACATATATATACATGTTGAAGCATCCATAAACCCCAATCCATTAACCCTCGATTAGAACATAACCATAGTTCCCTTGACCAGATCTACAAAATACCATGGACTGAAAAACATCATACCTAAAACCGTGTGCAAAATCTATGCACAAAACCATAGGTAGGTCCGCCCACCTAATATAGGGTCCAAAATAAATTTCCTGGGGTGTTGCCTCGGACCTCGTGCAAGGTGGCGGGAGGGGGGTAGCCACCCCCCCGTGTATCGAGTAGTCATGGAAAGAATATAACACAACCAATAGGGAGATCCCCTGAATGTTGGCAGGTCCAGCACCGTCAACATTTCTAGCACTAGAAGGAGGGTCACCAATATTATATGGTTGATTGTCCCACCGACCCCACTCATCCATATTCTAGTCAAGGTAGTAACATCCACTCCCTCTCCCCTACTCGCAACTCTGAAGCTGGTAACTCCTAACCGCCCAGGCTTGAAAGTGAAATCCCGTACCACCAAATTTGGCCTCTTTGCCCCATCACCCGTCAATTTGAAAAAGTTGTTAGACTAGTTCCGAGAGTCTTCCATATTCTCAAATGAGGAACAAGACCACCCCCACAGGAGTAGTGGTATCCTCTGTTGAAGAAGTGATCCTCACCACTCTTGAAGAACTAGCAGAGGTTGTTGAAAAGGAAGAAGAGCCTCCACTCTTTCACCAAGGAGAAGGAGATAATCCCTTACTCTCGAGTTCAAATTCCAGCAGAGGAGGTAGAGGGGAGGGAAACGAAGGAGAAGAAGAGGAGGAGGAACCAATAGATTCAGAAGAGGAAGAGGAGGATAACTAAGAAGACAACATGGAAAACTAAAATTTGGATTGGATGACTCAGGGCCCACTAGGACTTTCGGATGTCTTGCACAAGATGCCAAGACATGCAAAGAAGCTCTTAACGAAATATGACCCTTACAAGACGGTGAATTTTGAAGATCACTTAGACAATTTTTACATACATCTACGAACACATGAGGTACGTTATGATGACGTTGCATTTATACTATTTCCATGTACCCTGGATGGTAGAGCAGTTGTATGGTACCACAACCTTCCTCTAAATTCCATACATAATTGGAGGGAATTCAAAAGGATATGTGTTGAGAAATTTGCTGAAGATGAGACCCCTGTCATGTTACTAAAGGAGTTGGGTAGTCTCAAGATGGAGCAGAAGGAAAAGGTTAAAGATTTCAATCAGAGCTTCAACTGCATCTTGAACAAGCTTTCAGACGACACAAAACCTCATGACTCCATAACCATTGACTACTACACTTCTGCCTTGCTAACCAATATTGTGCAGTTTGTCAAGAAAATTGTGAGACAACCTATAACATAAAACTATCAAGAGGCTATTGCCGTAGAGAAGGACCTGCGTGCTACTAAAGTCATCATAGATGATGAACCCACCAAAGACTCCAAAGACATAGGTAAGTGGTCTCATGCCTTTGTGAGAAAGGCTAAGGAAAAGGAATCAAATGATCTTGAAAGCCTTACTTGTCTTGTCCAGTCCCCGACCACCGAAATGGATGAAATTAAACAAAGGAAAAGCGAGACTACCATGAGAAACAAGCCCCCCAAGTTCATGTTTAGGAAGAATGTAACTTTAGGCAACAACAACAATCAGCCAAAAAAAGGTGCACAAAGTTCCAATATGGTTCTGAACATTGACAAAATTGGCACAAATTCATATTGCAGGTTCCACAATGAGCATCATTCAGAGAAGACGTGCCCACAATGGAACCAAGGCATGAGAAGTTTGGTTGCGTAGTTGTTTGACTCAGTCATGGTTGAGGAATAGGTTGAGCCTAATAATGAAGAAGAAGAAGCTGCTATAGTTGATAAAGCTCCAACCATTGGGCATGCAATAAACATGTATCAGTGTGTTCTTGCAGACCATAAGAACACTACTAATAAGGAGCCCCCTGAGTGATCGTCCGACCCAGAAGAAAAGTAAACGATACAACTTGAGAAGTCAGGGGCCGACCACTGTGATTGAGGTGCCAAAACAAAATTCAAAGAAAACCTATTAAGAAAACTGAGTCCTCCAACTAACTCAATGCAGAACACTCAAAGCAAGTCCGGGAAGATTGTTCCAACAAAAATGTTTCCACCAACATTAAAGACAAAACCATTCCACCGGAAACCATAAACCCAGTTTCACCCCCGGATACCTCAGTGAGTCTTCTCGTAGTAGAGTACAACAATGCAGAAGACATGAAGAAGGTTTGTGTGAACATCTCTCTATTTGAACTCACAAAAATCAAGAGCCAATGAAACATTCTTCTACGAGCACCTGGGAAAACTTCTACCGGTATTGCTACCTCTTCAGACAAGGGATCTAGTAAGTCTCATGATACCCTTGCATTTGTGCTTAATGCACTCCACGTGGAGGCTAACTCACTTTTCCCACCATTCTTGTTAACATTTGAAATATTTAACTTCAATGTACACAATTGCTTGGTTGATTTTGGTGCATCGGTTAATGTCATGGCACTCTTCATGGTCAAGAAGATGAATGCTCAATGGAATAAGATAGATGCACATATCATCCAACTGGACAAACCTTGTGTTCCAAAAATTAGTGAACTTAGAGATGTTATCATCCGGTTATCAGCTGATAGACGAGTTCATCAATGCATCAACATTGTAATTATGGACATTCCAGAAGCATATGGGGTATTCCTAAGCAGGTCAAGAAAATTGCAAGGATACTTTGACACTGATTGATCACACTTATGGCTTTCGTATAGAGGCAGGAACAATCAGATTCGAGTACAGTCAGAGAGATACATGAAGCACACCATGACTCCCTTGGATGGGCATAACGAGCCGCTGGCTTTCATATAACTTATTTTCGGCAATTGTTTTCTAGAAACATATTTGGGGTGTTATATTATAGAGCCATCCCCAGTTCCATTAGACACACAGTTGGACCTCCTTCCATGTCCAACTGACGATAATGAACTTTTTATAGTAAGAAATAGTAATAGTATTAGTAGTCCTTGTACAAATGATATGTGGACCATGTACTTTGATGGATCCAAGACACAAGAGGACTCTGGAGTTTGCTGTAGTTTAATAGACTCGTTGCAGAGAAAACACTTAATTCTAGTCGTTTGGAATTTGAGTGCACGAACAACACCACAGAGTATGAAACACTCATCTTGGGCTTACAAAAATCCATTGACCGCAATTTTGTTGTCCTGAAAGTGGTAGGTTACTCTAAAATCATGGTGCATTAGGTACGTAACGTTATACATTGTGTCACCTCGTCTTAAGAGTTATCAACAAGAGGTAAGGTGACTCATCTCTCATTTCCAAGTTTTCAATATTACTTCAGTACCAAGAATGCATAATGCAGCCATGGATGCCTTGGTAAACGCAACTGCTAGGATGTTATTGTTAAGGGATGGCTTTACTATTGAAATTTTGTATAAACCTTCTATCCCAAACAACATAACTAACTTACATGTTTTTTATGATGACCAAATGTTGTAGATTTTTCTTCTCAAAGATGTATGAAAATAACCCACTTAAGAATGTGGATGACAAACAGTCTCAACAATATAGATGGTTACTAAACATTGTAGATATGCAACAACTGATAGAAACAAAATCTGCGAAAGCCCTGATCTATGCCACAATCATTGTTAAACATAAAAAAGAAATAGTAATAACTCCAATCATCCAATGTAAACCAGATATACAAAGAATAGATTTTATTATAACACCTGTGAAGGGAACAAATAAATGTTACCACTCCCCCTCTATGGGATGGGTTATTGGCTATCCTCAAACGTCTTCAATTTTTTCATAAAGTCTGTCTCCTCTTTAATGTGTAAACCTAGAAAATGAAATGTTTGAGCTCAATGGGAACTCAAATGTAAGAAAAATGGTGGTGGACAATGAAAATAATCAAAAGTGAATAATCAATGGAAAACCCTTCTATTTATAACAAAATATTGAGTTATCCTCGAATAATGAGCAATAATAAAATATTATTAACCCCATTCTTGGAATAACCACTTGGAATATTTTATTATATTTGGTTAGGAGGGAAAAATATTGAAACTTTTATTTAGAAATAATAAATAAATAAATGATTTATTTATCATCGCAAGAAATTGCTTAAGGAATAATAAACAAATAATGATTTATTTAATTATTCATAAGAGATTTAGTCAAATTTGACAAGGAATAATAATTAATTAGTGATTAATTAATTATTCTTAGAGAATTAAGATAATTAATAATTTATTTGTTGATTTTTCATAATTTGGTCAAATATGACAAGGAATAATAATTGAACAATGGTTTAATTAATTATTCCTAGAATAAAATCAAATAAATAGTGATTTATTTAATTATTCTTCATAGGTTTAATTATAAATTACTTAACAAAGGTGGTTTATTAAGTAATTTATCACAGTGAAAGCAATTTTACTATGGTAAAGTTGGCTTTACATGGTTTACTTCGATCCATCTAGTAAATTAGGCTAGATGTTCAATTTTTTGGTGATGACAAATTTTCCACCAATGTATGAATGTTAGGAGAAAAATGTATGACCAAATTTCGTTATAAATACACAATCACTAGACGACACAGTGGGGGGGAGAGAGAGAGAGCATTAAAGTTGAAGCAAAAGAGGATAGTGACAAAGGGGGCGAGACAAATGCAAGTCTCCTTTTACGTTGTGGTATTGGACCTCAATGAAGTGGGGGACGCATACCCATACCCTTTGAGATAACTTAGTACAAAAATGGTGTGCCCAGAAACATAAAACTAAGCTATGAAGTACATGTTGAATGGTACATGAAATGCTGGCATAACAGAGCTAGAAAATAATACAATGTATCCCATATATGTAATTCACCTGGAAAAACATGAGCTAGGACTGAATATAATAGTATCTGAGTACATGAGATATAATGACCCTTCCCTCAAAAAATGGGTGGGAGGGAGGGTAAAACAACCGGAGAAGCCCTGTTGAACAGGGAAGGGCTCTACAAAATTGAATGGATCATCTGAAGGAGACGTGCATGCTATGAACACTACGATCAGTAGGAACCAAATCCATCAACTCTGCGGAACTGCATCTGAGGCTGTAGCATAATAGGAATGCATCCGAGCATTTGGGGGGCTACCTGAAGGGCCACCCCCTCATGAGGTTTGAAACATCTCACACATGCCTGAGAATCACTGGTACAATCTGCTGCATCATTGGACCATCAAGTGTATGAATCACAAACATGAAACAACCAAGTCAAAGGGAAATAATGAGTCCCTCTGCTCGATCTGAGGCGCCGAACAAGAATGGAAGCTGGAACCAAGATACACTGCCCTCTATGTTGTTCCTCTGGAATAAATGAGTTGATGTTGATAGAATAGGGCCTGTAATAGGTGAGAAATGAGGATCCTCAACTAAGGAACGAGGGAAAATAATAGTGTGACTGATGGAGTGACACCAGGGACAATGGAAAATGATGGGACTGAGGGAACAACAGATGACTTCCCTTGTCAGATCATAAAGTGCATGGTTGACCTAGTAGCAACTGACTCGACTCTGAAGGGGATGGGGGATAGTATGAGTGGAGGACAAAATGGGACACACAGGATGAATGGTATCCAAATATGGATGCAATATTGTGATGTGATATAATGGGTTACGAAATAAACTCCATGGATGCAAGTGTGACTCATCGCGGATGCTCTGAACAAGGGTGACTCGATGACGTTGCCACACAGAATAGGCTTGGTGGGGACCATGAAAGCATGAGTAAATGATGATTACTCATGATGAAAATCAATATGTGAGACGACAAGCATTAAGGGAAGGTGGTCCCTAAGGTACAAGCGATGTATATGAAGAAATTCGATTTTAAGAGGTGACGAAGTGATCCTTCTTGGAAAAATGGCTTCCAAGTGAGATGTCAAATCATCAAAAACAAAGAAAGATCCATTATAGTACTCGATGAGAGCTTTACAATGGTGTTGACGATTTGTAAAACGGAGTTATGGTTTGGTTGCAATAGGCGATAGAAAAACTGTGGGTTTTTTTGATAAAATGACTTTTTCCCTCCAATTTGAGAGGAGGAGAAGGCCCCAAATCTTGTGGAGAACGTAGCAGAAAAACCGACCATCGGAATCGGGATCTGTGACTTTCAGGCAAGTGGCCTTACTTGTCTAAATATGGCCTTAATGCTTCTTGGAATGATGGTTCCTGGTGAAGAATTAAGGGAAGAGGAAAACGAGAATGAACTACTAGAGGAGGTCTAGAATCATCCTCACCCATGAAGCCAAACATGGGGACTATGTGGATATAGAGTAGAATGTTTGAAGATATGGTATCAAACATCTACAATATGTGATGTGAATATGGCTCGCCGGAGAGGCCGGTAGGACAAACTATCCAAGGAATGGGAGGATAATCGACCATACCTAGATTTGGTGCGATCTAGGCTGAGACTTATGTTAATCAATTGAGAAGATGGCCAAGGAAAAAAAATCATGCCCCCAAGCATGTGATACTGCCTGCAAACATATGTGATGGAGGGGACTGATCTGGTGTGCAAAGGTGGGAATGATGCCCCCCTAGCAGGAGGAGTTTGTGGAGTGCCATTATGTTCTGAGAGCTTGAAAAAAGGATTCAAGCATCTTGACCCAACTTGGCACAAGATCCTCCAAAGGATGATAATGATATTTGTTACAGGGAAAAGTGTCTATTTAGAACTGCTCTATCCCACTAAGGTGTGACAGCTGCCTTAGAAACAAACAGAGAAAAGCTACTTATGTTTTTCCTTTATGAATTATAGATAGAGAGGAATAGAAAGACCAACCTCTGTCTTGCGCTAATCCTTTGATTCGATCCCTCTCTCCTTTAATAGTCCCCGACTACCTGCTCCCTTGCACGCCTAGCTTCACAAAGTACCTGTAAGATCACAGAAGCATAGCACTATACAAAGACATGGATCTATATTCATAAACAATCTAGGATCAGATGTAGATTGACCATACAAATATAACAAGCATCAATGATACAAAAGCATGGAGGAAAACTCAAATAGCTTTTATTGATAAACAAGAAAAGATCCAGGAGGAGTTACAACCAGTTGTTCCGACCCAACATCAACCTCCCAGCAAAGAAGCCCCTCTTCACCTCAAACAAAGCTTAGATCACCCAACAATCTGATGTTTTATCTCTAGAAACCAACAACAATTCCTTACAATATGCAAAATTCCAGCCTCTGGATCTCTGGGATGAGGGATCCATATATAGATATCTGTAAGGAGGATGAGTCAGCTTGTGATTTGATTAGTGTCTTCTCTCTGACAGTTCTTGCTTCCACTTGGAGACAGAGGGCCTCTTACTCATCCTTGGTCGAATTCAGTGAGGCAAGTGTCATAGGAGAAGATTCTGGAAGCTTCCATTGCCTCTCCACCTCACGGAATGACACTGCCATTTGTCATTTCTCTCCCATCGCACCCCACATAAGGGACTTTTGAAATGCAACGCACCCTCACAGTGTATTTGGGTGAGATGCAACACACCTAGCCAGTGGAGCGGCTGCAATGATCCTGTTTTGACCAATTTTGAGTAGTTTTTCATGGAGAACTTCTGGGAGAAGCTGTAATCTGTTGACCTTGTTCCTTTAGGGGTTAGAACAACACTTTTAGGGACTTAGGAGCCCTTGGTTTACGGACATTTCATGCTTGAAGTTGTAGGGCACAAAAATGTCTATAACAGTTGCCCCCTAAAGTATGAGGCCGTTAACCTTTTGGTGTCGGGTGAAATGCTTTATTATGAGGATCCGAAGTTCTTTCAATGCTGGGAGGAGACCTGTAATAAGATACAATACAATACATTATAATATTTTCATGATCTAGCTGAGGTGGGCATTCCCATGCTCAACTTTATAAATTCATTTTCATGTACATAGGACAGACAACCGTCTGAGTGTAGACTGATGATTTTGATAGAGCCATCATCCTTTTGGTAGGATGATTATCTGTGCTGCAATGCTGTACATTTAATGTCTTTATTTCCCTGAATATATATCACAACCCAGATGGATGAAACTAGATCCGGGGTCTTCAATCTCATCCGATCTTCACTCGATGTACAAGTCGATCCATGTGAGAAATGTCCTGAAGTCGAACATGGAAAGACATCGCTTGATTACCAGTCAATGATGTAAACTGTTAACAAGCGTGAGAGGAATCACCGATAATGATAATGACCCTCAAGGTACTGCAGTACAATTCACGTGGTGTGAATAAAGGACTTGGCGTTGAACACCACGCAAAATCTTTTGGTCGAAGGCCATTGATGTAAACCTGTCGCCGGAAGTGAGAAACTTGCCATTGAGGCATGCAAGCTTCAAAGTACTGAATGGGGTGTTCCTAGATCAACTTCTTGGATAATGAGCTGATGTCGACAAGAAGTGATCCGTCACAGGAGGGCCTTAATGAATCCCACATCAATGACATGGAACAGAGCAAATGATTTTAATGGAGGTGAAAACGGTCTGATGATACAAGGTTCAGGGTGGCGGTCATGAAAGAATGGAGTATAATGTATGGTAGTGGGTGAGACACAGGTGAATTCTCTGGATGACTTCTCTTGAACATATCGGTGACACTGATGTGATGGATTGGTAGCATGAACCCCAAATGTGGATGGTATGGCGTGACCATGGTGATGTGACCGGTGAATGAAACAACCCAACCCGACTCTGACACGGAGCGGAAGTGTCATGTTCAAGAGCGACTTGCTACCAACAAAGTTTCTTTGAGTTTTCTTCCCAATTTTTCCGCAGTCATTGCTGACCAATACCTCTTTATTTTTGTCAAGCTTGAGGAGGATAACATATGCTTGTTCTATAATTTTCCCTTCGGGCAAACCCATCGCTATGTTTTAACGAGCCTAGCGATAGTGAAACTCGTTCTCGTCTAAAGACAAGTTTGTCGCTATTAATCTTTTTAACGAGTTTAACGACAAAGATAACTCGGTCCTTTTCAATTTTAGAGAGTCTGAAAAGGAACGTAAAGGTAACTCCAAAATTCCTTTTTCGTCATCTAATCCCTTAAGTCCGAAAAAGTATAAAACAATACAGAAGGGATGAATTTTCGATAGTTTTAACGAGCCGAACAAAACAAGCGCTCGATCTTTTTGTGTAATAATCCCTCAGGTCCAAAAAGATTAAAATCTAGAGGAGGGATAACACTTCCTGTCCCTTTAACGAGCTGGAGAGGCCAATGGCTCGGCAATCTTTTCATATTTTACGAGTCAATTGAAAAGAGCTTAAAGGAGACTCGTCTTTTGAGGAACGAGTGATAGAACGGTAGCAGCTGATTCCAGGTAAGGTTTGGAATTTTCCAATCACGGCAGTGTCACAAGGATGGCTAGTGAAATCACTCTTCGCAGCTGTTCCTCAAAATGGGTAAACAATCAAATGGAGGTGAATGATCGGCCAATGAAAAAGTGGAGGTGATGGTGCAAACATGACCAAGGCTTTAACGGCTGAAGTACTACATTCACGATAGTTATTTACCGGGGAATAGTTAATTTTTTAATGAGCTTAAACGCGGGTGGAAACATTTGCTCATGCCTTATGCTTATTTTTTAACGAGCTTGAACTATGTGATAAAACTGCTCGATGCGGGTTTATTTTTTAACGAGCTTGAACCTTGCGGTAACACTGCTCGATTAGATGGTCCTATTTTGATTTTACCATAAATAGCTTTGTTCTTTCAAAGATCGCACTGTATTTTCAACTGCTTCATCAAACTAGTCAGAAATGAACAATATATGCTTGAAAACGAGTTAGAACACTAATATTTTACTTTGAACTACGTAAAAAGTAATGAAAAAGTGTTTTTACCTCTCATTTTACCATTTCATTTGAACTTTGGTTTGTTGGAGCTTTGGGGGTGCTTTTCCCCCTCGATTTTCATCAGCTGATTTCGGGAGATTCTGTGGATGATTCTCGGCGTCGTCTAGACCAGGTAGGAGCTAAACCTGAGCTCTTTCATTTCATGGTTTCCATTTTGCATTTTGAGCTTGATCCCTAGCTTTTCTGAGTCCCTGGGGTTCGAAGAACTCGTTCTGCCTTCAGCACACCCTCAGTGTATCGAAAACTGCGTTGAATGTTGGCATGTCTAAAGGCTATCTGACATTCAAAGCACCTAGAACACTGCTGCAGGTGCGTTGGGCGCAAAAAGGGAATTTGATGCACAGCTTTTGATGTAAATTTTGCCTGTTTCTTACCAAAATCAAGATCTAACTCCTCTCTTGTTTGTTTTTCAGAGATCTTTGGAGTAAGATGACCATTACATGGCGAGAACGTGAGCATGAAGAAGAGGACATGCTTGCCCTACATGATCCGTTACAGTGAACGCGCTGTGGAACTGTGGCTTGCTGAAGTTCTTCCACATTTCTAGCATGAGACAGCAGATCAACTTACTGCAGTATTTGCTCGATGCTTGGGATCCTACCAATCAGGTTTTCCAGATCAGGGGAAAATCTATCCCCTTGACTGTAGTAGACATGTATTTCTTGACTGGCTTGTCGAGGCGGGGTGCCCCCATCTCTTTGTCAGGTTCCGCCCGAGGAGGCGACTCTGTGAGAGATTATGTTTGCCGGTACTGCAGAGAAGGATCTCAGCCGAGTAAACACGGCAAGATCATCATTCATGATGTCACTGACAGGTCCCTCAGGACTATCCTATTTACTTTTGGTAGGATGGCCGGTGGTGCGGCTCTTCATGTAACCAACCGATCTTACATGCAGCATGCCTTGGAATGCCTCCAACCGAAGGTGTTCAACTGGTGCGACGTAGTACTTCTTGTGATGAAAGAATAGTTGACCAAGATAAAGAGCGGGAGGTTGAAGAACTTTGGGTATGGTTCTATTTTGACCGCCTTTGCCTTGGAGAAGATACCACTGATGCAGCCGCAGTATATTGCACTCGATTTACCTTCTCCTACTGAACCACGTATGCAGAGATGGGTTGACCACATGTCTAGGCATGCTGGTCAGTCTCAGATTTCATTTTCTGATACCTTCTTCAGGTGGTTTGATCGTCAGGAGATGGTTTATTCCAAGTATCCATACACTGGCATGGACTTCCGGGGTGATCCAGATTTAGTACTGCCGGATGGCGAACAGTGGGGTGCCATTGGTAAAATCTTTGACCATATTCCTGTTTATCGTTTTTGTTTATAATGTCCTTGTGCTTTATTCTATCAAGACTTTAATCAAACTCATGTGTACATGCAGATGTTGGTCCTGTTCGTCCAGTAGTTCGCCTGAGAGTACCAGCTGCTGCTCCAGCAGGAGAGGCCGTTGGAAGGGCTATTCTTCGTGACCTCGATGTGGCCAAGACTCTCACAACATTACAGGAGCAGGTTGAGGGTCTCACTCTTGGTATTCCAGATGTGAGGACTGACGAGCTACCTTTGCGGTTACAGCGGCATACTATTGGTGTGCCAAGACGATGGACTCGTCTCTTACGCATGATCGCACAAGCTGTGACTTGCTATCACGAGCATCATTAGACTAGGGTGCCCCCTAGCATTTTGAGTTTTTGGGTCATTTGACCAATTTTGTCTTGGTTACAGAACATTATGTGTAAACCATAAACAGTTATATATATTTTTGATTTTCGGAGTTTTACTTTGGTTAAGTTACATGATCCACATGCAAACATTGATGGTGTGTTTCTTTTTATAAATGTTGCAAATGTCTATCTAACACATAATTTGCTAATGAGTCAGTTAATGTGTTTAAGTTTCTGGAAATATGTTGATATTGAATAAAATCAAATTGTCTTTCCAAAATCTTAACCCTTAGGAACATGCGATAAATAGCTGGGTTTCGGACGGAATATATACCATTGAGTTGTAGTATTACGAGCTGTGAGTCTAGCCTGACAATTAGTCGGCGTATACCATGTGTGATGGCATCAGAGAGAAGTTTTATCAACGCGCTATATTCAGCGATGTTATTTGTTGATCGACCAATACATACCCCTCTGAAACTTACTAACTCGCCGCTTGGATAAAAAATAGCCCAGGCTGCGGAAGATAGGTTCCGCGAACTACGACTCGCTCCGTCGGCATATCCAACACATGACTCCAATAGGTTTGACATCTGCAATAAATGTAAAAAGTGGATTACTTGACCAAAATAAACACTTTAGCGAAAACAAAAACATAACAAAAGCATACTGGTTACCATTATGCATAGTAACGCTTGAGGTACAACCCATTACGAGGTTGTGCCAGTGGGATTCTGTCATAATCCATTAACTCATAGGCTCCTTTTGCTAACACTCGTTTAACAATATAGGGTCCCATCCATAAAGACTTAAATTTACCTGCTCCCAATTTATTGGATTCTTGGTCGTAAAGCAAGACCAAGTCACCTTCTGAGAAGACACGGGGTTTGACATTTTTGTCGAACTGCACCTTGACTCGTTTCTTATGGGCTTCGTTAGCTAAAGAGGCATCACGACGAGTTTCATCCAACTGGATTAATTCCAAGAAACGATCTTCTTCTTCTGAAGTTCCGGGGAGGAGATCAATTGCGAGTTTGAGGGACGAGATTTCACACTGGATTGGTAAGATTGCTTCCAGGCCATATACCAGTTGGAAAGGTGTAAACCTGGTTGCATTCCTTACCGATGTTCGGTAAGCCCACAAAGCTAAGTACAGGATTAGGTGCCATTTTCTCTTGTGAACTCCAATCATCCTTTGCAGCATGCGCTTTAGGACCTTGTTGATTGCTTCAACTTGTCCGTTGGCTTGCGGATAGTATGGAGTGGAGCTGTCGTGAGACAACCCTAGTTTGGCAGCTAATTCGACCATCATGTGATTGCGAAAATGCGATCCATGATCTGTGACTATAGCCTGTGGTACGCCGAATCTGGCGACTACATGATTGAAAAAGAAGAGGGCAGCTGTTTCACCAGTATTATCTAATGTAGGCATCGCCTCGGCTCATTTGGTAAAACAGTCAACTGCGATTATGATATACCCTTGCCCCCCGGTCGAGGTGGGGTTACATGTCATGAAATCGATGCCCCATTTGGCGAATGGCCCAACAACAACTATTGGTTACAGAGGTGCTGGTGGTCTTCTGGTTTTGCTATCAAAAATTTGACAAGCATGGCAACTTCTGACTGCGGTTATGCAATCTTTGAACATTGTTGGCCAGAAGTATCCTGCTCATAAGATTTTTTGCGTTGTAGCATATCTAGACTGATGCCCCCCACACGCGCCTGAATGATGATCATTCAGGACTTTTTCGGCCTCCTCATGGGTGAGGCACCTTCTCAGAACTGTATCGATACCACGACGGTAAAGCGTATCACCGACGATCACGTAGTCTTTTGCTTTGTATCGAATACGTTTTTGTTCGGAGTGTGAGGTGTTTGGCCTGTATTTTTGGGTTTGGAGATAAATTATTATATCTCCATACCACTCATTACTTGCAGATATCAGAAACAAATTTTCTTCCACGATTGTTTCTTCGGACGTTTCATCGTTGGACGACGATGGGAGATCGCATAATAATTCTGGGAATACTAGAGCTTTCTTCGACTTGGATTTTACAAATTCCAGATCAAACTCTTGTAGGATTGCTATCCATTTTGAATACTTGCCCCCCAGCAACTGTCGCGACAATATATAAGTCATGGGGTTGCAATCTGATAGAATGGTAGTTTTTCGAAAGAGGACATAGTGTCGAAATCTCTATATCGCTTGAACAGATGCAAGTGCTAGCTTTTCAACGTAAGAATATTTGCTTTCTGTATCATTTAAGTTTTTCCTTAAATAATATATAGGATGTTCAATTCCATCGACTTCTTGAACTAAAACCATTGCGATGGTTGTATCTGCTGCAGCCAGATACAGGTTAAAATCTTTTTGATAATCAGGAGCGTACATTAATGATGCTTTCATTAGGGATTCTTTTAAAGCATCAAAGGAAGCTTGCGCGACCTAATCCCAGACAAAGGGCACTTCTTTTTTCAAAAGACAGGTATAACCTTTAGCAAGTTCGGCGTAATTTGGAATGAACCTCCTCAGAAAGTTTGCTTTCCCTTGGAGTTTCTGAATCTAAAGCAAATTCGAAGGTGGAGGCAAATTTATGATTGCCTGGACCTTACAGGGGTTGAGACGAATTCCGTCCTTTGAGACTACAAAGCCAAGTAAACGACCAGAACTGACGCAAAATACACATTTGTGTGGATTGAGTCATATCTTGTAGTGTCGGCAACGTAGAAATATCGCTCTTAAATGCTGCGGATGATCAGTCCACTTTCGCGAATGAGTCGGAAGGTTGTCGAGGTATGGTTGAACGATGTCCTTGATGTCATGGAAAGCATAATTCATTGCCCTCTGAAACGTCACCCCTGCGTTCTTCAAACCAAAGGGTAATTTCCGATATGAGAATGTGCCCCACGGACAAATAAATACAGTCTTTGACTGGTCCTGTGGGCGGATATTTATTTGATTATACCCAGAGAATCCATCCATGAATGAAAAGATTTCGCATCCGGCGCATTCATCAATTATCTGGTCGATGAAGGGTGTAGGGTAGTTGTCTTTAGGGCAAGCTTGATTTACATCCCTATAATCGACGCACACTCTAATTGTTCCTTGTTTTTTCATAACAGGGACAATATTCGATACCCAATCGGTTAGAGGAACCGGGTAGATGAAACCAGCATGGAGAAGTTTTTCAACTTCTGCCTTAATGGCAGCGGCTTTCTTGGGGTGCACACTGTAAATGCACTTTCCTAAATCAAGCCAAACAGATTGTCTATATGCAAATGCACATGCATGTATTTGTTTTCGAATTTCTTAGTATATGGATGCTAAAAAGAAAGTTGATGTACAAATCTAAATTTCTTTTCAAGCGACAAATATAAACAAGCTTCTTTTCGAAATAAAAAATAGAGACGATTACGACACCTTACAATTTTGAAATGAATACTTGTTTTTGACACTAGAAAATTACAAATTCAGACCAAAAGCAATAGTAACAGGATAATCGACCATTAACAGCAATCAAACTTTCTCCTACGATCGAAATCGACAATTGCGATAGATTCAAATCAAAGGACGACAGTACGACTATGCTACTTTTGCAAAGGAGAACTGTAAATGACTCAAAAAACACACAAAAACATCTACAGTTCTTTTGTACAAAGGAGGCGGAATAACAGCAAGGAAAATGGGTTTCAAACAGACATATACTGATCACAGGCAGCAAAATTCAGGAATAGAACTAGAAAGGATGATCCACAGAAGCCACAATTGCACAGAGCTAGTATGATCAGCGCACCTGTGACACAGAGAATCTGAAATGCAGCGCAGGTTGTCCACTCGGGAAGTGCGCTGAAATTTAGAATCTCTGAACAGTACCTGCGCTGGGCCAGAAACGAGACTCTGTCCGGGTTCCGGGTCACAGTTTGCAGTTCAGTTCTTGGTTTTTGGCCGAGTAAAAAGCAATCAGTAATGCAACAATCAGGGGTAGATCTAAGGAGGATCTAAGAGCTATCACAAGGGCAATCAGATAGTTTGTGAATCAGTTGTTTAAATCATAAACAGATCCAGTGGATGGATTGAAGCAGTAGTTATCTACTTTGCATTTGTTATGGCAAATGCAGTTCCAATGCTACTTATAAGTTTATGAAACAAACAACAAAGAATGACAAACAAACAAACTAATTATTTCCCAGTGGAGTCGCCATTTTGTTACAGGGAAAAGTGTCTATTTAGAACTGCTCTATCCCACTAAGGTGTGACAGCTGCCTTAGAAACAAACAGAGAAAAGCTACTTATGTTTTTCCTTTATGAATTATAGATAGAGAGGAATAGAAAGACCAACCTCTGTCTTGCGCTAATCCTTTGATTCGATCCCTCTCTCCTTTGATAGTCCCCGGCTACCTGCTCCCTTGCACGCCCAGCTTCACAAAGTACCTGTAAGATCACAGAAGCATAGCACTATACAAAGACATGGATCTATATTCATAAACAATCTAGGATCAGATGTAGATTGACCATACAAATATAACAAGCATCAATGATACAAAAGCATGGAGGAAAACTCAAATAGCTTTTATTGATAAACAAGAAAAGATCCAGGAGGAGTTACAACCAGTTGTTCCGACCCAGCATCAACCTCCCAGCAAAGAAGCCCCTCTTCACCTCAAACAAAGCTTAGATCACCCAACAATCTGATGTTTTATCTCTAGAAACCAACAACAATTCCTTACAATATGCAAAATTCCAGCCTCTGGATCTCTGGGATGAGGGATCCATATATAGATATCTGTAAGGAGGATGAGTCAGCTTGTGATTTGATTAGTGTCTTCTCTCTGACAGTTCTTGCTTCCACTTGGAGACTGAGGGCCTCTTACTCATCCTTGGTCGAATTCAGTGAGGCAAGTGTCACAGGAGAAGATTCTGGAAGCTTCCATTGCCTCTCCACCTCGCAGAATGACACTGCCATTTGCCATTTATCGCCCATCGCACCCCACAGAAGGGACTTTTGAAATGCAACACACCCTCACAGTGTATTTGGGTGAGATGCAATGCACCTAACCAGTGGAGCAGCTGCAATGATCCTGTTTTGACCAATTTTGAGTAGTTTTTCATGGAGAACTTCTGGGAGAAGCTGTAAACTGTTGAACTTGTTCCTTTAGGAGTTAGAACAACACTTTTAGCGACTTAGGAGCCCTTGGTTTATGGACATTTCATGCTTGAAGTTGTAGGGCACAAAAATGTCTATAACAATATTTAGGGGCCTATGTGCCCCCCTTGTGTGTTATGGGCATATTGGATGTATTTAGAGTGGTGGACTCCAAATACGGGAGGAAGTACGCACGATGGTGCATATCGTTCTAAGGATAATCAGGGGTAGTCATGGATTCCATGACGTCCTCATCAGAATGGAAGATGGGTGGACGGGAGGAAGACTAACTACATGATGCAGTGACGGTACTTGGTGCATCAACTTGAGAGATAAGGTTCACATAAGTGTCATATGGAATGGTAGATGACGAGCTAGTAGATGGAGGATCTACGGATGTTGAGACCTAGGATTCTGTGGAAAGAGGTTCAATAGAAGCGTGGACAGAAACCTCAGAAAGGTTTTCCTATGAGGAACTCAAGGATGACGACAGGTAAAGGATATGGCCCATGGTGTTCGTCATCTCAACATCGGGGGGAGGGATCACAATGGTGGGACCAGAGTCCCCTTATTCTAGTTTACTAGTGGTACCAGAATCCACGGGTAGAGGAGTAAGTGATCCACTATGAGTGGTCTCGTATTCGTGAAGCACCTCAAGGCAATCACGAAATTCGTCGAGATGAGGGCAACAGTGGGAGTAGTGATAATGATGATCACACAAGGCACAAGGGTGATTTGCGCATAAAGTTCGGAGTTTCTTGGGTGGACCCAATAAGTTAACATGGACTTCAGGGATATTTGACTTAGGGAATGTTTCATGAACCAAAGGTTTGAGATGAGGAAGCTCGGGACAATTATTGGTGGCGTGCCCAACAACTTTACACAAAGCGCATGGAGGTGACGACTTTGGGGCCTTAGGGGCTGGAGGAGCTTGGGGAGCCTTGTCCTTAGGTTCTTTCCTTTTAGCTTTGCCCCCTATCTAGATGCTTTCACAACAGAAATGGGTTCTTGTTGAGGTTGTGATGGAACTGAAGCAGCAATAGGGGCTGTAGGGACTGGTTGAACCGAGGTCAAAGCATGATAAGGTCATAGCTGACCAGGCAGAATTCTTGTAGGGGGATTGATGTACCATACTGGGATCCCCAAAGTCATGTTAGGAAGGACCAGTGAAGCCATGACAGGGACAAAAAATACTCCCAGAAGGGAGAATAAGAAAGGTATCTGGCCTGCAAGGTAATGTCCCAATGGAATAGCTCCTGGATGGTTGAGACTTGGAGGAACATTTGCCGTGGAAACATAGGGGAGGCACCCACAAATGAAGGAGGTCTTGGGGGGGTGGATCCAGAGGGCTAATATGGGATGGCAACAACGGAGTGTTGAGGAGCTTGCTGCTGATCAAATGTACTAGACTGCTTGAGAGAAGCCTATGATGCTTGTAACATGAAAACACTCGTAGAGTTAGGGTTTGAGATGAGAGGGGGAGGACTAGGGAAATCACCCAACAATGAGGAATCTTTGTAGAATCTAGGTGAAACACCGATGAGAGGAGTTGAAGACCTTTTATCTAACATTGACGAGATAATGGACTCGGGGGAAGTTACCGATGCCAGCTCGTAGTAAGTCAACTAATCGATGGTAACGATCTTCCCTTCATGGGGTAAGCACATCTTGAGGAACACCGTAGATGTGACGAATGACATGGCATATGTGTAACTATAACCTAAGAGAATGTTGTATTCCAAAGGGGAATCAATAAACTCAATGTCGACATGGACAATCTTGCTCGCAAGAGTCACTGGACAATTGCGGTACATGCCAAGAGGCTGGGAGGAGTGTCCATCCCAAGCATGTAAAGTGATGGTGGAGGGGGACAAATTAGGCGACTTGTGTTGTTTCCAAATGACAATGGACATCACATAGGTGGATGCACCTTCATCAATAATGCATCGGGAGATGATGGCATTACAAACTTGGACTAGTATATGGAAAGCAACAAATGAAGGCAATGGGGGATGTTATGATGTATCAAATTGGAAGACAATCAAACGATCGTTAGAAGGATCTACTACACCCAAAGTAGTTAGTAAAGATTTCTTTTGAGATGGGCACGACTGGATTACTTCCAGCATCAACATGGCAGCAGGTGATTGTGCCAAGTCGTCTAATATATTGTATGTATGGGTAGCTTGGTTAGAAGTCGCATTACTGCATAATGGTCCCTTTGGGATCTTGGGAATGGCCTCAATTCTAGGTTGAGGGATCTATAACGGACCATTTGGTGTCGTAAGAGGCTTAGTAGATGCTTTGGTTTTGGACTCAGTGGTGAACAAAGTCGATGGCTTGTCATATTGACACAATCGAGTTTGCAGGTTGATATCAAAGGGATTAACCTCATCAGAATTCATTATAAGGATCTCGTAGTCACCAGGACTAGAAGGTTGGGAGGATGGGCTGCTTGACCTAGCTGAGGTTGAGTAGCAATAAATCCTTGGTGAGGGAAATGATTTGTAAGCACTACCAATTAAGATGGTGCAAAATTCTGAGGTGTTTATTGACCTGTAGAAGCTGCTTGAGCTTCCCACATTTGGCACATCTAGGGTAAGAGAGGACAATCATGTGTATAGTGGCCATGTACACCACAACATGCATAAGGCTTGTTTGTATGAGTAGCCTTGTTCTTCTTGGGATGGTTTCCCTATTGCTGGTTGTTGGTGTTAGGCTGGTTCCCCTGGGGTTCAGTAGGTTGATGAATTTGATTACCCTGGTTACCCTTGTTACCCTTCTGCTTATTTTTTTCTTCGAATTTTGGGGATTGGTCGCACTTTTTTGCGCAAACAATTGACCTTGAGGGGGCGGTGGCTACTGGGCTGAGGATGCATGGGAGGCTATGGTGCTAATGCTTGAGGGGCTGGAGCACTCGATTGTGCATAAGGAGGAGCAACAGTTTGGTAGACAGGTTGGGGCCCTGAAAACATGTTGCTAGTAGGAGGGGCATAAGTGTTGGAGGAACTAGTGCCCCCCTGCAGATAGCCATAACTTTGCTAAGTATAGGGTGTGAAGGGGTTCCAATGATACCATCAGTGGCGTGAGATGCCCCCAGTGCATTAGCATCTCTAGGACGAGGGAGGTTTGGAATGACGTTATAGACATAAACTAGATTACGCATAAATTAGGTCATATCTTAGAGCGGTTTGGAGAGATTGTTCCTCTGTCTGAGGAAAATGGGATGCGACATCTTTGACAATGGGTGATAAAAGGATCATAAGAAACCAATATAGGTAGACACGGTCTTTGAAGGGCGGGGCACGACATGTGGTTCACCTTCTGCGCCAGTCCTGAACATAATCAGAAAGATGAGTGGTAGAGGACTGACGGAATGAGGTCAATAGCTTCGTACCAGTGTTGTACCAGAGAGGTAACTAGAAATATGAGAGGAACGCTTTAGCAAGCATCATGAAAATGGAATGAGATGTGGCGAGCTAGTCTACATAGCATTTTGTAGCATCTCTAGTGAGCGTGCATTGGAACAACTAAAGACAAATGGAGTCATCGGTAATGGAGTTGGACAAACACCACATGTGGAAGGAGTGGACATGGTTGGTAAGATCCTCTCCAACATTACCCTCAAACTTTGGGATGTTTGAGGGAAGCTTAGTCGGCATAGCAGGCCAACTAGCATCATGGTGTATGGGGTTGTTTATCAATTGGCTAAAATACGGTAGACTTAACCCAGCCATAAAAGGGAGCATGGGGGCTGCCGAAACTGTTTTGCTTGATGTGACTACCGGGATAGAACCGGAGCCAACACCAGGTTGGGTTCCTGCACCAGTTGTGGGTCCAGACATGGTGACGATATGTGGTGAAGGAGGCTCAGAATCAGATGAGAAATCAGATGAACCAGGAGAAGAGTTGGTATGGGGACTTAGAGGGATATGAACTCGAACCTGAAGGGGAGGAGTATTATGCCCAAGCGGAAATTGGGGGTGAAGGTCTAATAGTCTCCGTGATAAACGCCTTGGTGGCGCAATGGTGATAAGACACACGTGACACGGAAATGGTGAAGGGAGATCAACAATATGCCTTTGTCTCAATGAGGGGAGATAAATTTATTATGTTAAGTCTTGGCTTGGCGGTGTAAACCAAGCGCCCTTTGCTTAAGGTGTGCTTGTGTGTGCAAGTGTATTTATTGATTAAGTCCATATCGTGTTTGTAAGAAAGGAAAAAAAAATGCTGAAAATAAACTGAAATTAACAATAGAAAATGAATAGCAAAAAAATTAACTAAACCCCACCCAAAATGGGTTTGCAAACACTGTGCTGGTTGGTGGCTAAATCGATGAAAAACACACTAAAAAGGTCAAGAGATATAATTGTTGGTGTGACTGGGATCAAATGACACTAGGCTACTGGAAACTGGTGCAGTAACAACAAAAAACTAGAGAGGAAAATCATTGCAAAAAGATAGGGAGATGGGTGAAAAACCTAGGGCAATTGGACCCTAAGGCTAATGAACAAACAAGTTTTAATATGAAACTATGGATGGTGATAACTTATCTTTATAGATCTAAAATAGAAGGGTACAGATCTGGAAAATATGGTTGAAAGTGCTGCAAAAACTCAGACTACTCACTCAGCTAAACTCCTCCTATAAAGGTGGAAGCGTACTAGAAGCCCTAGGGGGCTAAATTCCACTTCGATGAGTAAATCAGAGTAGATAAAGGCCTAAGCGGGATGAGACAGAGGTCAAACAACCCAACAGATAACTCTTGGAAAAACCCAAAAACAAATCTAATAAAAACCCGAAAACCCTAAAATCGCAGGTACTGACCTGTTTTCAGGTGGGATCACACTTTTTGGGCTGAAAGGTGCGCTCTGGATCTGAAGTATAAAACCAGTGGAGTCACCAATTTTGTTGTAGTGTTTTCTTCCCAAAGATGTAAAAAAAGAACCCACTTAAGACTGTGGATGACAAACAATCTCAACAATATAAATGGCTGCTAAACATTATATATCTGCAACAACTGATGGAAGCAAAACTTGCCAAAGCACTGATCTATGCCACAAACACAGTTAAACAACAAAAAGAAACAGTAGTAACTCCAATCATCCAATAGAAACTGGATATACAAAGAACAAATTTTATTATAACACCTGCGAATGGAACAAATAAATGTTACCAGTCCCCTAAATGGGATGGGTTCTTGGCTATCCTCAAACGTCTTCAGCTTTTGATAGAGTGTCTCTCTTCAATAATGTGTAAACCCAATAGATGAAATGTTTGAGTTGAATGGGAACTCAAATGGAAGAAAAATGGTGGTAGACAGTGAAAATAATCATAGTTACAACAATGAGTGGAGTAATGAAAATAATCAAAAGTGAATAATGAATGGAAACCCTTTCTATTTATAACAAAATATTGAGTTATCCTTGAATAATCAGCAATAATAAAATATTATTAACCCCATTCTTGGAATAACCACTTGGAATATTTTATTACATTTGGTTAGGAGGGAAAAAGTATTTAAACTTTTATTTAGAAATAATAAATAAATAAATGATTTATTTATCATCTCAAGAAATTGGTTAAGGAATAATAAACAAATAATGATTTATTTAATTATTCCTAAGGGATTTAGTCAAATTTGACAGGGAATAATAATTAATTAGTGATTAATTAATTATTCTTAGAGAAAAATGAGATAATTATTAATTTATTTGTTGATTTTTCATACTTGGATCAAATATGACAATGAATAATAATTGAACAATGGTTTAATTAATTATTCATGGAAGAAAATCAAATAAATAGTGATTTATTTAATTATTCTTCATGGGTTTAATTATAAATTACTTAATAAAGGTGGTTTATTAAGTAATTTCTCACAGTGAAAGCAATTTTACTATGGTAAAATTGGATTTACATGGTGTACTTCGATCCGTCTAGTAAATTAGGATAGATGATCAATTTTTTGGTGATACCACCAACATATATTGTACTTTTTGGCCGACACTGATGTTTTGAAAGGCACACCAATTGATGAGGATGAGCACGAGTAGAATCTGTAGAACACATCCAGTACAAGCAAAGGAAACTTCATCCCTAAGGGTGTGGTATCACTAGAAAAGTTGTATGATCTGCATAACCATTTTTGAGGACCTGTGAATGCCAAGACCCATAGTTCTACATTGTTGCATGAACAGATCAATTTGGAAACATAGAAAGATTTGAAGTATGTTAATATTGGTACTTATTGTACACCACAAGAGAGACAATATTTTATCTACCTATTCAAGTAGTACCATGATGTCTTCACGTGGATGTACGATGATCTTAAGACATATAACATGCAAATTGTCCAGCATGTGATACCAATCGAGGAAGGGGCCAAGCCTTTTCAGCAAAAATTAAGGAAAGTTCATCCTACGCTTGAGCCCCTCATACATAAGGAATTGAGAAAAATTTTGGATTCTTAGATCATTTATAAGGTTCGACATTCGACATGGGTATCTAACTTAGTCCCTATAAGGAAGAAGTCTGGGGATATATGCATGTGTGTAGATTTCCACAATCTTAATCGTGCCTCAGACAAGGATAATTACCCAATGTCGTCCATGGAGCAGATATTGCAAACAATATTCGTGGCAAAAATGTTTTCTTTGGTAGATGGTTTCTTGGGTTACAACCAAGTTATGGTAGCAGAGTCTGACAGGCTAAAAACTACGTTCTATACTAAGTGGGGCAGTTCACATTTCGACGAATGCCATTTGGGTTGGTCATTGCACATCACTTTCCATGAGCTTATTGGATAGAGCATAGTGGTCTACGTCGATGACATGATTTTGAGCGATGCTGAAAATACTGGATATCCTTGAATCCCAAGAAGAGTATCTTCACAGTGTCTGAGGGTAACCTTCTTGGACATATTATTGCTAAAAGTGGGATCAAGGGAGACCCGAACAGGGTTTAGACCATCATGCAGATTCCCCACCTAGTGAACAAGAAACTTATGTAGTCTTTCTTTGGGAAGATCAACATCCTCATAAAGTTCATCTTTGACTATGCTCAGATTGTTAAACGAATACATGAGATGATCAAGAAGGACACAACCTATAAATGGGATAAAAGGGAAAATGATGCATTCTCCTGTATTATGCAAGAAATAATAGAAGCACCAGCACTGTACAACCCATACTTCAGTAAAGAATTCTTGCTCTACACTTTCGCTTTTGACACCTCTCTTACTGATGTGCTCACTCAGAAGGATGAGTTGAACAATGAACAACCTATCTCCTTCATGAGCGCGAGCCTGCAAGGACCAGAGCTCAACTACCCCACCATGGAAAAACAAGCTTATGCAATATACAAGGCGGTAAAGCACTTCAGACCCTATCTGTTGAAAATCTATTGTATTATCTTTGTTCCACACCCAATAGTCAAATCACTGCTTTTTCAGCAAGAGCTGGGTGAAAGAAGGGCAAACTAGATGACCGGATTACAGGAATATGATCTTGAAATCAAACCAGTTCACACCATCAAGGGTCATGGTCTTTGTAAGTTAGTAACAAAAGTAGTCAACTTAAAAGAGGAAGAAGAAGAGCTTGTAGGATGGGAGCAAGAGATCGAAATGTACAGCAAACCTCCCCCACTTTAAACAGAAACTCTTGGTACACAGATGTGCACCAATAACTTGAGCATGGCACTGTGCCCTCTCAATTCACAATGCGGCAGAAGAGGGCACTCCGACTTAAAGCACTATCATATCAGTTGGTGCATGGGGTGTTGTTAAGAAAGCACCACAATGGGATATTTCTCAGGTGTCTGGAGGCACATGATTCAGACAAGGTTTTACATGATCTCCATGATGAACCAGCCAGGGAACACTTCACAGGCAACACTACAACACACAAGGTCATCCGGGTTGGTTTCTATTGGCCTTCTTTATTCAAGGATGCACATGCCTATGTCGGCAAGTGTCCGGTCTATCAAAGGCGTGCCAACAAAAATCAGAAGTCAGCAGCTCCGCTGGAACTCGTTGCAGTGGAAGAATCGTTCCAACAGTGGGGCTTGGATATCATTGGGAAAATTTTCCTTCATTCGTCGAAGAAGCACCACTATATTTTGACTGCTTCAGATTATTTCATGCGGTGGACAAAGGAATTTCCACTAAAACAAGTGAATGATCAGGAAGGCATCAACTTTTTACAGTAGAATATCATATCCAAGTTCAACATTCTTACATCACTTGTTTTTTACAATGCGACATATTTTTCCTCTTTAAAACTTTATGATTTTGCATTGGAAAATGGTATTATCTTGAAACATTCTACTAACTATTATCCATAGGGGAATGGTCTTGATGAATCCATGAATAAGAACCTCATCTATATCATCAAAAAGGCCATATTCTTTGAGCAGCGAAATTGGAACTTCAGTTTAGTGAATCCCTTATGGGCTGACTGAGTCACACCTAAACCTTCTCTGAACACCTCCCCTTACTTCCTGGTGTACAGAAAATAAGCCATCCTCCCGTCGAACATGTACTTGCCTTCTCTCCAATTGTTCCAAGAATCCCAAGGCAAGCCATGTCTTTTAGTTTAGTGTAGGATGGACACGTTGCACAAGCTACAAGAAGAAAGGTTGAAAGCAAAAGAAAAATTTTCACTCCATCAGAGTCATATCAAGAGATGGTTTGATAGAAAGTCTGCATGGAGGAATAACTTTAGTGTGGGTGACTTAGTCTTGAAGTGGGAGAAAGCCCACGAGGAAAAAGGAAAATATACTAAGTTTCAATCCTTGTGGGTTGGTCCTTACATAGTCCACAAAAAGCTTGGGTAACAGATGTTTCATTTTCAATCACTTGACGGGAAGATTGACTCTCTCCCTGTCAATGGTGAAGACTTAAAACAATATTTCCAATGAAGATTTGGGGCTATGCGCCACACTATGTACATAGTCTTTCATTGTTTACTGTTATGTTTTATTCAATTTTGTGTTGTTTTATGTATTTAAATAAGTGTTGTGCCTTACTACATTGTGGCTTCCAAGCGCGTGTGTGGTTGAAGTTCAAAGAGTCTTGTGACATTGCAGCGCTTGACTAGTCCTATGTCTGTCTTCCTTGTATTAGTTGCACATTTTGCCCAATGAAGTTATGAAGGAAAATACGATCCGTCCGTAAGGAGAGTTTTGGTCAAACCATGAACCTATGTCCAATCTGAGAACTTCATGCCTATACTCAGTTTTCTGCTTTGGAGTTTTCGAGCTTATCCAACTAGTAGAAATGGAGAAGGTGAAAAATCTTAACGAGCAAACCTAAATCAAAGGTCTTATATGCTTATCTGAAGGAATGACCTCTCCTTCTCTAAATAAGTTAGGATCCCTCTTCTGCCCCAAAATAAATAAGTGTCGATGCACAATTCTCTTTAAATAAATAAATAAAGGTGAAAGAAGAGAAAAGGCTTGTTACGTAGAGAGGTGAAGAAAGGAACTCCACCGAGGTACTGTCCAGGCTTGTTAGTAGTGGAGCAATGATTGTGTTCCTACGTGACTCCCCAGAGGTACTATCCAGGCCTGTTGGTACTGGAGAAACACTAGAGATGAAAAACTTTACTCTGAAAATCCTAAGCTCGCGAACTAAACTAACTTTCCCAATTTGAAATACTATGATCTAGCTAAATCTTATGTTGTTTTCGACTGAGAAGGTATAGAGGGGATCATGTCTGCCCATGGGGGAAGTGAGGAAGCCAAAGTAATCTACACAATAAATCACTACTCCCTGAAGGACCAAGGCCCTGCACTAAAAAACTAACCAAGACAGAGAAGCTAGAATTCTACTAGTGTGTCGCCAAGCGTTGTAGCGGCTGCAACGCCCTCTAAAATTTTGGCTTGGACTCTAACTTCGAAGCATTCCTTGGTCTTTATATTTATTGTTGCAAACACTTGAGCTCATTTCATGAGATTTCTTAAAGTCCTTTCAACCATTTTTATTGTTTGATCAACTGTCGCCTTTTGGCATGTTTGATTGTTTTGTCATGCTTGCAGACCTTTTCTGGTGGTTTCGAAGGTTGATGTTTGTGAATTCGAGTTCTCCTAGTTATCTAAACACCGGTCTCACTCATACACAAAGTTTTGAGCATTGTCGCACAAGTGTCGTCATGATCGTCCTAAAGTCTATCTCAAATGTCGCACTTGTTTCTTCTTGTTATGAGACAACCACAGAGAGGGTGATGCTTTGTCTTGTTGTTCCAATGGTCTATGTTGTCATATCATTGAAGTATGCTAAGTGTGTGATCATAAGTTCAAGTTATTCATGAGTTCATCTTCCTCCCACACTTAGCCATTTTTGTGAAATCTATGCGACCGGGAAACTCATCTTCACTGGACCCCGACTGAACTGTGCACTATAGTCTCAACCCTCAGTGTTGCAACCTTGCTACCTAGAACTACACAGTGAGTAGTCACTGTAGCCCAGGGAAGTTGCATTGCACAATTCCAGAGCTGAACAACCTCCCTTCATGCCCAGAATTGCGTAGTAGTTCCTCCCAGTCTGACTTGAACTATGCACTTTGCAATCTGAGTCCTCAAGCTCTACCTGCTGGAACTCCACAATGCTCAGAGAAACCAACCTCCCTTGGCCTCCAGACTTGCGTAGAAGTGTACCTCAATGTCCTGACTCAGCTAGATCTCACTGACCTTATGAACTACACAGATATGTCCTCCATCTCTCTCTGCTGCCAGTTCTCCTTGCCTCTAAAAAATGCGCAGATCTATCTTGCAGGGCCCGATCCTACATCAACCACTAATTATATCAATTGTGAAATATTTAATTCATACTGGAGAGATCTCTTGAGTGTTGGCGGGTCCAACACCATCAACAGGTCTTGGGATCTTTGCCACCTTTTCAGGCCAACCTCCATACCAATACCCTGAATTGCATGTAACTTTCCAGAATGAAATCAAAGGTAATGGTAAAACTATCCAATCAAAACCCAAGCAAGAACTTGACCCAAAGATGCTTAATCTGTAACATACATTTCGTCAAACATATGAATGCATATCTGATCATAAAATTATAATCTTCATACGAGAATCACCAAGAAGGCTATAAAACCTCTCTAGCTAGCTACAACATCACTTGTTAGTCCATATATTCATCAACCGTTTGATAACTAAACAAATCATGACTGAGCCATAGGTAGCATATATCATATAACAAAGAATAACCATCATTGAAACCATTACCAATCAACCATAATGTCAACAACATAATCAGTACAAGTATTCATAAATCAGAGTAGGAAAATAACTCTTATTAATATATGAAAATACCAACCAAGTCAGGGACTTCCACATACCACCCAGAAATAGATTGGGTTGAACCAAATATCTCTTTCATCCAATCACCCCTGCACCATATTCCAAGCATGAGTGTGGGATCTCATGGAATAAACCAAAACAAAACCAAACCACGACTTCCAGAGGCCAAACCACCTGAACCCTCATCCACAATGATTCCACCTCTACTGTCCAGAATTCACTAACATCAACCAGATCGATCTCTACTTAAGTTGTCCAGGGCTCTAGGAACTAGTAACTCAACCCACAACTTTTTAGGGTTCTAGAGCATTTGTTCCAACTACGACTCCAGGGACTAGTAACTCAACCCACTAAGGGCTCCAGAGAATTTGTCCCAACCAACATCTCCAGGAACTAGTAACTCAACTTAAGCTATTCTATGGCTTCCAGAACGTTTTTTAGAACCCACAACCATAGGAAACCTAAGCACCAATTATAAAAACAAGTGGAAGAAACCCACAACACCATGGTTATCTAGGAAATGGCAAGATAAGGCTAAAACCACTATCGCTCCAAAAAAATCTCCAGGCATGATCCCCAAAAAGATCTTTAATTGAAATTGTGATTTGCTTATGTTTCAAAAATAAGTTAATGCATGAATTATTAGAACACCACTTAATCACATAAACTGTAAATCATGTAGAACTGAATAATAATGTTGCAGCAAAATAATAGAATAACAAACATGTGCGAAAGAAAACAACACAAGAAATTGATAATGGAGTTCGGCTATCTCAAATCCTACATCTTCGGGCCTAGTCTTCAACGGGGAGGCCTTTTATATTAATAAAACTTTAGAAGCAATACAACATATCAGTGGAATTTATGATTGGTATAGCTATGATCTACTCAGCCTTAGAAATTCAACGCAACTGATGACAGTGAAAAATACCTCTTACAACTCTTCAAATAAACCTGTAAAGTTTCGCCTCCAAGTCTTTAAAGCTGCTCTACAACTCTTATGCTGCATAGAAGGTTACAATACCTCTCAAGGAACCAAACTCACCTCTCTATATCCCCCTTCATGGCATAACATTACATGTATATATAGTGTTTGTGGCTAACCCAAATATAGCAAATGAATTAAATTACATATCAACTTTTGTAACCATATAACAATATGGTTCTATTGTTATAAACCCACTCTATATATAACATATTCGTTATAACCCAAATCCCATAGTTGAATTACATGTCATTTTCGGTGCAATGAAAACTATACACAACACATAACAAATTTCATATGCAATAGGCGGTCAATAGAGCTGTGGACCCGTGGCATGTAACGGTTTACATCTCCACAGTGAGCATGTGTGCCATATCCCTTTGTGTATATTCATCCAACAGTTTCGTATTGTTGACTACACACCATAAACTATATAGTTATACCATAAACTCCTCACCATATTATACCATACACTATGTTTAGTACATGTATCCACCATATTATATGTGTTCAACCATGTGTAATGTATATTCTTGCATTATGAAACTTTAATAATGTTAACCCCCATATATGGTTTGTAATATTCTGTTGCCATGGTTTTTTAAACTTAGGTTTATAACCCATTTCTATTTGCGCCATTATATGTTTAATATATGGTGCGTGGCTTAAACTTTAATACCATAACATATTTTAATATATGTTTTCTTTACACCACATGTTATATATTTCATAAACCATGTCTGTGCTATGAGAGATGATACCTTAATGAAGACCTGCACTCAAACTAAGATGTTGCACCTATAACTGCAAATGCCATGTGTCAAGTAGTAAAAATGCGACGTGCACTGATTCGTCACAAACTTCAACAAGCAATTTCTCATTCATTTGGAGGCCAAATGCACCCGTTCAAGTTGCGTTGGAGTCGTTTATGCAAGCTCTACGCAATGGCATTTCTTCCACTTGAATCCAATAACTTTGACTTTTAGGCTTTTTTTCTAGATCCTTGATCATCCATTGATCAATTTTGGATCAATGCCAATGACAACACATAACTAAAAAATCACATGCGTATACCATGCATCAAAAAATTAGCAAGGAAATCACACATGCAACTTGTTATATGCAAAGAAATCTAGTTGTAGTTGTTGATCCAACTGTTTCCTTGCGCTTCCCTGCTTTCCTTTTTCATTCTTTCTCAAATCCAAGTGATTTCCCAAGTGCTCCAATATTTATCTAAGTGTGCAAGAGCATGAGAGAGAAAAGCTAAACTGAAAAAAAGTTGTGAATTGATTCTCAAAAGCCTTTTATCATTGAGGCCTCTATTTTCTTCATTTTCCTTCATTTTCCCTCTAATTTCCCTTGCATGTAAATTTGTGTCTCTTCACCTTTCTTTTCTCCTATTTTCCTTTATTTTCATAATTAAAATGTCATTATTGCCTCTTTGCCTTTGCCAATTTCCATAGGTATTAATTAATCAAAATTGATGCCCATCACTATGTTTTCCCCAACATTCAGGTTGGAATACATGTTCCATGAATTTGGTCTTATTTTATTTACATGGAAGTTCAACCAAGGGTTGTTAAAAACCCCTCCCCCTTGGGGGAAGTCCTCGATGTTTTATGACACCTATGACCAACAAACTGCTGAAAATAAAACATACTACCTATGGAGATTTATAACACAACTCAACATAGTATTTATAATGTCATCTCGTTGAAAAATAAAAACAAACATATTTCTTATTGGAGCTTTATAATACAACTCATTCTAGCATTTAAAACAACATCCATATATATATATATATATATATATATATATATATATATATATATTATTGAACCAAAAAATAATGAAGGATATAAAGCCTACATCTAATCAGCCATTGGGCCCAAAGTGCTTTCATTGCACTTTAACCTGTTTGATTGCTTTATTCCAAAGCATGATTTATTTTTGTTGCAATATGCATTGTGGTTTAGACTAGAATTCTCCCTTTGGTTCCACCTGAAATACAGACCAGTAAATCACATGATCAACATCCTGGACATATCTCTTGAGCAACGAAATATTGAAAACATCATGGAATTTCAATTATTGAGGCAATGAAAGTTGATAGGCCACTGATCCAATCTTCTCAAATATCTTAGAAGGCTTGCAATACCGAGCTGCCAACTTGGCACATGATCCAATCCTCAAGGAGCTCTTCTTGGGCTTGAGTGCAAGTACACATTCTTCCTAACCTTAAAATCCTTGAATGCCATGTTCTGATATGCATAAATCTTATGTTTTTCCTATGTTGCCTTTAAATTCCTTTTAATAACTTGCATCTCTTGTTCCACCTTTGCCAACATGTCTGGTCCAATCAATACCTTGTGCACTGGATCACTCTAACTGATAAGATTATTACAACTCCGCAAATAAACTGCCACAAATGGACTCATCTTCAAGGATTCCTAATACCCATTATTATATGAACACTCCGCTAGTGGAAGATACTCCTCCCACTTCCTCTACTGATGTATAACATACATCCTCAACATATCCTCAAGAATCATGTTAGACCTCTTTTTTTCTCCATCTATATATAGATGACAATTTATAATGAAAGCTAATTTTTTCCCCAAGCCCACAAACAACTCCATCCAAAACTTGGAATTGAACTTGGCATCTCTACCTGATATAATCTTCTTGGGAACACCATGCAATCTCACTATCTCCCTGATGAATATCCGAGCTACCTCACTAGCTGAATTTGTAGACTTGATTGCAATGAAGTGAGCTACCTTACTTAACATGTCAACCACAACCATGATGGAATCATGATGCTTCGATGTCTTCAACAAACCTATAATGAATTCTATGGAAATGACCTCCCATTTCCACTCTAAAATTGGAATCTATTGTAATAAACTAGTTGGATGATTACATCTTATTTTACCTGCTGACATTCCAAACATATCACAACAAACTCAACCACCTCTTTGTTCAAGTTCAACCAATGATAGAATTTCTTAACTATTGTCAATGTCTTCTAATATCTCAGGTGACCTAAATACGACTTGACCTGAAACTCCCTCAAGATAAGCTTCTTGATCTCACTGTTATTGAGCACATAAATCATGTTCCTGAATTTGACCAATCCATTTGTCGTGAGGTGATACTCCTCATCCCTATCAACTTCACCCTATTGCTGTAACCTATGCCTCAACTGTTGGTACCTATCATCATGATGTCCTTCCTGCAAAAATCTAGTCTTGTAAGTCTGTCCCATAAGAACTCATTGATGTAATGTGATTCACCTGCACTCTCCTACTGAGAGTATCTGCAACCATGTTCTCCTTGCTCTTGATGTGTCAAATCTGAAAGTCAAACTCACTAAGGGTAGCCAACCATCTGGATTTCTTGTAATTCAGACTGGGTTGGTTAAATAAGTACCTCAATCCACTATGATCATTCATCAAGATGAACCTCCTGCCAAGAAGATAATGTCTTGCATCTTCAATGCATGAATGATAACTGATAACTCAAGATCATGAGTCACAATTTTTCTCATGCTCATTCAACTTCCTCAACTCACAGCATACCACCTGTCCTTCTTGCATCAGGACTCCACCAAGTCCTCTCTTTCATGCATCTATACATACTACAAACTCTTTGTTAGGATTTACAATGTTTAAGACTACAACATTTGTAAGCAAATGCTTCAACTGCTCAAAACTAGCTACACACTCAATCCATTCAAACTTCTTCCCTTTTCTATGAAAGGATGTAATATGATAGACAATCCTTGAGTAGCTCCCGATGAACCTCCTGTAATAACCTGCTAGTCCCATGAGTGATCTGACCTCATCCACATTCCTATGAGTTAGCCATTCGATGATAGCTTTAATATTTTATGGGTCCATTACTATCCATTCCTTGGAAACAACATGTCCAAAGTAATGAACTTCAGTTTGAATGAAACTGCACTTGTTGAGTTTGGCATACAAGTGATGCACTCTCAAAAATCTTAATACTACTACTAGGTGTTTTGCATGATCTTCCTCATCCATAGAATATATCAATATATCATCAATGAATATTATCACAAACTTATCTAAATAAGGATGAAATACGTTGTTCATCAAACACATGAAATTAGCTGGAGCATTAGTAAGACCAAAAGGAACCACTACGAACTCATAATACCCATAAGTGGTACAAAATTTGGTCTTTTAAATATCTTCTTCTTTGAAGCACAAATGATGATATCTTGATCTCAAGTCAATCTTCAAAAACATTGTTGCTCCCTTCAATTGATAAAATAAATCATCAATCTGTGACAATGGATACCTGTTCTTGATAGTCACCTTGTTCAACTACCTGTAATCAATGCATAACCTGATAGTACCATCCTTCTTCTTTATGAACAAAACTGGTGTACCCCTGATCCAGGTGGTTCCAGAAAAGCTCAAAAATCAAAGTCTGTGTATTGCAATGAAACCAAGATCAGATCAAATATATTGTCACAATATTTCCAATGGCACAAATGGCACCTCAATCCGAGTTCGTATGCAAAAGTTATGGTCAATCAAAGTTTTGGTCAAACTAGGTAAAAGTAAAAGTCAAAGTCAAAGTCAACATTTTACCACGTGGAAGGCTGTAGAGATGACACAGGGCAAAAAAGTCAATAGGCCTAGTGGGACCCATAGAGCTAATATGGTAGTGCATCGAACAAACTAGGTGGACCCACAAACAGGTGATGTGACATCACCACAAGTCGACACATGGCAAGTAGGTGACAAAAGTGGCATACAATGTGGATCAATGAGAGAGATTGCCACATAGACCAATTGCATGGTGCCACATGGCACCTCAAATTAGGCCCAAGTGGCCTTGTCATGGTGCAACTTTAATTTTTGTCTTATTCTTATGGTTTGGGGAGTCGTTACAATATGGACATACGTATACCATATATTATATGGTTTGAAAACTATATTAAAACCAAAATTGGGCTTTAAAAACATATTAAAGCAAAATTGGGAGTCCACTGAGGACACAAGCATGCCAATGAAGACATGAATCTCAAGAAGATTCTAGGAATATTGTTAGATCATATATTAGGGAATATTTCAAAGAATATTCTCTATAAGGAACCTTTGAAGAATCCTTAAGATTCCCTGGGGGCAGAATTTTGAAGGTGTCAGAAATATGTCAAGTTTATACTCATTTGAACCAGTTTTTCAAAAGGAATGTGATGGAATGATCAATTTCTTCATTCGAGTAGCTGAATTTAAGTCAACTTGTAGAAGAGAATCTTTGAGATACCTGGGGAGACCAGATTTGACTGAGTCAAAAAGGGGTCGAGTTTATAGTCATATTTCACAGTTTTTTGCAAGGAACGTGATGGCATAGGTAATTCCTTAATCAGAGTAGCTTATTTTCAGGCCTTCCCCAGACTTAGAGGTATAAGATGCATTGTTTCCATGTCTTCATTTGATTTTTTCTAGGATGACAATTTTCATTAGAGATCCTTGTATGTCGATTTGTGAGAGGATCATTGTATGCCACTTTATGTGGGGAATTGTTCCTTTGTCATGCTAGAGGAGAGATTTTATGAGTGAGAGTTCTTAGAAGAGAACATCTCATGGAGAGACATGCCACTCTAGTTAAGGGGGTTCATCCTTGTATTGACAGAGATTACATCATGTAATCATCATCATCTTGCAACAACTAATGAAGCAACCTCCCCACTCTTGACATCGGGCCCGGAGACATAGCCCACACTGGGTGAACTCCGTTATCATATCATGTGTTTATGGTTGTTCATGATTATTTCTTCTTGTTTCATGTTGATGGTTTGCTGAAGTTGTTTAGAATATGCATTTCTCATGATTTCATAAGCAAATGTAAGTGTTAGTAAAAGGTCCTGTATAATGGGGATTTTTGTTTGAAAGCATTCACGAAAATTTCCTAGATCAACCACAAGGTGACACACTCAACCTTATGTATCCTTTATCAAGAATTTCCTTAAGCTACAAATTCAATTCCACCAATTCTAGAGTACTCATTTTTTAAGGTGCCTTAGATGCTGGTGCTGCTCCTAGTACCAACTCAATAGAAAAGTCCACTTCCCTACGAGGAGGAAACTTTGAAATATCTATTAGAAATACATCTTGAAACTATTCCAAAACTGAATACTTCTTCAAGACTTAAACATCCTCAACATATTTCCCTTTGTCACTAGAAATATGCACTATAAACAATACACACGTTTCCTACGACTGCGCTTTGCCTACATAGCTGTAACCATTCTCACTGATGTATAATTCTTCTTTCCCTGTAAGATTCTTCTTTCTCCATCATCATCCAAGCACTAAATAGCCTTATCATAGAAATTTACCTTAGTCCTATGAATGTACAACCAATCCATGCCCAAAAAGATATTATATTATCCCAAAGGATGCACATTTAGATGTGTTGATCTAGAGATACCATTCATCTCAAATGCACAAGCTCTCACCCAATGATGAACTCTTTTCTTGGTCCCTATAGCCAACTGCACCAACCAAGATTCTACATGCACTTCTTTATTCAATGAAAACTTATACACTAGGTCAATATTTGTTGGGTGTGGAGCCTGATTATCTTCTATATTCAAAGGTATCACCACATTGGACCCCAGTTCGAAATGCGTTGCCGCCCGTAAAATATTCGCTGTAGGGGGGTCCAGGGGGGGGGGCGACTGCAACCTTTGGGAGCCCCCCCCCTGGCGGGGGGTTTCAGGGCAGCGGCCCCGAAGCTAAAAACAGCTGTAAAATTGCCTTGTAAAAGTATAGTAATTTCTAGTCAATCTGGGCCGTTCTTTAGGCAGATGATCTGACGCTAGAACTTATGTTTAGTTTAGGGTTTTTTGCCTTAGAAGGCAACCCCTCTCTTTTTATGAGGGCATTGTATTTGAGGCTGTGTGATAGATGTGTATTTTGTGGGCAGGAAATAGAGAGGTGAGATTGTGAGAGAAAACAGAGGATATTACAGCAGATCTACTGTAGGTTGTGTCTCTTCATTTTGCTAGATAATAGAAAGGAAGGACTGGCTGTTCGGGGTGGATGTAGCCCAAACTGGGTGAACCACGTATATCTGTGTCTCTCTTGTTTTATGCGCTTTCTGTGTTTATATTTCTGCAATATTTTATGTGTTCCATTGCTCCATAATATATAATTTTCTAACAATATTGATATAACTATAGTTAGATCCAAGATCAAGAAAAATGGAAATGACTCGATCACAAATGTTACCTTCCATCTCGATAATAGATGCCTGATGATTAGCATGCCTACTATACATTGTTGCATAAACCCGAGGAATGCCTTGTCTAACATCTCCAACTATTTGTGCATCCTGAGCACTATAAATCTGAGGTCTTCCACCTTGATGTTGTGGACAATCTCTCCTATGATGATCTTCACCACAAGTCCTACACTACAGAGGATTTTTTCCATCACTCTTGTTTTGCTCCTTAGGCTAAGACCCATGTCCTACGTCAACTGCATTGAACTTATTGTATGATGTTGCATTCTCCTTGTTACTTGCATCCCGAGGTCTTCCTCACTTCTTATCCTACTTTCCTTTAATCTTTTCATCCCCTTGCAATCATGTTTAGGCTCAGAGTTATGCTTAGACTGCTCATGACAATGCTTCAACTTCGCAATAACTTCCACCAATGACCAAGGCTCATCATACTCAATCCGATCTTTGAATCCTAAAGGAACCCACTAATGAGTCTTTGAAGCTTTGTCTTCCCATCCTTAAGATATGGCACATATCTCAATAGTTCCACAAACTTAGTCGTATACTCTTTGTCTATCATAGAACCCATCTTCAGCTCATAGAAATCCTTAGCCTTTCCATCGTAATATCTCTCGGGCAAGTACTTCTTTCTAAAGAGTATTTTAAACTCATGCCAACTCAACTCCTCTATCTTGATGCCTCTGACATGCTTCACATCTTCCCACCAGATATGTTCCTTTCCCTCGAGACTGAAAATAACTATTCTATCCTTCCTATTCTTTGAATAATCATGTAGCTTAAAGAACTTCTTCATCTGAAGCAGCCATGCTTTTTCATCTTCTATCAAAGGTAAGAGGGTTGGATTTCTTAAACTCATATGGAAAGTACTACTTCTCAATCCTCCTATAAGGATGATAGTGTTGAATTTACACGATCTTGGGTCTAGGATAGAATCTTAAAATCTATGACGCTACCAAACCAAGAATCTCAAAAAAACTATTTTGCACAGTGAAATATAAACAATAGTAAATCACACATGCACAAAATATATACAACTTTTTACATTTTTCAACTCAACTTCGTTATATTAATCAACATAGAATACAACAATCTAGGGCTCCCATACTAGGGATAATGACCCTCATACATCCACTAGTACATGAATACAAACTGGGGCTTGGTGTCAGTATATCGACCATCAATTTTCCCTCAACAAGATACTTTGACAAGCTAGTTGTTTCTTTCTCTCTTAGCTCCTCTCAGTCGTACCCTGTACCTTCCCGGTTGTTATTGGGAAAACTTGTGTCTATTTAGAGCTGCTAGTCCCACTAAGATGGGTAGCTATCTTAGAAACAAACAGACTAAAGTCACTTGTGTTTTCCTTTATGAGAGATAGATGAGAAAGAAGCAGAGAGTACCAACCTCAGTCTTTCGCTTGGCTCCTTGCTTGTTTCCTTTCCCCTTTGACAGAATCTCGCCACTCCTTCCTTACTTGTCCCACTTCAAAGAGCACCTGTAGAGTCAAAGCAACATAATACCATCAAAGCATAGAGATCTATCATCATAAACAATATCGGATCAGATGTATATTAACCATACAAATGCATATATCAATACAAGATTCAGAGATATACAAGAATTTGGAGGAAAACTCAAATAGCTTTATTGATAGAATTAGTAGAAGAGAGGATTACAACCCATTGGTCTGACCCAATGCCATCCTCCCATCATGAAAGCCCTCTTCACCTCATACAAAGCAAGATCACCCAACAATGTCTTCAAAGAGAAACCAACAACACTTCCTTGCAAATTACAAAATTCCAGCCTTTGGATCTCTGGGATGAGGGATCCATATATAGATGTTTGCAGGGGGGTGAGTCAGCTTCTGGGATTTTGATTAGTGTCATCTCTCTGATAGTTCTTGGTTCCACTTGGAGATTTCATGATCTCTTACTCATCCTTGGGTGAATTTAGAGAGGCAAGTGTCAAATGAGCAGCTTCTAGAAGATTCTCAGGGTCTCCACCTAGCAAACTGCTTGTGCCATTTGTCTGCTCTCACTCATCGCACCCTACAGAAGGGCTTTCCAGTATGCATCGCACTTTTTGCATGTGGCAAGTGAGATGCATCGCACCCTTAGCACTGGGTAGTCTGTATGGTCCTGTTTTGACCAGTTCTGAGTAGCTTTTCATGGAGAACTTCTGGGAGATGATGTAATCAGCTGACCTTGCTCCTTTAGGGTATGAAACAACACTTTTAGGGACTTAGAAGCCCTTGGTTTATGGACATATGTGATTGGGGTTGTAGTGCCCAAATATGTCTATAACACTGGTGCTCCAGCTCCCGATATGCAACTCCTGCCTCTATCAATGCTCTAAGTCCATCTGGCCATTGAACCTCGTCTGTCAATCTTCTCTCTAGTTGTGCCTTAGCCCATTAAGGGCACAAAAAATCAATACTCCTATCGAGTTTTTCACATCTCCACTTGTGAACAACTCTCAATATGCCCAATGCTGCTCCTTAGCTACTTAAGGAATTCAACCTGCTATGGCCTTCCTGTGTTGCTTCGATGAAGACCAACATAGGGTACAAAGGGCTGCCACCTATCATTGCAAGATGTCCATATCCCATAATGAACACGGGCTAGGAGGACTTCCCATCATCTACTATAGAATTCCTTCTCCACACACAAGTTTAGGGCTCCACAAACTGTTCCTGGTTGATCAGACCTTTGAGCTCCAACAACTACCACTCTAACAACTACTTTTGTCCATCAAAGTGTTGCACACCAGGCTCTAACTTAGACACTAATTGTTGATTTTGGGTAGCATCGGATGTGATCTAACAACAATAATTGGTGGAGAGACTAAAATACATGAGATCTCCAATACCCAGAAAGGGTTTGGGCATGCTCTAAACAATTTGGGAGATATTAAAATAATTAATATTTTTAATGGAGTCCCTAAGTCTAAACTTAGGGAAAATAAAATATTAATGTGTATTAATATAAAACTATGTTAGAATGGTCCAAAAGTCATGGATCAAGCCAGATCTAATCTTAGCCATTGATTAGGGACTTAATCTCGGCCGTTGATTTGTCAACGACAAAGTTTAAGAGGAGGCTTGAGGGTCACTTGGAAAATACACTGAGGGAGACCAATCAGTTCAATTTATGGAGCGGGGTTAGCTGAGAAATTGAACCATTGGTCTGGAGAGCAGTCAGGAGGTAGCAAGTATGGAACAAAGAGATGGGAGATCAACACAGAGGTAGAAAAGGTAGTTGCAGGGCCAGAGGAAGCCATGCAGAGGTAGCAGAGTGTAGGTTTTAACCTCGTACAGAAATTACCTGCATACAATTCTAAAACACAGAAAATAAACAATGCGAGAGCATAACACATAAACCACATATACACAGAGATTTTCCCCTGGATCCCAAAACAGGGACTACCAGCTTGATTTTTCATTATGTTCCTTTCAATGTTACAATACATATTTATACATGCCGAGGCATCTAATACCATGGACCGAAAACCATCGCGTCCAAAACCATGGACCAAAAACCATCGCGTCCAAAAGCATGTGTGAAAAACATGCACAAAACCATAGCTAGGCCCGCCCAACCTAATATAGGGTCCAAAACCAAAATTTTACGGGACGCTGCCCGAGACCCCATAGAGTGGGGTTACCTGCACCCCTCAAACCCCCTATGACTCCCCCCGCTACGCAATCGGTGCAATAAAGGGGGGGCTCTGCCCCCCTTCTAATCCCCCGGTTAACTACGTGGGCTAATCGTGGAAAGAATATAACACAACCCAAGATTCTCCCACTTGCTGTTTTCTTTCTACAGGGGGCCACAAGAGAGCTTAGTCATTTATCCAGCCCTACAATGCCCATTGTTTCTCTACACCAAGAGAAATTCTCAGAGTTCACAAATTTTGTCAATGCATCTACAGTACTCTTCAAAGTGTCCACCTTTACCAGCAACACCTTTTTGTCTTCTATCATATCCCTCACAAAGTGATACTGAACATTAATGTTCTTTGTCTTTGAATGATATGCAGGATTCTTTGCCAAGAAAATTGCACTTTGGCTGTCACAGTCTATCCTTATAGCTCCTTGTACTAACCCCGTACTTGAACACAATCTCTGCAACCAAACTACTTCCTTGCTTGCATGAGTGGCTACCATGTATTCTACCTCTGTAGTTGATAGTGCCACTATAGATTGTTTCTTACTCATCCAACTAACTACACCTCCAAATAGGTTAAACACATACCCACTTGTAGATCTTCTCTGATCCAGATCTCCAGCCTAATCTGCATCAACAAAGCCATGGATATCCAACACTTTGTCCAATCCTGGTCTTCCTTGGTAGCACAAACCATAATCACTAGTGCCACACAAATACCTGAAAACCTGCTTCACTGCTATCCAGTGATCCTTCCCTGGTTTTGACATAAACCTGCTCAATACTCCCATTGCATGTGCAATGTCTGGTCTAGTACAGACCATTGCATATATCAGGCTACCGACTGCAATTGCATATGGAACACGAGACATGTCCACTTCCTCTTCTTGTGTCTTGGGACACTATTCAACAGATAAATTTACACCTACAGGAATAGGAACCTTCACCAGTTTACTATCCTGCATATTAAACTTCTGCAATGTTGTCTCGACATACTTCCTCTAGTTTAACCAGAGCTTCCTCTTTGTCCAATCTCTTTTAATTTCCATGCCCAAAATATAGTTTGCAACACCAAGATCTTTCATGTCAAATTTGGAGGACAAATGGGTCTTCAAATCTTGGATAATTTCTTTGTCATTTCCAACTAGCAACATTCCATCCACATACAAGACTAGATAAATAACACGGTCACCAATTAATTTAAAATACACACAGTGATCTGCTTTGCTTTTGGTGAAGCCAAGTCCCCGTATAAATGTATTAAATTTCTGATACCACATCCTTGGCGACTGTTTTAACCCATACAAAGATTTCTTTAATTTGCATACGAGTTCTTTCTTACCCTTAACCGCAAAGCCTTCAGGTTGCTTCATGTAGACCTCCTTGTTACACAGTAATTTGTCATCATCTGTCACCGTCCCTGTCACCCCTCTCCCGCACTTTGGAGGACTCATTCCGGGACCTGTGAGAAGTGACATAACTTGAAAACACTTGCATTATATTCCTCTAAGTATGGACTTCATATGCCATGAAGACATCTCCTGCAGAATATCCTTAAAAAGTTCCCTTTTTCCTTTAGCGCGGATCCACAGTGTATTACTCGCGCCAATGGGGGAAATCCTCCAAAGAGGGCGCGGCAGTTGGCGCTCTATCTCAGAGCTATAACCGCGCCAACCAAGTTTGGGAAAGCTTTTTGACAAACACACGCGCGAAGGTTTTTTCCTTTCGACTCATGAAGCTTTTTAAGGATAATGCCAATCCCATGGATGTCGTGATTAATCTTATCTCCCTTTCCTCTATCCATAATAGCTTTTTGAGGATAAACCCAATCCCATAGATGGTGTGATTGATCTTATCTCCTTCTCCTCCATCTATAAAAGCTTGTTCAGTTGCCTTTGACAAGCTAGTTCGAGCATAGGGAGAATTATACTTTCAGAAGTCTAAGAGATTGCTGTAAGAGTCTTCTTTGCATTCATAATCAAAGAGAGAGAGGCTTGTTCCCAATCTCGACAAGCTTTGCAAGACATATGTGGCTGATCACCCAGCCAAAGGAGGATTTGACGTCAGAACTATGGTTGTATTCTCCTTTGTTGATTATCAATAATAGATGACTATCATTATGGTTCCACTCTTGTTGTTCATTATGATGATGTTTGAGTTATATCTTTTCTGACCGATATATAATTGCATCTATTGGATTTTATGCTTGTATTTGTGTCGTTCTTTGCATGTGCAGGTGTCCATTCATGGAGTCGTGAGGATCGTGACTGGCTGGAGCAAAGGAACGGGAGTGTCGACTCTTCTACAACACTAGCGTTGGAATCCAAGTAGGCTCTCATAATTCACCTTTAATTTGCAATTAGGAACTTGCGTGATAGCATTGTTTGATTGTTGCTAGACCCATTTTGGGCTAGTGGGGATTGCCTATGTCCGCAGAGGGGATTTACCTCTCCAACGATTTGGCGACTCCACTGGGGAGTTAGCTTGTTGTTTGATTTGTAAACTTTAGACGGAGCCTGAAGTACGACCAGGTATCCGGTTTGGTTTACGAACTAAACAACTTGGAGTTTTTCTTGTCTCTTTTGTTTCTCTTGTTTTGATTGCTAAGATAGCTTTTTGGGTTGGATCCTCTATTGTCTCTTGCTTCTTGGTCTGTCTGGGTACTGCTGGCCTAGTCTTGGATTTCTTGTTTTTTATTTTAGCATAGCAAACTCAATTGGCGCTCTTTTTTGCATGACAGTCACGCCATTGGCGCTGCTTGTCAATGTACAGCCCGCGCCAATCCTCAATTGGCGCTACTTTTAGCCTGAAAGTCGCACCAGCCCAGGGAACCTTTTAGAGTTTGCTTGTTTTGAGCCTTCCAAGCTTGGTTTTTGTGTCTGGATACTTCCTCTCAATCACTTGAGTGTGTTAGAGTCTTGTTTGACTGGTTCTTGGCCTTTACCCTTTGGGTGTTTGCTTTTTTCTACCGATTTCACGTTTTAGCCCTAGGGCATCTAGTGGCTTTGTGCATCGAGCCTTCCTTAGGAGTTTTGGCCTTCTGTTGGTCCAGTCGAATTTTTGGTTACTCTCTTTCACTTGTTCAGTGATTGTTAAAGCTTTTTATTGTGTTATTCGAGCGATTTACCTCTTTTTCGCTTGGCTTTGTTTGGGCTTAGATCACATAGCTCATTGAGGTCTTTGTGATTTTTCTTGGTTTGAAAGATTGCCTTGGTGTTGTTTGGTCAATTTAGTGATGTCTAAATTGCAACTTTTAAATGTCAACCCGGGGCTCGTAAGCTGATGAAGTGAGGTGTACTATATGTACTTAGGTAACCGTTTTCTTAGTCTTTTGTCGTTTTTAGCTTTTTTTAAGTTTGTTTTCGAATGTATCTTTCCTACTGTGATGTGATGGAAATGTCATAAAGCAAGTGAAATGTGGATGATTGTGGTGATCTCTAAGTGATTTCTCAAAACTTAAAAAGTATTCTACAAGAAAGCTTGAACAACAACTACAATAAAATCAACTCTTAAAGGAAAATAAAGACATCAAATAAAGGACTAATGACATCGGCCCAGTATCTCTGCCGCTGAATGAAAATGAAAATGAAATCTATACTAAATTCAACTAAAAAGTAAAAACAACTATTTCACACTATTTCAACTCTTCAACTTAATCTTCTCTATGAAAAGATATCATGAAATGTTAAGCAATGTGAAATCTAAGTTAAACTACATAAAAGAAACTAATCACACTACTTTAACTTTCTCTTAACCTTTTGCCTTTCAGCTGAATTTATCATGTAAGAAACAGTTATGAATAAGTCAAGTAATGTGAGTTCTAAAGAAAACTAAATCAAGCTATACTAAGTGATATTTTGGCTCCCAATAAAGTTATTTGATTATGGAAAAGGAACCATCAATAGATGAACAAATTGATATCTAAGAGCAGAAAGTAAATATGCAAGTTAAAGAAATGACAGTAAGGAAAATCAAAACTGCAAAACAATGAAGGTCAGCAACATAGACAAGATGATCACGCATGCCACTAGTTATGAAAAGAAAAGAAGGAAAACTGTCCCGGGCTTGGCTAAGAAACCTGCATAACACACTGATCAGTCATGAACATAAAAGTGCAGAAATGTAAATCAACAGAAATCAAAGTTTATGTACAGCTAATATACATGTTGAAAAGAAATAAAAACGCAGCAATTTAAAAGATATCTGTACAGCTAATATACATGAAACAAGAAAAAGAAATGCAAGAAATTAAAGGTTACTGTACAGGGCTTCAGCAAACAGGGGCCCTCTGCCTACTTCAGCCAGTTCAAGGAGCAGTTATACGCTTAAATGCAAAATAGTCTTCTCATGTATTGAACATCAAATGTAAAGTACAGTGGGGAGCTCAAAATTACATACAAAACGATTACAAAAACGATTAACTCTACAGCGTTCAAGGACGCTTTATTTATAAGGAGAAAGCAAACTACTTTAACGAGATCTATGCTATTCAACCAGCTGTTTAAAAACACGTGAATCCTCTGCGTCCCCGGATCTAGGTAACTGTCATCGTGTTCATTCAATCTGGAGAGTATGGCTGTTGGATTCGTGCTTCTAGATTGTCTCCGTGGCTGAGGATGATGCCACCTAGCTTCACGTGCCCAAAAACAGAGCAATGCAGAGCCGTGCCACCGCTGAACACTTCTGTTGACCGGTATTTGCCTCTTCATTGACCGCAGGCTTTTATGGCTGTTCTGGGTGATCTGGAGGGACACGTGCCATGTCCTTGACCCCTGGAACTTGCCCATGTGGCTCATCTTCTCAGAGGACACCTGTAACATATCGTTTAATAAAACAGTTGCGAAATCCTGTGCTGGCTGCAGAAACCTGGATCAGCTGCGGAAACCTGTGTTGGCTGCGGAAACGCAGCACTTTGAACCAAAATTCTAAACCAAACAACAGTCATTAGCATAGTTAGAAAACCATGTAAAAAGTCCTAAAATACAATGATTTAATCAACTTGGTGGATGAAATGAGTGGGAAAAGAAGGAAATGAATGGGAAAAGAAGGCTGAGAGGGTGTGTAAGGAGGTACAGGTTCAAGGCTCTACATACCCCCACTGTGAAGGTGTTGCATGTCCTCATGCAACCAAAACTTAGTTCTTTTCCTCAATCCATGTGCTCTGATGCTTCTGCAAGAACATCCAGCCTTCTTTTCTTTCTCCTTGATGCCAAAATGGTTCTTGGTTTCTTGACTAGACACCTGAACTTCAAATTAATCAATGCCCTGCTCAGCTTCTTACACTTTTTCTTCAACTTTCTATTCTTCTTCTGCCACAGTCCTAAGTGAAGCATGGTATTGTCATGGACAATCTTGTCCACTTTACTTTGCTCTTTTAATGCTTCATTTTCTTGTATAATGTGCCTGTTTAGGACTTCTAGCTCAAACACTTCCTGTTTTAAAGACTACACTTGTGCATCAAGTGGCAAGGTGGTGCTTGGTCCTGCAGCTGATTGTTCCAAGGACTCTAGGTAGTTATATGCTTCTTGCTGGTTGGAATCTACCTCAGGTGTTTTTCTCAGCCTGAACTCAAATTCTGGTGAAGGAGGACTGTTTTCTCTTTCCTGCTGAAAAGGGCTTTCCTCACGTGGAGGACTTGGCTCAATGATTGGCTGAGTTGGAGATTTCTCAAGTGTCTCTTTATCCAAATCAATAAAATGAGACTGTTTTTCTTTGGTTTTATTCCCCTTCCCTTTTAGCCTAGTGCTCCTTCTCAGGTATGAACTAGTGCTTTTCTCTTGTGCAGCCTGTTTTTCTTTTTGTTTTCTCTTTTTGATGGCAGCAGCATGAAGATGTGCTAATCTATCGGCCAGAGTTTGAGACTCTTCTTCTACAGATGGTTCAAGGGATGGATATGTCTCTTGAATAGTTATTTTACCTTTGTCCTTTTTCTGCTTTTTGTTTCTAGCTCCCTCCTCTTCTTCCTCCTGAACAGTTTCTTGAGTGTCTACTGTAGGAAGGTCCTGGGCTGTAACATTTCTTTCTTTCCTCCTACTTCTTTTTGGAATTTTTGGGGAACTGCTGGCAGAGGCTTCAATCACTTCTTGGAAGTGATTTTTTATCAAAAACTTTTCCCAAGTATCGTTATTATTTTTCAATTGATCTTCAATAAGAATTCTGATGAGCCCGTGATGGTAAAGGTGGGATTCAATATGGCCTACATGTTTCTGAACAGTAGAGCTCATTTTCTTTAGGCTTGCTAACAGAAAGTAAGGTAAATTAAGGGCATGGCCTTCCATAAAATTCATCATAATCCTTGCATGTTACATGTACATGGTGCCAAAACGACCCTCGCATATAATAAACTTCTGAACAAGTAATAACAGTGTAGACCATTCTTCTTTGATTACATGCACAAGAATTCCTTTAGTAAATATAGAAGTATCCATACCTGGGTTTTTGAGCATGACTTTCCATCCTTGATCATCCAGACCTCTGTTTTTAAACCATCTGTCTCCCTCTTGTGGTAAACTGGTTGCTGCTGCTATTGTGGCCTCTGTTATTGTAAATTTCAAATCCCCTACCTCCACTACGTGTCCATTAAAGGACCGAGCAAAGGTTTTAGTGACTTCCTTATTATAACCTCTGAACTTTTGAATAAATTTCAGCCACTTTGCTTTCTTCAATGACTCCTTCGTCTGCGGATACCCCTCCAGGTATTTTGGGCCCTTAGGTTCAGCTTTGAGTAGCTTTCCCATTCTCGACTTTCAACCCCGGCTGAAAATTTTACTGTGTGTGGACGTTCAAGGGAAAAACGAGCTGATTACGAGATTCTTAAGGTAAGTGGAGTGGTCGTAATTGAAATGCAAAGCGTATGCAATGACTGTAATCAGGGTTTAGAGCAAAGCTATGGAGGTTGCAGCGGAAATGGAGAGTAGGAAATAGTATGAGTACGAGGGAGTAAAGGATAAATAATAGAAACGAGTTCAATGCATGCGGGAGTGGAGTGATAATGGCAGAATAACGGCTGAGTCCTTTTGGGATCAGATGACTTACGCCACGTCTCAACGTTGGTTGCGGAAATTATGGTGGAGGAGAGCCGTAGTACAGTAGGTCAGTTCTTCCACGTACGACCAATAAATGAAAGAGCAGTCCATAAATTGAGAATGATCATGCGACCGTTAGAAATGAATAAGGTGTTATGGAATGACATCGTGGAAGAGGAGTGGTATGGGGCTTGTCGTATCAAATCATTGTATTTAGTGGAATTTCCATGATCTAATAACTATGCATACAATGACATTAAATTGTTATTTGGTAGAGATTTTGATCATACCTTTGGAAGTTTGCCATTTGTTGATTAAGGCTTCTGACCCATTATTGCTCTTTGATCTTGCAGATGCCTCATATCTTTGCTGCCTTTGGTGTTGATGACACTAACCTTTGACTGTGATTTTTTTGAAAACAGAGTGCTGCTGGCTGTAGAGACAGAGTGATGCTGGCTGCGGAAATCGTTTCTGGCTGCGGAAACTGGTGCTAGCTGCGGAAACGGTTTCCAGCTGCGGAAACTAAGACAACACCCCTTTAACTGCACAAAGATAGTTAGAAAAAGAACTAACTGAATGAAAATAGTCCTGAAGGGGACTTTTATTGATGGAATGAAATGAAATGAGTGGAATGAGATGGAAATGAAATGGAGTGAAGTGGAATGGAGATGAAAATGAGATGGAGGTGAAGTGGAATGACAAGTGAGGTGAAGATGGAAAGAAAGAGAGATTTTTTTTTTTTGGAAAATATAGAGTGTCAGGTACCCCTGATTTTCACTCTACATTTTCTGTATAAGACTGCCAATCTATGATTGGTTTTCAGGCTTATACAAAAGATATATATATATATATATATATATATATATATATATATATATATATATATATATATATATATATATATATAACTGAAAGAAACAAAGACTAGGTTGATGGAGGAGAAGGACTCTTCCCCACCAGCCTCATTGCAGAATTTTCTTGAAACATTTTGACAAAGTCCTCTTTTGAGAGTGGCTTATGATAAATTTTCAATCGGTGGCCATTCACAATGAGAGGAGTTTGAAACTCATCAATAGTCTTGACTCGAACTGCTCCATTGCTAAAGACTTCATCAATCTCATATGGTCCAAGCCAATGAGTCTGAAATTTCCCTTTGAAGTCTTTAAACTTGGAATCAAACAGTAACACCCAATCTCCCTTTTGAAACTTTTTCTCTTTGATATATCTGTCATGCCACTTAGTTCTTTGGTGCTGAACTAGATCAGTCCTTAAAATTGCATCTTGTCTTATTTCATCTAGCTCATTCAGCTGCTCCATTCTGTGCTTTTGGGCTTCTGATAGATTCATTCCCAACTGAACTGCCATCTTGAAGGTCTTGACTTGAAACTCAATGGGGAGCAGGACTTCTTTCCCATAAACAAGTTCATAGGGAGAATGTCCTGTTGTGTTCCTCCATGTAGTTCTATAGGCCCATAAGGCTTCAGGAAGCCTTTCTGCCCAATCTCTTCTGTGGAGATGAACAATTTTGGTGATGATGCTCTCAAGAACTTTGTTTGTAGATTCCACTTGACCATTTGCTTGCAGATGGTATGGAGTAGATTTCTGTGCTTGATTTTGTATTCTTCCATCAGCTTCTCCATCAAGTTAGATGTAAATTGACTTCCCTGATCTGTCACAATTTCTCTTAGGACACCAAAACGAGTAAAAATATCCTCAAAAAGAAATTGAACAACCAAATTTTCAGTGGCAGAAGGCAATGCCTTGGCTTCTACCCATTTAGTAACATAATCAGTGCAAACCAATATATACTTCTTTTGTCTAGATGGTGGATTAATAGGTCCAATAAAATCTAAAGCCCATTTTTCAAAGGGTTCGATGAGTACTTGTGGCTGTAATGGCATTTCATTTGAAAGAGTTGGTCTCCCAACTCTTTGGCAGCTGTCACACCTTCTAACATATTGTTTTGCATCTTTGAAGAGAGAAGGCCAATAATATCCTAAAGAAAGGATTTTATAGGCCGTCCTCTTGTCAGCAAAGTGTCCACCACATGGTTCATCATGACATGCCTTAAGGATGTCAGGCATTTCATCTTCCCGAACACATCTTCTGATCATACAATCTAGCCCTGTTTTGAACAATTCATTAGAAATCCATGAATAATTTGAACTCTCCTGAATAATTTTCCTTTTCTCATTAGGAAATAAGTGTGGAGGTAGCTTCCCTGTAACCAAATAGTTAGCAATATCTGCATACCAAGGAGTTTTAGTAGTTATTGCAAACAAATATTCATCTGGAAACTTATCCTCTACAGGAGAATCTTTGTTAGTATTTTGGATTCTAGACAAGAAATCAGCTACTGTATTTTGTTTCCCTGGTCTATCTAACACAGTAATATTGAATTCTTGTAAAAGTAAAAGCCATCTTGTAACTCTGCCATTAGTAACAGGTTTGTTCATGAGATATCTAATTGCAGAATGATCAGTATGGACAAAAGTTTCATAGCGAGTTATATAGTGTCTAAACTTGTTGATTGCATCAACAACGGCTAAGAACTCTTTTTCAGTCACAGTATAATTTAACTCAGTAGGAGTCAAATTTTCACTGGTGTAGTAAATGGCATAAGGAACTAAATCCTTTTGACCCAACACAGCTCCTAGAGCTGTATCTGAAGCATCTGTAGAAATATGGAAAGGAAGTTTCCAATTTGGCCCTCTCAAAATGGGTGCTTCAGATATTCTTGTTTTCAAAGTTTCAAATGCAGATTGACAGTCAGGATCCCAATTGAATTCACAATCTTTTGTAAGTAATTTGAAGAGCGGAGATGCTATCTTGGTGAAGTTTTCAATAAATCTTCTATAATATCCAGTAAATCCAAGAAAACTTCTAACATCTTTTTGACAATTTGGAATAGGTAACTTGGAGATGACTTCAAATTTTGATCTATCAACTTTAATTCCATCTCCTGAAATATGATGTCCTAAAACAATCCCTTCAGTAAACATCATAAAACATTTTTCATGACTTAATGAAAGATTTGTTTCTTTACATCTTATAAGGAATTTTTCCAAATTTTCTAATGCCTCTTCAAATGAATTACCATAAACTGTAAAATCATCCATATAAACCTCTACACAATCATGAATTAGATCAGAAAAGATTCCTAGTACTGCCCTTTGAAATGTTGCGGGTGCATTACATAATCCAAAAGGAAGTACTCGGTAAGCAAAAGTTCCCCATGGACAGGTAAAAGTGGTCTTGTCCTGATCTTCAGGTGCTACCTGAATCTGATTGTAACCACTAAAACCATCCAAAAATGAGAAATACTTTTTGCCTGCTAAAGCATCTAATACTTGATCAATAAAGGGCAAAGGAAAGTGATCCTTCAAAGTTGCTTTTTTCAATTCCCTGTAATCAATGCAAACCCTCCATTTACCATTCTTTTTAGGTACTATAACCAAAGGAGAAACCCACCGGCTATCTGAAATGGGGTAAATGAAGTTTACATTAAGTAACTTTTGGAGCTCTTCTTTCACTATCTCCCTAAGGTTTGGATTCATCCTTCTTTGAGGTTGTCTGATTGGTCTACTATTTTCCTCAATGTAGATGTGATGAATGCAAGTCTTAGGGTCAATACCTTTCATATTAGTATACTCCCATGCAAATGCAGTAGAATGTTTTTGCAAGATTTTGGTTAGCTCCCCCTGTTGTGATTTTTCCAAGTTTCTGTTGATATTCAATGTTTTTCCTGGAAAAATCTCGATGGCAGAACTACCAAACTCTTCCATAGAGAAAAGAGACATTTGTCTAGATGATAGACACTCAATGTCAGAATCCAACTGAAATTGTGTGTGGTCATATTCTGAAGATGGTTCAAAGTTTTCTAATGTGTTCAGAATTTGACTATCTTCACTAATCTCAGAAATGGTAAAGACAGGTTGTATAGTATCTTCATCATCAACCCACTCATTATCTCCTATTTCTGTAATTTCTTTTGCTGGAGGATACAGATTGAACTTCTTTGTCGAATTACCATCAGAAATATAGATATCCCCAGACCTACAACTTATGAAAGCATCAGCTGTGGCTAGCCAAGGTCTTCCTAAAATAAGAGGATGTCCTCCTAGATTACTCTTGGGAGTTAAAATCATGAAATCCACTGGATATTCCCAAGAGTCTAAGGAGACTGGAATGTCTTCTAATACACCATCTGGTTTAATAATTGATCGATCTGCAAGTTGCAATAAGGTAGGTGTAAAAAGAAGATTAGGAAGTTTTCGCTGTTCCATAGTCTGTCTACTCATGATGTTGATAGCAGCCCCTAAATCAATCAAAGTATTTGGTATTTCTACCCCATTGATATGTGTTTTAACAATTGGGCTACCGGGATCTACATATTTCTGCATAGTAATTTTTCCCATCATGATATCTGCAATTTTCCCTACTAGGTGGATCCTTCTGGTATCTCTTAGTTTCCTTCCTGGTCTTTTAAGACTCAACTCCTTTATTGTTTTTGCTAGAATAGGAATCTCTTTAATGGCTTGTAACAAGGGAATCTTGATACAGACATTCTTCAATTCATCTAGAAAATTATAGTCAGGCAACCAAATTTGTTTTTCCACTCCTTTGTCAATTTGTAATCTTTCAGGAAAAGAAGGTGTGGATAAAGATGCAGGTTGCTCAACTATGGGAGTTGTGGGGGTTAATTCTTTTTCTTTTTCTTTTTGAGTGTTTGGGTTTTGAAGAGATGCTTCAGAACCCTTATTGGCTTCAAGAGACTCTTCCTCAAAAATGCTTTGCTTTTGAGCATTTATAGAAGGTTTATCTAGGACTCTACTTGATCTGAGTTGTACTTCATTGAGAGGAACAATCATATAGGTAGGAAATTGTTGACCTTCCATCATGTAAGCATTTTGAGGGTTTTTATTATTGGGGTTTGGCAATGGCTGAGAAGGAAGTTGATTTGACTTCTGTTGGAATGGAAGCAAGAGTTGAGAATTTGGATTCTGTTGAGAAGGTTGTTGTTGTTGTGGAAATGGCAATGATAGTTGTGGATTTTGATTTGGAAGTTGTGGAGCTTGTTGGTTTTGAAAAGATGGAGGATATTGGTAAAATTGAGCAAATCTCCCATAAGGATTTTGCATACCTTGTACCCATGATTGAAAAGGATTTTGAGGTTGGGACCAAGGTTGTTGCCAAGGATTCCAATTTGGTGGGGGTTGAAAATTCATAGAGTTGCTATACCCTTGATTTTGTTGCCCCTGCCAAGGTCTCCTTGCAACAAAATAGAGAGATTCGATTGTATTTGGATCTTCTTGAAAGACAGCTTTGAGCCCAGGAATTGAAGGACAATCTTTGGTCTCATGATTCTCTGAACAAATTACACATGTTTCTACAACTTTTGCATCCAAGGGACATTCCCTTAGAGCATGTTTCTTCCTACATTTTGGGCAAAAGATGGCCAAAGCCTCAGCTTCTGCTTTCTGTTTATTGTGAATCTTAAGGGTGTCTAGTTGTTCACTAAGACTCCCTAAGATGTCAGTTTTGAATTCATCAAGCATGTTGCCAATCTCAGCCCTACTTACTGATGCAGTTGCAGATTTGTTGGCTCTGATGAGAGAAGGATCTCTAGGCCCTTTTTGAGTTTTAGATTTCCCCCTTGAGAGATGGACACATAGCTCTGCTATATCATCGAGTGAAAGTTGAGATATATCTCCCTTCCCCATCATGTTCAAAATATCTATCTATTCATCTCTAATGGCTTTTAATAGAAGAGCTTTCAAGGTCTCCTCATCTAAGTTACTCATTTTTGCTCTTTTCAGGTTGTATTGAAATCTTTCAAGTAAATCCTCCAAGTTTTCATCTTCTCTTTGCACCATTTTGAATACCTCATCCTTGTGATTGGTGGGCATACAATAGTCCAGGTACCTATCCAAAAATGTTTGTTTCATATCATTCCAAGACCTAATGGATTGAGTGAGTAATCCCATGAACCATTTCAAGGCTGCTCCTTTCAATGTTGAAGGAAACAGTTTGAGTTTTTGAGAGTCTTCCAGATAATCATAAGTTCGACATACGACCTCAAACTCAAATAGAAATGTTTCAGGGTCCTCATTCCTTAACCCATGGAAGTTTGGGAGGACAGATGGTGAGATGTTTTTCATGGTGGCTCGGGAGTCCTCATCGACTATAGGAAATCCAAATGAGTTATCTCCATCCCTACTTCCCCCAATGTTACCTCTACCTCCTCCATTGTTTCCTCCTCCTCCTCCTCTACCTCTACCTCTACCAAATCCAGTTGCTCCTTCCTCTGTCATAGTAGTTTCCCTAGAGACTTCAGAGTCTTCTGGTTCTTCTACAAAGGGTGAACGAGAAGGAATTTCTCCCTCTTCTTCTTCAGATGATTCCACTTCTTCAATTACAATTTGTCTTTCTGTAGAAGGAAGGAAAGGATCTCTTTCTAATTCAAATTCGATGGAAGGTGTGGGAGAGTCGAATCCTGCCTCTTGAATTCCAGGAATCCTAGGGCTAGGAGTGTAAGTTGGAGATGATGGAGGTGTCTCTTGTCTATTCCTTGAAGTAGATGGACTTGTAAAAATCGAACTCTTGGCTCTATCTAAAAACCTTCCCCTAGAATCTCTTGCTCTATGCATGTCATTTTTTTTATTTTTCTTCAAGCCGGGCTAATAATTCTCTTTCTGATCTTCCAGGTCACTCTAGGTGCAAGAAGAGAGCATACTCAAGAAACTATTAAACCAATAACTTTCTCTTTTCTGATCCTCCAGATCACTCTAGGTGCAAGAGGAGAGCATACTTTGAGAGGTTATCAATTTTCCTTCCTTGAAATTTTCTTAATTTTTTTTTAGAAATTGGCTACCTAATTTCACTTCCCCGGCAGCAGCGCCAAAATGTTTGGTCAATTTAGTGATGTCTAAATTGCAACTTTTAAATGTCAACCCGGGGCTCGTAAGCTGATGAAGTGAGGTGTACTATATGTACTTAGGTAACCGTTTTCTTAGTCTTTTGTCGTTTTTAGCTTTTTTTAAGTTTGTCTTCGAATGTATCTTTCCTACTGTGATGTGATGGAAATGTAATAAAGCAAGTGAAATGTGGATGATTGTGGTGATCTCTAAGTGATTTCTCAAAACTTAAAAAGTATTCTACAAGAAAGCTTGAACAACAACTGCAATAAAATCAACTCTTAAAGGAAAATAAAGACATCAAATAAAGGACTAATGACATCGGCCCAGTATCTCTGCTGCTGAATGAAAATGAAAATGAAATCTATACTAAATTCAACTAAAAAGTAAAAACAACTATTTCACACTATTTCAACTCTTCAACTTAATCTTCTCTATGAAAAGATATCATGAAATGTTAAGAAATGTGAAATCTAAGTTAAACTACATAAAATAAACTAATCACACTACTTTAACTTTCTCTTAACCTTTTGCCTTCCAGCTGAATTTATCATGTAAGAAACAGTTATGAATAAGTCAAGTAATGTGAGTTCTAAAGCAAACTAAATCAAGCTATACTAAGTGATATTTTGACTCCCAATAAAGTTATTTGATTATGGAAAAGGAACCATCAATAGATGAACAACTTGATATCTAAGAGCAGAAAGTAAATATGCAAGTTAAAGAAATGACAGTAAAGAAAATCAAAACTGCAAAACAATGAAGGTCAGCAACATAGACAAGATGATCACGCATGCCACTAGTTATGAAAAGAAAAGAAGGAAAACTGTCCCGGGCTTGGCTAAGAAACCTGCATAACACACTGATCAGTCATGAACATAAAAGTGCAGAAATGTAAATCAACAGAAATCAAAGTTTATGTACAGCTAATATACATGTTGAAAAGAAATAAAAACGCAGCAATTTAAAAGATATCTGTACAGCTAATATACATGAAACAAGAAAAAGAAATGCAAGAAATTAAAGGTTACTGTACAGGGCTTCAGCAAACAGGGGCCCTCTGCCTACTTCAGCCGGTTCAAGGAGCAGTGATACGCTTAAATGCAAAACAGTCTTCTCATGTATTGAACATCAAATGTAAAGTACAGTGGGGAGCTCAAAATTACATACAAAACAATTACAAAAACGATTAACTCTACAGCGTTCACGGACGCTTTATTTATAAGGAGAAAGCAAACTACTTTAACGAGATCTATGCTATTCAACCAGCTGTTTAAAAACACGTGAATCCTCTGTGTCCCCGGATCTAGGTAACTGTCATTGTGTTCATTCAATCTGGAGAGTATGGCTGTTGGATTCGTGCTTCTAGATTGTCTCCGTGGCTGAGGATGATGCCACCTAGCTTCACGTGCCCAAAAACAGAGCAATGCAGAGCCGTGCCACCGCTGAACACTTCTGTTGACCGGTATTTGCCTCCTCATTGACCGCGGACTTTTATGGCTGTTCTGGGTGATCTGGAGGGACACGTGCCATGTCCTTGACCCCTGGAACTTGCCCATGTGGCTCATCTTCTCAGAGGACACCTGTAACATATCGTTTAATAAAACAATTGCGGAATCCTGTGCTGGCTGCAGAAACCTAGATCAGCTGCGGAAACCTGTGTTGGCTGCGGAAACGCAGCACTTTGAACCAAAATTCTAAACCAAACAACAGTCATTAGCATAGTTAGAAAACCATGTAAAAAGTCCTAAAATACAATGATTTAATCAACTTGGTGGATGAAATGAGTGGGAAAAGAAGGAAATGAATGGGAAAAGAAGGCTGAGAGGGTGTGTAAGGAGGTACAGGTTCAAGGCTCTACAGGTGTTTCAGGGACTTGATTGTGTTTTCGTTGAGTGAAATTTGTTTCTTTTAATCTTTGTTATTATCTCTCAAGATTTGTTTAGTGCATTTTGCCATCAAAAAGAAAACGAACAATCTCTTTTGCGTTGCAGTAGTTAATGGAAATTAGAGATTTTCATTGTTATTAGCGATTAGTGACTTTAAAGAAAAGTTTCGTTTATTGCCATTAGCTGCATTAGAGTCATTGTTGATTGTTTTATGATCATTTTGTTTGATTGAAAGATCTCAACTCTCTCGTAGCTAGCGTTCATCGAATGAAATGATATATTTTGGCATATAGCTTGCATTTAGGAAATTGTGAGAGATTACATACGGTAGGACCTGGAAACTGAAACCTAATCAAATATCAACCGTAAAATGAACTGAATGAATCTAAAAATGCATTGGAACTTAACGCATACATCTAGAGGTCTAGGCTAGAGACGTGTTCCGACGTCGTTAAACCTAGTCACTGTTGTTTCACATTAAGGTTGGGTGATTCCTCCTTTTGTGACTCAATAGTGTTCTAGCACGGATTTGTGCTCCCACGTACCGTCGAGTATATGGGGAGACCCCACTAGGTTATCATCCTTTATCCACAGGAAGCCGTGTCTGCCGCCTTACAAGCTGTAACGCACTGAACACAACATTCGGGAAGATTGACTGCCGTACGGAAAGTCCTTGGTTTTCATATGATTGCCAAGGTGTATATGCAGTTTTACGGATTTGTTTGGTAAACCCTTTGCCTAGTTTCTCCAGAGTAGTCACTTTTGATCCTTTTCGGACTCCCTAAAAGAAAAGGCTCACCTGAGCATTTGTCACTTCGGGCTCACTAAACATTCGAAGGCGACTAGAGTCACCTTTTCGTCCTTTTCTCGACTCTTAAAACATGAAAAGGTCAAGTTCAGTTCCTTTGTCTTAAAATTTATTCAGCCGCGATTCACATTTACCCGGTTAGATCTTGTTTGCGTTAGCTTGAGTAGGCTTCTTTTTCGATGGCAACCTTTCTGGGGTTCACCAACCCAGGGATCCCCTCTGACGGAAACCCTGGTCATTTCGCTCCTTTTGGGAATGTTGGTGCTCCTTACATGGCAACGTTGTCCCTCCCAGGGTTAACTGTTGGGTTGCTTGTTTGGTTGTTCCCAACCTCTTTGGTCCCTGCCGTCTCAACTTCTGGTCAATCAGTCCCTCCACCTGAACAACATCATGTTGATTCTAAGGTGGACCTCTCCCCTTCTTTGCCTGTTTCTACATCCTCATCTTCTACTTCGCCTGGTGAAGGTCTAGATTCGAGTAACCAGGTGACTAAGAAGAAGAAGAAGAAGATGAAAAGGAAGAAGTCTCCTAAGGGAGAGGCTAAAAGTGCAGCTACTCCCTCGAGTACACCTCCAACCGGGCCACCTTCTGCTCCTCTGCGGAAGGTCAAATTTCCTTGTAGATTATGCAAGGAGGACCATCTTCTTCGCGATTGTCATGGCATTCCCAGGGTCTTAGAAGTATGGTCTCATGATCCGGCCCACCCCTCATCGTCCTCTGAAGCTCACGGCGATGCTACTCTATTAGCTGGAAATGGTAAGGGAAAAGGGAAGGTTCGAATCCCTTGTAGACTTTGTGAAGGCAATCATCCCCTTCACCTTTGTCTGCTCATGGATAAAGCCTCTGTTGTCTTGGAAGGTCTTACAGCTCCTTCACCCCAACTACCCGTTGGCTATCAACGTCTTTTTGCAGCCACAGATCGTCCCCCTGTTGACAAAGAGATTGATTCAAATTCTTCTCGTGTCCAGGCCCCTCTTCCCGAACCTGGATGTGCCAAGCCTGTTCCAGACCAACCATTGGTCGGAAAGAGTGTCGACTCGAGTTCACCACTCGTCGACCACTCTGTTTCGGAAGAGCATCATTCCCATGTTCTTCTCATCTCCTCAGATTCTCCTGAGTCCGGAAATGACTCTCCTATCCCAGCTGCTCCCGAGAGTCCTGCTTCAGTTCCTTTAGAGCAGGGGGGCAATCATACGATTTCCCCACCAAGTAGTTCATTCGTTTCCTTCGACTGGAGTCGTTTGATCACCTCCCGCCTTCCATCCCATGTGCCTTTCTGGATCACGGTACATGCCTATAATAGGGCAATACCTGGCACTATTTTGGATGAGGGTGCATCTATCAGTCTTATGCCTGCCACTGCTTGGCAAGCTTTGGGTTCCCCACAGCTTGTGCCAGTCGCGCCGAATCTGATGGCTTTTGATGAAGGAACTAGTCAACCATTAGGGATCCTTCCAAAGTTCCCTATTACTTTGGGAGGCAAAACCATCTATATAGACGTATCGGTTACCCAAGGTGCTTTAGATTTTAGTCTTCTCCTTGGCCATGACTATGTTTATGCCATGGGGGCCCTGGTCTCTTCACTTTTCCGAGTGGTTTTCTTTCCACACGATGGAAGGATAGTGATTATAGATCAATTATCGTTCGTTCATCCCCGGGTGCCTCCTGCGCAGTCATCATCCCCTCCTGGTTTTCATCCACCAGTTGCATCTGCCCCACCACAGATCAACTACATGGCCACTTATCCCATGCCTGTATCCAGTAATGCCGCTGTCGTGCATGGTTTCTTGGGGGCATTGGGTCCTGACTTCCGAGATGCTACCCTTCCACCCGGAGTGGCACTCTTGGAAGCCCCGACTTCCTGTTCAGTCTAATGAAGTTCGGGCGGAGCATAGTTCGTTTTCCTATGTCAAGCTCCTTAAAAAATGAAACTAGGTCCGGCCGAGCATAGTTCCTGATCTTCTATCAAGCTCATTAAAAAATGAAATAAGGGTTATGAGGATAGTTCTTTTCCTAGGTCAACCTCATTAAAAAATGAAACATCTCCTCCTTTCCAAATCGAGTCTTTGATTAAGATCTCGTAAAATACAAGTCGAGTCTTTCATAGATCTCGAGAGTGAACCTTCATTCCATCCACTTTGTTGAATGCAATGAAGCTTGGGGGGCATGTACCTCATTTTGCGTTATTATGTTGGGGGCATGCGAACTTATAACAAGCATAGTTTTTCGTTTCAAGCTTGTGTAAACATGAAACCGAATCCAAGCAGAGTTCTCCATGGTTCAAGCTTGTGTAAAAATGAACCCATACCCATTTTACATCTCGTGATTGCCATTATTTCGCTAAATTCTGTTAGATGAGCCTTGGTTGTCTCATTCCATTGCTACCATCTCTTTCGCTGATCATATGCTTTCACTTGGTTGTTTATCCTTTCCTGAGGAACCGCAGCGATGAGCCAGTTGCTACCCTTTATACCACTCATTCCTCTAGGACGAGTCTCCTTTTAAGCTCTTTTCTGACTCGTAAAAAATGAAAAGATTGCCGAGTATTTTTCCTTTTTTGACTCGTTAAAGAGAATAAAAATGGAGGTCTTCTTTCAGCTCTTTTCCGACCATTTAAAGACGAAAAGATTGCCGAGTTATTCCTCTTGACTCGCTAAACATAAATAAGGGGTGGTCGTCTTTAAACTCTTTTCTAACCGTGTAAAAAGGAAAATATTGTCGGGTCCTTGTCGTTTCAGGCTCGTTAATGGTTATGAAACGACGTGATTTCAGTCGCTTTTCTACTTTTTCAGGTCGAAGTCAATAAACATGAAAAGTACTCCTCGATCGTAATGATCGGGCGATTCTTTCGAGCATTGTTTTATACTTTTTTGGGCTCGAGAGACACAACTTTATGAAAAAGGACACCCTTGGAGTTTTCTTTTCTGCTGTCTTTTCAAACTCTCTAAACATGAAAAGACACTGAGTTCTTCCTTTGTCAGACTCGTTAAAACCTGATGACATTGGATTCCAACGAAATGATGCCTCACAAGCATATGCTATCCCCGTCAAGCTTGTTAATAAAAATAACTGGGGTACTCGCCAGAAATGGTGGGGGAAAATGGAACCATAATTATTGTCATGTCGGCAGTATGTCGCTCTTGAACATGGCACTTTATTTACATTCGTGTCTGGGTGGGGACATCTCATCTCGTTTTTCACTTGCCTCCGTGGGTTTGGGTGATCCTGTTTGACCTCTCATCTGCTCATTGCCTCGTCACCATGACCTTTGATCCGTTGATGTCAAATACTGCCAAGTCCACTGTCGTGCCGCCGACATGTTCAAGAGAAGTTGACCTTTGCAGAATAACAACCTCCCTCTGATAGCTCGCATAATTTTGATTCACCACAACATTCTTCCTCTGTCTCATGTCGATGATGTGGGAAACACTATGGCCCACCTTCGATCAAGGTCACTTCCTATCGACTTCAGCTCATTATCTAAGAAGCTGATCTAGAGACTCCCTTCCGGTGCCTTGGAGCCTGCATGCCTCAATGGCAGGTTCTTCGTGTTCGACATGAGGTTTTCATCATTGGCCTCCGATCGAATGATTCTACGGGTGTTCAATGCCAGCTCGCTGATTCGCATGCCATAGATTGTACCTATAGTACCTTGAGGGCCATTGTCATTATTGGTGGTACCTCTCGCGTTTGTTAACAGTTTTCATTATTGACTGGTAATCAGACGATGTTCATGCATGTTCGACTTCAACTCATGTATTCGCATGCTTGAACTTGTACTTTTGTTCAGGTCGAGATGGAGCGCAAGACCCTGGATTTTGTCTGTTGGAATCCAGGCTGCAATTTTGTGGATTATTGTGATTATTACATGACTCATTCACTGGATGGCTGCGACCATGCCTGAGTCTATTCATCGATCCTCACCGGATGGCTGCGCCCATACCTTGGATCTAGATTATTATGTACTCTGTTATGGATGGCTGCGCCCATACCACATATATCATGTACTTGAGATATCAGTTGTACCTCTCTATGCAGATTCTCCGGCGGCAACATTTTCAGTTGCATGTGTTCTTGTAAAGCATTTCACCCCTCTCTCTCGGGCCTCATGCTTTAGGGGGCATCTGTTACACAGTAATTTGTCACCATTTGTCACCGTCCCTGTCACCCCTCTCCCGCACTTTGGAGGACTCATTCCGGGACCTGTGAGAAGTGACATAACTTGAAAACACTTGCATTATATTCCTCTAAGTATGGACTTCATATGCCCTGAAGACATCTCCTACAGAATATCCTTAAAAAGTTCCCTTTTTCCATTAGCGCGGATCCACAGTGTATTACTCGCGCCAATGGGGGAAATCCTCCAAAGAGGGCGCGCCAATTGGCACTCTATCTCAGTGCTATACACGCGCCAACCGAGTTTGGGAAAGATTTTTGACAAACGCACGCGCGAAGGTTTTTTCCTTTCGACTCATGAAGGCTTTTAAGGATAATGCCAATCCCATGGATGTCTTGATTAATCTTATCTCCCTTTCCTCTATCCATAATAGCTTTTTGAGGATAAACCCAATCCCATAGATGGTGTGATTGATCTTATCTCATTCTCCTCCATCTATAAAAGCTTGTTCAGTTGCCTTTGACATGCTAGTTCGAGCATAGGGAGAATTATACTTTTAGAAGTCTAAGAGATTGCTGTAAGAGTCTTCTTTGCATTCATAATCAAAGAGAGAGAGGCTTGTTCCCAATCCCAACAAGCTTTGCAAGACATATGTAGCTGATCACCAAGCCAAAGGAGGATTTGACGTAAGAATTATGGTTGTATTCTGCTTTGTTGATTATCAATAATAGATGACTATAATTATGGTTCCACTCTTGTTGTTCATTGTGATGATGTTTGAGTTATATCTTTTCTGACCGATATATAATTGCATCTATTGGATTTTATGCTTGTATTTGTGTCGTTCTTTGCATGTGCAGGTGTCCATTCACGGAGATCGTGAGGATCATGACCGGCCGGAGCAAAGGAACGGGAGTGTCAACTCTTCTACAACACTAGTGTTGGAATCCAAGTAGGCTCTCATAATTCACCTTTAATTTGCAATTAGGAACTAGCGTGATAGCATTGTTTGATTGTTGCTAGACCCATTTTGGGCTAGTGGGGATCGCCTCTGTCCGCAGAGGGGATTTACCTCTCCAACACTCCTCTTCTAGATCCTCGTGAAGAAATGTTGTCTTCACATCCATTTGTTCTACCTCAAAAACAAAAGCAGTATCAACAGATAAAAATAATCTAATAGAAGTTACCTTGGCAACAGGAGAAAAAATATCACCAAAATCAATTCCCGGCACCTGGGAATAACCTTTTGCTACCAACCGAGCTTTTTATTTCTCCACCTTTCCTTTTGCATTTGTCTTCTTCTTGAACACCCATTTGCTGCCAATGGGTTTCCTTCCAGCCGACAACTCCACCAGATCCCAAGCCTCATTTTTGTGCAAAGATTCCATTTCATCAACCATGGTCTCTTTCCAGAGTTTTCCATCCTCTGAATCTACTACTTCCTTCATAGTTATGGGATCACCATTAGTAATAGATAAAACAAAATTTGAACAGAAAACAGATGGACTATACGTTTCTGGCTACTTTCTTTCTCGAACTGATCTTCTCACACCTGGAGTTTGTGGCTCTTCATCTTCTGATTCCTCCTTTGTTGAAGAGTCTGATTCTTCCTCCTTTAGCTTAAACTCTATCTTCTCAGGTTGCTTTGGTTGGACTTCATGTTTAATAACATATTTTACCTCTCTGAACACCACATCTCGGCTGTACACAACCTTCCTTTTTACTGGGTTCCAAAGCTTATAACTCTTTAAACCATCCTTATACCCAATAAAGATGCACTTTTCAGATTTACTATCCAACTTGGTTCGTTTCTCCTTTGGAACGTGTACATATGGATCACATCAAAATACCCTTAGATGTGAAAGAGAGGGCTTCTTACCAGTCCATACCTCTTGTAGATTCTTATCCTCCAACGCTGATGAAGGTGATCTGTTGAGTAGGTAACATGCTATCTCCACTGCCTTTGCCTAGAATTCTTGCCTAACCCAACACCATTGAGCATGCTTCTTGCCCTTTCCATCAACATCTTGTTCATTCTTTCTGCAACTCCATTTTGTTTAGGTGTGTATGGAGTAGTCTTTTGTCATGCTATACCACACTTCTTACAGAACTCTTCAAATTCCTTACTGCAAAATCTCCACCGTTATTTGTCCTCAGCACTTTTATCTTCTTCTCTGTCTGGTTTTCCACCAGAGCCATAAATTATTTAAACTTGTCAAAGACTTCATATTTCTTCTTAAGGAAATATATCCATGTATTCCTTGAGAATTCATCTATAAAGGATACATAGTACACAGAATTACCCAGTGATGGAACCTTCACAGGTCCAAACACATCACTGTGCAGAAGCTCTAATATCTGTTTCGCCCTCTTACCACAAGAGGAGAAACTCACTCGATTCTGCTTCCCATATACACAATTTTCACATAAATCAAAATCCAGAGAGCTATTACTCATACCTTCTACCATAAATTTACCATGAAGTATTCGAAGGCCCTTTTCTCCAATATGTCCAAGCCTTTGATGCCACAACATGGTCTTCTCTCCAGAGACCACTAGATTTTCTGCTCCACTTTCAGGAACCACAGAACTGTTGCACCCATCAACAACAGTGCTACCTTGCAGCTTGTACAGAGTTCCAATTCGAACTCCCCGCATCAATACCAGTGCTCCCCGAACCATCTTGCAGGTATCCTTCTCGAACAATGTTTTTACACCTACATCATCTAGCTTGCTTACAGAAATCAGATTTCTGGCCAATGCAGGAATATGTAGAACACCTAGAAGTGTTCTAACCCTTCCACCTTGCAACTTCAACTTTACTTTTCCATGACCAACGATTCTAGACTTCCTCTAGATTTAGATCTCCCACTCGATGACTTATTTTTGTTTCTATTCTAGGTCCGTCCTCGTACAAACAAGGCATCACCATTCTGGCTCTCCATATTTTTCTGTCTCATATCCTCCATTAGCAAGGATGAGACTATTTCATCAAACTGCAAGGCAGTTGCATTGCTACCTATTGCAATAACCAGACTATCCCACGAATCTGGTAGAGAACACAACAAACTAATGCACTTACCTTCATCTGAAATTTTGATATCAATAGACGATAACTGACTTACCACAGTATTAAACACATTCAGGTGCTCCGTCACCGAGTCTCCATATTTCATCCTCAAGTTTTACAACTATTTCCATAGGAACAGTTTATTCACCAGAGACTTAGATTGGTACAAAGTCCCTAACTTGTCCCACAAATCCTTCGTCATAGCTTCCCATGATACATTCAACAATATTGAATCTGAGACACATAATCGTATTGTGCCCTTTGCCTTCCGATCCAACTTCTTCCATTCTTTATCAGACACTCCCGTTGGTTTAGTACCCGGATCTACCATGATCCACTGATATTTATCCACCTACATATACTCCATCTTGAGTTTCCACAACTCAAAACTCCGACCATTAAATTTCTCGATCTCTATCTTTCCACTGCTTGCCATCTTCTTTCACTACCAGAATCGATCCTGCAGATCTCCCACTGAACAGGGTCTACCATAGGCCCGAGCGAAAACCCTCAGCAACAAAGGCATCCCCTTGAAGCCAAAATAGCTCTGACACCAAACATAGGTTTTGACCCCATACATAAATTACCTGCATACAAATTCTAAAACATAGAAAATAAACAATGTGAGAGCATAATACATAAAACACATATACACAAAGATTTTCCCCTGGATCCCAAAACCGGGAATACTAACTTGATTTTTCATTATGTTCCTTTCAATGTTACAATACATATTTATATATGCCGAAGCATCCAATACCATGGACCGAAAACCATCGCGTCCAAAACCATGTGCAAAAAACATGCACAAAACCATAGGTAGGTCCGCCCAACCTAATATAGGGTCCAAAACCAAAATTTTCCCTGGTGACCCCATAGAGTGGGGTTACTTGTACCCCTCAAACCCCCGTGACTCCCCTCGCTATGCAATCGGCGCAGCGAAGGGGGGGCTACGCCCCCGTTCTAACCCCCCGGTTAACTACGTGGGCTAATCGTGGAAAGAATATAACACAACTCAACACAAAGACTGCGCAGATCTAATAGGGGCTGCGTCATCAATGCAGAGGCTGCAGGAGTGATGCAGAAGGCCAGAGAGGCTACACAGAGTCTCAACAAGCTGGCGTAGAGGGTTTTAGGTCATGCAAAGGTCAGTAGGGCTGATGTTGGGTTTAGAAAAAGTGCTGGAAATTTTTTCTATTTGTGGGTAAGCTAGTTTGTCACCCTATTGTACTGAAAAATTGCTGAATAATGAAATCCTCCCTTGCTGCATCGGTTTTCCCACATTGGGTTTTTCCGGGGACATTAGTCCAAAATAAATGCGTCAATGTGTTGATTCTTGTGCATATTTTTGTTTCTATATTACGGTGTGATAACTGCAGCAGTATTTATTTTAATGTTTATTGAAGTAATTTCATGAATACCTTATGGTGAAATAATTAGGAAAAGTAAATCAGTTGCTGCAGTGATATAATTTTCACACTAACATGTTGTCCTCCAGTATACCATAAGTGACCAATCACATCCACACTTGGTCCACTCTCACGTTGCCCTCCAACATACCATGAGTGACCAAGTCCATGTTGTAGCATCTGCACCTAGTTAGGGCATCCTCACACCTAGGAGACCTTTACACATGACTTCCCACAGACTTTTCCAACTCTGCCCTTTTCTCTGCAATAGAGGATCTATTGCACAAATATAGGCTGCAAACTTCACTGTGAAACTGTCCATTGGTTAGGGCTTCTAACATGCCATGTTAGCCCTACCTCCTTGGCTTCCACAGGCTACAACAAGTCTGTCCACACTAGGACACCTACATCACTCCATAGCGGGATCTGCTCCTAGTTTGAGTTCCTTCATGCCCAAGGCAACTCTAACAAATAGATCCCAACAAACTACAATGTAGATTGATCCAAAACTAATCCTAAACTAGGATCCAACACCTACAAACATTCACCAAAAACACATGCCTTGTTAACTGTTTTGTTATAGCTCCACTCCTGCAACTTAGGCCTAGTTAGGGCACTAAACTCAACGCCTACCAACCTTCAAATTCTACCTATAATTTCACTATAGAAGTGTGACTACCCTTCCATGAGGGGATATGACCCTTAACGGTGATTCTGGGCTGTTCCAGCCCTTACCAACTCTTCGACCTCCCTTCAATTAACTACAACTACCTACAACAGGCTCCTCCAAGCTTGCGGTATGCTCCACAAGGGTTAGACCACGCTTATTTCACCACAAAACAGTCTCTAATGACCTCAAACTTCAATAATAGTACTTTGGCCTTCTTTTCATGAGCTTGGTCACCCTCCAATAGCTCTGAAACAACATTGTACCGTCGTTGTCTGTCCTCTTCTTGTTGCGGTCTCCAACATATGTGTTTCCCTCTACAATGAATTCTTTGTAAGGTAAGTGTTGCATAAATGGATGGTGAAATGCCTCTACAACACCTTGCATTTATACACATACAAGGGCTCGTCCAAAACGGTACAATGGGGCTTGAATAACTATCACTTGGCTTATTAACTCTAAGCCGACCTAGACACACAAGTGCAAAACCCAATCATAACTTCAAAATTTCATAACTCAAGTTCTAGAGCTTTGATTTGGTTGATTTTTTAAGTGTTGGAATTGACACGCCAAGCTATATCACCTCAAATTTTATCAAGCTCAAATTCATCATGGTTTTGGCCCAAATCCGTACAAAACCCCATGCTTGGGTTCCAAGCCCACAAGCCTTCTTGTGGTGCTTTGTTGGGTCCCTATAATACTATTAATTACCCTATTACTATTGTAGTTGCATCCCTTATTAATATTGTTGTGCCCCTATTATCCCCATATTGTTATTACTGTGCCCCATAGAATCCCTTTATTGTTATTTTTGTGGCTTTATATTATTATTGTTAGGTCGACTGGGTTATATTGTGACTCCTTAGACTCCTATATATAGAAAGGAGGTTTTGTCATTTGAATCATCAAAGAATTGTTCATTTATGTAATGTAAAGGAGGTTACTGGTGGGCTCCAGTATTGTAGCAATAATGCTACAACTCCTGGAGCTTCCTTCTCTAATTTTATCAACCCGGTAGTTCGTAACAAACTTGGAAGCGATGGTGCTGTATGCACAAGTACTAGCTCTTGTCGTAGCTGTCACTTGGTCAGCTGGCACAAGTCCGCTAGGGCTCAAGCAAACTTCTATATGCTCTCAGAAGAAGCTTTTTAAGTGATGAACGAAAGCTATCTCAAAGGAAATTAACCTACTTTGCAAGAATGAACTGAAAGCCAACAAAACATGGAAACCCTAGTAAACCCTAATTTGACCAGCTTAATCCTTATGATGCAATGGTGGGAATGCAACTTCTAAAAGTGATGTCATTACTTCTATTGAGATGAGATGCATGGGTCTAAACTACTTTCATCTGAAGAGAACATGTTTTTGTACTTTTGCTCAAGTGGTTGGAGTTATTATGACTGTGCTTCTTACTGGGTCTTGACTGTGCAGGGGTAGTTCAAGGGGAGGAAGGCTTGGAAAAGGTCAGGAGGACTTCTGAGAGGGTCCAAGGGATCCCTACATCATTCCACAGAAGTTCACAAAGTTCAGATGCCTGGCAACCGTGTTTGCAAGCTTCTACAGGATGTCTGCAGGGGATTCTACAGGAAGTTCAGGATTTCTACAGGAAGTCTGCTAACTTCTACAGGATGTTCTGCAATCGGAGTTTTGGGTGATGGATGGGTGGATAGGGAGGATGAGAGGGTAGCTTGTGATGGCTTATGGACAGAGAGATGAGATGGAGAGGGGGTGTGTAAAGCTGGTTGGTCGATAAGAGGGTAGAGGCAATGGAAGGCCGAAAAGATAAAACAACGTGGATAATAGCAGAGTTGGGAGGCAAATGATCTAACTGGGAGGTAAGTAGATGGCTTAGGCATGGCTGAGAAGAATAAGGAAATGGTAGAGTGGTGCTGCACAGTGTAAATGAAACAAATCACCTCTGTCTTGCGTATAACCGAAATGTCATCAACCTACTCTAACTGTTTTATTAGAAACCAATGAACAACAATGTAGTTTAAGAGAAAAGCATGCATGGTGCTGAAACAAAGAGTTATTCCACAAGATCTAAATGCATGGACACTTCTACAATTGAAAATATTACGTTAAAGCTTGCACGAACATGTAAAACTGTGTTTTTGGTGGGTGGCACGAGCTGCACTTCCGGTCCCCAAACAGAGGTGAAAGTGAGGGTGCATTCAACCCTTTTTTGGAGCTTTGATCACTCTAATCTCCTTACTCTAATCTAAACTACTGAAAAAACTTTTTTCATAACACTAACCTATGTAACCACACCAAAAAAATCCGAATCAGCAAACTGTGTTTCCAAGTGCATGTAAAGGACAAGAAATATAATGCTGAAAGAAAGACAAGTAACAATACAAAGAAAGGAGGCCTATTGCTCTCAGGTTGGGCCCAACCCTGAGAGCTATAGCTCCTCTAAGAACTCAGAACTAAACTTGAATCTGCCTGCCTCTTATTAAAAGATCATACTCAAAAGTCTAACAACATGCCAAAAATGGCTTACAAAAAGCAAAACAGAGCTATAGCTTGTAATTCAGAATCTGCAACAAAGGTTCCCATCGAAGGCTACAACCTCAATATTTATACATTATGAGGGCCAAGCTGGCCTCCTAAATTAGTGGGGCTTGGCTGACCAACTAAAAGTAAACTGCTATTCCTTTAGAATCCGTTGGCTGCCTTCTAGCTCAGTGGTGATAGCTGTTGGAGCTCGGAGTTGGGGTGGAGATCACGAGGAAGATCATTCAAGGCTGTGGACAACCTTCCTACAAAACCGCAATGCCACCTTGGCTGTCTCCTTGCCTCCATCTGCGTGGTTTTGCTCCATTTAATGTCAAAAAAACCTGAAATAAACATGTATTAGCCACCTAGGCATAGTGACTGCCCTCCTTCCTACAAATAACATGAATATACTAAGAAATGATGCATAAGTGATGAAAAATGAAGGGTTGAGCAAGGTAAGTAGGCCAAATGAGCCCAAAATGTTACCAAAATTTGGGGCTCATCATCACCCCCCAGCTAAAATATTTGCTCATCCTTGAGCAACTAGTCCAACTCCTCATCCTTCATTGCCTTTACTGCCACCCTTACATCCCAAGCCTCTGTAGTGTCCTCCTTGCTGATATGAAACCCAGCCTTTCTGTTCACCTCTTCCCACTGTTCATTATCATCCTTCTCTGTGTTGCCCTCCATTAATACTAGCAGCAGTGGGGGGCTTAGTTTGAGGCCAATCTAGCTGGCCTGGAGGTTTTGCATGGATTTCTTATAGAGGGCCACCCATACTAGAGCTTCCCTCATCCGAGTTGGGGTATGATACTCTCTGATTTTCAGACTATGGGCCAATGTATTCCATCGGTGGGTGCAAGCTTGGACAACGTTGTCTCCTAACAGTCTCTCCATGTCCTCAAAATGCGCTATGGCTTGGGCCTGCTGATCCATATATCTTAATGAAGCTTGAGGGTGAGTGGACAAGTGTTGGTGTGCCAAGATTAGTGCAACTGGATCCCCTGGTTCTGCTCGAATTAGCAATGGCTCATTCAGCTCCCGGTTCATGACCGCTTTGGCTTCTGCTGCTCTTTTGTCCTCATGGTTCAACCATGAGGCAAATTCCATTAATTGCATATCTCCTAAGGCCATATTGGGATCCCATGAAATTGCATTAGGCAGGGCAAAATTATGGAGGTAGAACTCCGCTAATTTTGCCTTATCCTCTGATGAACTAGTACTGCATACTTCAGTGAATTGCTACGGGTCTTGGAGCTGAGAGATACCTCTTTGCGCCAAGGTATTGATTTGAAATTGCAGCCATTGGTCTTTCGGGTACAGGCCATAGGATTTGGCCGGCTGTCTGCATTGTATAGCATCCATGGCCTAACTGGCCATGCAGGCCAATTGTGCCTCTTTCTGCTGCAGCTGTTGTCTGAGAGCTTGCACCTCAATTTGTGCTTACTGTTCTGCTTCCTATAGATGTGTGGTTGGCTCCCCAAGACCGGTGTGCAGTTCCTTTTTGCCTTGCTATTCTGCTGTGGTGTCATTGGAGGGTGTACCTGTTCCTGTCCTCAGCTCCTGTAGTTGCAATCTAAGCTTTTCGTTTTCTTCTTGTAGGAACACTCTTTGGCAATTTGCCACGTGTTTAGCCATGGATAATTCACTTCTAGCCTCCTTGAGTTGCTCTTGCAAGGGACCTATGTCCGCCACACCCTTTGACTTGGCTATTTTCATCCACGTGTGTGTACGTACTCTCTCTTCCTCCAATGCAAAGAACAGTGGCACAGTGAATTTCTGAGGTATAATTTTGCCAGCCTCTAAGAAGTTGTAATATGAACTCAGACTTGGCTGAGGGCTAGGTTCTGGAATATGTTCTTTCTCCACTTCTTTTGGTGGCTCTACTTCGCCCTCCCTCGGTGGTGATGAGGGTGCTTCTCCTTCCATTCTCTCTGTTTCTTTAAGCCTGGCTAAGGTTTCCTGTAGAGCATCCTCAACATCCTGTAGCCGAGCTTTTGTAGTCAATTGGTCTAACCTTTCTTTCCAAGTAGTTTTCTTTGGGCTCCCCCTCTCATAGGTGACTGATATCCTTCAGGGGGACCACTCCTTGGGCGAAGTAGGGGCATCATCTATAGTGATTGGGCTGCTGGACGGAGGTTGTGGCTTGCCCGTCTTTATTCTCACACTTCTCCTAGCTTTAAAATATAGAGGGGTCTCCCTCTTTCTCTTCTCCTTTGGCTTAGGAGGTGTGCTGAGGGCGGCCAGCACAACTGCTGCCTCCCTTGCAAGAATGTCAGCTTTCTTCTCCTTGGGTTTCGCTTTTTCAGGGCTTCCTGTAGAAGACCCTTTTTTAGTTAATTTCGGGCTTCCTGTAGAAGGCCCTTTTTCAGCTGATTTCGGGCTTCCTGTAGAAGCCGGTTTCGGTTTTCCTGTAGAGATAGGTGGCACCACTTTAGATTGCTTTGCTGAGGGTGTTTTACTTTTTGACTTGGTTGCGGCTGCTGACGAGGTGCCTTTGCTGATGTGGACCTACTCAGCCTTGTCCACTCTGCTTTGTAATCTTTTCTCTCTTACCGTCAAAATGGGTGTGTCATCCTTCTCTTTGGCACCCTTTTTCTCTTGTTTCTTCTCTTGCTTTTTCTTCTGCTCTGTGGTCGTAGTCTTCTGGCCTTTTTCTTTCTTCCCTGCGGGCACTGACTCTTTCTCCTCATTGCTAGATGAACCGAGCTCTTCGGCCAACATCTTTATGTCACCATCCTTGGTCAAATTTCTGAAGGCTTCCCATGAGAGAGGAACCTTGTATGTGTGGAGCGCATCCTCCACGAGGAGTTTAATGAGTCCATGGTGGGCTACCTGGTCTGGTGTGCCTTCTTTCAGCTTGGTGGCACATTCAATCATAGACTGTAGTAGAAAGTAGAGGATACTCAGTTTGTTTTCTATAGGTAGGTCCATCTGGTGCCTTAATTCCGTGAGTAACCGAAAATGGTACCCATATACAATGCTAAAACGACCTTCGTAGGTGATGTACTTCATAATCTGGAGGCTAACTTCACTCCACAGTGGTAGTAAGCTGGTTCTACGAATCCCATTTTTATCTTCCGAGAATTCCTCCTCTGGTGGAAAGAATTCTTTCTTAGCCTTCTGGCCCAGTTTCCTTTCTTCTTTATCCCATGGTAATCCCATTGGGAGCTCAGTAACTCGGCTGATGAATTGTGGGGTGAGTCTGAGACTCAAACCCTTGAAGTTAACAGTGGCCAATGTTTTGGATTTCGGCTTCAGAGCTTGCAAAAACTCCTCTGCCACCTCATCGTCATAGCCCTGTAAATTGTCGCAGAACGACATCCATTGCGCTTGCGTGAATAGCTCCACCACCTCAGGATTCTCTCTTAACTTTGTTGAATCGGTTGGTTCCCTTCTGATGAACCCACCCGGCATGGTGAAAAACTGCTGCGTTAGCTGGAGGTGGCGAATGCGGAAGAAAATTGGCCTACTGGGACAGAGCGTAGAATTACGCCTCTGTCATGCATACAATTCACGAAACTTATCTCCCGAGGACCTTAACACAGCTTAATTATACTGACATCCTGTAGGACGACAATTCATGCAACGGCAGACAATATTTGCAAATTTTTTTTTACGACCAGACTGTAGACGTCGATTCTGCCACCCTCAAAACCAATTGCATGGAAGGTTTCAGGCTTACCTTTTTAATCCGCCACCTTTTGACGTGAGGAACCCAATTTCCTGTAGAAACAGCTTTCCTGTAGAAGCAGCGCACGAATTCTGGAGGATACTGCAGTGGGTCTGCGCTCTTGGTGCTGCTTAATAGGCGTTCGAACGGCTGAAGACTTGGAGTGTCGAGCTTCAGAGGAATCCGGATGCTCACTCGACTTTCAAACGGCGAATGATAAATGCATGGGGTGGCAATCTAGCCGATTAGATTTGAATCCGGCGGAATCCGTGGCACGGGGGTGAGCTGTCCCTGCCGGACCATTGGACGACGTCACACCATCATTCTTCTGCAAGTTCCCTTACTGCCGCATCATTCCCCGTAGATCCGCCGCCGTCATTTCTGTTACAACTCATTTCTCCCCGACTGGATGGCTCTCATGTGTGCACTGCCCGTTCCTTTTGCCACGACCACCGCTTACCATCCGACTAGACCATCTGACTGGTCGACGTGGCCAGTCGATTGGCCATACAACCGCTCAACCCATTCACTTCACACTTGCAAACATTTTCAAAGTAAAATTCATGTAATTCGACGGAAGAAAGGGTCGAGGCACTTACCTGTGCGGCTGCGACACGATTTCTCAAGCTCTTGGACGACGATGACTCGATTTGTTTGCTGCTGCTTGATTGCACAGGCCCAGAGGTTCCTATTCACAGGCCACTGACGATGAATCTTATGATTCGGCTGCATGTGCCTGCGTTTTCATTGCATGTTGCAAGCGCTTGAATGGTGTACACTCTAGCTGGCTTAACTGCTACGGGACTCCTGCAGGATGTCCTGTAGCAGTTTTTCCTCCTCGGGTGCATGCTGCCCGACGAAGACAGTGGCCTCACGCTCACAGAGCTCATGGATAGCTGGGATGGGTATGGCATGGCATCTCAGTGTCTTTTTTTATTTTAAAAATTGCTTTCTCTTGATAACTCAATGATCTGCTTTGATGGTGCAGATATCTTCATTGCATGTCGACAGGGATGGTAGAGAGAGGTGACAGTAGTGTGTGAAGGAGAAACTGGTAGCTTGCATGCGTCCATACCAGACCTTGGTCGTTAGATATCCTCATATAATCAGTTCTGAGCCGTCCAAAACTTCTACAGGAAGTTTCCTGTAGAAATACAGAACTTCCTGTAGAAAGTCTGTACTTCCTGTAGAAAGTCTGTAACTTCCTGTAGAAGACTAAGCTGTGATGAAATCGTGCCCATACCTTGGAGAAGATGAGTATTCTTGGAGGAGGTGCTGGTGAGGTCTCCTGGCAGCATGATAAGGATCCTTGGCTTTGAGTTGAGAGACCTCCTCTCCTTCATAGAACACCTGCAACCTGCATGCATTTCCACATTATAAGCTTGCTGTCCCTGTCTTCTTTTACTTATTGTTTTTTTCTTTTTTCTCTTTTCTCTTTTTTTCTTTTTGAAAGATAGCAGGGGCGCCTCAATGAGGTTTTCACCCTTGCCATCTCCCTTAAGCGCCTTAGAGAGGTTTTCACTCAAGGATCTTTTTTCAAATCCTTTTTTTTTTGAAAGACAATAGGGGCGCCTCAATGAGGTTTTCACCCCTACCACCTGCCTTGGGAGCCTCAGAAAGGTTTTCACCCAAGGATCTTTATTTTTCCTTTTTTTTTGATCTTTCACGGTATGCCCAAAGCAGAGGCAGAACCCTTCTCTATGACCAGCACTGACTTCTCCACAGTTTTGATGAATTCTTGTCTTGAGAGAGGTTTCCTGTAGATCTTCAGTCGATGCCCATTGACAAGCATGGGGATGGACTCCTCATCAATGGTCCGAATAAGAATAGATCCATTGTCATGACATTTTTCCACTGCATATGGTCCCAGCCATCTGGTTCTCAGCTTCCCCTTGAAATCTTTGTGCCTGGAGTCATACAACAGTGCCCAATCTCCTGGCTGGAATTGCTTGTCATTGAGGTGTTGGTCATGCCACACCTTTCTCTGAAGTTGAACCACTTCTGAGTGAAGGAGGGCCTGCATTCGGTGCTCGTCCAGTCCATTCAGTTGCAATAACCTTTCTTGTTGTGCATGGATGAGATCTAGGTCCAGCTGAGCTTCCATCCTCAAAGTGTTGTATTCAAATTCAATGGACAGCAAAGCTTTCTTCCCATAGACCAGCTCATAAGGTGTGAAGCCGGTTGTGGTCTTTCAGGTGGTGTTGTAAGCCCATGTGGCCTCAACCAGGCGATCTGCCCAATCTTTCCTACTGCTGCTCACCACCTTAGTCAAAATCCCTTCCAATGCTCTGTTGGTGACTTCTACTTGCCCATTTCCCTGAGGATGATAGGGGGTGGAAGTCCTATGCTTGATTTTGTGATGAGCTAGTAGGTCTTCAATTATGTTGGATGTGAACTGGCTCCCTTGATCGGTGACCAACTCTCTTGGGTAGCCAAATTTGTAGAAGATGTTTTCTCTTAAGAACTCAGCCACCTTTTCTTCTGTTGCTGCTTTGATTGCCTTAGTTTCTGCCCACTTTGTCAGGTAGTCAGTGCACACAATGATGTAAGACCTTTGCCTTGAAGGAGGGTTGATTGGACCCACAAAGTCCATACCCCACTTCTCAAATGGCTCAAGAGTCACTTGAGGTTGGAGAGGCATCTCATCCCTTTGAGTCGGTTTCCCCATTCTTTGGCATCGGTCACATTGGCTGATATACCTTCTGACATCTTGATGAAGTGTGGGCCAATAGTAGCCTGCCTGCAGGATTTTGAAGGCAGTCCTCTTTGCTGCAAAATGGCCTCCACAAGGCCCATCATGACAGGTGAGGAGGATATCAAAGACTTCCTCCTCCCTTACACAACGCCTTAAGATTTGATCAGGGCCAAGCTTGAACAGGTTGCCCCCGATCCAAGTAAATGAGGCACTTTTTCTGATGATTCTGCTCTTCTCCCCGCAAGATAGGTGCGGAGGGAACTGTGCTGAAACAAGGTAGTTTGCTATATCAGCAAACCATGGAGAGAGTACTGAGATAGCAAACAGATGTTCATCGGGCATCTGGTCATCCACTGTTCCATCCTCATCTGCAGATAAATCCAATCTAGATAAAAAGTCAGCAACAACATTTTCTTTACCTGGTTTGTCAACAATGGTCAAATCAAACTACTGCAACAAAAGTAACCATCTAATAATACGAATATTCACATCTGGTTTATTCATTAAATATCTAATTGCAGCATGATCAGTATGTACATATGTTTGATAGCCAGTGATATAATGTCGGAACTTGTCCAGTGCATGGACCACAACCAAGAATTCTTTCTCAGTTACAGTGTAATTCAGTTCAGCTTTGGATAAGTTTTTGCTAACAAAGTAAATGGCATATGGAAGTTTTTGTTCAACTTGTCCCAAGGCTGCCCCTATGGCTTTGTTCGAGGCATCAGTGTGGATGTGGAAAGGTAGGGCCCAGTTTGGACCTCTCAAGATTGGGGCAGACACCAATTTGTCCTTTAATTCATTCAGAGCCCTCTGACAATCGTCAGTCCATTTAAACTCCACATCTTTTGCCAACAGGCCAAACAATGGCGAGGCTAGCTTGCTGAAGTCTTTAATGAATCTCCTGTAATACCCTGCTAATCCTAAGAAACTCCGAACATCCCTTACCTTTTGGGGAGGTGGAACCTTCTTGATGAGAGCAATTTTGTTAGGATCCACTTGTAACCCTTGGCAAGAAATGGTATGGCCTAGCACGGTCCCTTCAGTCATCAAGAATTCACATTTTTCAGGACTAAGGGACAGGTTCATCTCAATGCATTTGGTTATGACTTTTCCCAGATTGGACAATGCTTCCTGGAAGTTGGACCCATAAGGAGTGAAGTCATCCATATAGATTTCCACTGCATCATGGACCAGCTCCGAGAAGATGCTCAAGACAGCTCTTTGGAAGGTAGCAGGAGCATTGGATAGCCCAAAGGGAAGAACTCGGTAGGCAAAGGTACCCCAAGGACAAGTGAAGGTGGTCTTATCTTGGTCTTCCGGGCTGATTTGGATTTGGTTGTACCCGCTAAACCCATCTAGGAAAGAGAAGAACTTCTTTCCTGCCAGTCCATCCAACACTTGATCTATGAAAGGTAGAGGGAAATGGTCTTTCTTGGTAGCTTTGTTCAGTTCTCGGTAGTCCACACAGATTCTCCACTTCCCATTTTTCTTGGGAACCAACACCAGAGGGGACACCCATTCGCTATCTGAGATGGGGTAAATGAATCCGGCATCCAACAGTTTTTGCAGTTCTTCCTTGACAATGTCCTTAAGGGCTGGATTCATTCTCCTCTGGGGTTGCCTAACCGGTTTACAGTCTTCCTTGATGTAAATGTGATGGGTACAAACTGAAGGATGGACTCCTTTCATCTCCTTATAGCTCCAAGCAAAAGCATCTAGATGACTGGCCAACAGGCTACACAACTCCTTTTCCTGGGAAGGAGATAGGGAGGAGCTGAGCTTTTAACATTCTCTCCGGGCCGAACTCCACACTCTTGACTCTGGGAGTGACAGGGTTAGTTGCACAAAGGTCCACTAAGGTGCTGGCTTGGGCATCCTCCACCAATTTCTCTAAGGATAGTGCACTGGGAGGTGGATTCTGGATCAAGGTCTCAATCAAGTCATCCTCGGTTGGGGGGTCTCTTCTAGTGGTGTCCAGGGTGCACACAGGTGCTGAGTACACCTCATCCTCTTCTCCTTCCTCCAACCAAAGTGGTAAGTCATGCTCTAATGAGGGTTGGGCAGGAGGGTATAGGACTAGCTGCTTGGACATAGGACCATTTTTGATGGTCATGTTTCCTGCACGGCAACTTAAGTAAGCATCTGCAGTGGCTAACCAAGGCCTTCCCAAAATAAGAGGATATCCAATAAGCTTTGCCTTTGGTTGCAGAACCAAGAAATCTACAGGGTATTCCCAAGAGTCGACAGAGACCAAGACATCCTCCACAATCCCTTCGGGAGTCACGGTGGAGCGATCTGCTAGCTGTAGGACTGTCGAGGTCTTCCTCAGGGAACCCTAAAGATTGAGTTTGAGCATGTTATCCCTGGTCATCACATTAATGGAAGCCCCCAGATCAATCAAGGTGTGAGGTATGATAGTGCCATTGATGTGGACATCTACTACAGGACTCCCAGGGTCTAGGTACTTTGGGCAGATGACTTGTCCTAACATAAGGTCAGACAGTTGACCTAAGACATTGATGGTTGAAGCATCCCTCTTTCACCTACCTGGGTGTTTGAAACACTTTTCCTTAACCAGTTTGTTGTATATTGGCACATCCTTTATGGCTTGGAGAAGTGGTATTTTCACACACAACTACTTGAGCTCTCCCAGAAGCTCATCCTCCTCTGGGTTGGGTTGTGTGGTGGCTGTTAATCTCTCAGGAAAGGGTGGAATGGCCTTTGGTTCACTTCCCTGTTTGTCTTCCTCGTCCTCTGGGGGAGGAGGTTGGCGATCCGGAAGAGTCTTTCCAGATCGAAGATTGATCTCCTGGATCTCCACAGCATAGGTAGGGCATGATGTTTCCCCAGTGTATACCTGCTGGGCCTGTCTGTTGTTGGGGTTCGGGTTCGGTTGAGCAGGCATTTGAGGTTGCCTTGGAGGAGCAGGAGGTAATGGTTGAGGTTGAACTGGTGGTGGAGGCAAAATGGCGGGAGGAGTGTTGTACTGGGGCCTCCACCCCGACTGAGGTGCATTCCACTGAGGCTGTGGCTGGGCCTGTGAGAGATATGAATGAGTAGTGGGTTGAGGATGGTACTGAGGTGGATAAGACCATGGAGGAGGCACAGACCAGGAAGGATGAGAAGGGGGACCCCAGGAAGGCATAGGAGTAGATTGGTTGGGGCTGTAATAAGCTTGGGGTGCCCCTTGCATCCCCTGCTGGTAAGGTCTAGGTCCTTGTGGCCTCCTTTGGTTGAGGAAATAGAGAGGTTCAGTGGGGGCTTCTGTCCCTTGGTACATGGCTTTAAGCCCAGGTAAGGTTGGACATTGATTTGTGAGATGATCCTCCTCACAAATGAAACATACCTCAACCGAATGTAATGGGCATTCGTTCTTAGGGTGTCTCCTTGTACATCTAGGGCAGAAGATAGCCAAGGCCCTCTCAGCTTCTTCCTTCTTCTGCTGGATCCTGAATGTGTCAAGTTGCATGGCAATGGTCTGTCTCACCTCACTTTTGAGATCCTCTAATTGATTTGCAAACTCATGCTTGGAGAAAGGAATACCAGCTAAGAGGAGGTTTCCTCTACCTCGTTTCCGGGCTGCCCTAGAGTGGTTTCTAAACACAGTCTTTATGTCCTCATAAGGCAGTTGGTAAATTTCTCCTCCAGCTAACATGTGAAGGGTATCTAAGAGGTCTTCAGGGACTCCTCAGAGCAGGACCAACTTGAGGGATTCAGGGTCAAGTGTGCACCTGGCCCATTTATAGCTAAGTTGGAACCTTTCCTCATAATCCTCTAAGGACTCATCATTTCCCATGGTCATCCGAAAGATTTCTCCCTTGGTTTCCTTGGACCTACAGTAGTCCCGGTACTTGGTATTGAAAGCTTGCTGCATCTGAGCCCAAGTGGTGATACTATTCCCAGGTAAGCCCATGAACCAGCGTAATGCTGCATCCTTAAGAGTTGAAGGGAAGAGTTTCAGCTTTTGCTCATCTTCAGTATAGTCATAGGTTCGACAAAGGACAACAAACTCAAACAGGAAGGTATCAGGATCTTCAGTAGTTAGTCCATGGAAGTGAGGTAAAGCGGAGGGGATAATGTTCTTCATTTTCATGTCTCCATTGGTTTCTCGGATGGGGAAGGCACCTTCTATTCTCTCATCTTCTCCTCTATTGTCAGCCATAGCTTCAAATGGGATGGTCTCTAATTCTTCTTCTGCTATAGGATCTTCGTATATCTCAGGAGGTTCACCTATAGGTTCTTCTGGATCACTGTCACCGAAGAAGAGAGAAGGGTGACTCAGTGATGTGGTGGGGGTGTTGGGTAAGAATTTGCCTGTTTTATCTTGATTCCTACGAGGCATGAAATGGAAAGACTTTTTTGATTGCTTTTGTTTTTTTTCTCTGGTACCTGCAAAAACTGAAACAGATTGATCTACAACTAACTATCTTGCTGAAATGAAAATGCAGAATTGAAATGAAAGCAGGAAAGAACTAATCTACTTTGCTCAAATGGAATTGCAGAAATGGAAATGCTAGTCTACGCTTGCAGAATTGAAATGCTAATCTATGCTTGCAAAATTGAAATTGTGGAATTGAAATGCTAATCTATGAAAGCAGGAAATGTCTATGCTACTTTTGCAGAATGGAAATGAAATAAACTACTTGGCAGAAGGCGAGAGTAGGAAAATAGAAGAAAAGCAACAATTTCTAATACTCTGACGCTTCCCCGCAACGGCGCCAAAAAGGCAATAATGCTACAACTCCTGGAGCTTCCTTCTCTAATTTTATCAACCCGGTAGTTCGTAACAAACTTGGAAGCGACGGTGCTGTATGCACAAGTACTAGCTCTTGTCGCAGCTGTCACTTGGTCAGCTGGCACAAGTCCGCTAGGGCTCAAGCCAACTTCTATATGCTCTCAGACTGTAGTAGAAAGTAGGGGATACTCAGTTTGTTTTCTACAGGTAGGTCCATCTGGTACCTTAATTCCGTGAGTAACCGAAAATGGTACCCATATACAATGCTAAAACGACCTTCGTAGGTGATGTACTTCATAATCTGGAGGCTAACTTCACTCCACAGTGGTAGTAAGCTGGTTCTACGAACCCCATTTTTATCTTCCGAGAATTCCTCCTCTGGTGGAAAGAATTCTTTCTTAGCCTTCTGGCCCAGTTTCCTTTCTTCTTTATCCCATGGTAATCCCATTGGGAGCTCAGTAACTCGGCTGATGAATTGTGGGGTGAGTCTGAGACTCAAACCCTTGAAGTTAACAGTGGCCAATGTTTTGGATTTCGGCTTCAGAGCTTGCAAAAACTCCTCTGCCACCTCATCGTCATAGCCCTGCAACTTGTCGCAGAATGACATCCATTGCGCTTGCGTGAATAGCTCCACCACCTCAGGATTCTCTCTTAACTTTGTTGAATTGGTTGGTTCCCTTCTGATGAACCCACCCGGCATGGTGAAAAACTGCTGCGTTAGCTGGAGGTGGCGAATGCGGAAGAAAATTGGCCTACTGGGACAGAGCGTAGAATTACGCCTCTGTCATGCATACAATTCACGAAACTTATCTCCCGAGGACCTTAACACAGCTTAATTATACTGTCATCCTGTAAGATGACAATTCATGCAACGGCAGACAATATTTGCAAATTTTTTTTTACGACCAGACTGTAGACGTCGATTCTGCCACCCTCAAAACCAATTGCATGGAAGGTTTCAGGCTTACCTTTTTAATCCGCCACTTTTTGACGTGAGGAACCCAATTTCCTGTAGAAACAACTTTCCTATAGAAGCAGCGCACGAATTCTGGAGGATACTGTAGTGGGTCTGCGCTCTTGGTGCTGCTTAACAGGCGTTCGAACGACCGAAGACTTGGAGTGTCGAGCTTCAGAGGAATCCGGATGCTCACTCGACTTTTAAACGATGAATGATAAATGCATAGGGTGGAAATCTAGCCGATTAGATTTGAATCCGGCGGAATCCGTGGCGCGGGGGTGAGCTGTCCCTGCCGGACCATTGGACGACATCACACCATCATTCTTCTGCAAGTTCCCTTACTGCCGCATCATTCCCCGCAGATCCACCACCGTCATTTCTGTTACAACTCATTTCTCCCCGACTGGATGGCTCTCACGTGTGCACTGCCCGTTCCTTTTGTCACGACCACCGCTTACCATCCGACTAGACCATCTGACTGGTCGACGTGGCCAGTCGATTGATCATACAACCACTCAACCCATTCACTTCACACTTGCAAACATTTTCAAAGTAAAATTCATGCAATTCGACGGAAGAAAGGGTCGAGGCACTTACCTGTGCGGCCGCGACACGATTTCTCAGGCTCTTGGACGACGATGACTCGATTTGTTTGCTGCTGCTTGATTGCACAGGCCCAGAGGTTCCTATTCACAGGCCACTGACGATGAATCTTATGATTCAGCTGCATGTGCCTGCGTTTTCATTGCATGTTGCAAGCACTTGAATGGTGTACACTCTAGCTGGCTTAACTGCTACGGGACTCCTGCAGGATGTCCTGTAGCAGTTTTTCCTCCTCGGGTGCATGCTGCACGACGAAGACAGTGGCCTCACGATCACGCTCACAGAGCTCATGGATAGCTGGGATGGGTATGGCATGGCATCTCAGCGTCTTTTTTTATTTTAAAAATTGCTTTCTCTTGATAACTCAATGATCTGCTTTGATGGTGCAGATATCTTCATTGCATGTCGACAGGGATGGTAGAGAGAGGTGACAGTAGTGTGTGAAGGAGAAACTGGTAGCTTGCATGCATCCATACCAGACCTTGGTCGTTAGATCTCCTCATATAATCAGTTCTGGGCCGTCCAAAACTTCTACAGGAAGTTTCCTGTAGAAATACAGAACTTCCTGTAGAAAGTCTGTACTTCCTGTAGAAAGTCTGTAACTTCCTGTAGAAGACTAAGCTGTGATGAAATCGTGCCCATACCTTGGAGAAGATGAGTATTCTTGGAGGAGGTGCTGGTGAGGTCTCCTGGCAGCATGATAAGGATCCTTGACTTTGAGTTGAGAGACCTCCTCTCCTTCATAGAACACCTGCAACCTGCATGCATTTCCACATTATAAGCTTGCTGTCCCTGTCTTCTTTTGCTTATTGTTTTTTTCTTTTTTCTCTTTTCTCTTTTTTTTTTTTGAAAGATAGCAGGGGCGTCTCAATGAGGTTTTCACCCTTGCCATCTGCCTTAAGCGCCTCAGAGAGGTTTTCACTCAAGGATCTTTTTTCAAATCCTTTTTTTTTTGAAAGACAATAGGGGCGCCTCAATGAGGTTTTCACCCCTACCACCTGCCTTGGGAGCCTCAGAAAGGTTTTCACCCAAGGATCTTTATTTTTCCTTTTTTTTTTGATCTTTCACGGTATGCCCAAAGCAGAGGCAGAACCCTTCTCTATGACCAGCACTGACTTCTCCACAGTTTTGATGAATTCTTGTCTTGAGAGAGGTTTCCTGTAGATCTTCAGTCGATGCCCATTGACAAGCATGGGGATGGACTCCTCATCAATGGTCCGAATAAGAATAGATCCATTGTCATGACATTTTTCCACTGCATATGGTCCCATCCATCTGGTTCTCAGCTTCCCCTTGAAATCTTTGTGCCTGGAGTCATACAACAGTGCCCAATCTCCTGGCTGGAATTGCTTGTCATTGAGGTGTTGGTCATGCCACACCTTTCTCTGAAGTTGAACCACTTCTGAGTGAAGGAGGGCCTGCATTCGGTGCTCGTCCAGTCCATTTAGTTGCAATAACCTTTCTTGTTGTGCATGGCTGAGATCTAGGTCCAGCTGAGCTTCCATCCTCAAAGTGTTGTATTCAAATTCAATGGACAACAAAGCTTTCTTCCCATAGACCAGCTCATAAGGTGTGAAGCCGGTTGTGGTCTTTCAGGTGGTGTTGTAAGCCCATGTGGCCTCAACCAGGCGATCTGCCCAATCTTTCCTACTGCTGCTCACCACCTTAGTCAAAATCCCTTCCAATGCTTTGTTGGTGACTTCTACTTGCCCATTTCCCTGAGGATGATAGGGGTGGAAGTCCTATGCTTGATTTTGTGATGAGCTAGTAGGTCTTCAATTACGTTGGATGTGAACTGGCTCCCTTGATCGGTGACCAGCTCTCTTGGGTAGCCAAATTTGTAGAAGATGTTTTCTCTTAAGAACTCAGCCACCTTTTCTTCTGTTGCTGCTTTGATTGCCTTAGTTTCTGCCCACTTTGTCAGGTAGTCAGTGCACACAATGATGTAAGACTTTTGCCTCGAAGGAGGGTTGATTGGACCCACAAAGTCCATACCCCACTTCTCAAATGGCTCAAGAGTCACTTGAGGTTGGAGAGGCATCTCATCCCTTTGAGTCGGTTTCCCCATTCTTTGGCATCGGTCACATTGGCTGATATACCTTCTGACATCTTGATGAAGTGTGGGCCAATAGTAGCCTGCCTGCAGGATTTTGAAGGCAGTCCTCTTTGCTGCAAAATGGCCTCCACAAGGCCCATCATGACAGGTGAGGAGGATATCAAAGACTTCCTCCTCCCTTACACAATGCCTTAAGATTTGATCAGGGCCAAGCTTGAACAGGTTGCCCCCGATCCAAGTAAATGAGGCACTTTTTCTGATGATTCTACTCTTCTCCCTTGAAGATAGGTGCAGAGGGAACTGTGCTGAAACAAGGTAGTTTGCTATATCAGCAAATCATGGAGAGAGTACTGAGATAGCAAACAGATGTTCATCGGGCATCTGGTCATCCACTGTTCCATCCTCATCTGCAGATAAATCCAATCTAGATAAAAAGTCAGCAACAACATTTTCTTTACCTGGTTTGTCAACAATGGTCAAATCAAACTACTGCAACAAAAGTAACCATCTAATAATACGAGCATTCACATCTGGTTTATTCATTAAATATCTAATTGCAGCATGATCAGTATGTACATATGTTTGATAGCCAGTGATATAATGTCGGAACTTGTCCAGTGCATGGACCACAGCCAAGAATTCTTTCTCGGTTACAGTGTAATTCAGTTCAGCTTTGGATAAGTTTTTGCTAACAAAGTAAATGGCATATGGAAGTTTTTGTTCAACTTGTCCCAAGGCTGCCCCTATGGCTTTGTTCGAGGCATCAGTGTGGATGTGGAAAGGTAGGGCCTAGTTTGGACCTCTCAAGATTGGGGCAGACACCAATTTGTCCTTTAATTCATTCAGAGCCCTCTGACAATCATCAGTCCATTTAAACTCCACATCTTTTGCCAACAGGCCAAACAATGGCGAGGCTAGCTTGCTGAAGTCTTTAATGAATCTACTGTAATACCCTGCTAATCCTAAGAAACTCCAAACATCCCTTACCTTTTGGGGAGGTGGAACCTTCTTGATGAGAGCAATTTTGTTAGGATCCACTTGTAACCCTTGGAAAGAAATGGTATGGCCTAGCACGGTCCCTTCAGTCATCAAGAATTCACATTTTTCAGGACTAAGGGACAGGTTCATCTCAATGCATTTGGTTAGGACTTTTCCCAGATTAGACAATGTTTCCTGGAAGTTGGACCCATAAGGAGTGAAGTCATCCATATAGATTTCCATTGCATCATGGACCAGCTTCGAGAAGATGCTCAAGACAGCTCTCTGGAAGGTAGCAGGAGCATTGCATAGCCCAAAGGGAAGAACTCGGTAGGCAAAGGTACCCCAAGGACAAGTGAAGGTGGTCTTATCTTGGTCTTCCGGGCTGATTTGGATTTGGTTGTACCCGCTAAACCCATCTAGGAAAGAGAAGAACTTCTTTCCTGCCAGTCCATCCAACACTTGATCTATGAAAGGTAGAGGGAAATGGTCTTTCTTGGTAGCTTTGTTCAGTTCTCGGCAGTCCACACAGATTCTCCACTTCCCATTTTTCTTGGGAACCAACACCAGAGGGGACACCCATTCGCTATCTGAGATGGGGTAAATGAATCCGGCATCCAACAGTTTTTGCAGTTCTTCCTTGACAATGTCCTTAAGGGCTGGATTCATTCTCCTCTGGGGTTGCCTAACCGGTTTACAGTCTTCCTTGATGTAAATGTGATGGGTACAAACCGAAGGATGGACTCCTTTCATCTCCTTATAGCTCCAAGCAAAAGCATCTAGATGACTAGCCAACAGGCTACACAACTCCTTTTCCTGGGAGGGAGATAGGGAGGAGCTGATCTTTAACGTTCTCTCCGGGCTGAACTCCACACTCTTGACTCTGGGAGTGACAGGGTTAGTTGCACAAAGGTCCACTAAGGTGCTGGCTTGGGCATCCTCCACCAATTTCTCTAAGGATAGTGCACTGGGAGATGGATTCTGGATCAAGGTCTCAATCAAGTCATCCTCGGTTGCGGGGTCTCTTCTAGTGGTGTACAGGGTGCACACAGGTGCTGAGTACACCTCATCCTCTTCTCCTTCCTCCAACCAAAGTGGTAAGTCATGCTCTAATGAGGGTTGGGCAGGAGGGTATAGGACTAGCTGCTTGGACATAGGACCATTTGTGATGGTCATGTTTCCTTCACGACAACTTAAGTAAGCATCTGCAGTGGCTAACCAAGGCCTTCCCAAAATAAGAGGATATCCAGTAAGCTTTGCCTTTGGTTGCAGAACCAAGAAATCTGCAGGGTATTCCCAAGAGTCGACAGAGACCAAGACATCCTCCACAATCCCTTCGGGAGTCACGGTGGAGCGATCTGCTAGCTGCAGGACTGTCGAGGTCTTCCTCAGGGAACCCTGAAGATTGAGTTTGAGCATGGTATCCCTGGTCATCACATTAATGGCAGCCCCCAGATCAATCAAGGTGTGAGGTATGGTAGTGCCATTGATGTGGACATCTACTACAGGACTCCCAGGGTCTAGGTACTTTGGGCAGATGACTTGTCCTAACATAAGGTCAGACAGTTGACCTAAGACATTGATGGTTGAAGCATCCCTCTTTCGCCTGCCTGGGTGTTTGAAACACTTTTCCTTAACCAGTTTGTTGTATATTGGCACATCCTTTATAGCTTGGAGAAGTGGTATTTTCACACACAACTGCTTGAGCTCTCCTAGAAGCTCATCCTCCTCTGGGTTGGGTTGTGTGGTGGCTGTTAATCTCTCAGGAAAGGGTGGAATGGCCTTTGGTTCACTTCCCTGTTTGTCTTCCTCGTCCTCTGGGGGAGGAGGTTGGCGATCCGAAGAGTCTTTCCAGATTGAAGATTGATCTCCTGGATCTCCACAGCATAGGTAGGGCATGATGTTTCCCCAGTGTATACCTGCTGGGCCTGTCTATTGTTGGGGTTCGGGTTTGGTTGAGCAGGCATTTGAGGTTGCCTTGGAGGAGCAGGAGGTAATGGTTGAGGTTGAACTGGTGGTGGAGGCAAAATGGCGGGAGGAGTGTTGTACTGGGGACTCCACCCCGACTGAGGTGCATTCCACTGAGGCTGTGGCTGGGCCTGTGAGTGATATGAATGAGTAGTGGGTTGAGGATGGTACTGAGGTGGATAAGACCATGGAGGAGGCACAGACCAGGAAGGATGAGCAGGGGGACCCCAGGAAGGCATAGGAGTAGATTTGTTAGGGCTGTAAGAAGCTTGGGGTGCCCCTTGCATCCCCTGCTGGTAAGGTCTAGGTCCTTGTGGCCTCCTTTGGTTGAGGAAATAGAGAGGTTCAGTGGGGGCTTCTGTCCCTTGGTACATGGCTTTAAGCCCAGGTAAGGTTGGACATTGATTTGTGGGATGGTCCTCCTCACAAATGAAACATACCTCAACCGAATGTAATGGGCATTCGTTCTTAGGGTGTCTCCTTGTACATCTAGGGCAGAAGATAGCCAAGGCCCTCTTAGCTTCTTCCTTCTTCTTCTGGATCCTGAATGTGTCAAGTTGCATGGCAATGGTCTGTCTCACCTCACTTTTGAGATCCTCTAATTGATTTGCAAACTCATGCTTGGAGAAAGGAATACCAACTGAGAGGAGGTTTCCTCTACCTCGTTTCCAGGCTGCCCTAGAGTGGTTTCTAAACACAGTCTTTATGTCCTCATAAGGCAGTTGGTAAATATCTCCTCCAGCTAACATGTGAAGGGTATCTAAGAGGTCTTCAGGGACTCCTCGGAGCAGGACCAACTTGAGGGATTCAGGGTCAAGTGTGCACCTGGCCCGTTTATAGCTAAGTTGGAACCTTTCCTCATAATCCTCTAAGGACTCATCATTTCCCATGGTCATCCGAAAGATTTCTCCCTTGGTTTCCTTGGACCTATAGTAGTCCCGGTACTTGGTATTGAAAGCTTGCTGCATCTGAGCCCAAGTGGTGATACTATTCCCAGGTAAGCCCATGAACCAGCGTAATGCTGCATCCTTAAGAGTTGAAGGGAAGAGTTTCAGCTTCTGCTCATCTTCAGTATAGTCATAGGTTCGACAAAGGACAACAAACTCAAACAGGAAGGTATCAGGATCTTCAGTAGTCAGTCCATGGAAGTGAGGTAAAGCGGAGGGGATAATGTTCTTCATTTTCATGTCTCCATTGGTTTCTCGGATGGGGAAGGCACCTTCTATTCTCTCATCTTCTCCTCTATTGTCAGCCATAGCTTCAGATGGGATGGTCTCTAATTCTTCTTCTGCTATAGGATCTTCGTATATCTCAGGAGGTTCACCTATAGGTTCTTCTGGATCACTGTCACCGAAGAAGAGAGAAGGGTGACTCAATGATGTGGTGGGGGTGTTGGGTAAGAATTTGCCTGTTTTATCTCGATTCCTACGAGGCATGAAATGGAAAGACTTTTTTGATTGCTTTTGTTTTTTTTCTCTGGTACCTGCAAAAACTGATACAGATTGATCTACAACTAACTATCTTGCTGAAATGAAAATGCAGAATTGAAATGAAAGCAGGAAAGAACTAATCTACTTTGCTCAAATGGAATTGCAGAAATGGAAATGCTAGTCTACGCTTGCAGAATTGAAATGCTAATCTATGCTTGCAAAATTGAAATTGCGGAATTGAAATTCTAATCTATGAAAGCAGGAAATGTCTATGCTACTTTTGCAGAATGGAAATGAAATAAACTACTTGGCAGAAGGCGAGAGTAGGAAAATAGAAGAAAAGCAACAATTTCTCATACTCTGACGCTTCCCCGGCAACGACGCCAAAAAGATGGTGGGCTCCAGTATTGTAGCAATAATGCTACAAATCCTGGAGCTTCCTTCTCTAATTTTATCAACCCGGTAGTTCGTAACAAACTTGGAAGCGACGGTGCTGTATGCACAAGTACTAGCTCTTGTCGCAGCTGTCACTTGGTCAGCTGGCACAAGTCCGCTAGGGCTCAAGCCAACTTCTATATGCTCTCAGAAGAAGCTTTTTAAGTGATGAACGAAAGCTATCTCAAAGGAAATTAACCTACTTTGCAAGAATGAACTGAAAGCCAACAAAAGATGGAAACCCTAGTAAACCCTAATTTGACCAGGTTAATCCTTATGATGCAATGGTGGGAATGCAACTTCTAAAAGTGATGTCATTACTTCTATTGAGATGAGATGCATGGGTCTAAACTACTTTCATCTGAAGAGAACATGTTTTTGTACTTTTGCTCAAGTGGTTGGAGTTATTATGACTGTGCTTCTTACTGGGTCTTGACTGTGCAGGGGTAGTTCAAGGGGAGGAAGGCTTGGAAAAGGTCAGGAGGAATTCTGAGAGGGTCCAAGGGATCCATACATCATTCCATAGAAGTTCACAAAGTTCAGATGTCTGGCAACTGTGTTTGCAAGCTTCTACAGGATGTCTGCAGGGGATTCTACAGGAAGTTCAGGATTTCTACAGGAAGTCTGCTAACTTCTACAGGATGTTCTGCAATCGGAGTTTTGGGTGATGGATGGGTGAATGAGTTGTATGGGTGGATAGGGAGGATGAGAGGGGAGCTTGTGATGGCTTATGGACAGAGAGATGAGATGGAGAGGGGGTGTGTAAAGCTGGTTGGTCGATAGGAGGGTAGAGGCAATGGAAGGCCGAAAAGATAAAACAACGTGGATAATAGCAGAGTTGGGAGGAAAATGATCTAACTGGGAGGTAAGTAGATGGCTTAGGCACGGCTGAGAAGAATAAGGAAATGGTAGAGTGGTGCTGCGCAGTGTAAATGAAACAAATCACCTCTGTCTTGCGTATAACCGAAATGTCATCAACCTACTCTAACTGTTTTATTAGAAACCAAAGAACAACAATGTAGTTTAAGAGAAAAGCGTGCATGGTGCTGAAACAAAGAGTTATTCCACAAGATCTAAATGCATGGACACTTCTACAATTGAAAATATTACGTTAAAGCTTGCATGAACATGTAAAACTGTGTTTTTGGTGGGTGGCACGGGCTGCACTTCCGGTCCCCAAACAGAGGTGAAAGTGAGGGTGCATTCAACCCTTTTTTGGAGCTCTGATCACTCTAATCTCCTTACTCTAATCTAAACTACTGAAAGCAACTTTGTTCATAACACTAACCTATGTAACCACACCAAGAAATCCGAATCAGCAAACTGTGTTTCCAAGTGCATGTAAAGGACAAGAAATATAATGTTGAAAGAAAGACAAGTAACAATACAAAGAAAGGAGGCCTATTGCTCTCAGGTTGGGCCCAACCCTGAGAGCTATAGCTCCTCTAAGAACTCAGAACTGAACTTGAATCTGCCTGCCTTTTATTAAAAGATCATACTCAAAAGTCTAACAACATGCCAAAAATGGCTTACAAAAAGCAAAATAGAGCTATAGCTCGTAATTCAGAATCTGCAACAAAGGTTCCCATCGAAGGCTACAGCCTCAATATTTATACATTATGAGGGCCAAGCTGGCCTCCTAAATTAGTGGGGCTTGGCTGACCAACTAAAAGTAAACTGCTGTTCCTTTAGAATCCGTTGGCTGCCTTCTAGCTCGGTGGTGATAGCTGTTGGAGCTCGGAGTTGGGGTGGAGATCACGAGGAAGATCATTCAAGGCTGTGGACAACCTTCCTACAAAACCGCAATGCCACCTTGGCTGTCTCCTTGCCTCCATCTGCGTGGTTTTGCTCCATTTAATGTCAAAAAAACCTGAAATAAACATGTATTAGCCACCTAGGCATAGTGACTGCCCTCCTTCCTACAAATAACATCAATATACTAAGAAATGATGCATAAGTGATGAAAAATGAAGGGTTGAGCAAGGTAAGTAGGCCAAATGAGCCAAAAATGTTACCAAAATTTGGGGCTCATCAGTTACCCCCTCGAAGAGGCTGAATTCTAAGGCGTTGATCTATCTTTTCTATAATTTCTTGAGCTGGTTTCATAACATTTGGTATTAGAGCTTTGGATTCTAGGGTTTCGCTGCTCCAAACAGGTCATCGTGGCATTTTCGCTATAACTTTTTTTCTACGATGTTTCAGAAGTTGCAAAAAATAAACCCATTTGAGAATAAATCGCGCTGAACCTCGGGTCCAAATTTCAGAGTTTTTCGCGCTATATTTGCAGAGATATGATCTGAGGAAGTTGGTCTTTTTGCAGACTCCTGAATTACATTCCAAACAGGTGACCTGGGGAAAATAGTCATAACTTTCTCTCTGGGGATCAGATTGAAATTTCGTAAGAAGGTACAAAAAGAGGACGGACTGTAGTTTCTTGTATGCATTTTTCATATCCAAAGGTCAAAACATTGACTCGTGGCACGTCGTACAAGTTCACTCTACTGAACTAGTCTATAATCAAGTCACTATGGGAGATTTCACATAACTCTTCCTTGGAGAATCCAATTTGGGTCAGACTTGTGGCATTGGAAAGAGGACACAGAGGGCTACTGCAGGTCACAAATTCAGAACTAGATGATCAGAAAGTACAAAGATACATCAGAGGCAATATCGAGCTCCCACAAAGTGAAAAAAGGTGTGTAGATTTTCTTAAATTTTTGCTTAAGCTTGGTTTGAAAATTTATTTTGAAGGAATTCAAAGGGCATAGTAGAGCATTATTATCGGTAACTGATGCCCCAAGGAAAGAAAATGCAAACACCTAGTAAGGAACCTGAAAGCTCTAGCATGACTCATGAAGAAGAGGAAGAAATGCTACATGATATATCAAAATTACAAGAACAAGTGCAACAAATGTCACTGTCACAAAAGCTAACAGAAGCTAAGATAAATGGCATGGAAGCTAAGATGGACAACTTGAAGATAGATTTGAACACAAATTTGAAGACAGGCATGGCAGATTTGAAGACAAATTTGACAAATTTTCTACAGGAAATACTTACCAATGGTGAAAAGGTAGTAAAGGAAACTCATGATGCGAACAAAAGAAATGTTAATCATGATTTCTTAGACTCTAATGTGGGATAAAAAACCCACCATATTCCAAAAATCGATATGAGGAAGTTTGATGGCAAGGATCCCACAACATGGATATTACAAATGGAGCAATTTTTCGATCTCAATAATGTACAAAACACACAAAAGGTACGTATGGCAACTTTATATTTGGAACCAAATTAGTTTGTATGGTATCAATGACTTTGCTCTCGTAAACAATTTATCACTTGGACAATTTTTACGGAAGAATTGATAGCACATTATGAGGATACAAAAAGCAACACCTTTTTTAGCCAATTGATAAGTCTCAAACATAAGGGTTCAATAATGGAGCACATTGAGGAGTTCCAAAAATTGAACATAAGGGTAAAAGATATTCCAGAGGAGCATAGGATTGATGTGTTCATAGGGTCGTTAAAAGATAATATCCAACATGATGTTCACCTTTGGGAACCTGATTCATTAGAAAAGGCATTCAGGTTAGCAAGAAAAATGGAAAGCAAAATTATGGCAACCAAGAAGCATACCACTCTCAACTATAAAGATGGAAGTGTGGTTGCTCCTAGTCTTCCACAACCTATAAGGTTGACACCACAACAATTGGAAGAAAAAAGAGCAAAAGGGCTTTGTTACAATTGTGATAGCAAATAAACTAAAGGTCATAAGTGTGCTGAGAAGAAATTATTCTACATAGATTGTGAAGAGGAAGAAGAAAAGGAGCAAGAAAGGTCAAAAGAAGAGGATATGCTCAAGGAACAAAGCCTAGATAAAGAAGAAATGAATCCGACCATATCTTGTAATGCATTGGCGGGAATTACCACTCCTCAAACCATCAAGATAGAAGGACAAATCAAGAAGAAAAAGGTACTAGTGTTGATTGATTCAAGAAGTACCCACAATTTTATTCATTGTAAGGTAGCAAAAGAATTGAATTACTTCTTATACCCAGCACCAGAGTGTCAAGTGATGGTTGCAAATGGAGAAACAATAAATTGCTCTGGAAAGTGCCATAATATCAAGCTATCGATGGGAGAATATGTATTGACTAGCCCAATGCTTTCCATTCCAATGGGAGGTGTTGATGTTGTACTAGGAGTACAATGGCTACAATCCTTGGGTACAATAGCTTTCAATTTTCAAGAACTTTTCATGAAATTTTTCGTGGAAGGAAAGGAAGTTGAATTAAGGGGTATTGTAGGGAAACCAGGAAAGATAATTAGCTCTAATGGTATGACAAAGCTTCTAAAAAAGGAACAAAGGGGTGTAATTGCACAATTATGTTCGCTAGATGTTTCCACATTTCAATCATCTATTTCTCCAGATCTCCAAAAAGTCGTGGACAATCATTCCAAGGTATTTGAGACTCCCAAAGGTCTCCCACCTATTCGTGATCATGATCATGCTATTCATTTGATTCCAGGAAGTGTTCCTCCAAACATCAGGCCGTACAGATATCCCTATGCCCAAAAGAGTGAAATTGAACGTATGGTTGCAGAAATGCTAGAGGCTGGTATAATTCAACCGAGTCAAAGTTCTTTCTTTGTTCGAGTAGTATTAGTGCACAAGAAGGATGGATCATGGCGCATGTGTCCGGATTATAGGGAGCTCAACAAGCTCACTATTAAAGATAAGTTTCCCATTCACGTCATTGATGAATTACTGGATGAATCGCATGGATCAATTTACTTCACCAAGTTGGATCTTCGTTCAGGATATCATCAAATCAGAATGAAGACTGAAGAAATTTCGAAAACAACATTTAGAACTCATGAGGGTCATTATGAATTTTTGGTCATGCCTTTTGGCCTTACCAATGCACCTTCAACATTTCAAGGTTTGATGAATTCCATTTTCAAACCATTCCTTAGAAAATTTGTGTTAGTATTTTTTGATGATATACTAATCTACAGCAAGTCTTGGAAGGATCATGTTGAACATGTTGATAGGGTGCTACAACTATTGGAGGTGAAACAATTATATGCAAAAAGATCCAAATGTTTCTTTGGAGTGCAAGAGGTGGAATATCTGGGTCATATTGTATCTCATGAAGGAGTTAAGGTAGACCCTAGCAAAATTAAATCCATTAAGGAATGGAAAATCCCCACATCCATAAAGCATCTGCGAGGATTTCTCGGGTTGACAGGGTATTATCACAAGTTTGTTAAGAATTATGGGAGAATAGCAGCACCTCTAACAACATTATTGAAGAAAGATGCATTTTCATGGACTCTAGAAGCAACAAAGGCCTTTGAACATCTTAAAGAGGCAATGTGCCAAGCACCGGTCTTAGCTACACCGGACTTCACAAAAACCTTTATTGTGGAATGCGATGCTTCAGGAAATGGAATTGGTGCTGTTTTAATGCAAGATGAAAGACCCATTGCTTTTGAAAGTTGTCCAATCAAGGGAAAGTTTTTACACAAAGCTATTTATGAGAAGGAAATGTTGGCAATACTCCATGCACTTAAGAAATGACGACCCTACCTAATGGGAAGACACTTCAAGGTAAAAATGGATCATGATAGCCTTAAATACTTTTTAGAACAAATATTATCCTTTGAAGAGAAACAAAAGTGGGTCACAAAGATGTTGGGTTATGACTTTGAAATCATCTACAAAAAAGGGAAGCAAAATGTGGTGGCAGATGCACTCTCAAGAAAGGATGAGGATGTGGAAGCATTGTTGTGCGCCATTTCTATTATCCAACCAGATTGGATAAACGAAGCAAGGGAGGAATGGAAGAATGATGAAGAAGTATGGGCACTTATTCGAAAGTTACAACAAGATTCCAGTACGTCTGATACATTTAGCTGGAAAAACGATTCTTTATGGTACAAAGATTGCTTATACCTCTGTAAGAATTCCCAACTAAAACAAAAGATTCTTATGGAATTGCACACTTGTCCCCTAGGAGGGCACTCAAGATTTTTAAAAACTTACCGCAGGGTTAAGAAGGAATTTTTTTGGGATGGCCTTAAATCGGATATTCAAAAATTTGTGGCGGAATGTTTAGTTTGCCAACAAAATAAAGTTGAAACAATTAAGACACCAGGTCTATTACAACCTCTATCCATTCCAAGCCAACGTTAGGAGGAGGTTTCAATGGATTTTATCACAGGTTTACCCAAGTCTGAGGGAAAGAGTGTCATCATGGTGGTAGTTGACAGACTTACCAAGTATGCACACTTTTGTGCATTATCACATCCATTTAAAGCCAGTACGGTTTCTACTGCATTTATGGAAACAATTCAAAAGCTACATGGAAACCCAAAGATTATTGTAAGTGACAGAGACCCCATTTTCACTGGACATTTTTGGATAGAATTATTTATTTGTCTTGGTACTCAGTTAGCTCATAGCTCATCTTATCATCCTCAATCTGATGGGCAAACTGAGATAGTAAACAAATGTTTGGAAGGATATCTTCGTTGCTTTGTATCTGATAAACAGACACAATGGGTCAAGTGGTTGCCTCTGGCTGAATGGTGGTATAACACTTCCTTCCATACAGCAACAAAAATGACCCCATTTATGGCACTTTATCGATATCAGCCACCATCCATCACATCATATTTAAGAGAAAATCCTAAGGTTCAATCAGTGGAACACCACATCTAACATCAACAACAAGTCCTCCAACTCTTAAAGGATAACCTCGTGTTGGCACAGAATAGAATGAAACAACAGGCAGATCAACATCGCAATGAAAGAAGTTTTGATGTAGGTGATTGGGTATTCCTACGGCTACAACCATATAAGCAAATGTCCCTCAAGAAAGCTAAGAAGGATAATAAATTATCACCAAAGTATTATGGTCCGTACAAGGTGTTGAAAAAGATTGGTACTATGGCATACAATTGGAGCTTCCTGCAGCTTCTCGATTGCACCCAGTTTTCCATGTTTCATGTTTAAAGAAGGTTATAGGTGACAAGTTCCCAGTTCAAACAATATTGCCAGAACTTGACGAGGAAGGAAAAATTATATTGGAACCGAAAGCAGTCACAGAAACAAGAACTCAACAGCTACGAAATCGATCAATTTCAGAGTATCTTATTAAGTGGAAGAACTTATCCGCCGAAGATTCCACATGGGAGGATGAGAATTTTATACAGAAGCATCCAGAACTACTCAAGTGTTGAGGACAACACTTTTTTGAAGGAGAGGGGCATGTTGGGTCCCTATAATACTAGTAATTACCCCATTACTATTGAATTTGCATCCTTTATTAATATTGTTGTGCCCCTATTATCCCCATATTGTTATTATTGTGCCCCATAGAATCCCTCTATTGTTATTTTTGTGGCTTTATATTATTATTGTTAGGTCGGCTGGGTTATATTGTGACTCCTTAGACTCCTATATATAGAAAGGAGGTTTTGTCATTTGAATCATCGAAGAATTGTTCATTTATGTAATGTAAAGGAGGTTACCCCCTCGAAGAGGCTGAATTCTAAGGCGTTGATCTATCTTTTCTATCTTTTCTTGAGCTGGTTTCATAACATGCTTTTCCCTCCAAACCCCGAACACTAGGGATTGGAGTACCTCCAAAGCCACAAAAAAATCAATAGATAACAATGATGACCATGATGTCTCTCTGATACAGAAATAGAATAGAACCCATAACCATTATCTCTCCTGTCAGGTGTATCCATCCACTTGCCATTTCTGATCATGTCATCCCTATCTAATCCGTGTCCTCGATTAGATATGCTACCATATGCCCCATTAGTCATTTCATTTTTTCCATAAGTGATTCTTGGATGTCCCTATCTCTGCAAATATAATAAGCTCTGAAGGATCAATGTTGTTGGGCCTTATATTTGTCATATTTTCCTTATCCTATTCTCAATTTTCATATCATTTTCTAAAGTGTTTTTTGAATTTAAATTAGGTTAATGAGTAGAGTAGGGACTTTAGTATTATTCTATATGTATTTATCATCTTATTATTTTCTAAACGAATTTGAGTAATAAAACACTATTTCTAACAAACCGATCCTTGGTATCGACATGAATCTATTGGCTCATTGATATTTGTTGTTGTTTCCTAAAATGGTCGGAGAATACCACACAAGCCTCAAATTGTTACAAACTGTTTGGAATGAGTTAGTTAAGGATGACTTCTCGAATTGGCTTCTCGGATGCATTATGATCATTGTAACTTAAAGAGAAATCCTGAGAATCTTCAGATTCAAAGATTCTCAGGATCACTCATTATTAAACATAGATTCCCCAATATCATTCCTATGTTGTTACGATATAAAAAATGGTGTTGAACCTTGAAAGGGGTTGTTCAAATTGTAATATAAAATTGGATACAAACTCCAACTTGCGATTATTTTGCAACTGAATTATCTACAATTTAAATGGAAGTATTTATTATTCAGATTCAGTATACTGTGCTGATTTTCCTCTAAGGTAGTTTGATTCCATATTTGGGCTTGATCCTGGGACAAAGCTGTCTTATTTTGTACCACTAAAATTAAAATTTGATTTCTTTGTTCCATCTATTTCCATCTGTGTAATGGTTTTAATTTCTCACTATTGGTTCGTTAAATTGAATGCTTTGTCTTGAATCGGGTTTATTGGAATTTGTTAATTCATTAAGAAGTATTCTTTCCTTTCATTTTCTTTGGAATTATCATATATTTCTATTTCATTTAATCAATCGTTGTTAATTAGTATGATTGTGTAGTGTTATCTTTTCACTCTGTAGTAGTTTTTCCCTAAGAAACAACTTGTTGTTCAATATGTTTTCTTTTGTTGTTTCCTTCAAAGATCTATAGAAATTAATAATTTGAATAGATTGCGATAGTTGGGGATTACATTTTTGAATTGATTCTTTAATATTGTAGCGTTTCTTTTCTAGAGGACCATAGAAACTAGTCATAATTGCATTCCTCTTGCACAAACAATGTTGATAACCTTGAAATAATAGAACAAAACCTCGGGTTGATAGATTAATGTGTAGAAGATTAGTTGGTCCTTTTTAGGAACAATTAATTGGCCCAACATTTTGGCGTCGTTTCTGGGGAGTTGTCAAAGAGAGTGCTAGTTGTATCCGTAAGGAATGGGTATTAAAGATGGAAGGTAAGAACCTATGCATGAACTTAAGTAAAAAGTTTGTGCCAGTGCCTACCCTCAACTGATACATTTAGATCGTTTAGTGTGTATGACTAGAAATAAGCCAAGGATTAGGAACCAGATAGATATAGATAAAAAATCTACCCTGAAAACCACCAAAACCCAAGGTCAAGTTGGCCTTGGAAGAACGACCTTAATAGACGAAATCGTTCGTAAATCAAAGTCTCAAGTTTTGGTAGGTCTCCAAGAAGTATCTAGGAAGGGTTCTATTGTTGTTTCCCCTCGAGTAGCAAGGTCATCTACTATAGATAACACTGCGATTCATGATAAAAATGTAGGATCTGAGAAGAGCTTCAAAACATATATGCTAGGCTTTTCAGTCCTCCTAGTAAAAGTGAGGGGCACTCCTGTAACTTAAGAGAATGAGGAGGTGCTACAAGTGAACCATATCTACGACCTTTTGAGCTGGAATTCCTTGCAACACCTTTTGTAAGGAGAGAGATTTAAGTTCATGATATGAATAGTGCCGTGAGACCTAGTCAAGGTACAAAACCTCGTAAGTATATTACTTTCCAGATAGTACCTCCAGATAATGAGATTCCTGAAGATTATTGACAGATATTTAACCAAATGGAAAAGATAGCAACAGGGACGCAAACTTCAACCATATAATATCCTATTGGTGATTTGTAGGCTAATGCACCAATGAAGGCTATTCCATTGTGGAACATTCCAAATTTCCATCGAATGGCTTGTAAAGATCCTGATACATTTTTGTTTAAGTTTGATATTGTATGCCGAGGTTATGATTATACTACCGACCCTCAAAAATTAAAATTGTTTCCTTATACCTTAAAGGGAGCAACATTACGATGGTTCATGGGGCTAGGAGGTGGTACTATAACCTCATGGGATCAAATGAAATAAGCCTTCCTCACTGAATATCAAGACTATTTTCAATCTAGGGATTTAAGGGAAGAAATATTTAAAATGATGTCAAATAAGATGAAAATTTGGAAGAACATGTTGAAATATTCCAATATAATTTGAAAAGATCACCATACATTACCCTACTTAAGGATGTATTGAAAACCACTTTGATTAGGGGTATGAAAGATGAATAGATAGAAACACTTAATTTAATGGGGCAAGGTGACATTTCCAAAGAATAATATGATGACATCATAAAACTGTGTATCAGGTGTTCACAAGGAGGTACACAGAATAAACTTGGAACTCGTGATCCCCTCAATAGATCTAACAGAACTACAGGCGAAGGGGTTACACGAGCACAAATTAGTAATCTTTTAGAATAATTTAAAACTGATACTTTAAGTACCTTGAAAACAGAGTTTGATATTTTGAAGGTAAAACAACAACAGGTTGAGGTAGAACATGTATTGGCTATTTTCTGTCCCTGCTGTAAAAAAAGCATAGTTGCAAGGAAGGTTCATTGGAAATAGTTGACACATTCGCCATTTGTACCAAATATCATTCAATTGATCGCTGCCCTTCACTTCCTGAGTTGAAGGCTATATTTAAGGAATTTTAAGAAGAGATATAACCAACATATTTTGTGGAACAGCGACGACAATGGAAGAATCACCCATCAGGTATGCCGCAGGACACTTTTTTTTTTTTTTTTCTGAACAATTTTCTCAATAACAATTTCTTGGATCAAATTCACAGGGCCAGAAACATTCTCATGATACTTGGCAACCACAACCATACAATTTACCACCATGGAAAAATCAGTCATTGCCCGGTCCCTCTTGGAAGAATCAACAATATTCCACAACTTCATGGAAAAATACAACAAATAATTTGTATCCTCCACAATGGACAAATCAACCTACTCAAGGGCCAATGTGGTCCTAGAAATGGCAATGCCGCACTGGGCCTATTAATGAATCAATGGGGGCAATGCCTCAGCCAAAAAATCAACCATTGGTATAATATCTACTTCAATTACCTTCAAACACTCCACCTCCTCTTCGACCTCAGTTACCTGTACAACCAAATCCAAATCCAAATAGTAGACCTGTGCAATTTTTCAAAATTATGGAAAGTTCAAATCCCCCTTCTTCTTTAGAATGTAATGAACTACGTCTGAGCTTCAGAAGAACCATATTTCTAGATGATCACTGAAAAAATCAAGAGCAATCAAAAAATGATAAACTTGCCAAGAAGCAGTCATTGAAAAAACAATCTCATCATGCTGTAATCATTATTGAAGTAGAGCAATCTAGCAAACCAACTGAAAAAAGCCACCTATTAAGACTATGGCCACTGTTCCCCCATTCCTTGAAAGGTTGACCACAGTAAAATCACCTGCACAACCTAATTTTGACCTATTAGAGGAATTACAAAATTTATATATCAAAATTCCTCTCCTACAGGTTATTAGAGAGATATCGATTTATGCTAAAACCATCAAATAATTATGTGTTAAAAAGCCTGGTAGGAAACTGAATAACCCTCCTACAGTTCATGTTTTAGGGAAACTCTCTGATCTTATTATGGGGAAGCAAATACCTATTAAATACGATGTTGTTACTGTCTAGATCCAGGGATATAATTTCCCAAATACCTTGGTTGACTTAGGAGTAGCCATAAATATTATAACACTTGAAACTTGTGGACTCCATGGAATAACTAAATTTAAACCAAGTCTAACTATGCTAGAGTTGGCCGACAGATCTTGTTATCACCAAAAAATTGATCATCTAGCCTAATTTACTAGATGGATTGAAGTACAGCATGTAAAGCCAATTTTACCATAGTAAAATTGCTTTCACTATGAGAAATTACCTAATAAACCACCTTTATTAAGTAATTTATAGTTAAATCCATGAAGAATAATTAAATAAATACTTATTTATTTGTTTTTCTTCTAGGAATAATTAATTTAACCCCTGTTTTATTATTATTCCTTGTCAAATTTGACCCAATCATGAAAAATAAACAGATAAATCATTATGTATCTTATTTTTCTCTAAGGATAATTAATTAATCACTAATTAAAAATTATTATTTATTAAATTTGACTAAATCTCTTAGGAATAATTAAATAAATCCTTATTCTTTTATTATTCCTTAACTAATTCATTGAGACACTAAATAAATCATTTATTTATTTATTATTTCTAAATAAAAGTTTAAATACTTTTTCCCTCCTAAACAAATATAATATAATATTCCAAGCGGTAATTCCAAGAATGGGATCAATAATATTTTATTATTGCTTATTATTCGAGGATAACTCAATATTTTGTTATAAATAGGAGGGTTTTCCATTCATTATTCACTTTTGATTATTTTCATTGTTGCACTGATTGTTGTAACTCTGATTATTTTCATTGTTGCACACCATATTTTTGTTGGGTTTATGCATTATAGAGGAAAAAGACTCTGTAGAAGCTGAAAGCGTTTAAGGATAGCCAAGAGCCCATCTCATAGAGAGGGATTTGTAACATTTATATGTTCTCTTCATAGGTGTTGTTATAAAATTATTCTTTACATATCTGGTTTCCATTGGATGTTTTGGGGTTATGACTCTTTCTTTCACTGTTTAATTATGTTTGCAACGTAGATCAGAATTTTGGCAGGTTTTGTTTCTATCAATAGCTGTAGATCTACAATGTTTAGAAATCATTTCTATTGTTGAGATCGTTTGTCACCCACGATCTTAAGTGGGTTCTTTTCGTACATCATTGAGAAGAAAACACTACAACAAATTGGCGACTCCACTGGGTTTTATACTTTAGATTCATAAACCTGGGTGATCCTTGGTTTTCAGCTTAGGGTTTCTTCTTTTTTCAATTCTATTAATGTTTCCTAGTGTTTTAACCCTAGATCTGATAAATTTCTAACTTCTACAAGCTTTCTGGTCGTTTCCGTAGGTCACAGGAACCAGCTGCGGGAAAGGCGACACTTTTTTTCTTCTGCAATTTGTAGACTGGAAGTCTCATAGCAGAAATCACAGTTTTTAGCCCAAAAGGTGTGATCTGGGCTCCAGGATGCATATTTCTACCCAAAAAGTGCGATTTCACCAAAAAACAGGTAAGAACCTGCAATTTCTGGGTTTTAGGGTTTTTCTCAGATCTATTTATGGGTTTTGCTGAGAGCTATCTGCTAGGTGTCTGACCTCTGTCTCATCCCACTCAGGCCTTGATCCATCCAGTTTTACTTTTCGATGTCAAATTTAGCCTCCCTTAAGGCTTCTAGTACACTTTCGCCTTTCTAGGAGGAGTTTAACTGAGTGAGAAGTCTGAGTTTTTGCAGCACTTTCAACCACATTTTCCAGATCTATAACCTTTTGTTTCAGATATGATAAGATAGGTTGCTACCATCCATAGTTTCACATTCAAACTTGTTTGGTCATTCCCTTAGGGTCCCATCGGTTGCCCTAGGTGTTTCACCCATATCCCTATCTTTTTGCAGCGATCTTCCCCTCTGGTTTTTTGCTATTGCTGCACCACTTTCTAGTAGCTTAGAGTCACTTGATCCCAATCACACCAACATTTAGATCTCTTGACTGTTTCAGTGTATTTTCCATCGATTTAGCCACCTAACAATACAGTTTTTTCAACCCAGTTTGGGTGGGGTTTAGTTAATTATTTTGTTATTTATTTCAGTTTATTTGCAACAAGTTTTTTTCTTTTTTACAAACATGATCTGGGCTTAATCAATTAATACACTTCCACACCTTAAGCGAAGGGTGCTTGGTTTACACCGCCAAGCCAAGACTTAACATAATAAATTTATCTCACCGCATCAGAGACAAAAGATATATTGTTGATCTCCCTTCACCATTTCCGTGTTTCGTGTGTCCTTCCATCATTGTGCCACCAAGGCATGAGTCACGGAGACTATTAGGCCTTCACCCCCAGTTTCCACTTGGGCGTATTACTCCTCCCCATCAGGTTTGAGTTCATAGCCCTCCGAGTCCCCATCCCGACTCTTCTCCTGGTCCTTCTGATTCCTCATCTGATTCTGAACCTCCTTCACTGCATATCATCACCATGTCTGGACCCACAACTGGTGCAAGAACCGAAACTGGTGGTGGCTTCGGTAATATACCGATGGTCACATCAGACGGTATAGTCTCAGGAACTGTTCTCACGGCCCCCATGCTCCCTTTTATGGTTGGGTTAAGTCTATTGGATCTTAACCAGTTGATAAACAACCCCATACACCACGATGTCAGTTGGCTCTCTATGCTGACTAAGCTTCCCTCAGACATCCCCAAGTTTGAGGGTATTATTGGAGAGGATCCTACCAACCATGTTCGATCCTTCCACATGTGGTGTTCGTCCAACTCCATAACTGATGAATCCATTTGCCTTCAGCTCTTCCAATGCACATTCACTGGAGATGCTGCAAAATGGTATGTAGACCAGCCCTCTGCCTCTCATTCCATTTTCATGATGATTGCTAAAGCGTTCTTATCATATTTCCAGTCACCTCTCCTATACGACACTGGTACTGAGCTTTTGACAACATTCCGTCAATCCTTCGCTACTCTCCTTTCTTACCATGTTCAAGAGTGGCATCGAAGGAGGATCACATGTCGTGCCCTACCTTTCGAAGACCATGTTTATCTAGATTGGTTTCTCAAGAGCCTTTTATCCCTCATCGGGAAAGATGTCACATCCCATTTTCCTCAAATCGAGGAAGAAGTTCTCCAGACCACTTTGAGATACAATATGATCTATGCTCAATCCAGTTATGTCTATATCATTATTCCAGACCTCCCTCATCTTGGAAGTGCCAATGCACTAGGGGAATCTCATGCCGCCGATGGTATCATTGGATCCATTTCACACTCTTTACCATATTCTCAGCAGATTTATAGCTACCCACAGGGGGGCACCAATTCCTCCAACATTTATGCCCCTCTTGCTAGCAACATGTTTCCAGGGCCCCAACCTGTCTACCAAACAATTGCTCCTTCTTATGCATAGCCTGGCGCGCTCCAACCTCTCAAGCATTAGAGAGGCAGCCTCCCATGCATCCTCAGCCCCAGCAGCCACCACCCCCTTAGGGTCAGGTGTTTGCACAACAGAGTGATACCAATCCCCATAATTGGAAGAAAAAGAATAAGGGGAAGGGTAACAAGGGTAACCAAGGTAACCAACCTAGTGAACCCTAGGGGAACCAGCCTAAGATCAATAACCAATAATAGGGTGGCCAACCCAAGCAGAACAAGGCTATTCATATGAACAAGCCTTGTGCATGTTGTGGTGTACATGGCCACTATACAAATGAGTGTCCCCTCTTACCCTAGATGCACCAAATGTGGGAAGCTCAAGCAACTTCTTGAGGCCAACAACTGCCTCTGAATTCTACGCCACCTCAACCGACTGTGCTCACAAATATTTTCCCTCAGCAAGGATTTGTTGCTACTCAACCCTAGCCAGGTCAAGCAACCCACCTCCCCCAACCTTCTAGTCCTGGTGACTACCATATCCTGATGATGAACTCTGATGAGGTTAACCCCTCCAATATCAACCTACAAACTCGGTTGTGTCAATATGACAAGCCCTCCTCTTCATAAGCTGCCGAGTCCAAAACAAAAGTGTCCATTGAGCCTCTTACGACACCAAATGGTCCTTTACAGATCCATCAACCCAAAGTTGAGGCCATTCCCAAGATCCCAAAGGGACCATTACACCGTAATGCAGCTTCTAACAAAGCTGCCCATACATGCAGTATAGTAGATGACTTGGCACAATCACTTGCCGCCATGTTGACACTTGAAGTCCTCTAGTTGTTCCCTTCGTAAAAGAAGGCTCTAATAATTGCCTTGGGTGCAGTGGAGCCTTCCAATGATCACTTTATTGTCTTCTTGGTTGATACATTAGAGCATCTGTTGGGTTGTGTTATATTCTTTCCACAACTAGCCCACGTAGTTAACTGGGGGGTTAGAGAGGGGGTCACAGGGGGTTTGAGGTGTGCTCATAACCCCACTTTATGGGGTCTAGGGCAACGCCTTGGAAAATTTTGGTTTTGGACCCTATGTTAGGTTGGGCGGACCCACCTAAGGTTTTGTGCATGATTTTCACACATGTTTTTTTTGGACACGATGGTTTTCGGTCCATGGTATTGGATACTTCGGCATGTATAAATATGTATTATAACATTGAAAGGAACATAATGAAAAATCAAGCTGGTAGTCCCAGTTTTTGGATCCAGGGGAAAATATCTGTGTATATGTGTTTTATGTGTTATGCTCTCACATTGTTTATTTTATGTGTTTTAGAATTCGTATGCAGGTAATTTCTGTATGGGGTTAAAACCTACATTTGGTATCAGAGCTGTTTTGGCTTCAAGGGGACGCCTTTGTTGCTGAGGGGTTTCGCTTGGGCCTATGGTAGACCCTATTCAATGGGAGATCTGCGAGATTGATTCTGGTGGTGAAAGATGATGGTGAGCAGTGGAAAGATAGAGATTGAGAAATTTAATGGTCAGAGTTTTGAGTTGTGGAAACTCAAGATGGAGGATCTGTTGGTGGATAAAGATCAGTGGATCGCAGTATATCTGGGTACTAAACCAATGGGAGTTTCCGATAAAGAATGGAAGAATTTGGATCGGAAGGCAAAGAGCACAATACGATTGTGTGTCTCAGATTCAGTGTTGCTGAATGTATCAGGGGAAGCTACGAAAAAGGCTTTGTGGGACAAGTTAGGGACTTCGTACCATTCTAAGTCTCTGGCGAATAAACTGTTATTACGGAAAAAGCTGTATAACCTAAGGATGAAAGATGGAGACTCGGTGACAGAGCATTTGAATGCATTTAATACTATGGTAAGTCAATTAGCATCTGTTGATATTAAAATTTCAGATGAAGATAAGTGCATAAGTTTGTTGTGTTCTCTACTAGATTTGTGGGATAGTCTGGTGATTGCAATAGGTAGCAATGCAACTGCCTTGCAGTTTGATGAAATAGTCTTAGCCTTGCTGATGGAGGAGATGAGACGAAAAAATATGGAGATCTAGAATGGTGATGCCTTGTCTATATGAGGACGGTCCCAGAACAAAAAAAAAAAAAGTCATCAAGTGGGAGATCTAAATCTAGAGGGAGATCTAAATCTCCAGGAAAACATGTAAAGGTGGTGTGCTAGAAATGTGGAAAGGAAGGCCACTTCAAAAGGGACTGTAAATCTAAAGCTCCTGATAAAAGAAAGGGATCTGATGATGCTCCTTCTACAGAGGTGAAAACCACCTCAGATGAAGGTGGGGATGTGTACTTGGCTTCTTCAAGTACACATGTAGATCATGAGACATGGTTGATTAACTCAGGTGCATCCTTTCAGTTCACTCCCCATAGAGAGTGGTTTTGCGAGTGTGAGAAATACGATGGTGGTGATGTCTTCTTATGGGATGATAGGAAGGCTAGAATCATTGGTCATGGAAAAGTAAAGTTGAAGTTGCAAGGTGGAAGGGTTAGAATACTCCTGGGTGTTCTGCATATTCCTGCATTGGCCAGAAATCTAATTTCTATAAGCAAGTTGGATGATGCAAGTGTAAAATAGTGTTCGAGAAGGATACCTGCAAAATGGTTCGGGGAGCACTGGTATTGATGCAGGGAGTTCGAATTGGAACTCTGTACAAGCTGCAAGGTAGCACTGTTGTTGATGGGTGCAACAGTTCTGTGGTTCTTGAAAGTGGAGGAAAAAATCCAGTGGTCTATGGAGAGAAGACCATGCTGTGGCATCAAAGGCTTGGACATATTGGAGAGAAGGGCCTTCGAATACTTCATGGTAAAGGTATGGTAGAAGGTATGAGTAATAGCTCTCTGGATTTTGATTTCTGTGAAAATTGTGTATATGGGAAGCAAAATCGGGTGAGTTTCCCCTCTGGTAGTAAGAGGGTGAAACAGATATTAGAGCTTGTGCATAATGATGTGTTTGGACTTGTGAAGGTTCCATCACTGGGTAATTCTGTGTACTATGTATCATTTATAGATGACTTCTCAAGGAATACATGGATATATTTCCTTAAGAAGAAATCTGAAGCCTTTGACAGGTTTAAAGAATTTAAGGCTCTCGTGGAAAATCAAACAAAGAAGAAGATAAAGACGCTGAGGACAGATAATGGTGGAGAGTTTTGCAGCAAGGAATTTGAAGAATTCTGTAAGAAGTGTGGTATAGCACGACAGAAGATTACTCCATATACACCTCAGCAAAATGGAGTTGCAGAAAGAATGAATAAGACGTTGATGGAAAGGGCAAGAAGCATGCTCAGCGGTGCCGGGTTAGGACAAGAATTCTGGGTAGAGGTGGTGGATACTGCATGTTACCTGGTCAACAGGTCACCTTCATTAGCATTGGAGGATAAGACTCCACAAGAGGTATGGACTGGTAAGAAACCCTCTCTTTCACATTTGAGGGTATTTGGATGTGATGCATATGTACATGTTCCAAAGGAGAAACGAACCAAGTTGGATAGTAAATCTTAATAGTGCATCTTTATTGGGTATAAAGATGGTTTAAAGGGTTATAAGCTTTGGAACCCAATCACACGAAAGGTTGTGTACAACAGAGATTTGGTGTTCAGAGAGGTAAAATATGTTATTAAACATGAAGTCCAACCAAAGGAACCTGAGAAGATAGAGTTTGAGCTTAAGGAGGAAGAATCAAACTCTACAACAGAGGAGGAATCAGAAGATGAAGAGCCACAAACTCTGGGTGTGAGAAGATCAGTTCAAGAAAGAAGGCAACCATAAAGGTATAGTCCATCTACTTTCTGTTCAAATTTTTCTTTGTCTATTACTGATGATGATCCCAGAACTGTGAAGGAGGCAGTAGATTCAGAGGATGGAAAGCTCTGGAAAGAGGCCATGGTTGATGAAATGGCATCTTTGAACAAAAATGAGGCTTGGGATATGGTGGAGTTGCCGGCTGGAAGGAAACCCATTGGAAGAAAATGGGTGTTCAAGAAGAAGATAAATGCAAAAGGAAAGGTGGAGAACTACAAAGCTCGATTGGTAGCAAAAATTTATTCCCAGGTGCCGAGACTTGATTTTGGTGATATTTTTTCTCCTGTTGCCAAGGTAACTTCTATTAGATTACTTTTATCTGTTGTTGCTACTTTTGTTTTTGAGGTAGAACAGATGGATGTGAAGACAACATTTCTTCACGGGGATCTGGAAGAGGAAATCTACATGAAGCAACCTGAAGGCTTTGCGGTGAAGGGTAAGAAAGAACTGGTATGCAAGTTAAAGAAGTCTCTGTATGGGTTAAAACAATCACCAAGGATGTGGTATTAGAAATTTGATACATTTATATGGGGACTTGGCTTCACCAGAAGCAAAGCAGATCACTGTGTGTATTTTAAATTAATTGGTGACCGTGTTATTTATCTGGTCTTATATGTGGATGATATGTTGCTGGTTGGAAATGACAAAGAAATTATCCAGGATTTGAAGACCCAATTGTCCTCCAAATTCGACATGAAAGATCTTGGTGCTGCAAACTATATTTTGGGCATGGAAATTAAAAGAGACCTGGCAAAGAGGAAGCTCTGATTAAACCAGAGGAAGTATGTCGAGACAATACTACAGAGGTTTAGTATGCAGGATAGTAAACTGGTGAAGGTTCCTATTCCTGTAGGTGTGAGGTTATCTGCTAAACAATGTCCCAAGACACAAGAAGAGGAAGAGGACATGTCCCGTGTTCCATATGTAAGTGCATTCGGTAGCTTGATGTATGAAATGGTCTGGACTAGACCAGACATTGCACATGCAGTGGGAGTATTGAGCATGTTTATGTCAAAACCTGGGAAGGAGCATTGGACAACAGTGAAGTGGGTTTTCAGGTATTTGTGTGGCACTAGTGATTATGGTTTATGCTACCAAGGAAGACCAGGATTGGACAGAGTGTTGGATATTCATGGCTTTGTTGATGCAGACTCGGCTGGAGATCTGGATCAGAGAATATCTACAAGTGGGTATGTGTTTAACCTATTTGGAGGTGCAGTCAGTTGGATGAGTAAGAAACAATCTGTATTGGCACTATCAACTACAGAGGCATAATACATGGCAACCACTCATGCAAGCAAGGAATCAATTTGGTTGTAGAGATTGTGTTCTAGTATGGGGTTAGTACATGAAGCTATAAGGATAGACTGTGACAACGAAAGTGCAATATTCTTGGCAAAGAACCCCGTATATCATTCAAAGACAAAGCACATTGATGTTCAGTATCACTTTGTTAGGGATATGATAGAAGACAAAAAGGTGTTGCTGGTAAAGGTGGACACTTTGAAGAATACTGCAGATGCATTAACAAATTCTATGAGCTCTGAGAAGTTCTCTTGGTGTAGAGAGACAATGGGTGTTTCAGGGCTGGAAAAATGACTAAGCTCTCTTGTGGCCCCCTCTGGAAAGAAAACAACAAGTGGTAGAATTTTGGGTTGTGTTATATTCTTTCCATGACTAGCCCACGTAGTTAACTGGGGGGTTAGAGAGGGGGTCATAGGGGGTTTGAGGTGTACCCATAACCCCACTTTATGGGGTCTGGGGAAGTGCCCTGGAAAATTTTGGTTTTGGACCCTATGTTAGGTTGGGCGGACCCACCTATGGTTTTGTGCATGATTTTCGCACATGTTTTTTTGGACGCGATGGTTTTCGGTCCATGATATTGGATGCTTCGACATGTATAAATATGTATTATAACATTGAAAGGAACATAATGAAAAATCAAGCTGGTAGTCCCGATTTTGGGATCCAGGGGAAAATCTCTTTGTATATGTGTTTTATGTGTTATGCTCTAGCATTGTTTATTTTATGTGTTTTAGAATTTGTATGCAGGTAATTTCTGTATGGGGTTAAAACCTACAACATCCCCCATTACCTTCATCTTTTGCTTTCTAGATACTAGTTAGAGTCTATAATGCCATCATCTCTAGATGAATTATTGAAGAAGGTGCATCCACTTGTGTGATGTCTGCTGCTGTTTGGAAACAACTCAAGTCACCCGAGTTGTGCCCCTCCACCATCACTTTGCATGCTTGGGATGGACACTCCTCCAAACCCCTTGGCATGTACCACAACTACCTAGTGACCCTTGTAGGCAAGACTTTCCGTGCCGATATCGAATTCATTGATTCCCCTTTGGATTACAACATCCTCTTAGGTCGTAGTTTCACATATGACATGTTAGCTGTCGTGTCTGCGGTGTTACGCAAGATGTGTTTCCCCCATGAAGGGAAGATTGTTACCATTTTTCAGTTGACCTACTGTGAGCCGACATCCATGACCTCCCTTGAGTCCATCATCTCGTCGATGTCCGACAACTAGTCTTCAACTCCTTGCACCGGTGTTTCATTCGGAGTCTATAAGGATTCCTCATTGTTAGGTGCCTTCGCTAGTCCTCCCCTTCCCATTTCTGAACCTACTTCCATGAGTGTTTGCATGTTACAAGCGTCATAGACTGCCCTTAAATAGTCTGGTACACTTGATCAACAACCAGTTCCTTAGCATCCTGCTGTTGCTCTTCTAGTTGAACCCTCTAGACCCACTCCCCTGAGACCTCCTCTGTTTGTGGGTGCCTCTCCTATGTTCCCTCCAAGAACTGTTCCTCCAGGTCTCAACCATCCAGGAGCTATTCCGCTGGGGCATTATCTTGCTGGCCAAATACCTTTCTTATTCCCCCCTCCGGGAATTTTTTCTATACCTGTCATGGCTTCACTGGTCCTTCCTAACATGACTCTCGAGATCCCAGTATGGTACATCGATCCCCCTGCAAACATTCTGCCTGGTCAGCCAAGACCGTATCATGCTTTGACCCTGGTTCAACCGGTCCCCATGACCCCTGCCACTGCTTCAGTACCATCACCACCTCAATAGGAACCAACTCCTGTTGTGAAAGCATCTAGCCAAGGGGGCAAAGCCAAAAATAAATATTCAAAGGACAAGAATCCTCAAGTTCCTCCAGCCCCTAAGGCCCCAACATCGTGTGCTTTGTGTGGAGTTGTTCGACATGCCACCAACGATTGTCCCGAACTTCCTCAACTTAAACCTTTGGTTCATGAAGCCTTCCTGAGTAGAATATTTCGAAAGTCCATGTTAACATACCTGTCCCACCTAAGAAACTCAAAATGCTTCTCACAAACTATCCTTGTGCCCTGTGTGATCTTTGTGGTCACTATTCCCATTGTTGCCCTCATCTCAATGAGTTTCCCGATTGCCTTGGGGAAATTCGTGACTACGAGGCTACTCGTAGTGGAACCTCTACTCCTCTACCTATGGATTCTAGTACCATCAGTCAATCAGAACAGGGAAACTCTAGCCCTTCTATTGTGATCCCTCCCCCCGATGTCGAGGTGATGAACACCATAGGCCCATTTCTTTACCTGTCATCATCCTTGATTTCCTCACCGACAAAACTTCCTAAGGTTGCTGCACACATTTCTATGAAACCTTTTTTGATAGAATACGAGGTCTTAACATCAGTAGACCCTTCATCTACCAGTCTGTCATATGCCATTCAATACGATGCGTATGTGAACCTTATTCCTCAGGTTGATGCACCAGGTAATGCCGCCGCATCATGTAGTTAGTCTTCCTCCCGTTCGCCCATCTCCTAGCCTGATGAGGACACCATGGAAGCTATGTCTACCCATGATTACCCCTACACTTGAGTAAGGGGGAATTTCTTCAAGAGGATTTTGAAGGCCATCTCCTTCCTAATTCTCCCAATGCACTCTACCTCTAGAAATGTTTCTCACAGCACATCCATTTGATTTGTGTTTCTTTATTTCTGCCATGTAGGTAGGTATATTTCATCATCTCATCCGTTGTCTTTTGCACCTTTCAGATGGATCCATCATCCACACCGTATATCGGTCATGTCGACGGTGCAAGTTGCTTCTCCTAGAATCTAGCCTCAGTAGCCTGGGCCATTTTTATCCCTTTGCATACGTTAGTCCTTTAAAATGGCATGTGCATTTGATCTGCCACCAATAATTAAGACAAATATGATGTGGTGATAGGTTTGTTAGTCGATGCCCTTGCTCATGTTCATTTAGATTCCTTGCTACTTGTCATGCAATTGAATGGTATGTATCATGTGCGTAACCAAGTCCTATTTAGAAAATATCTACAAGTGAAGCTATTGGTACGTGACTTTGAAACCATTACTTTCAGTCATGTGCCTAGAGCCCAAAATCACTATGTAGATACCATTGCAAATAACATTCTAGATTGGCATTTATCACATGTATACCATAGAATATAACCATAAACAAAGCAAATGGGGAACCATCATCGTCATAAAAAATGCATAATCATGTTATGTATCATATAAGTGTTTGGATCCCATAGCTCTAAATACATCCGATACGCCCATAACATACTTGGGGGGCACATAAGCCCCTACATCTCCTTTGGAGGATTTTGTGCCAAGTTGTGTTGAGATGCATGAATCCCTTTTTCGAGCACTTGGAACACAATGGAACTCTACAAAAATCCTTCTGCTAGGGGGCACCATTCCCACCTTTGCATACTAGATCAACATCCAATGATTGGGGGCATGATGGTTTTTCCCTGGCCATCTTCTCAATCGATTAACATAAGTCTCGACCTAGATCCCATTGGATCTAGGTATGGTTGATTATCCTCCCATTTCTTAGATAGTTTGTCCTACAGGCCTCTTCGGCGAGCCATATGCACATCGCATATCTTAGACATTTGATACCATATCTTCAAATATTCTACTCTATACCACCTAGTCCCCATGCTTGGCTTAGTGGGCAAGGATGATTCTAGACCACCTTTAGTAGTTCATTCTCGTTTTCCTCTTCCCTTAATTCTTCACTAGGAACCATCATTCCAAGAGGCATTAAGGCCATCCTTAGACAAGTAAGGCCACTTGCCTAAAAGTCCTAGATCCTAATTTTGATGTTCGGTTCGTCTGCTACGATCTCCATGAGATTTAGGGCCTCTTCCTCCTCTCCAAATTCACCACAGCTCACTTAGAAAATGAATCCAAATTGGAGGGAAAATGTCATTTAATAGAAAAATCCCCAATTTTTCTATCACCCATTACGACTAGACCATATCTCATTTTGACGAACCGTCAACACCATTGAAAAGCTCTCACCGAGCTACATAAAGGATCTTTCTCAGTTTTTGATGATTTGACACTTCACTGGGAAACCATTTTTCCAAGAAGGTCTATTCGTTGTCTCTCAAAATCAAATTTTGTCATAAAGTGACACTTGTATTTTGAGGTCCAACTCCTCTTAATATTTGTCGTACCATATTCTGATCTTCATCATGAGTATCCATCATTTACTCATGTTTTCATGGTCCCCACTGGGCCTAGTCTGTGTGGTAGTGTCATCGAGTCACCCTTGTTCAAAGCATCCGCGATGAGTCACCCTTGCACCCTTGGAGTCTATTTCATGCCCCATCATCTCATGTCATAGTATTCCATCCATATGTGCATATTGTCCATCCTGTGTTTCCCATTTTGGCCTCCAATCATACTGTCCCCATCCCCTCTAGAGTTGAGTCAGTTGCTGCTAGGTCAACCATGCACTTTATGCTCTGACAAGGGTAGTCATTTGTTTGTCCCTCAGTCCCCTTTTCCCCATTATCCCTAGTGTCAGTCCATCAGTCACATTACTATTTTCCCTCGTGATTTTGTTGAGGTTCTTCATTGCCTCATTTATCGTGGGCCCTATTCTGTCGACATCAGCTCATTTATTCCAGAAGAACGACCTAGAGGATGGTGTATCTTGGTTCCAGCTTCCATTCTTGTTCAACGCCTTGGATCGAGCAGAGGATCTCATTATTTCCCTTTGACTTGGTCATTTCATGTTCATGATTCATACACTTGATGGTACAATGATACAACAGATTGTACCAGTGATTCCTAAGTGTGTGTGAGATGTTTTCAGACCTCATGAGGGGGTGGCCCTTTAGGTAGCCCCCCACATGCCTGGATGCATACCTACTATGCTACAACCTCAGATGCAGTTCTGTAGAGTTGATGGGTTCAGTTCCTATTGATTGCAGTGTTCATAGCATGCACGTCTCCTCCAGATGATCCATTTAGTTTTGCAGAGCCCTTCCTTGTTCAGCAAGGCTTATTTGGTTGTTCTACCCTCCCTCCCACCCATTTTTTGAGGGAAGGGACTTTGTATCTCATGTACTAAGATATTATTGTATTCAGTCCTGGCTCATGTTTTTACTAGGTGCATTATTTATATGGGACACATTGTATTATTCTCTGGCTTTGTTATGCCAGTGTGTCATGCACCATTCAGCATGTACTTTATTGATCACTTTCATATTTCTGGGTGAACCATTCTTTTTGTACTAAGTTATCTCGGTGGGTATGGGTATGCCTCCACCACCTCATTGATGTCTGGTACCACAACAAAAAAGGAGACTTGCATTAGTCTCGCTCCCTTTGTCACTATCCTCTCTCAGCTTCAACTTCATTGGTCTCTCTCTCTCTCTCTCTCCTTGACTCCCCTGCGTTGTCTAAGTGATTGTGTCTTTACAACATACTTTGGTCATATGTTTTTCTTCTAACACTCGTATGTTGGGGGGAAATATGTTATCACCAAAAAATTGATCATTTAGCCTAATTTACTAGATGGATTGAAGTACACGATGTAAAGCCAATTTTACCATAGTAAAATTGCTTTCACTGTGAGAAATTACCTAATAAATCACCTTTATTAAGTAATTTATAGTTAAAACCACGAAGAATAATTAATTTAACCACTGCTTTATTATTATTCCTTGTCAAATTTGATCCAATCATGAAAAATAAACAAATAAATCATTACTTATTTTATTTTTCTCTAAGAATAATTAATTAATCACTGATTAATTATTATTCCTTGTTAAATTTGACTAAATCCCTTAGGAATAATTAAATAAATCCTTATTTGTTTATTATTCCTTAACTAATTCATTGAGATAATAAATAAATAATTTATTTATTTATTATTTCTAAATAAAAATTTAAATATTTTTTCCCTCTTAAACAAATATAATAAAATATTCCAAGTGATAATTCCAAGAATGGAATCAATAATATTTTATTATTTCTCATTATTCGAGGATAACTCAATATTTTGTTATAAATAGGAGGTTTTTCCATTCATTTTTCACTTTTGATTATTTTCATTGTTGCACTCACTGTTGTAACTCTGATTGTTTTCATTGTCGCACACCATATATTTGTTGGGTTTATGCATTATAGAGGAAAGAGACTCTATAGAAGCTGAAAGCGTTTGAGGATAGCCAATAACCCATCCCACAGAGGGGGACTGGTAACATTTATCTGTTCTCTTCACAGGTGTTATTATAAAATTATTCTTTACATATCTAGTTTCCATTGGATGTTTTGGGGTTATTACTCTTTCTTTCACTGTTTAACTATGATTGTAGCATAGATCATAATTTTGGCAGGTTTTGTTTCTATCCATAGTTGCAGATATACAATGTTTAGTAGTCATTTCTAACGTTGAGATTATTTGTCATCCATGATTTTAAGTGGGTTCTTTTCGTACATCATTGAGAAGAAAACACTACAACAAATTGGCAACTCCACCTGGTTTTATACTTCAAATCCAAAAACTTGGGTGACCTTTGGTGTTCATCTCAGGGTTTATTCTTTTTTCAATTCTATTAATGTTTCCTAGTGTTTTAACCCTAGATTTGATAAATTTCTGACTTTTGCAAGCTTTCGGGTCCTTTCTGCAGGTCACAGGAACCAACCTAAAAGGTGTGATATAGGCTCCAGAATGCAACTTTCTACTCAAAAAGTGCGATTTCACCAAAAAACAGGTCAGAACCTGCGATTTCTGGGTTTTAGGGTTTTTCTCAGATTTGTTTCTGGGTTTTGCTGAGAGCTGTCTACTAGGTGTCTGACCTTTATCTTATCCTGCTTAGGCCTTGATCCATTCTGTTTTACTCGTCAAAGTCAAATTTAGCTTCCCTTAGGGCTTCTAGTACACTTCCACCTTTTTAGGAGGAGTTTAGCTGAGTGAGAAGTCTGAGTTTTGCAGCACTTTCAGCCACATTTTCCAGATCTGTAACCTTTTGTTTTAGACCTGATAAGATAGGTTGCTACCACCCATAGTTTCACATTTGAGCTTGTTTGGTCATTCCCTTAGGGTTCCATCAGTTGCCCTATGTGTTTCACCATATCCCTATCTTTTTGCAACGATATTCCCCTCTGGTTTTTTGCTGTTGCTGCACCACTTTCTAGCAGCTTAGAGTCACTTGATCCCAGTCACACCGACATTCATATCTCTTGACCGTTTCAATGTATTTTCCATCGGTTTAGCCACCTAGCAGTACAATGTTTGGAAACCCAATTTGGGTGGGGTTTAGTTAATTGTTTTGCTATTTATTTTCTGTTATTTATTTCAGTTTATTTGCAGCAAGTTTTTTTCTTTTTTACAAACATGATATGGGCTTAATAAATGAATACACTTGCAAACACAAGCACAACTTAAGCGAAGGGCGCTTGGTTTACATTGCCAAGCCAATACTTAACATAATAAATTGGACCTGGGGTTCCCCATCCCAACAGGCCCCCAACACAAAGATGTGACTCATTCTGAGTCACTCTGCTGGTACGTCCTTGATGTGCACTTTGAGGCCGCTAAATTATGCCTTCAATGCTTGAATCTCTACTGTGCACTACATGACGACTTGCCAATCCTCTTCGACCAACTTCTTAGTAGTTGGCCCCTCGACTGCCAATCTAATGGTCTGCTGCATCTACTACCTTCCTTTTAGTTTACTCTCGACAGACTGAGAGAGTTGACGAGCTTCGTCAGCCCAAGGCTCCATTCTTGCTGAGATGATTGTGGATTTTCATCACAACCCATCTACTTGAACCTGAAGGGCCTTCCCTTCCTGGAGTTTTGCGAACCATTGCATAGGTGCTAACGTCTGTGCTGTTGCTTTGATCTCATCGAACTGCATTTGTTTGTCCCAAATTTCTGCTTCAATCTTTTGTACATGTGGGTGCTCCTGCAAAGCGACCCCCATCCCTATGGTGTTTTAAAAAATATGGCTACAGTCCTTAACTACAACTTCTAGGATTTCCATATCGACCTTGATAGTAGTCTCGTGCTGCTCTCAAACTTCTATAGGTGTTGTTGGCTGTAGCTTCATCTATAGCTCTACGACCTACATCTACATTTCAAACTTGACCCATTTAACCTTCGCTTTGGAATCCTTCACCATGATTTCCAGCTTTTGGAGGTTCTCTTCATAATCTTCTTGAGTCTGTATGAGGAGCTCTGAAAACTCAATGCAAGTTTGAGTGACGATGTCCTCCAGCTTCTGCATGTGCTAAATGGCTACGTATCTATCTTACATCACTTTGGCAGATTCCTCAACTAATTACTCGTTATGGATCTTGATTTCCTTAATCACGAAAAGCCTCTGCTCGTATTGGATTTTTAATTCAGCAGATACTCCTTGTTGGAGTTCATGTAATGCCTAAATGGGCAATGCCGCTAAGTTCATCTTTGAGTTCCTTCCATATGGCGCCGCTTCCTAATTTGGCATGGTAGAAAAGTGCAACAACCCTTTTGGAATAGGCACTATGCGGATCTCTACGATGACGACCAATGTTGGTGTTGCACTAGTCGTTTCCATGCTCGCTTTATTCTAACTCACTTGAACCAAAATCACTTGAATCACACTTGCTTGCACTTTGAGCTCTTTGAGGCCTTGTTGGACCTACGATAGTAATGAATTGTAGTGATCCTCAAAGTGTCCCTACATCTCCTTGGTGACGGAGTGCATAGTGTCCCCAATATCATCGATGTCCCCCTTAGTGAGGACTATTGACTCAATGTTGGAAGTCTTGTCAGACTTCTTCTTCTTGAGTGCATCGCTAGCGGGGGATTTCTTCCTCTTCTTTATTATGAAGCGAGACTCAATGTCTTCTGTCTCCTTCAAAGGGTCTACTCCACCCTGCTCTGGCTCCTTTGTGTTTGGCTCTTCTTCGTCAATGTGCTCTGGCTCCTACACGGTATTCTTCCCAAGGTCCATAGTGACCTTCTGAGGTACTTTCTTGGGGTGTTCCTTTGGTGTACCTTATGTTTTGCTAGTTGCTGCCTCATCTCCTTCGACTACCTTGCTGGGGTCTAGGCACACACTTGACCATTTAGAGATTATAGAAAAAAATGTCCTGCTCTGTGACAAAATAGGGCAACTCATACCGTATTCCCTCTACATATTTCTTCGCTTGTATATGTACATTATGGAAATCTACTTTGAATTTTGTGACTCCATAGTATTGAGTAAATAACACCGGTGATAGCCGCGACTTCTAGATGACCACGATGTGCAAATCCATCTCAAACAACACCCAAAATTGTTTATTCTCTACCACCCGACTTGGATCCTTGGATGCCCACAATGAAACGTACCTTGCAACTTCGCACAAGTATGGGTCTACATCAGGGAATTGTTATTTGTTGGGTATTTTATAGGCTATCAAAGCAATTAACAGCAACAACCATGCATAGTGGAACAGTTTCCCCTCTTCCTGGGCCTCGCAACAATCATCCAGAAACTATTGGCATAACTATTCGACCTAATTAAACTGTACCCCTTGAGTACACTGCACAACCAACTAAATAACTGGGCCTAACACTTCATTTGACCGACACTTCCTCATAATTTTACCTACCAAAATGGATGCAACAAGTGCGACAACTTGATCAGAAATCGAGCTAACAATGTAGCCTCACAACTTCTTGACAACATGAAAATCCTTCTTCACTTTCTATGCAAGCTTATTTTCTTGAGACTTTCCAACAAAAGCGCTGGCATGGTTTGCTCTTGCACATGGAAGCACGATGATCCTTTTGATCAGCATAACATCAATTGAGATCCTCTCTCCCAACCATAAAGCTCAGTCGTGTACCAAGGTCAACAATTGGAGCACACATATGGTATTGATGTTGCTGCGCCCAAAAGGAGCCACATTCAACATGTTTAGTAACTCAATGCATTGAATTCCCGCCACCCATGTCATTGGTTCTACGCATGTGACATCGACCTCCTCATAATATACCATCTTCAGGTATTTACTTGGCTCAAAATGAGGGAATTTGGCCCTGTCTACCAAATCCCAATCCTCCATGCGCAATTGTGGTACCTGCGCCAGCAACGCTCCTTCAAAGGGCACATCCTCAGGTAGCAAAGGTGTACAAATGGAAAATTTCACTGCATCAGGGTCCTTGGTCACCTTAGCAGTCAACTTCCTTGGCGACATATATGGAGGTAACTGTGAAATTGGTTCGGTTTCGTTGACATTTATATCCTCAATTCCTGCCCCAAGCTCTTCCTCCTCTAAGTCAACCGGTTCCATTGGTTGCTTATTTTTCTCTTTTTCCAGCTTCCCCTTGCTCCTTTGCTCAACAATCATCTTCCTAGGTGACTGTCTCATGGGTGGCTTCTATGGTTTCTTCTACTTCTTCACTATCATTGCTTCTACTGGTTCTACCACCATTGCTGCCGCTCCTGTAGTTGTGGGCTTCGACCTCGATGATCTGGGAGTTGTGGTGTGTGTAGGAGGAGTAGCAGTCATGATGCCTATTAATCGTTGTGCCAGAAATGTTGTATAGATGTTCTGCCAATCCTCACTAGACATGCAACACTACTTTCGGCTTAGACTTAGGCATAAAATCTCAAAAGAATTCTGCAATAGGAAAAGTGTTCGAATGGAGAGCGGGAGGTCATATTTATAGCCAAATTCAAATTCAAATGTCATGAATGCCTCCAGATCTTCCTCATAAATGCGAATTTGGTGGCATATTTTCATAGATATGCTCCATAAATGCACTTTCCCCGCTCCCTTTAACAACAAATTCGCGGTCAAATCAACTGTAGCTTCTCCAACGGTCATATTTTGGGAAGAGTATGCAGGATCCTCCCTTATGGCGCAACTACATTGTCGTAGCTTTCTCCAACTATGCCATCTCCCTAAACATCGCACAACCCTCCTTCTTCGACGTAACCATTTATCAACAGAGTGATTTATAGTCCTGCACTTTCTTTCAACTTCCTAAAGCACTAAGACGTTCCTGCTATCATATAGTCATCACAACCTTATAGGAATGGGATTGTCCCTATATACCTTCAATTTGCTTCCATTAATCCTTCAAGGAAACAACTCCCTATTTAGCTTTGTGATCTAAGCTGCGCCACCCTTTGAAATATCCTTGATTACATAGGGTCCCAACCAATGCATCTGAAACTTCCCTGGAAAATTTGTGAACTTACTGTTATACATCAAGACCAAATCTCCATTCTTAAAAGTGAGCTACTTAATGTGGTGATCATGCCACGCCTTTTAACTAGCTTTCTGCACCTAGTGATGAAAACCAGTCAGAAAGTGATCTTCCTCGAGCACAAGTAAACGTTCCTCCATGAAGTCACGATCAACCATCTTAGTTACTACTGCGATCCTTAAGCTGGGCACTATATAGTCCATTAGCATGACTGCTTCTTGTTCATATATAAGTCTAAACGGTGTTTTCCCTGTCAACTTCTTTCAAGTCGTCTTATATGCCCAGAGAACTGCTGGTATGTGCACATCTGAGTCGTTCCTATTAACATTGCAGATCTTCGTTAAGGCATTCTACAATATTTTATTAAAAGCTTCGACAATACCATTCGTCTGGGGATGATACAATGTACTCTTTTGATGGTGCATTTGGAACTCTTCTATTAACACCTTAATTGTTTCATTCAAGAAGCGCAAACCTCATTCACTCATCAGGATCTTCAGGCATCCAAACCGTGACAAAATTTACTCAAATATAAAATTTGTTGTAGTTTCTACACTATAATCCTTCACAGGCTGTGCCTCGGCCCATCTGGTCAAGTAGTCTATTGCAGTGATAATATAACGTGCACCCATCTTCTTACATAATGGATTGATTGGTCCAACGAAGTCAATTTCCCATTTATCGAATGCTTGTAGCGTGACCTGTGGGTTTAAGGGAAATTCATCTCTTCGCGATGGTCTTCCAATCCTTTGACACACATCACATGGATTGGAGTACTCCTTTGATCCAGGTGGATGTTGGTGGCCACCCACCTATCCCATTTGGACCCCCACAACTGTCTCTTTCAGTCTTTTCAGTTTCCTAAATTGTAGGATAGTTTACTATTTTTAGCAGTTTTTCGGGTCCTGAACTTCCGGAGCCATTTTGAGGCCCTAAACGACGTGTTTTTGGGAATCTGGGGCAACATGGGTCCATGGACCGATGTTGCCTCCCAAAGTGGTAGTACTGGGATAGATCTTTCTAACGAGCTATCGTACGCGTCAAACGGAGATCGTATGCCAAAGTTACGACCCCGGGAAATTGATGTACCAATTTACCCAAACGGGGCCCACAAGTTGGCGTTTCATCTTCTAGGGTTAGGTTTTGGGATGTGAAGGGTTTTCCATTGTTTCTCAACAATAAATAGGCCTTCGAGCCTCATTGTAACACAATTTTAGAACAATTCAGAGGCATGTAGCCGCCACATCTCTCCTCAGAGATAAGCTACCATCGCCCTAACTGGTTTCTTTCCATTTCTATTTGTAAGAATATTTCAGTATTTTCCATTAATGAAATGAAGTATTATTTCCGCTGCATCTCAGTATTTATGGTTATCTCATCTCTATATTTATGGTTATCTCTATAATTTGTTGCGTTCCTGTCTAAATCCGGATCAGTGGTATCAGAGCGGTCTGTTTTTTTCTCTGTTTTTCTTTGCATGTCCCCAACGAGGTCGGGATATAAGGAGTTAGGGCTTGAACTGGTCGAACCTTTACAAGACCAGCCTCGCAAATCCCGACGGCCTCCCATGGCGGATGAGAAGAAAGACGAGGGGGTAGGAGATCCTATCAAAATCTTGCTCGAAGAAGCGCTCGAGCGGCAAAGGAACGCGATGATGGATAGCTTTGCGCAGATCCTTCAGCGGCTACCGAGAGGCGACGCATCGGCTTCCAACAGCGACTCTGGAAATGCCACACCCTTCAAGGTACAAGTTAATTTTGAAATCCTCATCTTCGAGGGTCAAATAGACGCAGATGCCGTAGATAAATGGTTAAATCTGCTAGATGGGTATTTTTCTGTTCACGAATTTTCAAGTCGGGAAAAGATTGTTTTCGCTCTTCTCAAAGCAGCCCCCCACATCAAGGACTGGTGGAAAACCTACTGCGAGCAGAAGGATGAAAGTACAGGCTCACTATTTTCAGCCACACCCACTTGGAATGACTTCCGGGATGCCATCAAGGAGCAGTACTACCCTGTCGGAAGCTATGAGGACAAATACATCAAATGGACCACACTGCGGCAGGGACGAGACCAAGATGTGTCGGAGTTCACAAACATTTTTCATACCCTTCGAACACAGTTGGGTATCAAAGATTTTGAGCTACATCTGGTACTCAAATACCATGGCTGCCTGCACAGATACATCCAGGAAGAGATGGTGTTCTTGAACATCTCCTCACTCGGCACAACATACCGATATGCTGTCAAAATCGAGCAAAAGTTCAAACAGAAGAAGCGGGACTTTGGATCTGCAAATCCGAAGCCCAAAGGACAAAGCCAAGGCAGGGTGACCCAAGACAACTCGTCAAAGCGCAAGAAAAGAACAACACCACAAAGCCGAAGAAGGACACAGAAAAGTGGTGTGAGTTCCACAAGAGTCCCACTCATAACACAAGTGAGTGTCAGACCAAGCAGTCGTTGGTGGCCGAGTTGAAGGCTTCCGAATCAGATGCATGTTCTGACCCTGAGCCAGAACCTGACAAGGGGAATGGCAAAGGGATGCAGATCATCGATGCGGATCCCAGCGCCACTGTTGCCATTGCCAAGATCCAGAAGAATGAACCTACAGATCCAGAGGAGGGGGAGCGTCTTTTCTACTCACAGATGTGGGTGAAGGGTTCACCGCTGCAATTCATTGTCGACAGTGGCAGCCAAAAGAACCTCATTTCAGCAGAGGTTGTGAAGCGGTTGGGCCTACCGACTACACCGCACCCGCAGCCGTACAGTATCGGGTGGCTTCACGAAGGATGAGATCTGAAAGTTCGCCAGCAGTGCCGCCTTCCCTACAACATCAAACCCTTCGCAGACGAGGTATTGTGTGATGTTACACCTCTGGATGTTTGTGATGTATTATTAGGCCAGCCATACTTGTGGAGGCGACATGCTGTGTATGAGTCCAGGCCTCGTGCTATCATTATTTCTTTGAATAATTCATTATACAGGATACTGGAGGTATCCCCACCTACCGCCACATCTTTGATCACTACCAAGAAAGGCAACAAGCTCATATCACAGACCAGGAAATTCATCTGTCTGGTTCACTCCCAAAATAAGGGGAAGATCGTTGCTACATCCATAACCCCTGCAAAGGGTTCCTCCATGCAGCAGCAGCAGCAAAGGGATACGGTCATGACAAAACACAGGAACAACTTCTCCTCACCCACATGGGTACCACACAAGTTTCAGGTGGGCAACAAATTCTGGTTGCATCGACATAAAGAACGCCTTACCAGAACCCATCAGAAGCTCAGGCCACTCCGACATGGTCCTTACAGCAGTACCAAGGCTATGGGGAACAATGCTTTGGAGCACATCATTCCTCCATTCCTTCGCTTGCACCAAATGTTCAATGTGGACCATCATCGACCATGCTTCCCACCATCACTGGACACATCAGAGATTGCAGGACAAGTTCAGCAGATGGAGGAACTCAACGCAATGGGGACCATTGCTTCCTAAGGGGGGAGGAATGATCCAAGTGGATGTTGGTGGCCACCCACCTATCCCATTTGGACCCCCACAACTGTCTCTTTCAGTCTTTTCAGTTTCCTAAATTGTAGGACAGTTTACTATTTTTAGCAGTTTTTCGGGTGCTGAACTTCCGGAGCCGTTTTGAGGCCCTAAACGACGTTTTTTTGGGAATCTGGGGCAACATGGGTCCATGGACCGATGTTGCCTCCCAAAGTGGTAGTACTCGGATAGATATTTCTAGCGAGCTATCGTACACGTCAAACAGAGATCGTATGCCAAAGTTACAACCCCGGGAAATTGATGTACCAATTTACCCAAACGGGGCGCACAAGTTGGCGTTTCATCTTTTAGGGTTAGGTTTTGGGATGTGAAGGGTTTTCCATTGTTTCTCAACAATAAATAGACCTTCGAGCCTCACTGTAACACAGTTTTAGAACAGTTCAGAGGCATGTAGCCGCCACATCTCTCCTCAGAGATAAGCTACCATCGCCCTAACTAGTTTCTTTCCATTTCTATTTGTAAGAATATTTCAGTATTTTCCATTAATGAAATGAAGTATTATTTCCGCTGCATCTCAGTATTTATGGTTATCTCATCTCTATATTTATGGTTATCTCTATAATTTGTTGCGTTCCTGTTTAAAATCCGGATCATCCTTAGAATCTTTATGTATAGTAGGCCACCATAATCCTGCTTGCAGAATATTCTACGTAGTTGCCTTGCCTTCGTAGTGTCCTCCTGCGACACCACCATGTGCTTCAACCAAAATAATTTTTCGTTCATACTCAGGTACATATCGACGCGAAACTTCATTCGGTCCCATCTTATATAAGTGTCTTGCAATGACTAAAAAATCTGCATCCCTTACCACTAGTTCCTTCTTTTGCTGCGTTGTGTATCCTTTAGGAGCTACACCAGCAAACACAAAATAAATAATGTCCACAAAATGTTCATCAACAACTTTGACAGTGAAGAGTTGCGCGTCAGGTAACCCCTCATCAATATTAGTGGGTTCTTTGTCATTCTCGATCCTAGAGAGGTGATTAGGTCCAACATTTAACCTCCCTGGCTTAACTATCACTTCAAAATCATACTCTTGGAAGAGAAGCAACCATCTACATATCTTCCCCCCCAACACAGGCTTATTGACTAGGTACTTCAATGCAGAATGATTCGTATACATTTTAAAGTGCGCACCTAGCAGATAATGCCTAAATTTTTGTAGCGCGTAGACCATGGCTAATCCTTCTCATTCTGTGGTTGAATAGTTTCACTCTGCCTTAGATAGTTTCCTACTTGCAAAGGCAATCGGATGGTCAATATCTCCTTCACCTGGTTGAGTTAAAACAACTCCCAATGCTATACAGGATGCATCCATGTGCACATGAAACTCTTTCTTCCAATCTAAGAATACTAGGATTGGCATAGTAACCATATTCTCCTTAAGAACATCCAAGCTCTTTTGGCAGTCATCATCCCAAAAAAATGTAGCATCCTTCTTCAATAACTTCTCCATTGGCGCAGTGATCTGTGCGTACGCCTTTATAAACTTCCTGTAATACCCTATATGACCCAAAGTTGCATGTAGCTGTTTTACATTCTTGGGTGGATCCAAATTGATAATTACAACAATCTTGGTAGGGTATACCATCAATCCTTTCTTGCATATGACATGTCCCAATAATATTCCATAAGGTACACAGAAAATACATTTCTTCAAATTCAAGGAAATCTGATACTTCCTGCATGTATCCAACATTAGGCGCAGACTAGAAACATGTTTCTTAACCAGCCTGAATATTGTCCAATCATCGAAGTAGACCTCTAGAAACTTGTGGATAAATTCCTTGAATGCTACGACTACCACCCTTGAAAAGATTGTAAGGGAACTTTTAAGTCCAAAAGGCATAACTGTATATTGGAATGACCCCCACTCTGCAGTGAAGGTAGTATTGCTTTTATCCTTTGATGCAATACTAATTTGGTGATATCCTGACAATCCATCTATGAATGAGTAGGCCTCCTATCCACCAAAATTTTCTAGAACCTCATCTGTAAAAGGCGTAGGAAAGGGGTCATGCAAACGGGCATCATTTAACTTCTGCATATCTATGTAAATCCTTATATCGCCCTTTGTTTTCTTTTCCTGGACCACCATCAGAATGACCCATTCTAACTCTTCCACTGTCTCAATTATACCTGTCAGGAGCATCTTATCCAACTCTTCTCATACCTTTTCCTTGTACTCAGGGTTTAGTCGATATGGGCATTTCTTAATTGGCTTCACATATGATTTTAAATTGATCTTCATCACACCCAAATCACCTACTATTCCCTTCAATTAAAAGAATTTTGTTGGAAAAAAGACCTGATATTCATGCAGTAATTCAACAACATTGCCGACTGTGTCTTCATCCAAATAGTCACCATTGTGTGCGAAGTTTGGTTTTGCTTCTGAGCCAATCTTTACTTGTTTTGTCTTTACCGGATGTGAGATATCGGGGATCTTTGCATCAGGTCCTGCTACTTCATGCAGTCCTTCTGACTCAGGAATGTTGATATTTTTGATCTAAAGATGATCTGAGGTTGTCATTGATGTCAACCTAAGCAACACCAAGGATGAACCTAAACTTCCATGGCATATTGGGCATCATAACTCATGGTTTCTCGTCTCATAACCATTATAGGAATACTCTACTCAAAAATATATTTCTATTGGTATATAGCTCTCCTCATAATTCCTCACGGTTTGTAAGTTATTCAAGATTGAAGTTAGTAACCTCAATTAGTGGGCTAAAACCCCATGGGGTTGTGGCATGGAATTTATCATTGATTTTGGTCATTGAATAGTCAATAATTAATAAAATTTTAAGCTCCTAAAATCTATCCAAAATTCTCTAAAGAGGCTCCTCTCAACTCTATAAAAAGAAATCTCATATATCCTCCAAAAGTAGTGATCGTGGAATTTTTCGATATAAATTTATTTCAGCGAAGTCTTAGATGCTGAAATTAAAACCCATTTGAGCTGAAATCTTGATGAACGTCGTGACCAAATTTCAGATCTTGGTTCCCTATATTGTCGGAGATATGATCTGTGGAAGTTAGGGTTTTTGCAGGCTCCCGAATTTCATCTCAAAGAGGCGACCTTGGCAAAATTGTTATAACTCTCTCTCTCTGAAGCAGATTGGAATTTTGTAAAAAGTGACAGATAGTGCACATACTATAGCTTTTTTTGTATCAATTTCAGAGCCGAAGGAGGAAACAGTGACACATGGCATGCCGTACAAGTTCGCTCTACTGAATTAGTCCATAATTAGGTCATTGTGAGAGATTGGGCATAACTTTGCCTTGAAGAATCCAAATCGGGTCAGACCTGTGACAGTGGAAAGAAGACTCAGAAGGCTACTACAGGAATGAATATCACATATTGGGGATCTGAAATTACAAAGATACATTAGATTCAATATCGTGCTCCTAGAAGGCAAGAAAAAAACTAGATCAAGTGCTGTCAAGGGGTGCAAAGGACCAGACTTTCTAGGGAAACAAAGAGCAAGGTGCAGCAAAATGATGTAGCAGAGGTAAGCTCCAAGTAAGTATCTTCTGTATATGCATGTTCATCTCTTAATTTCATTAGGTTCTTTGTATTCTAATTTGTTGTTTTTGTTTAGCACTGACATATGCTCTAAAGGATGAGGTAAGTTTTGCTATTATTGTGTCATGGGTATTTCCTTGAAGACTTTTTGCAGGTATTATATATTCATCAAGAGAAGAATAAATTCATAATCTAATGTTCTCAAGAGTGAGAAAGGGTAGCATGATAAGAGCAAAAATCAAGGTGCAAAACAACAACAAGAAGTTCTTGTCTAGTCAATTTAATGTCTTAAATTGCTCTACATAAATTATCAATCCGGGTATCGTAAACTGATGAAGTGTGGTGCACTATATGTGCTTAGTTAACCTTTCTCTTACTTCGTTGTTTTATAGTTTATGTTGTTTTTGGGGTTTTGTTCTTGTTGGTTTTCTAAGGTCTTAAGAATACTTTTAAAGGACAAGTATGGATAAAGATTTCAAGACAAGACCTATGTCCTTAATGGTAACTTCCAAAACTTAGCACTTCAAAAGAACTTAAAACATATTATTGATGGAGTTAGTATTTAAACAAAAGTGTAAATATACAACTAGTTCAATCAAAATAAAATGCAATAATCAAATAATGAGAGAATGACTATGAGACCCAGTATCCTTGCTGCTTCAGCAAAAGGACAAGATGATTCTATCACGTCATTAGTTCATTAAAAGGCTATGTGCATCACTAATCTACAATCAACTTGAAAGCAATTTATGTACAATAATATACATGTTAAAAAGAAAATAAAATGCAGTAATTCAAACTGTACATTAATATACATGAAAATCAGAAAAAGAAATACAAGAAATTAAAATGACAACTATACAAGGCAGGGCCCCCCTACCACCTATGAAATCAAATGCTTAAAGGAACATAAAGACATCAAATAAAGAACTAATGACATCGGCCCAGTATCTATGCTACTGATTTAAAATGAAAATGAAATGTGAAATCTAAGTGACACTACATAAAGGAGACAAATCACACTACTTTAACCTTTTCTTAACCTTTTTGCCTTTCAGCTAGATTTATCATGTGATAATAGTTATGAACAAGTCAGCAATGTGAGTCTTAAAGCAAACTAAACCAAGCTATACGAAGTGATATTTTGGCTCCAATAAAGTTATTTGATTATGGAAAAAGAACCATCAATAGATGAACAACTTGATATCTAAGAGCAGAAAGTAAAGTGCAAGTTAAAGAAATGATACTAATGAAAATCAAACTAGAAAAATAAAGGTCAGCAACATAGACAAGATGATCACATATGCCATTAGTCATGAAATCAAAGCAAAATTAAACACACTTGCATGAATTAAAATTGCATGAATGAAAAATCTAATCTACCTTACATTCTACAAAGCAATATTTACAAAATGAAATCTACTCTACTTACATCCTAATATGATCCATGACATCTACTTCACATCTCCTTCCATGTTGAGAACATCAAAGCTTTATTCAATTTCTTCAAAAGTACAAAGTACAAAAGCTTTCAAAAGCCATGGGACTAACAAGCTAAAAGGACTAAGAAAAGACTAGCAAATGAAGGAGAGAGATCTCCTATTTATACAAAAAGATGAGAGCCATCTCATTAATGATAGTCCATGAATCTCTCCCTCTACCTCTAGAGTCCTAATCAAAATAGGAACTGATAAGACACATGTCTTTTTAGAGTTACAATACAATTAGGAGATGTGACACATATCCTCATGATCCCATGATTCTTTCCAACCAAATTCGAATTTGGCCTTAGAGTGCCACATAAGGGTCTTCTAGAAGCCTCCTTTCAACCTACACATGTCAACAATCTCAACCCATTTGTTAGGTATAAGCATATGCACATTATTTTCTAATGTTTAACCACAAATTCACTTAAAAGGCTTAGAAATAATAAAGATTGGAAAAACATAAAGGTGGCCCAATGATAATGAAAGTGGGATGAATGTGGTGACATAGTAGTGAAATGGAGGTGAAATGGAAGTGATATAATGGACATAATAGTGAAAGTGTAATGGAAATGAATGACATTTTCAAGGCTCAACATACCCCCCAACTAAAGCTATTGCATGTCCTCATGCAATATATATTACATTAACTCTTTTGATCCTTGAGCTTTGGCTTAACTTTGCATGATATCATTTGATAACTTCATATTTCTGCAAAGTGTTTCACTTGAATTGCAACATGGTTGGTTCTTGTGTTACAACCATTTTTTTGTTGCCTTCTATTTTGATCTTTGAACTTTGCATAATGATATTTTGATTATTGTTGCAAAGTATATCTTTATTGGATTGCAAGATGGTTGGTTCTTGTGTGACAACCATGATTTTGTTTGTATCCAATTTATCCTTTAAGCACTTTTTCAAAAGCCATTGTATGCTCATAATAGCAATGTAATAATTAATATATGTTGGAAGTATGTGAGCTTTTGAATATGATATGGACATGGCAAGATATGAATATGAATGTATCCCCCCCCCAACTGATGGTATTGGCAATTTTATGAAATGAGGAAGAGAAATGTTTTTCCAACAATTATCATTCTAGCTTTTTATGGAATTCTATGGTCAAAAGTTAGAAAATGACGTACCTTCACTTACCCTTTGGAATGGATGAGTTGTATGTGTGGTGGCTGAAAAATTCTGATCATATTCTTCTTCAAGTGGCTGAACAAGAGGAGTCATGGATAGAGAGATAAGATGACTTTTTATTGCTTCTACTAAAACTTGCTGAATCTGCTCCAAAATGCTGAAAATAATAGTCTTCATGTCTTCAAAACTTATTGGCACAATTCCTACTATGTGAAAAGATGTTCTGATGTCGAACATAGTAGGAAATTGTTGGCTTAGTGGCCATTAATGGATGCCACTAGTCAACACGAGAACTCTCACCATTGATGACAATGAGAGTCAAGATGCCCAAACACATCTTGCTAGGTACGAATGAATTTGCTGATGTCGAGTCACCTAGAAGATCTAACGAACAAGGGACATTAATGTATTCCCATTGTTTGTTAGCATGAGGACTTGCCATTAAGGCATGCAAGCCTCAAGGTGTCTTTACAAAGAACTTAGACTCAAAGGACTATAGACTCAATAATTTGCATTGAAGCAGGGCTTATTTGCGGAATGAAAATGACAAGGAATGGAAAATGAAAATGGAAAATGGCAATGGAGAACAGAAATGGCAATGGCAATAAGCATATGAATGAGCCTCTTGCTTTTATTTGTGGGTTATGAATGGACAAAAAGAGATGGAAAGTGTATGTGAATGTAAGTGGAAAGTATGGAGTGGAATGAGGTGAATGGTTTATTATGAAGTATGGATGTGACGGATGAATGTGATGGAGACAATAGTATCTGAAAGTTTTTCAAGTGTTTGGATCTGATTTTGCATCAGCATATTTCCTCTTTGTTGCTGATCATCCTCTTATGAAACAAATTGGTCTCTTAGAGAGACACCATTCTCTTTAGTCATTTGTCCTTCCTCCTGGAACCTGCAAAAAACTAATACTTCTTCTGCAATGGAATGTATGATTATCAAAGGAGAGAGGTGATCAATCTCTCTAGTTATGATATTTACACACAAAACTAAGAATTTGTATCAATGAAACAAGTTCTCAAAGGAAAAATCAAAAGAATTTATACCTGCTTTGGAATTAGTGCCTCGAGTTGATGTTGTTTCTTTTCAGCAATTTATTTCATTATTTGCCATTTCAAACTCTAATGATATATTTCTCATTGTATATATCTTGTTGAGATCTTTCCAATGGTACTTAAATCATCAAAATCTGATTTTGTATGAGAAAGATAGGCTGATTTGAACAATGAGGTTTTTCTGGCTGCGGAATTGGGGAACAGCTCCGTAGCTAAAAATCTTGAATAAAAAGTTAGCCATTCATCTTTCATTATCAGTCCAAAATTAATCAATACCTTCAGAAAAGTGAGAAAATAACTTGTTCATTTCATTGATTCAAAATTATTATTTTTTCTTGACATGCAACGACTTAGTGTGGCGACTTTGGGATAACACACATTTTGACTTCCCTTTGACCGGGGTCTTTTTCATCAAATTTGACCAAATGAATAGGACACCATCCATGTACTAACATTTCCCTAGCTACCCATGTGACTTGTTTTGCTTGATGACACCTGCAACCTAGAGTTTAACAAAACAGCTGCGGAATCCGGGATTGGCTGCGGAAACCCTGTGTGAGCTGCGGAAACCCTGTACTGGCTGCGGAAAGTGCAGAGTGTAGAAAGTACTGTGAAATGGAGTGGCTGTGTGCGTGGAAGAGAAAAAAAGTGCCCCTTCAAGACAACTAACTTAACTAGTGCAATTCACGGTTCAGCTCTGCCAAGCTTTGTTTGGAAAACTGCCATGTTTTGTTGAGTCTTCAATCTTGGAATTGGCTGCCTTCACCGATAGATGCTGTTGAACTATGCAATTTACATGTTTGAGCTGCAATTAACTGATTTGACTTTCGCTTCAAATAAATCACTTGAGTTTGACGAATTTTCAGCAAAGCATGTGAGGTGTATGGTATGGGTAGAGTAACGGCGGGAACCTTCCAGATCGGATGACTGTGTACACATCTCATCAAACGGTTGCGGATATTACGGTCACGTCTCAAGAGTACAACGAATAAGACTATAATTAGGCTTGAACAACAGCACATAGATGACTCCTATTTGGATTTCTCCTCCTCAGACACGCGGAGTTAATTAATTAATCAAACTATCAGTTAATAACTCAATTTTTTCACGCGGCGGCAAAAAAAGAGGCTCCGAAGAACCGAAGATTTCTCCCAGACCGCCACGAATTTCCTCAAACGGTTTCTGGGTTATCTAATTAACCCACCTGGAAAAAAAACCCATGTTTTAGTTTTTTGAAATTCATCTCCATTTTGGAAAATCGAACGTTTGAAGTTTGACGTTTTTTAGCTATTTACGCATTTTTCCTGAGTTAATTTTTCTTTCTATACTGTTCTGTGTTCGGCCTGTGAAGATCTTTCCAATTCATCATTCATTCTCATCACACCATTGACTCGTGCCGCTCCATCTATCATGTATGTGCCGAAGGTCAACCTTTCCTATAAGAAAGCCAGAGAGACACTTTTTATCAATTTCTCTAATCAGCGAGTTAATTCTCAATTGGTGAGGGTGAGACTCTTCAGCGGGCTTAATGGAGTTTACCGCTTTGGATTCTGTTGATGGAGCAGATTATTCCGTTCACTAAGCCGTTGATCCAGCAAATGGTTCTTCAGTTGGTTCAGTAGATCGAGATTGAGAAGAAGATTCTCGCCCCGTTCCATATAAATATCCAAATCCAGATGCATAACCTACGGAGGTAAGGGCATCACCAGTAGTGGGGGCAAAGGCCTAAGCAGGGTAAATAGTTCGCTGTTTTTATTGAGCTAAACCTCTTTTTTATGGGGTCGGAGGAATCATCATTGCTCGCTCATTCGGGCACAGAATAACAACACCCACCAATACACATTCGGCCTTCAGGAAGGACACAATACTCATTCAGCTTTCTGGAACCTATACTCATTACACAACTTCAGACGTTGATTTACATTTCGATGAGCATAGTCCAACTTGAAGTTCTTTTTTTTTTTTTTTTTTGGAAATTGTGAATTTTTATATTGTTTAGTCATTCCTGCATTTTCATTTTATTGCACTAACATCTTGACTGTAAGTTTGAAAAATAGAGTGGTAGCTACGGAAACCAGTGTCACAGCAACCACTTAGCTAAATAGAGATAGTTAGGCAATCTTAATGCAAATGATCATGGGGAAATAACTTTTATTGATGAAATGGATGGCATGGAGTGAAAATGGAAATGAAATGAAGTTTATTTTTTTTCTCCTTTTTTTTTTCTCTTTTTTTTTTTCTTTCTTGAATCAATTGAAGTGATGAAGTTTATTTTGTCTCCTATATTTTTTCTTAACAATTCTTTTTCTGATCCTCTAGATCACACAAAGTGCAGGAGGAGAGCATACTCAAGAATTATTATTTTTCTTTTTTTACTTAACAAACCTTTTTCTGATCCTCTAGATCACACAAAGTGCAAGAGGAGAGCATACTCAATAATTATTAACCTTTTTTTTCCAGATGTAAGAAATAAGGTCTCCTAATTACACTTCCCCGGCAACGGCGCCAAAATGTCTAGGCAATTTAATGTCTTAAATTGCTCTACATAAATTATCAATCCGGGTATCATAAACTGATGAAGTGTGGTGCACTATATGTGCTTAGTTAACCTTTCTCTTACTTCGTTGTTTTATAGTTTATGTTGTTTTTGGGGTTTTGTTCTTGTTGGTTTTCTAAGGTCTTAAGAATACTTTTAAAGGACAAGTATGGATAAAGATTTCAAGACAAGGCCTATGTCCTTAATGGTAACTTCCAAAACTTAGCACTTCAAAAGAACTTAAAACATGTTATTGATGGAGTTAGTATTTAAACAAAAGTGTAAATATACAACTAGTTCAATCAAAATAAAATGCAATAATCAAATAATGAGAGAATGACTATGAGACCCAGTATCCTTGCTGCTTCAGCAAAAGGACAAGATGATTCTATCACGTCATTAGTTCATTAAAAGGCTATGTGCATCACTAATCTACAATCAACTTGAAAGCAATTTATGTACAATAATATACATGTTAAAAATAAAATAAAATGCAGTAATTCAAACTGTACATTAATATACATGAAAATCAGAAAAAGAAATACGAGAAATTAAAGTGACAACTATACAAGGCAGGGGCCCCCTACCACCTATGAAATCAAATGCTTAAAGGAAAATAAAGACATCAAATAAAGAACTAATGACATCGGCCCAGTATCTATGCTGCTGATTTAAAATGAAAATGAAATGTGAAATCTAAGTGACACTACATAAAGGAGACAAATCACACTACTTTAACCTTTTCTTAACTTTTTTGCCTTTCAGCTAGATTTATCATGTGATAACAGTTATGAACAAGTCAACAATGTGAGTCTTAAAGCAAACTAAACCAAGCTGTACTAAGTGATATTTTGGCTCCAATAAAGTTATTTGATTATGGAAAAAGAACCATCAATAGATGAACAACTTGATATCTAAGAGCAGAAAGTAAAGTGCAAGTTAAAGAAATGATACTAATGAAAATCAAACTAGAAAAATAAAGGTCAGCAACATAGACAAGATGATCACATATGCCATTAGTCATGAAATCAAAGCAAAATTAAACACACTTGCATGAATTAAAATTGCATGAATGAAAAATCTAATCTACCTTACATTCTACAAAGCAATATTTACAAAATGAAATCTACTCTACTTACATCCTAATATGCTCCATGACATCTACTTCACATCTCCTTCCATGTTGAGAACATCAAAGCTTTATTCAATTTCTTCAAAAGTACAAAGTACAAAAGCTTTCAAAAGCCATGGGACTAACAAGCTAAAAGGACTAAGAAAAGACTAGCAAATGAAGGAGAGAGATCTCCTATTTATACAAAAATATGAGAGCCATCTCATTAATGATAGTCCATGAATCTCTCCCTCTACCTCTAGAGTCTTAATCAAAATAGGAACTGATAAGACACATGTCTTTTTAGAGTTACAATACAATTAGGAGATGTGACACATATCCTCATGATCCCATGATTCTTTCCAACCAAATTCGAATTTGGCCTTAGAGTGCCACATAAGGGTCTTCTAGAAGCCTCCTTTCAACCTACACATGTCAACAATCTCAACCCATTTGTTAGGTATAAGCATATGCACATTATTTTCTAATGTTTAACCACAAATTCACTTAAAAGGCTTAGAAATAATAAAGATTGGAAAAACATAAAGGTGGCCCAATGATAATGAAAGTGGGATGAATGTGGTGACATAGTAGTGAAATGGAGGTGAAATGGAAGTGATATAATGGACACAATAGTGAAAGTGTAATGGAAATGAATGACATTTTCAAGGCTCAACAGTTCTCCACATGAAGTCTTCAAGTGGGCAACACTGCATACAGTCATTGTAAAAGTATCATTGTACAGAGTCATTTTAAGAGCATCATTGTAAAATTTGTACAGTGTGTATCTGCCAAGAGTTGAAGAGGCAGTGTCAGGAGGTCTAGGATCATCATTAGGTGGTTGTGTCATAGTTGGGGTTATGGTCTAGTGTGTCTTCTTCTTCTACATCATTCTATATCATTTTAAAGTGGATCATTTTCTATGGTACAAAAGTCCGTTCTTCTTTTATTCTCCTATATGGTGGTAGGGTGGTGCTAAGGTGAGTTGTAGCTCATTAGGTGTTGGGGCATCCGTTCAGTTGACTACTAAAGAATCTCAGTCGTTGGAGTGTCCATCCAGTGGGAGCTGGAGAATAATGCTTTTCTAGATTCTAGGAAGTTGGAGCTTTCTTTTCAATTAGAGTTGAAGATTAAAGAATTATTAGAAAAGTTTTTAGGTGGGTTTTGTTCCGGAGGGGGTTTCCACCTTCAAAACTGTGTGAATTTGTGTTCCTTTTGTTTACTGCTATCATTGTACAAACACTGATAATAATTGAAGATTAAATACTACTCTAAAAGATTAATAATAATACTAATTGAAAGGAATACTGATCACCCCCCTCTCAATATTTCCAACAGATATTTCATGGATCCTCATCACCTTCTTCCATAGTAACGTTGTAGAATTCTAGCGCATGTTGTAGTTGTGCGTTCCAGTCAGGCTGCATCCAAGTTATAGGTTCTCTTGTTGTTCGGAATATCGCTACCTTAATCACCTAAAGCAGCCCATCAATGCATTTGAAATTGTCTTCAAAGCTGAATGTAAGCAAAAAAATCTCCTTCATTTCATCCCAATCAGTAGTCCCGTGTCACATATTTTTCTCCAAATACCAGCTCGTCGGTATAATGTCGAAGGTATGAATAAAGATATGTACCCATTCCAGTTGAGGTACCTCAGTCCAAGTCTTAGTCCATCGAGCCAGTTGTTTACGCGAGTCATCCTTGCCTGTGTACTTTTCACTGAGCCAAATCTTAATCTCATCAGCCTACGATATTACTTCTAATCAACAATGTTATCCTTGTGGGTTCCCACCATCTTACACGCGTAGCTCTTAAAGCCAAATGTAGAGCTTGGAACCTGTGCTCCTCTAGTACGTCTCTTTCAAAATGGTCAAGAAAAGTATTAACATCGTCTAGCCCATCATAATAAGGTAATTTATGTACCTCAGTTGATATAAAACATAGAGACTTGGTAAGACTATTGCATCGTAGTGTAGAGACCTCATGCAACCGATTATGCTAGTATTCTAATTCTTCATCTGAGTCTGATTGGCATGAACTATCCTTCTCCAAACTGATATGTCCATTTGTAGTGGGATTAATATAGTATTCATCTCGCGCAATGAGCTTATATATGTGATCAATGTCTTTATCATCATAGTCATCATGGACTGGTTCTGTGTATCACGCATATTCAACTGGATCCAATGGAACAACTACTCGAAGGCCATTCTTTTCAAATACCATGCTTCACTTTTTCAAATTAATAATAACATTCATGTCGAAAGCCCAACCAATCACAAGAAATGTTGGGTATGGGTCACTGTCATCTACTATTTCAATAACTTCAAAATCTGTGAGTAGACTAGCTTCCTCAATATCTATAGCAACTCCATGTAGGCGACCCATCAGAATGATCTTTTGTTGGTTTGTCATGTGCAACTATATTGGCGACCAGTAAAACTTAGGTTTCCCAATACGTTCTGAAGTCTGTTTTGGCAGTACATTAGCATCAAATCCCAAGTCTAGAATTATCTGGTCCATATCAAAATCACCAATTTGTGTTGTCAACTACATTTCCCTACCAGTCCTCTTCTTGCTTCGGTTCACCTTATTTACTACGTCCTGTTCTTGGAGTGGCTTGTCCTTACTAGCACAGTTATCTATCAATTCTTGGAGTCCTTCAACTGCCTTCTGGTCCCTCAACAGCTTCATGCATGTCTGTAGAAACAATTTCAACACTGTGGGATCAAAGTTCTCCGTCGCAGTACTTTCTTCAGATTTCTCTCTTCATGGGACTATTGGTTTCTGAGTTTTAGATGTAGAAGCACCTAGATCCATAAAACTTTTCCTTGCCTCCATAAACGTCTCCTTTTCTCTGTGTAAGTCAAATCCAACATTCTTTTCACTAACCCTGCGAACCCATGTATCTGATTTACCTTCTACATTTTCTTCACCAGTGGATATACCACTTCGCATTACTATATTGACACTAGGATTGTCTTCATGTGGTTCGGATCGCATCATCTGAATGTTTTGCGTTGGCTGTTGGTTCTTCTTTTCCTGCATATTTTCTATTAATATAGGACACTCTTCTATAACATGACCAAATTTATTACAATATTAACAAGAAGGATGAGTTGGATTTTGACAGTCACGTGCAAAATGTCCTGGTTCTCCACAGTTGTAGCAGATGATCTGGCCCCAACCTCTTCCAACACCTCGTCATCATCCTCTTCCACATCCTTGGAATCCTTTGTGAGCCATAGGTGAGCCTTGATCATTCTATGCATGGGTTTCAGCCTATATCCTATACATTGGGGTTATGTCTATCATCAAATCATAACTTTGGCAATCTCGTTCATCATGGCCAACTGATTTACAAAATTTGCAGAAGAGTTGCTTTGGTGACTGCACAAAATTTTGTAATAGATAACAATTGTCTGTCATATGCATTCCTGGTACTTGGCATATACTACACTAGATGCTTGAACCAACACTTGACCTAGAAGGAGACTCTGGTTTTAGTGGGTTGGGACCTCCACTAACTATATAATCCTGGTACACAGGGCATTGATCCTTATAGTGGCCTAAAACCTTGCACTTCATGCACCAAACTTCAGGGCATAGTCCTGACTGAATCTCCTTTCCCTTCTTTAGATCTTGCAACTCCATATGTAGGCTTGCTAACTGTGACTGGATTTATTGGACTCTTATATTCGTATCCTAAATCGACGAAGCCTCCATCTTCATCGCAATCTCTAATGCTCCGGCCTAAGATTTGATCTTTTGTCGAGACAAAGGTAGTCTTAAATGTGGCAATAGCGAAACTATGTACCATTCCTTATGTTGTTCGTTTAAAATCTGTAGATTAGCTTATCTCATAAGCACTTCAACCTCTAATCCATATCCCACGCAAACTTGTTAGTTGTTTGCTTGATCTCCTTTATTTCAGTAACACACTAAGCCTTTGATTTCGGCTTTCTAAATTTCGTGTTCAGCGTATTCTTTGTCTTAGGCAATGTAGCATTTGGATTGGTTGTGCTATATTTGATATACTATGCAAGCACTCTATCCTGTAGCACTGTAACTAGTTGTGCTTTCTTCATATCATTATCATTGATCTGCCGCTGTTGTGGGGAAAAATGCCTATGCAGGACGATCCTATCCACCTAAGGTGTGACAGTGCCTTAGCAACAAACAGAGACAGCTATTCTAGTATTTCTTCCTTTATGAATTGAGAATAAAGAGAGATAGATGGACTCACCGGTGTCTTCCGTTTGTCCCTCGATCCGGTCTCTCTTCTCTTGGAGGATTCCCAACTACTTGCCTTCTCGCTCGCCCAGCTTCAAGAGGTTTCTGCAAGATCACAAGAAGAGAACACTACACAAGACATGGATTCATATTCATAACTAGTTCAGGATTAGAAATAAACTAAACATACTAATGCATTCATACATCAAAAATACATCAGCATATAGGAGAAACCAAGATAGCTTTATTGATGAATAACAAGGTTCAGGAAGAGAGATACAACCCAGAGGGCTCCAATCCAGCATCTCCTTCCTAGCAAATGGAATTCCTATCTTCACCCCTTTCAAAGCATTAAGCACCCAATAGTTCCAGTCTCAAACCAACAGCAATTCTTTGCAATATCAAAATTCCAGCCTCTAGATCTCATGGAGGAGAGATCCATATATAGATGTTTGGAGAGAGGATGAGTCAGCTTGAGATCTGACTAGTGTCCTCTCCCTCTGTCAGTTCTTGAGTCCACTTGGAGGTTCTTGCTTCCACTTGGAGATTTGGAACCTCTTACTCATCACCAGTCGAATTCCCTGAGGCAAGTGTCATTTTGGAAGCTTCCTGGGTTTTGACACCTTGAGAAATGAGCCTGCCACTTGTCCACTTTCGTTCAGCGCAGGTAGCCAGTGTTCCAGTTGACATTCAACGCAGGTAGCCAGTGTTGGCTTTGACATTCAGCGCAAACAGCTAGTGTAGCCACTGAAATGATCCTGAATTGACTTGTTTTTGAGCAGTTTTCAGGTGGCGAACTTCTGTGAATTGCTGTGGTTTGTTAGCCTTGTTCCTCTAGGGGTAGGAACAACATGTTTAGGGACTTTGGATCCCTTAGATTATGGACATTTCATGCTCAATTCTGTAAGGCACAAAAATGTCTATAACAGCCGCACATTCCACATAGCTTCGGCTACGAACCAAAACTGATCAAGATCCTCTGATCCTTGACCCTTGAATACAATCATTTTCACTATATTCACCATACTAAAGAATGAAGGTGGAGGTGGAGGTGGGGGTGGAGGCGTAGGTGTATGAGGTGGTGATGAAGGTGGAGATGGGGTGGATGGATGTAGAATCCCAAAAGTGCCTTGACCTTCTATTTGCAGTGCACCTCCAGGTGTGTTAGCACTGGTTCTTTCTTCTTTATTGTCCAACTCACCCAATAAGGGACAGTACGTGCCTTTAGTGTACTTGTCCCAATCATATCTGAATCTCTTTCCGCTTCCGGTGGATCTGGTCTAACCTATTTTAAACATCAATTCAAAGGCATAACACCCTTTTCGCACAAAAACATTTTAATCCAAGTTTTTAACGATCTCAGGTACTTACCTCTCAGACCCTTAAAGAATCGACGTTCAACTTCGCTATAAGATACAAACGTGTCAATTGCAATTTTAGTGATGAAACCACCCAAAATACTATCGATCCAATAGTCAAAAACCCTTGTGACCTTATAATTAGACTCTTCAAGGTGCTTGATTAGTTCAGGAGTCCACACAATAGGATTGTCGTGTTTCCAGGTAGGTTTGCTTTCCGTTAGCTTAGACAACCACTCATGTACTTCACAAGGGAACGATGAAAATAAATCTTCGCGCTCTTCTGTGTAGAGATATCTCTGTAACCATATTTCTTTAGACCAGCATGGATTTTGATTTTCTTGACTTGCAAACTCATGCAACTTTCAATCTATCCACTTCTCGATTTCTTTCCTAGTTGGTATCCACGAACGCCACACCACACATCCCTTAGATAGATCCCGGTCTCGACAACAAAACCATTTGTTGGGTTGAGGGGGCTTGGAGTTAGTTGCGCTAACCAACAAAACCCTACACTACCAACCCTTTCAGAAACAATCCACTTAGCGCAGACTGTAGTCTCACCTGAGGAAATATTGGGGAATGTTAGAACCAGGTTTCTGCATCTAAAAGGCTATGTGATGTAGTAGCGAGGTGTTTCCTTAATCTAGGGACTGATTTGACCTTCGCGAACCCTTATCTTCAGAACCACATGCTTAAATTGATTTCTGCTTAATTAGATCTATGAGCTTCACCTAATTATTCTAACACACATAGGTTACCACATAAAAGTAGATTTGGACCTTCACGATGCAATTAAGCCAATATCACAGAGAATCAAATTATAGCTAAGCAAGAACACAGAAACAGATAAATATTCAAACAACACACAAAATTTCTTCAAATATGCTTTATTACTTCAGATCTTCAGGACATACACTTCTTCTGACCCTACGCACGCAGCTGCAGGGGCCCGCGCACTCAACTATAGACTTCCCAAGGTCTCTGCACACTCAGCTACAGGAGCCTTCCCCTTCGCCAAAATACAAAATTACAGATAAAATAGACTCAAAATCCCATCCATGAACTAAGACTTTCCTCTAGATGACTCCCTTGTATATCTTTTACATTACATTACCATGGTTCACGAACCATGCGCGAAGTTCATTGTATCATCAAAATAACCCATCCTTTTACAAAATAAGGTGCTTTGACCTTCCTAAAAGCCCCTTTTGACTCTTACTGTTCTGCACGCTCTACTCCTCAAATTGCAAAGACTTTATAATAATACAAAATCTAAAACTTAGACAAAATTGGACCTGGGGTTCCCCATCTAACGCAGGGTTTTCCCCCTCTTACACCCATAGTATGCATGTAATATGCATAATCCTATCTATCCCAGGAATTTTAACTCACAAACGAGTCAAATCTTCATTTACTAAGGAATGGTTTAAGGCCCCTTACTCAAGTCTTAAGCGGAATGATTTATAGACTAACCAACCATAGTCTAACCCTTAGTCAATATCTTTTCTATCGGGACTCATTAACCCTTATACACTTCATTCACTTTAATATCGGAACTCATTCCACCCTTATAAACCTTCATTAACCCTTAGCCGTATATATATAACCTTTCCCCTCTTTATGCTTGGTTACATATGATTTATTCATAAAACCTTCTTATCGCGCCTTATTCATCATAAACCCTTTATAAGGAAAATAAGCATAAAACATACGATTCATACCTTTTTCCCCTTTAGCACAAGTTTGCACTTTTCCCGATGCACCCTATATCACCATCGCAATCAGCATCCTCTGCGGAACACATTACACATGAATTCCTCCTCTAACTCCGATATGCGATTACACACAACCTTCCAGATCTCAAAAGTATAAAAGCCGCACCTCAATACTTTATTGGGTCCGCTCCGTTGCTCATCGCATTACTTCTCCACTGATACAACTCCATTTAATAACTGTGATGTGAATAAATCTCTGTTGTCCATTTCTTTCTCCCGATCTGATGGTCAACATTCACTCCGAATATTCAAATTGGTGTGTCAATCCCCTACTGTCGATCTATGCTTAGTGGATCCGACGGTTGATAGGGATTTCGGGTGGACAAGTAGCACGAGGATTAACCGCCCGAAAAGTGGTTTCCTCTCTCCACCTTTGTGCTACGTGTCGAATGATGAGTGGAATCGGAGCCAATCGGAAAATACTGCTTACGGTATTTCTTCCGCCCGAAATCCACTTCCACTGTTGCAAAACCACTTCTTCGCTCTTCCACTTCACTTAAACTTTACGCCATTTCTTCAGGTTTCTATGGTTTCGTATTTTCCTTCAGGGTTTCGACCTTTCTGCTATTCTGTTGCATTCTTCCTGAGCTTAACTCCGCTAATTCTCAAATCACTGCCTCTCCAGAGTGTTACTATGAATCTCCAATTGAATTCGATGATCCATTATGATTCCTCTGAATCATTCTCCTCTCTGTGTTTCACCTCGACTCTGCCTGCATACAACTATTATAGAATTCTGATTCAACACTCGAAACACACTTATACAGGTTTTGAAATTAACCTTTGTATTTATAAATATACACAACGATTACAGAATGAGATCTCTATCTCTCAGGCCTGATCTTCAATATTAGTGGCATCCTCCCCCTACACTCTGCCTGTAGGCTTACATTTATACCATAATGGTTCTGTTGAACTAATTCTGGTTCAAACCCTTAATCTACTAAACTGACTCCTAAATGTCCTCTCTAGTTTCTCGAATCATGAAACTGCCTTAAGAATTATAATTGACTTCTAACTCTTTTGGTCATTATTAACCACTCATGTTCTCCTTCTTCGAGAGCATTTACAAACATCTCACATTATCTAATTAATTCCTATTCTACTCACTCAAAAGCCTAAATATTACATTAATTCGACACTTAGGAATCCAACTTCCTTAAAATACATGACCCCCTATGTCTACTAAAATACAATGATTTTCCTTGGGTTGAATGCTCCTGCATCACCATCCCAACAGCACACAACAATATTCCTATTGAAATCGAGCCTGGCAAGACCCTGAACATTAATGTCGACCTGAATGACCTCCAACTTGAAGGTTTGATTCAAATTCTTCAAAAATACAAACAAGCTTTTGCGTGGGAATATTCAGATATGAAGGGCATCGATCCACAACTATGTACACATCATATTTATATTAAGAAAGATGTCTGCGCCATTTGTGAATCGCACAGAAGAATAATTCCACACCTCAAAGATATATTAAAACAAGAACTTCAAAAACTTATTGATGTTAATTTTATATATACTATTTTGATAGTTAATGGGTTTCACCACTAGTGGTAGTCCCCAAAAAGAATGGCAAGTGGAGAATTTGTGTTGACTGCAGAGAATTAAATAAATCCACGTAGAAGGATCTTTTTTCCCTTCCATTTGTGGATCAAGTCCTTGACACTCTTGCTGGGAAGAAATATTTTTCTTTATTAGATGGGTTCAATGGATATAATCAAATATATATTTAACATAGTTATTGATCAAAGGAGAGCTATTACTTCAAAATGGGTAATCTAGCCCAAAAACCCCCAATAAACATGAAAAACAGGCTGAAAACGAAAAGTGTTGATGCTAGAATGACATTTTTTTTGGGTATATTTTCAACATTTTTTAAAAATGGTAGTAAAAACTAAATTTTTGTGTGCATCCTGAAAAAAATGTTGATTATGGAATAACGTCTTTTTTTTCAGGGTTAGTTTTCTGCATTTTTTAATAATGATGTTAAAAATAAAATATAGTGACTTTGCAAATCTTTAAATTTCAAACAATTTTCAAGCATGAACTTGAGAAAAAATATTTATAACTGTTTTCAACCATAGCATTAAATATAAAACATTCATGATTTAGAAAAACATTAAAATATTGACAATTTTTCAACCATGGAATTAAAGCTAAAGATTATGACTACAAAAAAAATAAAATTAAGTTTTCAAAAAGAAAAACTAGTAAAAATAAAATATAAAAAATATCATATAATTCAAATAAAATAAAAAAACACAAAAAATAATACAAGAAAACAAAATTTCAAATATTGCATAAAAAAAGAGATAAAAAATAAAAAAACAAAATTGAAAAAATAATAATAACAATGAATAAAAATAAAATAAAAAATAAAAAACATAACAAAAATATATCAAATATAAAAATATATACATAAAAAAGAAAAACAAATCTATAAAATGTGAAAAAAATCAACATTAAAAATAAAATAAAATATGGAAAACATTTCAAAATTTTAACATAATTTAAGGAAAAAAAAAAAAAAAAAAACAAAAACAAATAATTTTTTATTTTTATTTTTGGAGTTAAAAAAAGAAGAAGATAAAATAGAAACAAAATAATTAAAAAAAATGAAAATGAAAATGAAAAAAATAAAATAAAAAATAAAACATTAAAATAAAAAAATATAAAATATAAAACAAAATATTATAATCCAAATCATTAAAAAAAAAAAAAAAGAAAAAAAACCCGAAAAAAACCCTTGGGTGGAAAGGGCTGATTCCAAGAATCGGCCTCTGCCACCCAGGGCCCGTTGGGCAGCGAGAGTGGGCGGGGAGGGAGTTTCACGTAGCGCTGCAACTCTCTCCTCACCCAACCCCGTGGCCCAGTCGACTCGGGGGTCGCAAGGGCCAACTACGGAGTCGGGCTTCTGCCACCCCTGGGCCGGCTGGGGTGGTAGGGGTCGACTACGTGGCCTAGTCGGCTTGGGGGGGAGCAGGAACCAATTATGTGGCTTAGTGGTCCTGGGGTTGGCAGGGGCCGACTACGTAGTTGGCCCCTGCCACATTCAGGCCGGCTGGGCTGTGGGGATGGGCGGGGAAGGAGCAACGTGCAACTACCTCCCTTCCCACCCCCGTGGCTATGTAGTTAGCCCCTGCCACCCCAGGGCCTTTTTTTTTTGTTTTTTGTTTTTTTAATATATATATATATGATTTATATTCTAATGTTTCTGTTTAATATTTAATTTTTGTTTTCTAAATATTTTTTATTTTAATGTTTATTTTTTTTAATATTTTGTTTTCTTTTTAATTTTATTTTTGATTATTTTTTAATTTTTTTTTTATTTTTTATTTTTTAACTTGAGAAAATTTTTGTTTTTTGTTATTTTTTTTCTTAAATTGTGTTGTATATTTTAAATATTTTCCATTTTTTTTTTTAATTTTACGACTAAATTTTTATATTTATAGTTTTTTTTTTGTCCTTTCTTATATATTTTTTATATTTGATTTTTTTTTGTCATGTTTTCTATTTTTTATTTTATGTTTTATTACTTGTATTTTTTTTGTGTGTTTTTTTGGTTGTTCATGAATATTTGTTTTCTTTTGCATTATTTTTTGTGTTTTTTTATTATTTTTATTTTTTTGAATATTTGAATTTTTTTTTTTTTTTTTTTTTTTTTTTTTACAAGTTAATTTTGTTTTTTTTTTATACAATTTTTTTTTTTTTTAATCAACATGAAAATCACCAACATTAAAAAATATCTACACTTAAGACATTAGAAAATTTGAAGTGTAAAAAATAAGTCCTCTAAACAAAAAAGGTTGATATTGAATTAGCACTTTTCAAAAATCAAGATGTAAATCACTAACAAACAAAAAAATGTTCATACTAGATACATAAAAAGATTTGAAGTGTCAAAAATTAGCCCTTTAAAAAATTTTGTGTTGCTGCTGCATCAACACTTTTCCAAATCAGCATGAAAATCAGTAACAAAAAAATTGTTCATACTAGATACATAAAAAAATTAAAGTTCAAAAAATAAGCCCTCTAAAAAAATTTGTGTTGATGCTACATTAACACTTTTCAAAATCAACATGAAAATCACTAACATTTAAAAAAAATGTTTATACTTGATACATAAGAAAATTTAAAGTGCCAAAAATATGCTAAAAAAAATGTTTATTCTGAATCACCACTTTTCAAAATCGAGTGATTTTTTGCTACCTCAAAAAAATGGGTACTAGGTCATTTTCTCGTTTGATCGGTAACTATGTTATTTCCCTTGAAGACCAAGACAAAACTACATTCACCTATCCATAGGGAACATTTGCATATAGAGTCTTACCATCTGGGCTGTGGAATGCACCAACCACTTTTCAAAGGGAAATTCTTAGTATTTTTTTTGACTTGATTAGTGAGGAACTTGAACTATATATGGATGAGTTTACCCCCTATGATGATGAGTTTGACCAAGCTTTGCAGAATTTTGAGAAGGTTCTTGCACGATGTATAGCCAGCAGATTGTGCCTCAGTCACGAAAAGTGTCACATGATGATGACAAAGGCATAGTTCCGGGACATTTTATTTCTGCTACAAGCATTTATGTAGATCCAGCGAAGTTCGAGGTAATTCTTAAACTTCCTACTCCTCGAATGAGTCTGACACATGTTCCGACTCTGTGACAGAACTCGACAAGGGGAATAACAAAGGGAAGCAGATCATTGACGCGCAACCTAGTGCCACTGTAACCACCACCAAGGTACAAAATATTGAGCCTGAAGATCCAGAAGAGGGGGGCGCCTATTTTACTCACATATGTGGGTGAAGGGTTCTCCACTGTAATTCATTGTCGACAATGGGAGCCAAAAGAACCTCATTTTAGTAGAGGTCATGAAGCAAATATGCTTACTGACTACAACACATCCGTAACCATACACCATCAGGTGGCTTCACCAAGGACGAGATCTCCGCGTCAGCCAACAATGTTGCCTTCCCTACAACATCAATCCCTTCACGAATGAGGTATTATGTGATGTTTCTTCTCTTGAAGTTTGTGATCTATTATTAGGACAACCATATTTATGGAAGCGTCACGCTATATATGAGACCAGACCTCGCTTTATTATTATTTCTTTGGGTACTAAGTTATACAAGATATTGAAAGTAGCCCCACTTACCACCACCTCTTTGATCTCTATAGTAAGGGGAAGGTCATCTCCTAGACTGGGAAATTTGTTTTCTTTCTGATTCACTCTCAAAGTAAGGGGAAGGCCGTAGCCACGTCCATGGCCCCTAGGAAGGGTTCCTCCAAGCAACAGAAGTAGGTGGATGCGGTCGTGGAAGAATACAGGGACATCTTCTTCTCACCCACAGGGGTACCCTTGCATTGTCAGGTCAAACATTTAATCGATCTGACTTCCAGAGCACCTTTACCCAACAAGTCGATATATCACCGCTCCATTATGGAAAATGAAGAGATTAAGTGGAAAATCTAGGACTTGCTGTAAAAAGGGAACATCCGACCAACTTCCTCACCTTGTGGGAGTCCGATCGTACTAGTACAGTAGAAGGATAGAACCTAGAGGCTATTCATTGATTATCGAGCGTTAAAAAAATTCACTATCAGGAATAGGTATCCAATCCCATGGATTGATGACCCGCTGGATCAACTTAAGGGGGCTAAGTAACTCAACAAGATCGATCTGAAGTCTAGTTATCACTAGGTTCCAATAGAGCCCACAAATGTATGGTAGACTATCTTTAAATCCAAGGAAGGCCTTTTTGAATGGTTGGTTATGCCCTTCGGGTTGACAAATGCCCCCGCTACTTTTATGAGGCTAATGGATGACATCTTGTGGCACTTCACCAACTCGTTCATGGTGGTTTATCTGGACGACATCCTCATCTTCAACAAGAGTTGGGAAGAACACTTGCTATACATTCAACAAGTCCTTCAAACCCTTCGACAGCACAAAATGTGTGCCAACTTGGAGAAATGCACCTTTGACATGAGCCAGGTCCAATACTTGGGGTACATCATAGATGAACATGGCCAGCCCTGACCACTCTAATAGAGCTTCACATCTTTTTGGGCCTTGTAAATTTTTATCGGAGGTCCATGTTGGGATTCTCCCATATCACTTGGCCTTTGAGTCAGATTACTAAGGGCGGGGCAAAAGCAAATTTTCCCTGGTCTGAGTCCCAACAGAAGGCATTCATTGAGTTGATGTGCTGCCTCTACTCTACACCAATACTCATACTTCTAGACCTGTAGAAACCATTTGAAATCGAGACAAACGTCTCAAACTATGCTATTGGTGCAGTCCTCATCCAGCACGGGCATCCAGTGGCCTATCATACTGGGACACTTTTTGATGCAATTCAAAAGTACCCCACCTATGATAAATAAATGTATTCCATCATGCATGCTTGTTGACAATGGAAGAACTACATTCTAGGGAAGGAGATGGTCATCCACACCGATCATCAACCACTTCAGTTTATACAGACACAGGGGAAGTTGCAGAATGATCACCATCATAAGTGATCTACATATCTACAACAATTCCACTTGAACATTAAATACAAAAAGGGAAGCACCAATCATGTTGCAGACTACCTCAGCCGGCCCCCAATTGCAGCACTGATTACTGTTCTCAACTCTTGTGGTCACGAGACCTCTGGATGGATGCAACTATACAAAAATGATATAGAGTTTGCCTCCACATACCAGATGCTAGTAGATGGGAAGGAAGTTCCTGATTTCCACCTCTACGACGCATTATTATGATACCTCAGCCACATTTATGTTCCTTCAAGTGAGAGTGCCAAACTGATTTGGGAGGCACACTATAGTTGGATCGCACGACATTATGGGGTTGAGAAAAATGTGGTTGTACTACAAAAGTACTTCTATTGGCCAAAACTATGACTAGATGTTGGGAAATATATCAAATCCTGCACTGCCTATGCCATCGCCAAGCCATCCATCAAGAAGCAAGGCCTATACACTCCTCTGCCTATTCCTAGCCAACCGTGGGAATCCATCTCCATGGACTATATGTTTGGCCTCCCTTCTACCAAACATGGTAATGACTGTGTATTTGTGGTCATGGACAAATTTTCTAAGACAGCTATATTAGCAACCTGCAAGAAGAGTATCACAACAGAGGACACTACCAAATGTAGAAATTTTGAATAATATAACACTCATTCACAGAGATTATCCTGATTATACACTATTTGTGGAATGCATGCATAATACATAACCTCCTCTACGTTGATCATCAATTTTGCGGAATTAAAAACAATGAAACATCAATCGCATGCGCACATTAACACAATATGTAATGGGGAAAGTATACAACTGAAAACCCCGAACTATCTGTATATTATAATGATAGAGAACATGTAACAATACATAGTACAATACTCCTCACAAGTACTCAGTACTATCTCCACCTATTACACACAAACTAGCTTAGATCTGAATCAAGTCACAGGTTCAAATCTCCTCCACTGTTTTCCTGCCTCTACTGCGCAATCCAATGTGAGAATAGGAATGATCCAAGCTTGTTTTCCCTTGGCTTGTACTGCGCAATCCTCATTGGCAATCTCAATCATTGATTGTGCAAATCTCATGCACAACTATAGTCACAACTGATAGTAGTCTCCACCTCTAACACCTGTCTCCACTGAACTGTCCATGCACTGAGTTAACTGATGTATTCTTTAGTTGCTTTATGAGTTAATAATTAGTGAATTAATTAATAATTAATTCACATCACTCATCACTAGTGTATTTGGCAATTAGACTAAATACAACTAGTTCAACTAAGTCAAACTGAACACAACTCTATCAACTCCTCAATCAACTCCACCAAACTCAATCACTTGGGTTCTAACTGAAGTCCATCATGCAATAGCTCAACTGACCCATAAGAAAAGTGTATTTCCTTCTGGCAGTTGCATGTGCCACATCCGTAGCTCGAACTGAAGTGCTGCAAGAGGATAAGATAATGTTTATAGTCCAAATATTATTAAGAGCTAATAATATTTGACTGTTCTATATTTAGACTGGTAGTCTAAAAATAGACTCCTCCCATATGTCTAAAAATAGAAGTCCATCTATTTTTACCAACATGACCAATCATCCAAAAATAGCATACTGCAACTCATAGACCATGATCCATATGTCTAAAAATAGACATAGTATAAAAATAGACTTTGCGCCAAAAATAGCCTGCGGCCCACTTAGTGAAGGTGACTTCTTTTCACTAAGCTCCATCATCTTGTTTCATTTTCAACACTCCCTCTCAACAAGATATGGATTATCTGCAACCCCTATCCTGCAACCCTGGAATGTTCTGCATGCAACACATTTGCCTGGTCCACTTGCTCCAACAACACTTGGAACAAAAACACTCCCAACTGATCACTCTGTTGGGCTAGGAACATACTCTGATGTTGAAGCTCTACCTGCTACTGACAAGTGCTCCCTCTCTGACATCTGTGCTACTGCAACATCTCCATGCATCTCACACCATTGCACACCTCTCTGTGCCACCTAGCACTGTGCAAAACACTTGTGCCTCTCGCATTGCTGCAGCCTGCTAGCTATGCGCTGCCCTGGGATTCCCTACACTGTCGCTCTCTCAACCTCTCCATCTGGATCTGTCTCTACCCAATCAGTCAGTTCCTGCTACTCCACATCGAGGCTCCCATAGCAAGGTCTCATCCAAGAGGTTGGGTACCTCAAGGATCCCGCCCCTCCTCCTTGGGACGATCACTCTATATCGCCCCACCTCCTACCTAGAGGTATGGCTGCATGTGATCCCTCAGCCCACCTGGCTCAAAGTTTCCCCCTAATGGAGGTCTCTGCATGAGTAGATGTCTCTACTCGATATCCTCTCAGCTTCCCTTATTGTGGCTGCTCCACAACCTCCTGAAGCTGTTGCACCAATCGTGGCTCCTCCATAATCGTTTGAGACTTATTCTGGCTCTGCATGTTGAGAGGTAATATACGCTCCCTCTCAACCACCAAGTCTCGATCAGTTTCCTCACTGCTCAAGGATTTGCATGCATCTTGAACCTCAAGAGCATACAAGTTCTTGACCCGTGAACCAATCTGCTTCACATGTCTAGTGATGATGTGTCTAAGGAAAACCTTTCCCTTACTGAAGACTACATCATAGCCTCTATCTTCCAGCATTGCGATCGACACCAAGTTTCTCTCCAGTCCTGGTACATACTTGACATCGGTCAAGGTAAGGTGAGCTCCATGCTCCCTCTGAAAAATAACTGTGCCTACACCTGATACACTATACTTCTCATCATTACCCATCGCTATGAGTATCTGGAGATCTTTCTCCTCCAAATTACTGAACAAACTCTTGTCACCGGTCATGTGGAAAGAAGCTCCACTGTCAAGAAACCAACCACTTCCCACCATGGATGAAACCATGCATGAAAAGAGCGTGAAATCCAACTCAAACTGTGAAGCAAGTTCCTCACCTTTAGATCCTTCCCCGAATCCCTTCTTGGATTTCCTCCGTGGACAATTTGTAGCACAGTGGCCCACCTCATGAAAACGAAAGCATCACATTTTTGATTTGTCAACCTTCTTCCCATCATTGGAAGAACTGGATTCAGAAAGAGAACCCTTCTCCTTCCCCTTCTTTGCTTTGGCAGCCAAGGCGCAGTTTTCTTCATCAGATGCCTTTGATGAAGATCCGTCCCTGGTATTCCACCTGATCTCCTCTTGTACAATATCTGACCAAATTCTCTCCCATCCTGGCAATTTCTCCCGATCATTGACAGAGTCCTGATAGGAATGCCAACTCTTCAGAAGACCAAGGAGAGCCAAGCTCACCAAGTCCTCATCATCGACAGTCACCTCCACAGTTCCCAGCTCATCCCGGCATTGGGTGAACTTCGTGAGATACTTGGGCATACTGTCTCCATTCTCACACTTAATGTTTCTGAGTTTATCCTTGAGTGCCAACTTCCTCTGGTCGCTCTTGCTTTGGAATAAATCTGTCAACGCTTTCCACATCAAGTATGGAGAAGCCTTTCCATGCAGGCTGGATACAATGTGATCCTTCATGCCCTCCAACAGAATCCTTCGACACTTTGCTGTCTTCTTTTGCCAAGCCTCAACGTGAGCAGCATCAGTAGGCTTTGGGACCTTAGCCTCTATGAACTCCTTCAGCCCATTGTCATCTAACACCGCCTCCATCCTGTCTTTCCATGCAATATAATTTGAGCTACCTTCAAGAGCATACTCCAATCACAATCCGTTGAAAGACATTTCAACTTCGACACCAAGAAAACACTGCTGCAAATTTGAATTCCACCAGCTCAAAAATCAACCGCTTCTGATCTAAAATTCGTGAGAACAAAGTATTTCTCATACAGAGATTGACTGTATGGGATTATACTGGATATCTCACCTTCCAAAAGAAGGATGAATCCAGAGGCTACCTGGCCTGATTACAGACTCTGCCTGAAGAAATAAAATGTAATCACTCTCTAAATAATAGATCCGATGATCAACTTCGCTCTGATACCATGTAGAAATTTTGAATAATATAACACTTATTCACAGAGATTATCCTGATTATACACTATTTGCATAATGCATGCATAATACATAACCTCCTCTACGTTGACCATCAATTTTGCGGAATTAAAAACAATGAAACATCAATCGCATGCACACATTAACATAGTATGTAATGGGGAAAGCATACAGCTGAAAACCCCGAACTATCTATATATTATAATGATAGAGAACATGTAACAATACATAGTACAATACTCCTCACAAGTACTTAGTACTATCTCCACTTGTTACACAAAAACTAGCTTAGATCTGAATCAAGTCACAGGTTCAAATCTCCTCCACTGTTTGCCTGCCTCTACTACGCAATCCAATGTGAGAGTAGGAATGATCCAAGCTCATTTTCCCTTGGCTTGTACTGCACAATCCTCATTGGAAATCTCAATCATTGATTGTGCAAATATCATGCACAACTATAGTCACAACTGATAGTAGTCTCCACCTCTAACACCTGTCTCCACTGAACTGTCCATGCACTGAGTTAACTGATGTATTCTTTAGTTAATTTATGAGTTAATAATTAGTGAATTAATTAATCATTAATTCACATCACTCATCACTAGTGTATTTGGAAGTTAGACTAAATACAACTAGTTCAACTAAGTCAAATTGAACACAACTCCATCAACTCCTTAATCAACTCCACCAAACTCAATCACTTGAGTTCTAACTGAAGTCCATCATGCAATAGCTCAACTGACCCATAAGAAAAGCATATTTCCTTCTGGCAGTTGCATGTTCCACATCCGTAGCTTGAACTGAAGTGCTATAAGAGGATAAGATAATGTTTATAGTCCAAATATTATTAAGAGCTAATAATATTCGACTGTTCTATATTTAGACTAGCAGTCTAAAAATAGACTCTGCCATATGTCTAAAAATAGAAGTCCATCTATTTTTACCAACATGACCAATCATCCACAAATAGCATCCTGCAACTCATAGACCATGATCCATATGTCTAAAAATAGACATAGTATAAAAATAGACTTTGCGCCAAAAATAGCCTACGGCCCACTTAGTGAAAGCGACTTCTTTTCACTAAGCACCATCATCTTGTTGCATTTTCAACACCAAATTCTTCTTTGAATGCAAATGAGTACATTTTTGGATCCCACAGACCATTATATCAGATTGGGATAGCAGGTTATTGAGCACATTCTGGTCAAGCCTCTGGACACTATTGGACACCAAGCTCACCAAGTCGAATGCCTTTCATCCCCAAATTGATGGCCAAATGGAGGTTTTCAACAGGATGATAGTGCACATACTCCGAATGTACAACTCCAAACATCCTCGAACCTGGGATGAGAGTCTTCCATATGTGAAACATAATTATAATAGAGATCTTATTGGCTTGAGGGGGCTTGGACCTAGGTTCAGAGTTAGCTGTGCTAACCAACAGAAACCTACACTACCGGTCCTTTTGGCAACAACCCGCGTAGTGCAGGATGTAGTCTCACCCGAGGTAGTATTGGGGGATGCTAGAACCAGTTTTCTGCATCCAGAAGGCTATGTGATGTGGGGTTAAGGCGCTTTTTCAGTTTCAGGTATGATCTAACCTTTGGGAACCCTTATTCATGAAATTTCCAAATTTAAGTGATTTTTTGTTAAAGACAACTATACAATTCGCGTAAATGTCTAATCATGCATAAAGTAACATATAACAGTAGATCCAGATCTTCCCAGAGTACTTAAGATAAAATACAAATGAATTTCAGTCGGTTATATGTAAGTACAAAAATTGCACAAGAATACAAAAATAGGCACAAAATTGCTACAAATATCTTTTATTACTTCATATATTCTTTATACAAACTTTCCAGATCCTGCGTACACAGATGCAGGGCCCCCGCAGTTAACTACGGAATTACCAAGGTCTTCGTACACTCAGCTACAGGAGCCTTCCCCTTTGCCCAAAACACATAAAAATCATACAAACTCATAACATTTTAAAATCCCATTTATTCATTAATTGTTTTCCTTAGACTCGCTAAGACACCCTTTTATATACTCTTTTCTATTACAATACCATCGTCTACAAACCATGGGAAAATCTCAAAACAATGCCAAAATGTAAGGGGTTTTGACCTTCCTAAAACCCCTTGACTCCTATTGACCTGCACGCTGCGCACTCCACTCCTCAAAATGCAGAGACTTATAATATTTTAACAAAACTGACCCAGGGGACCCCGTCCCAACAACTCTCCATAGCTCGACCAGTCGCAGTCTCTTTCAAGTGCGTCTAGGATTTCAACTGTTGTGTTCGATTAATGTTGCCATGCATCAGGCGACTACACAGACAAAATCCACACATTTATTGTCAAAGGCAGATAAAGCGACCAGATTTATTGAACGCATACAACACATATGTCAGCAGGTTCATGATGTCCCAGAGAAGTCAAATGCCAAGTACAAGCAATGACATGATCAACATTGTGTGCCACACAAGTTTGAGGTGGGAAACAAGAATGCCTCACTGGAGCCCATCGGAAACTGATACCAATCTGATATGGCCCTTACACCATTACCAAGGCTATGGGAGACAATGCTTTTGAGCTCAACATTCCCCCATTCCTTGGTCTGCAGCTAGTGTTCAATGTGGACCGCATTTGACCATAATTCCCACCATTACTGGACCTGTTAGACATTATAAAACATCTCACACCAATAGAGTTAAATCCACACTGCATGGAACATGCCACAACTAATCATATTATGGACACACAGGTCGAGAACACTCATCAACAGAAGATCCAATGGTATCGGGTTGTCAAAGCTAACCAACTCCTGCACCAAAGCAAGTGGCTCACTAGGGACTAGGTTCAACATAAATTTCCTCACCTCATGGAGGCTCTGCATGTAATGGGGACCATTGCTTCCTAAGGTGGGAGGAATGATCTAGGTGGATATTGATGGCCACCCACCTATTCCATGTAGATTTCCAGTCGGTTTCAATTGTTTCCATGTTTATTTCAACATTTACTATTTTTAGTAGTTTTTTGGGTCTTGAACTTCCAGAGCAGTTTTGACCCCCTAAACGACTTTTTTTTGAGGTTTGATATAGGCCCATTGCCATAGGTAAAGGCCTGCAACAAAACTTGTAGTATTCGGAGAGTCCTTTCCAACAAGGTATCATACGTGCCAAATGGAGATAATATGACCAAGTTATGACCCTGGGAAGTTGGGTGCCTAACTAACCCCAATGGGGCCCATAAACTCTTGGCATTTCATCCCCTGGGGTTAGGGTTTTGGTTATTTAGGGTTTTATCATGTTTTTCAATAATAAATAGGTCCTTGAGCCTTATTGTAACACAATTCAGAGGCATGTAGCCGCCACATCCCCTCAAAGATAAGCTACCATCGCCTGAGCTAGTCTTATTTCCATTTTGTTTGTAAGCATATTTCAATATTTGATATTAATGAAATGAAGTGTTATTTCTGTTGCAACTTTGTATTTATGGTTATATCTGTAATTTTTTTCATCCCTGTTTAAATTCGAATCATCGAATGTAGTTAGATGTAGTAGTTTCCTTGGTTATGCTTCTTATTATTGATTTTTTATAGCAAATTTATAAAAAATTGTAGCACCTCTATATGTATTGATGGACATGTGGAATTCGAATGGACTGATACATATGATACTAATTTTGTATGTCTAAAGAGGATGGTCTTAATAGCTCTTGTATTGCGGGGACCAAATTGGAATTTACCATTTCATATATCCTCAGATGCATCAGATACAATGATAGTAGTAGTCCTCAGACAAGAAGAGGATAACAAGCCTTATGCAATTTATTACATTAATAAGAAACTTACACCAGATGAACTGAATTACACTGTGACAGAAAAATATTTCTTAGCTGTTATTTATGTCATAAATAAATTTCGCCATTACATAACAGGATATCAAGTTTTTCTGTACATCGATAATTCTGCCATTTGTTATTTAGCTAACAAACCTGTTACCAATGTTATAGTAAACCACTGGTTATTTACATTGCATGGAGTTTGAAGTTACCATAAAAGACCATATAGGAAAAGAAAACCTTGTTGTAGAAGTTTTTTCAAGAATTCCAACTACAGTCGACTCTTCCCCAGTTGAAAGCTAATTCCTGGATGAACATTTGTTTGTTGCAACTATTAAAACACCCTCATATTCTGATGTAGAAAATTACCTAACAACTGGAAGATTTCCATCACATTTTTCATCTCAAGAAAAAAAAATTATTATCCAGCACAACGTGCACTTTTCATGGATGGATGACTACGTTTTTCATATAGGGGTTGATCTTCATATTCGAAGATGTGTTAGAGAAGATGAAATTTATGATATCCTTAGGGCCTGTCATGATGAGCCTTGTGGGGGTCACTTTGCTGATCGGAGAACTGGACGTAAGGTATTATAGATGGGCTATTTTTGGCCCGCAACATTTAAATATGAAAAGAAATACATCCAGAGTTGTGATAACTGCTAAAGGATGGTCCATCCCATTCCTTCTAACAAATTTCCCCTTCAACCGCAAATTATACTAGAACCATTCGAAATATGGGAAATGGACTTTTTAGGCCCCTTTAACCCAACTTCAAATCAGAAAGAATACATCCTGGTTTGTACAGACTATGTTACTAAATGGGTGGAAGCAGTAGCACTCCCAAGGGCCATGGAAGAAGAAATAATTAATTTTTTGTTCGAACTATTTGTTCAATATGGGCTACATGTAAAAGATGGGGGATCATAGTTCACTAATCACAAAATTTCAACCACGCTGCAAAATTACCATGTTAAACACAAATTTACTTCTTCTTACCATCCACAAGCAAATGGGTAGGTGGAAAGAACTAATAAAGTCTTAGAGGCAATTTTAACTAAAAAAATATCTCTGAATCGTTGAGACTGGGCTGCCAAGCTCTGGAGGCCTTATGGTTCTATCAAACAACCTGGCGCAATATTACTAGCTATTCACCTTATCATTTCGTTTTTAGTAAGGAACCCATTTTTCCAATTGAATTCAAAGTTAAGACTCTCAAAACTGCCAAGGAAGTCATATTAGACCTCACAGAAGCACTGACATAGCGCTTACAACAACTCAAAGAATTAGACTAAATGTGTCTTCTTGCTTTACAACGAACTGTCGTAATTCAACAACAGAGGGCTAAATGGCATGATAGCTTGATTAAAAAGAAAATTTTCTAGAAAGGAGATTGGGCACTGCTATACGATTTGAGATTCCTATATTTCCTAGGTAAACTTCAAATGAGGTGGATTGGTCCTTATGAAATTACCAAAGTTTATGATACTGGAACAATATGCCTTACGAAAATTGATAATGCCGATATTTCTTTCCTTACCAATGGAAATCGACTTCGTATGTACCATCAACCACTTACCAAGGATTATTTTCATCACGAAATCGATAATGATGGTAATCTGCAAGTTGTAGTTGATCTGGGCAATTTCCCGGCGGCCACAATCAGGTAAACCTTTTTGAACAAATTTTCTTTATTTTGTACATAATGTAAATTTTTTTTTTTGTTATTTCTTAAAAGAAAATAATATTAATAATAATAAATAAGAATAAATCATCACTAAATATTTTATCACAGTTGATGTTTCCTTAGCCACAATTGATGTTTCCTCAATCATAAATGTTGTTTCCTTAGCCACAACCATTGTTTCCTCGGTCACAGTTTTTGTTTCCTCAGTCACAATTGTTGTTTCCTTAGCCCCAACCACTGTTTCCTCAGTCACAGTTACTATTTCCTTAGCCACAAACGTTGTTTCCCTAGTCACAATTGTTGTTTCCTTAGCCATAGCCATTGTTTCCTTAGTCACAATTGTTGTTTCCTTAGCCACAACCATTGTTTCCTTAGTCACAATTGTTGTTTCCTTAGTCACAGCTGTTGTTTCCTCATTTATAGTTGTTGTTCCCTTAGTCGTAGCCATTGTTTCCTCAGTCACAATTGTTTCCTTAGTCACAACTGTTGTTTCCTCATTTACAGTTGTTCTTCCCTTACTCGCAACCACTATTTCCTCAGCCACAATTGTTGTTCCCTCGGTCACAACTGCTTTTTCTTTCATTATGTTACTGTTTCTTTATGCACAACGTTGTTTCCTTTAAATACAGTTGCTGATCTTTAACATGCGATTATCATTTTTTAGTGGTATCTTTATTCCTTTAGGGCAATGAATATTTTTAGCTTTCTCCTTATATGATGATGGGAAACCAATTTGTTTTATGGCTATCATTAGAGAATCTTTTATGAGAAATCATTATCAGAATTTTGAAATTTCCGTGAATTTTTAATTCTTTCTACAATTGTAGAAAAATTACAATAATTCCTATATTGCATTCCTTTCATCACCACTTACGAAATATATTTTAATTCCAATCTTCCAACGATAAATGACCATAATATTTTTGAGGACAAAATTAGAAAGCTAGAAAAGTAATTACTATAATACTTCTTACACCATCCCTAACTCTTAAGGAGTTGACATGCCACCCCATTTACTAAGTAACCTATTAATATTAATGAAAATTATAATTTAATAGAGGATAGGAGGTCTCATCATGAGTCGACCTACCATGATCATAGGATCTAGTGGATTGACACTACCATTTCTGGTCACCAAACCAAGGTAATGGCCTCTTTTATTTTAAGTCAATTGACAAGAGGTCTCATCACAAGCTGACTTGTTCACCTCATTAGCTCAAGGGAATGGCATTGTTGTTAATTGGTCACCACGCTAGAACAATGGCCTTTTGTAAACACTTCAAAAAAAATGATAACAACAAAATTCAGAAAATATCTTAGTAAATGGCACAATGACATCTCAAAGGGTTAAAAAGGCAACCGTGTCGATGCTATGAATTCATGTTGGTAGCAGAGGCCATGCCTATGGTATTGGAGTAAAAAAAAGGATTATAATATAGCTTGGCTTTTTGTTCCTTCAAAATTAAAACAAGAACGGTTGTTAAATCTATTTATGGACATTCTTAAACCCTTCCAAGAATGTGGTGATGTTTGGTTCTTTATGAGCATTTTACTATAATTCTACATATTAGAAATACTCTTTTTCCAAAAAATCAACATTCTAAATTAATCTCCCTTTCTTTTCTCTAATGATACACTTGATATAACTATTACTTCCATCCATCTAGTCCTTTGTACACATTTCCCCATGCCTTTGTTTTGTCCACATCCTCTGTGGGTTTTAATAAATCACGCTATTATTACCACACATGAATCATAATCATTTCCTCATGCGCCATAGATATATCACGATTTCTATTTATCCTTTTGATGATCACTTTATTGCACTGCATTAATGTACCATTATCTTCCAAATGTGCCAAATCTTCCATCTTGTCAAAATTTGATTAATGGTCACGAAAAACCTTTACTCTTATTGGGGGAGCGAATTTGAAACTGAAAACTGACTATTATTTTCATTTCCAAATACCATTACATGTCGTCGAACTGATATACTTTGTACAAGATTATTTTCATTTTATATTGTGAATCCTATTGTTTCTAAATTGCAAGATTATGCCCTATTGAACAGTTAACAATGGGTGGGAATTCAGTCTGAAATGAACCCACGTAGCTGCAGGTTTCAAAACAAGCGTGCAACATTTTAATGCAAGCTGAATGGATAGAATATTTTGAACGAATAATTGCACTAGAATTCACTAAGAGTTTGGACAATGGTGTAGTAGTAGTGAGAAAAATACAGGTACAAGTAAATGAAAGTGCAATAGCAGAAGTGATAGGGTTCTCAATGGAAGGAGAAAAGTGGTATGAGATACACACCTCTCTTCAGAACATGACTCTTCTGTTCTTAAATCTTGGCAAAGAATTGATCAGAAAGGGGAAGGGGTATAACCCCAATTCGTTTCCTGAGCCATGGAAGGAGATAACAGAGATTGTCCAGTAGTACATCACCTGTGATGGAAGATACGATGTGGTAAGAGGGTGTCATCTTAACTTATGACATCCCTGAGGCAAAATTTAACTTTGAACCTCCCATATTTTCTTAATTTAGTATTACGTGAGACTACTACTAGATTAAGGAGGTCCAAGGACCAAGCTACAGTTGTAAGTCACCATGGACTTATCAAGCTATTAGTTATAAGAAGCCTTAGCCAAGTCCAACAAACTTGGGAAGATTTCTTTAGAAACCCTGATGATGATCAAGACACTCCTTTAGAAAATGAAACAATTATTGGAACATCTAGGACATTTCAGATAGTGATAAGAAGCCAAAGGGACACAATGAGGAAAATTTAGAAAAAAACCCCATGACAGAACATATTTCGCAAGAGATTGTATATATTGAGAAACCTCAAAAAATTAGCAGAGCGGAGAAGAGGATGGAATTAGTTTTAGCTTCCCTACCTAAGAAAAGGAGGAGGTCTGATAGACTTGTAAAGAAGGGTTAGCCTTCCTTGAACCCTCTTTAGCAGCTAACAAAAGAAAACTTAGCTTAGGATGTATAAAATTTAGATCAGATAGAACATGAAACAACAATAGCCCAAGCATTGGAAGGGCTAGAAATTTTACTAGATACTACATGATCTGGATTTAAACAGGAACACAATGAATTACAGATATAACCATACACACAAAGATGCAACATAAATAATACTTCATTTCATTACTGTAAAATATTGAAATATGCTTACAAACAGAAATGGAAACAAACTAGCTAGGGCGATGGTAGCTTATCTCTGAGAAGAGATGTGGCGGCTACATGCCTCTGAACTGTCTTACAATGAGGCTTTAAGGCCTATTTATTGTTGAGAAACAATGGAAAACCCTAAACATCCAAAAACCTAACCCTAGGAGATGAAGTGCCAAACAATGGACCCCATTTTGGGTAAATTGGTACATCGACTTCCCGGGGTCGTAACTTTGGCATATGATCTCCGTTTGACGTGAAAAATACTTCGTTAGAAAGATCTATCCGAGGACTACAACTTTGGGAAGAGGAACATAGGTCCATTGACGTATGTTGCTCCCAGTTTTCCCAAAAAAACATCATTTGGGGCCTCAAAACGGCTCTGGAAGTTCGGGACCTGAAAAAATGCTAAAAATAGTAAACTGTGCTACAATTAAGGAAACTAAAAAATTGAAAGAAATAATGGTGGGGGTCCAAGTGGAATTTGTGGGTGGCCACCAATATCCACTTGGATCATTCCTCCCCCCTTAGGAAGAAATGGTCCCCATTGCGTTGAGTTCCTCCATGAGATGAGGAAACTTCTACTGAACTTGGTCCCTGGTGAGCCACTTGCCCTGGTGAAGGAGTTGGCCTGCTTTGACAACTCGATACAGTTGGATCTTCTACTAGTGAGTGTGCTTGATCTATGTGGCCATGATTCGATCAGTTGCATCTTGTGCCATGCAATCTAGATTTAACTCTGTGGGTGTGAGTTGTTCTGCAATGTCAGATGTGTCTAGTAATGGTGGAAAGTATGGCCGAAGGCGGTCCACATTGAACATTGGGTGCAGGCCAAGGAATGGGGGAATGCTGAGCTCAAATGCATTATCTCCCACAGCCTTGGTAATTGTGTAAGGACCATAATGGAGTGGTCTGAGTTTCCGATAGGCTCCGGTAAGGTGTTCCTTTTGTAAATGCAACCAGACTTTGTCGCCCTCCTGAAACTTGTGTGGCACTCGATGTTGATCATGTCGCTTCTTGTAATTGGCATTTGATTTCTCCAGAATGTCATGGACCTGCTGGTGGATATGTTGGATGTGCTCAATGAAGCTGTTTGCCTTCTCTATTTCGGACTGGACATGAGTCGAATCTGCCTGAGTAGCTCCAAATGGCATGGCCACATCAATGGGACACAGTGGTTGGAATCCCAAGCCCACCTGAAAAGGGTTGTGGCCAGTCGAGCTGTGGAGAGCTCATTTATAACTGTGCTAAACATAGGGGAGGCTCTCATCCCATGTGCATGGATGCTTTGAGTTGTACATGCTTAGAATGTGTATGCTCATCTTGTTGAAAACCTCTGTATGGCCATTAGTTTGGAGATGGAAGGATGTGGACTTAGTGAGTTTGGTGTCGAGCATCGACCAGAGACTGGACCAAAATGTGTTGAGGAACCTACTGTTCCGATCTAAGATGATAGACTGTGGGATCCCAAAGTGTATCCACACTCATTTAAAGAAGAGTTTAGCAGTGGCTTCTGCTGTGATATTCTTCTTGCAGGCTGCCATAATGGCCATCTTTGAGAACATGTCAATGACCACAAAAACACAGTCATTTCCATTCTTAGTGGAAGGAAATCTTAACATGTAATCCATGGATATGATGCCCAAGGTCGACTAGGGGTAGGCAGCAGGGTATAGAGGCCTTGCTTCTTGATGTTCGGTTTGGCAATGGTGCAGGAAGTGCATGATTTGATGTACTTACCAACATCCTGTCGAAGATTTGGCCAATAGAAATACTTCTGCAGTACTGCCACTGTTTTCTCGACCCCGAAATGCCCCATAGCCCGACTGTAGTGTGCTTCCAAAATCATCTTGGACACTCCATTGAAGGAAGAAAAAGGTGACCTAGGTGGCATAACAGGGCATCTTGGAGGTGAAAATCTGGAACATGCTGACCCTCCAAGAGTTTTTGATATGTGTAGCCGAATTCTGGGTTGCTTTTGTAGATAAGTGGCCACTCATAAGTCTCGTGCCCACAAGAGTTGAGCATGGTGGTTAATGTTATGATCGGTGGTCGATTGAGGCAATCTGCAACATTATTGGTGCTGCCCTTCTTATAATTGATATTCAAATGGAAATGTTACAGGTATGTGGACCATTTCTGATGGCGATCATTCTGCAATTTCCCTTGGGTGTGTATGAACTGCAGGGGCCGGTGGTCTGTGTGGATGACCGTTTCCTTCCCCAAAATGTAATGCTTCCATTGTCAGCAGGCCTGCATAATGGAATACATCTCTTTGTCATAAGTGGGATACTTTTGGATTGTGTCTGAAAGTGTCTCACTGTGATATGCCACTGGATGCCCATGTTGAGTAAGGACTGCCCCAATAACATAGTTAGAGGCATCTATCTTGATCTCAAATGGTTATTGTAAGTCTGGTAATGTGAGCACTGGTGCCGAGTAGAGGTGATGTTTCAACTCTGTGAATGCCTTTTGTTGAGATTCAAACCAAAAGAATTTTGCTTTCGCTCCTCCCTTAGTGACTTGACTCAAGGGCCAAGTGATATGAGAAAATCCCAACATGAACCTGTGGTAGAAGTTGGTAAGACCCAGAAAGCTACGAAGCCCTATCAGAGTGGTTGGAGATGGCCAATCCTGAATGACTTGGATCTTGGCTGGATCCACATGCACCCCCTGTTCATCAATAATGTATCCTAGATACTAAACCTGGATCATGCCAAAAGTGCATTTCTCCAAATTGGCACATAACTTGTGTTGCCACAGTGTTTGGAGAACCTGCCGGATGTGGTGGAGGTGTTCTTCCCAACTCTAGCTGTAGATAAGGATGTCATCCAAGTATACCACTACAAATGAGTTGGTGAATGGCCACAAGATGTCATCCATTAGCCACATGAAGGTTGCAGGAGCATTTTTCAACCCAAAAGGCATAACCAACCATTCAAAAAGTCCCCCCTTAGCTTTGAAGGCAGTCTTCCACACATCAGAGGGTTCGATTGGTACTTGGTGAGACCCTGACTTCAAATCGATTTTTCTGAAATATTTTCCCCCCTTCAGTTGGTCTAGGAGGTCACCAATCCGTGGGATCGGGTACCTATTCTAGACAGTGATCTTGTTCAATGCTTAACAGTCAATACAGAGTCTCTAAGTCCCATCCTTCTTTTGTACCAACACGATCGGGCTCCCATAGGGCGATGAACTCGGATGGATGTGACCTTTTTGCAGCAGATCTTGAATTTTCCTCTTTATTTCATCATTCTCCGGAATAGAGCGCCGATAGATTGGTCCATTGGGTAGCAGTGCACCTGGGGTCAGATTGATGGAGTGGTTGACCTGACAGTGCAGAGGAACCCCTGCGGGGGAGATGAAGATGTCCTCATACTCCTCCATGACCTTGTCCATCTGTAATTATCGTGCGGTGGGGACCTATCTGGAGGTTATGGCCACCGTCTTCTTCTTTCCTTGAGGGCGTATCATCAGGAAAACAAAGTTCCCGGTTTTGGAAATGAGCTTACTGCATTGTTTTGTAGTAACCAAAGAGATGGTGGTAGGTGGTGCTACCTCCGGTATCCTGTACAAATTATTTCCCAAAGTAACAATAACAACATGAGGCCTTGATTCATACATAGCATGTCGCTTCCACAAGTATGGTTGGTGTAATAATACATCAAAAACATCAAGGGGAGCAACGTCACACAATACCTCATCTGTGAAGGGCTTGATGTTGTATGGAAGGCGACACTATTGGCTCACACGAAGATCCCGTCCTTGGTGAAGCCACATGATGGTGTATGGTTGTGGATGTGTTGTGGTCGGTAAGCCCAGTCGCTTCATGACCTCTGCTGAAATGAGGTTCTTTTGGCTCCTGTTGTCGACAATGAACTGTAGCAAGGAGGCCTTTACCCACATATGGGAGTGGAAGAGGTGCTTCTCCTCCTTTGGATCTTCGGGTTCCTCCCTTTGGATCTTCGTGGTGACAATGGTGGCATTGGGATCTGCATCGATAATCTTCTTCCCTTTATCATTCCCCCTATCAGGTTTTGACTCAGATTCAAAACATGCATCTGATTTTGAAACCTTTAGCTCGGCCATGAGTGACTCTTTGGCCTGACACTCACTTGTGTTGTGAGTGGAGCTCTTATGGAACTCACACCACTTTCCTGTGTTCTTTTTTGGCTTTGCAGTGTTGTTCTTTGCTTGTGACTTTGGCGGGTTGTATTGGGTCGCCCCACCTTGGATTTGTCCTTTGTTCTGCGGTTTGGGGGCACCTTTCCCTTGTTTCAGATTTGCAGATCCAAAGTCCCGCTTCTTCTGTTTAAACTTTTTCTTGATCTTGACGACATATTAGTATGTCGTGCCAAGCGAGGAGATGTTTAGGAATTCTATTTTGTCCTAGATGTACCTATGTAGGCAGCCACGGTATTTGAGTACCAAATGCTGCTCTGAATCCTTGATACCCAAATTTGTGCGAAGGGTATGGAAAATATTGGTAAACTCCAGCACATCTTGGTCCCTTCCCTGCCACAGCATGGTCCACTTTATGTATTGATCCTCATAGCTTCCGACAGGGTAGTACTACTCCTTGATGGGAGCCCAGAATGAATTCCAAGTGGGTGTGCTAAAAATAGTGAGGCCATACTTTCATCTTTCTACTCATAGTAGGGTTCCCACCAGTCCTTGACGTGGGGGGCAACTTTGAGAAGAGCGAAAGTAATCTTTTCTCGGCCGGAAAAATCATGAACAAAAAATACCATTCTAACAGATTTAACCATTTATCTACAACGTCTACATCTATCTGACCCTCAAATATGGGAATGTCAAAGTTAACCGGTACCTTAAAGGGTGTGGCGCTTCTAAAGTAGCTACTAGAAGTAGATGTCTCGCCCTTGGGTAGCCACTGAAGGATCTAGGAAAAGTTGTCCATCATCGCGTTCCTTTGTCACTCGAGGGCCTCTTCGAGCAAGATTTTGATAGGATCTCTTGCCCCCTCATCTTTCTTTTCGTTTGCCATGGGAAGCTGTCGGGATTTGTGAGGCTGATCTTGCAAGGGTTTGACCAGTTCAAGCCCAAACTCCTTATATCCTGACCTTGTTGGGGACATGAAAAGAAAGACAGAGAAAGCACAGACCGCTCTGATACCACTAATGTATATTTAAATAGGAATGCAACAAATTACAGATATAACCATACACACAAAGATGTAGCATAAATAATACTTCATTTCATTACTGTAAAATACTGAAATATTCTTACAAACAAAAATGGAAATAAACTAGCTAGGGCGATGGTAACTTATCTCTGAGAAGAGATGTGGCAGCTACACACCTCTGAACTATCTTACAATGAGGCTTGAAGGCCTATTTATTGTTGAGAAAAAATGGAAAACCTTAAACATCCAAAAACCTAACCCTAGGAGATGAAACGCCAAACTATGGGCCCCGTTTTGGGTAAATTGGTACATCAACTTCTTGGGGTCATAACTTTGGCATATGATCTCTGTTTGATGCACACAATACCTTATTAGAAAGATCTATCCGAGGAATACAACTTTGGGAAGAGAAACATCAATTCATGGACTCATGTTTCTCCTAGTTTTCCCAAAAAAACGTCGTTTAGGGTCTCAAAACATATCTAGAAGTTCAGGACCCGAAAAAATGCTAAAAATAGTAAACTATGCTACAATTAAGGAAACTGAAAAATGAAAGAAACAATGGTGGGGATCTAAGTGGAATTGGTGGGTGGCCACCAATATCAACCTGGATCACTACAAATTTTTGAAAACTTGTGACCGCTTCAATAGAAGAACTTGCAGTCCATCTTGATAGTCCTCTTGAATAGGGAACTTTTTCAAATTCGTCAGTTGTAACTTCTTCGGTTGATTCTGCAACCACTATTATCCTAGATTCAGATAATGATCCTAAAGTTGTTTCACCCCAAGGGTGTTCTAAAGACTGTTGATACTTTATTAGAGCCTTCCTCTCCGGAGGGAATGACTCCACAACCTTTTGAAAATTTTATTGATGAAGAACAAGATGTTAGCATTGGATTTTTAGCCGAGCCTCAGATTAATTTTTCTAAGGACCTCCTGGAGTCTGGTACTAATATAACGACAAGGGAAGTTGACAACTTACCAACAACCAAACCCACTCAAGAAACTATTCCTAAGGAAGCCGAAATAGTAGTTGATGTTTCCTCCCCAATAACCGTGGTTACCAGTCCTGTACATATAATCACAGGCACTGAAGTTGGGAGAAAGAAAGGAAAAGGAAAACTCCAGAAGAAAATTGATAAGTTAAAAGGAGAAAACAAGAAACTACAAAGGAAAGTACAAAAGCTAAAGAATTGGTTATGAGGTAGCAAGCAGTTTCATAGAGACCATGTCAAGAGACCTAAAAATAAGTAGGAAACTCAGGAAATGGGAGTTTAGACTGATGTTATATCTATCCTTAATGAAGCCAACACTTAGACAAACCTTGTTCCTATTGTTGCTAAAGAAGGAACACAGACTGATCCTGAGGTACAAGCAATGGACATTCCTCCTCCCCTTGTTGAAGTAGGAATTTAGACCGATCTGCCACTTACTTTTATGACAAAGTGGTACAGAGTGAAGAGGTGCCTCCCTATACTCCCCTAATTGTAGAAGCCTCCATTTGAGTTCTACATAAAACTATCAAGGAACAACAACAGTGTTGGGTTGTGTTATATTCTTTCCATGACTAGCCCACCTATATTAGTTTGGGCGGACCTACTTATGGCTTTGTGCATGGTTTTCACACATGGTTTTGGATGCGATGGTTTTCGGTCCATGGTTTTGGATGCGATGGTTTTCGGTATATGTTATTGGATGCTTCAACATGTATAAAAATGTATTGTAACATTGAAAGGAACATAATGAAAAATCAATCTGGTAGTCCCGGTTTTGGGATCCAGGGGAAAATCTCTGTGTATATGTGTTATTTTTCGCAATGTTTATTTCTTGTGTTTTAGAATTCATATGTAGGTAATTTCTGTATGGGGTTAAAACCTACATTTGGTATCAAAGTTGTTTTGGCTTCTAGGGGATGTATTTTTTGCTTAGGGGTTTCGCTCGGGCTTGTGGTAGACCCTGTTCAGTGGGAGATCTGTGGGATCGATTCTGATGGTGAAAGAAGATGAAAAGCAGTGGAAAGATAGAGATCAAGAAATTTAATGGTCAGAGTTTTGAGTTGTGGAAACTGAAGATGGAGGATCCATTGGTGGATAAATATTCGTGGATCATGGTAGATCCGGGTACTAAACCAACGGGAGTGTCCAATGAAGAATGGAAGAAGTTTGATCAGAAGGAAAAGAGAACAATATGATTGTGTGTCTCAGATTTAGTATTGCTGAATGTATCAGGGGAAGCTACAACTAAGGATTTATGGGACAAGTTAGGGACTTTGTACCAATCTAAGTCTCTGGTAAATAAACCGTTCCTATGGAAAAAACTGTATAACCCGAGGATGAAAGATGGAGACTCGGTGATAGAGCATCTGAACCTATTTAATATTGTGGTAAGTCAGTTATTATCTGTTGATATTAAAATTTTAGATGAAGATAAGTGCATCAGTTTGTTGTGTTCTCTACCAGATTCGTGGGATAGTCTAGTTATTGCAATAGGTAGCAATGCAACTACCTTGCAGTTTGATGAAATAGTCTCATCCTTGCTGACAGAGGAGATGAGATGGAAAAATATGGAGAGATAGAGTGGTGGTGCTTTGTCTGTATGAGGACGATCTCAGAACAAAAACAAAAATAAGTCACTGAGTGGGAGATCTAAATCTCCAGGAAAACCTGTAAAGGTGGTGTGCTGGAAATGCGGAAAGGAAGGGCACTACAAAAGGGACTGTAAATCTAAAGCTCCTGACAAAGGAAAGGGATCTAATGATGCTCCTTCCGTAGAGGCAAAAACCACCTCAGATGAAGGTGGGGATGTGTACTTTTCTTCCTCAAGTACACATGTAGATCATGAGGCATGGTTGATTAACTCAGGTGCATCCTTTCACTTCACTCCCCATAGAGAGTGGTTCTGCGAGTATGAGAAATATGATGGTGGTGATGTATTCTTAGGGAATGACAGGAAGGCTAAAATCGTTGGTTGCAAAAAAGTAAAGTTGAAGTTGCAACATGGAAGGGTTAGAACACTTCCAGGTGTTCTGCATATTCCTGCATTGGCCAGAAATCTAATTTCCGTAAGCAAGTTGGATGATGCAGGTGTAAAAATAGTGTTCGAGAAGGATACCTGCAAGATGGTTCGGGGAGCACTGGTATTGATGTGGGGAGTTTGGTTTGGAACTCTGTACAAGCTGCAAGGTAGCATTGTTGTTGATGGGTGCAACAATTCTGTGGTTCTTGAAAGTGGAGCAGAAAAACTAGTGGTCTCTGGAGAGAAGACCATGCTATGGCATCAAAGGCTTGGACATATTGGAGAGAAGGGCCTTCAAATACTTCATGGTAAAGGTATGGTGGAAGGTATGAGTAATAGCTCTCTAGATTTTTATTTATGTGAAAATTGTGCATATGGGAAGCAGAATCGGGTGAGTTTCCCCTCTAGTGGTAAGAGGGCGAAACAAATATTAGAGCTTGTGCATAGTGATGTGTTTGGACCTGTGAAGGTTCCATCATTGGGTAATTCTATGCACTATGTATCATTTATAGATGACTTCTCAAGGAATACATGGATATATTTCCTCAAGAATAAATCTGAAGTCTTTGATAGGTTTAAAGAATTTAAGGCTCTGGTAAAAAACTAGATAGAAAAGAAGATAAAGGTGTTGAGGACAGATAACGGCGGAGAGTTTTATAGCAAGGAATTTGAAGAATTCTATAAGAAGTGTGGTATAGCACAAAAAAAGACTACTGCATACACACCTGAGCAAAATAGAGTTGCAGAAAGAATGAACAAGACGTTGATGGAAAGGGCAAGAAGCATGCTCAGTGGTGCTGGGTTAGGACAAGAATTCTGGGCAGAGGTGGTGTAGACAACATGTTACCTGGTCAACAGATCACCTTCATCAACGTTGGAGGATAAGACTCCACAAGAGGTATGGATTGGTAAGAAACCCTCTCTTTCACATCTGAGGATATTTGGACGTGATGCATATGTACATGTTCCAAAGGAGAAAAGAATCAAGTTGGATAGTACATCTGAAAAGTGAATCTTTATTGGGTATAAGGATGGTTTAAAGGGTTATAAGCTTTGGAACCCAATAACAAGGAAGGTTGTGTACAGCCGAGATGTGGTGTTCAGAGAGGTGAAATATGTTATTAAACATGAAGTCCCATCAAAGGAACTTGAGAAGATAGAGTTTGAGCTAAAGGAGGAAGAACCAGACTCTACAGCAGAGGAGGAATCAGAAGATGAAGAGCCACAAACTCCAGGTGTGAGAAGATCAATTCGAGAAAGAAGGCATCCATAAAGGTATAGTCCATCTACTTTCTATTCAAATTTTGCTTTATCTATTACTGATGATGATCCCTGAATTGTGAAGGGAACTGTAGATTCAGAGGATGGAAAACTCTGGAAAGAAGCCATGGTTGATGAAATGACATCTTTGAACAAAAATGAGGCTTGGGATCTGGTGTAGTTGCTAGCTGGAAGGAAACCCATTGGAAACAAATGGGTGTTCAAGAAGAAGACAAATGCAGAAGGCAAGGTGGAGAAATAAAAAGCTCAGTTGGTAGCAAAAGGTTATTCCTAGGTGTCGGGAATTGATTTTGGTGATATTTTTTTCTCCTATTGCCAAGGTAGCTTCGATTAGATTACTTCTATCTGTTGCTGTTGCTTTTGATTTTGAGGTAGAACAGATGGATGTGAAGATATCATTTCTTCATGGGGATCTGGAAGAGGAGATCTACATGAAGAAACCTAAAGGTTTTGCAGTGAAGGGTAAGAAAGAACTGGTATGCAAGTTAAAAAAGTCTTTGTATGGGTTAAAATAGTCACCAAGGATGTGGTATCAGAAATTTGATACATTTATACGGGGACTTGGCTTCACCAGAAGCAAAGCAGATCACTGTGTGTATTTTAAATTAATTGGTGATCGTGTTATTTATCTGGTCTTGTATGTGGATGATATCTTGCTAGTTGGAAATGACAAAGAAATTATCGAGGATTTGAAGACCCAATTGTCCTCCAAATTCGACATGAAAGATCTTGGTGCTGCAAACTATATTTTTGGCATGGAAATTAAAAGAGATTGGGCAAAGAGGAAGCTTTGGTTAAATAAGAGGGCGTATGTCGAGACAATACTGTAAAGGTTTAATATGCAGGATAGTAAATGAGTGAAGGTTCCTATTCCTATAGGTGTGAAGTTATCTGCTGAATAGTGTCGCAAGACACAAGAAGAGGAAGAGGAAATTTCTCGTGTTTCATATGCAAGTGCAATCAGTAGCTTGATGTATGAAATGGTCTGTACTAGACCAGACATTGAACATGTAGTGGGAGTATTGAGTAGGTTTATGTCAAAACCAAGAAAGGAGCATTGGACAACAGTGAAGCAGGTTTTCAAGTATTTGTGTGGCACTATTGATTATGGTTTGTGCTACCAAGGAAGACCGGGATTAGACTGAGTGTTGGATATTTGTGGCTTTGTTGATGCAGACTGGGCTAGAGATCTAGATCAGAGAAGATCTACAAGTGGGTATGTGTTTAACCTATTTGGAGGTGCAGTCAGTTGGATGAGTAAGAAACAATCTGTAGTGGCACTATCAACTACAAAGGCGGAATACATGACAACCACTCATGCAAGAAAGGAAGCAGTTTGGTTGCAGAGATTATGTTCAAGTATGGGGTTAGTACAAGGAGCTATAAGGATAGGCTGTGACAGCCAAAGTGCAATTTTCTTGGCAAAGAACCCTGCTTATCACTCAAAGACAAAACACATTGATGTTCAATATCACTTTGTGAGGGATATGATAGAAGACAAAAAGGTGTTGCTGGTAAAGGTGGACACTTTGAAGAATACTGCAGATGCATTGATAAAATATGTGAGCTTTTAGAAGTTCTCTTGTTGTAGAGAAACAATGGGCATTGTAGGGCTGGATAAATGACTAAGCTCTCTTGTGGCCCCTTGTGGAAAGAAAACAACAAGTGGGAGAATGTTGGGTTGTGTTATATTCTTTCCACGACTAGCCCACGTAGTTAATAGGGAGGTTAGAGGGGGGGCGGAGCCCCCACTTTGTTGCACTGATTGCACAGCGGGTGGAGGGTAGCCCCCCTCTATGGGGTCCAAGGCAGCGCCCTGGGGAAATTTTTTTTGGACCCTATATTAGGTTGGGCAGATCTACCTATGGTTTTGTGCATGGTTTTCACACATGGTTTTGGACGTGATGGTTTTCGGTTATTGGATGCTTCCGCATGTATAAATATGTATTGTAACATTGAAAATAACATAATGAAAAATCAATATGGTAGTCCTAGTTTTGGGATCTAGGGGAAAATCTCTGTGTATATGTGTTTTATGTGTTATTCTCTCGCATTGTTTATTTTTTGTGTTTTAGAATTTGTATGCAGGTAATTTCTATACGGGGTTAAAACCTACAAACACACCATAGCAAGATATCAAGGAGAAGTAGTGCCCTGGAGGGAACATCAAGAGCTACTCCAACGATTTAAAGCATTGACAACAACAAAAGATGAGACCTATGCACAACTAAGAGCATCTCAAAAGAAGGTCCAAAATTTAAAGGATTGCCTCAAGAAAGCTGCAGACCAAACAAAGGAAATTTTCTCTATTTACTTAGATTCCTTAGCATGTAGGACCTCAACCCGAAATTATTCTTTATACTTGCTCGAGCAATATTTGTTGCTTAAACTAAAAGCAATACAATCTGGACAACCATACGAGTTTAGGAATGTACTGGATTTGATTTTTATTTTTCGAAAACAAGATGAGTATACACAGTACTTTCTGTGCGAGATGTATATGCATAACTTCTTTTTAGAAGAATAGGTAGAAGAAAATATTGTCCCTTTCATCAGAGATATTAAATTTCAAGGTTTTATATAATTTTCTAGAAACCAAGTTAAGTGGGCAAAGGCTTACCATACTTTCAAAAGATGAGAACATGGCCTTGGCCTTTGGGTTAGAGGGGAACCTAAAAACCCCTTTCACACACAAATTCACCATAGAATTTTCATACAAAAACTTGGTGTTGCCTGTGCACTTGTACAAACCCAATATGACGTCTTGCACTCAAGAATGGAATATTTGGAAGACATCAGAGAAGAGGCCCTTCGTGGAGCTAAGGAAAGACAGAAGGCATCACCAAATGAAGTCAATAACAAATAACCTTTTGGTTGTCATAACTTTCAGTATGCTATGGCTAGAATAGAAGATTATCTTCACTTGGTGTTGGAAAGAGGTAGCCACTGGATAAGATGCAAGTATCAGTGCCTCATGATCTGGTGTCCCCAATCATTTTATAAATCTGATCTTGACTTATTAGAAGAAACTTATGAAGCTTACTCCTTTATTGTCCTGCATGTTAACCATTTATTTGCATGAGGTCGTGTAAAAAAGGTCAGTTGGGGGGTGATGTTGGCTTGATATTTGTCATATTTTCCTTGCCCTATTTCTCAAAGTTCATATAGTTTCTAAAGTATTTTGTGAATTTAAATCATGTTAATGAGTAGAGTAGGGATTTTAGTAGTATTCTATATGTATTTATCATCTTATTATTTTCTGAATGAATTTAAGTAATAAAACACTATTTCTAACAAATAGATCCATGATATTGACAAGAATCTATTGGCTCATTGATATTTGTTGTTGTTTCCTAGAATGTTCAAAGAATACCGCGTAAGACTCAAACTGTTACACCCTGTTTGGAATGAGTTAGTTGAGGACGACTTATGGAATTGGCTTCTCGGATGTATTAAGATCATTGCAACTTAAAATAGAAATCCTAAAAATATTCAAATTCTCAAGATCACTCATTATTAAAAATAGATTCTCCAATATTTATCCTCTGTGGTTACGATATAAAAACTGGTGTTGAACCTCGAAAGGGGTCATTCGAATTATAATATTATTTTTGATACAAACTCTTACTTGTGATTAGTTTGCAACTGGTTTCTCTGCAATTTGAATGGAAGCATTTATTATTCAAAATTAGTCTACTTTGCTGATTTTAATCTAAGGTAGTTTGATTCCGCATTTGGGCCCGATCTTGGGACAATTATGTCTTCTTTTGTACCACTAAAATTGGCGTTTGATTTCTCTGTTCCATCTATTTCCATTGTGTAATGGTTTTAATTTCTTGCTATTGATTCATTAAATTGAATGCTTTGTCTTGAATCAAGTTTATTGGAATTTTCTATGGTTAATTCATTAAGAAGAAGTATTATTTTCTTTCATTTCCTGTAGAATTATCATAGATTTCTATTTCATTTGATCAATCGTTGTTAGTTAGTATGATTGTGTAGTGTTATCTTTTTACTCTGTAGTATTTGTTACCTAAGAAACAACTTGTTGTTCAATATTTTTTCTTTTGATGTTTCCTTCACAGATATGTAAAAGTTAATAATTTGAATAGTTTCGATAATTGGGGATTGCATTTTGAATTGATTCCTTTAATATTGTAGTCTTTCTTTTCCATAAGACGATAGAAACTAGTCATAATTGAATTCCTCTTGCACAAACAATGTTGATAACCTTGAAATAATAGAACAAAACCTCAGATTGATAGATTAATGTGTATCATACTAGTTGGTCCTTTTTAGGAGCAATTAATTGGCTCAACAACTGTGTTGACCTCTACTTGCTTTTCGTGAGCTCTGGCAAGTCTTTTCTGTGACTAAATGATCCTGTCATTATCTTCTTTGCAACTTTTGATCTCTGCCTTTAGAATTCTCAATGTGTCCTTTAGATCAGGAGAGTACTCATCTCCTTGATGCTTAGTTGAACTATAAGGAGATTCACGTGAACTATAATCCACCCTTCTTAGTCGTCATCTCTAATCTTCTACTTCCTGCAAACATGTCATGTTAGATGAACGAAATATAAACATAATCAAAATCATACCATATTGAAGTTTAGGGGAGGCTATCTCGTTCGCATAAATCAATCTAGATTAGCACGATATATATATCTATATATATATATATATATATATATATATATATATATATATATATATATATATATATATATATATATATATAATGACATCAACATATCAATCATCTCAACATCAACATCACCAACGCCATCACTTACCAACATCATCATGATGACACAAGACTACAATAATGACCATCACAATGCATGCATAACAAACATATTGAAAACTAAGATGCATGCATAAAAATCAGACCTAGCCCATCCAGTCCAAGTGTTTGAACCTAGAAGCTTTGATACCAATTGGTAACCATCCCTCCCACATTTACCCAATTTCACAAGCTCCCTATGGTAAACATGAGACGAGTGTCACTATGACATGACCTGGCTTCTAAGTTACAGTTAAGGAAGTGGGGCCTACAAACTAAACACATACTGACATCCTATAGGGGCTACAAATCACTCAGGATTTGAATAATAACCCTATGTGATCAATCCTTGACCTAGAACTCTTTTTATCCCACCTAGCACCCAAAACGCAAAATAACAAGGAAAGGGTGTGGTTATAGGCCTCCAACCACACACACAAGCCTCCTTCCATGGGGTTATGGCCTAAATATTCCAGATCTGTGCATGTGGTCCTGAGATCTGTGGGTCCTTTTCACGCAGCCTCCAAACCACTGCCCAAAATTTCTTGTAACTTTTCAGAATGTAATAAAAGATAATGAAAAAAACATCCAATGAAAACTCAAGCAAGAACTTGACCCAAATATGCCTAATCCATAACCGACATTTCATCGAACATATGGAAAACATGTAAGCTACAGGTCATGAATGCATATCTGATCATAAAGTGATAATATTCATATGAGAATCACCAAGAAGGCTCTAAACCTTCTCTAGATAGCTACACCAACACTTGTTAGTCCATATATTTATCAACCATTTAGTAACTAAAAAAATCATGACTAGAGCTATAGGTAGCATACATCATAAAATTAGAAAATAACCAACATAAAAACCATCACCAATCAACCATAATGTCGACAACATAATTACTACAAGTATCCATAAACCACAGTAGGAAAATAACTCTTATTAATATATGAAAATACCAACAAAGTCGGGGAATTCCTCGTACCACCCATGTGCCCTATTCCAAGCATGAATGTGGGATCACATGGAATAAACCAAAACAAAACCAAACTAGGGCTTCCAGAGGCCAAACTACCTCAACCCTCATCCACAGTGTTTCCAACTCTACAATATGGAAGTCACTAACATCAACCAGATCGGTCTCTACCCAAGCTGTCTAAGGCTTCAGGAACTAGTAACTCAACGCACAACCTTCCAGGCATCCAGATTGTTTGTTCCAACCATGGCTCTAGGGACTAGGAACCAAACCCACCAAGGGCTCCAGACTGTTTGTCCCAACGAATGGCTCTAGGAACTAGTAACTCAACCCAAGTTGTTCTAGGGCTTCTAGAGCATTTGTTCTAACCCATAGCCATAGGGAACTTGAGCACCAATTAGAAAAACAAGTGGAACAAACCCACATCACCATGGCTATCTAAGAAATGACATGAAAAGGCTAAAACCATAGTCACTCTAGGAAAATCTCCATGTCAACGAAAACACATAAACAAAAAATCACATGCAAATACCATGCATCCAAAAATTAGCAAGGAAATCAAACATGCAACCTGTTACCTACAAAGAAATCCAACTGTTTCCTTGTGCTTCCCTACTTTCCTTTTGCCTTCTTTCTCTAATCTAAGTGATTTCCCAAGTGCTCCAAGATTTCTCTGAGTGTGCAAGGGTATGAGAGAGCAAAGTTAAATTGACAAAAAGCTACAAATTAATTCTCATAAGCCTTTTTATCATTAAGGCCTCTATTTTCTTCATTTTCTTTCATTTTTCTCTAATTTCCCTTGCCTGTAAATCTATGTCTCTTTGCCTTCCTTTTCTCCTATTTTCCTTTATTTTCATAATCAAAATTCCATTTATTTCCTCTTTGCATTTTCTAATTCCATAGCCATTAATTAATTAGAAGTGATGCCCATCACTATGTTTTTGCCAACATTCAGGTTGGAATATGTGTCCCATGAACTTGGTCTTATTTTATTGACATGGAAGTTCAACTAGGAGTTGTCACACTACAACCCTTGCACATAAGGTAGGCCACCAAATCCCCTACACTATAAACTAAGGAAAACCATGCATTCACACAAAAAAGAAAACTTCACACTAGCTAGAAATTAAAAGTTCACTCCAATTGGAAAAGTAAAGCTACATGCACACTTGTAATGGAAATTAAATAAAATCCATAGTACAAGATGGTAACATGAATCTACTTACAAATGAACAATAAAGAAATCTTGTCACAAGATCACACCCTTAGTGGGCTCCTACTAAAGGTTGGCCTATGCCTCTACTCTTTCTACTCGCTCAACATAGGCATGCTATTAAGCTCCAAGATTCATACAAGATACCAAAATAGAGTACAAGAGCTCAAGTAATCATACACAAAATGACATTGATATATTATGCAAGAAAAAATATCAATGTCTCCATTGTCTTGAGCTTCTAAGCAGTTACATATATATACAAAACTTAGAGGTTCTACAATTAAACATATAAAAGTATGCTTCGTTGAAACAAATAGAAATTTGTTAACAATTATCCACTGGTTTTGGTCATTGTCCAATTGTATTCGACTATTCTCTACCTCCAATGTGTATACTTTGCTCGATAGTCTTGTAAATTCTTGGAAGTAGTCATATCAAGTGGATCAAATTGTATATTGGTTGGAGTTGCATACAAGCTTTGGTTACAACCATGTGAGATACTAATTGTGGGTTGGAGTATTAGAGGTGTCCAGTGTATTATAAAACATCAACGCTTTAAAACTATAACAAACTATGTTTATGACAATTTTATGTGCACACATGGTTGAACCAATAGGCCAAAATCTTCGAGATTCTATGCACAACTTAGTCCTGTCCATATAAATTTACAAACTTGATTCCTATAGTTTTAGATTGCATCCACATCGCATTCATACTTAATCATAGTGGAAATACCATCACATCAAAAAGAGATCGTGAAAGTTGCTCTGCCAACACATAGTCATGATATATAGAACCAAAAACCATCTTGTAGATAAGGAATCTTGAATGTTGATTAGTCATTATAATGCATGCACCCCATTTAACCATACACACCTAAATACTCTTTTAACAATTCTTTTAACCTTTAATTCAAATGAAGGAGATAAAGCACTTAATAATCAAATAAACACATATATATCTTTAGCTATAAATAACGAGTTTTTATGTGGTAAAGGGAAAAATATGGAATATATATATATATGAAAAATGAATGTTCCAGTAAGAAAAACACTACCATATGGAGGACTTATCAATTATTATTGATAGATTGGATTGTTCCATCTTATATGTATACAGACTTCTAATTATGAATTGTTTTTGTTATTTAAATATGTATTATTTTTAAAATTTTAAAGATTATAATTTTTATTCTCCACAGGTCTAGTTTTATTTACCAAAGTAATACTATTATGTAAAATATAATGAGGTTCTTGGTTTGATTCTCTATTTATTTGTGTATATATTATGAAATTTGACCTATAATAACGACATAATTGACCTTATATGACATGAATATGACATTGACCTAATTATCGATTCCATTAATCATCAATAATTTTTGTATAATCTTTAACCAATTTTTTTTATTAAAAATAAATGTTGGAAACAATGTATAATACTAAGAGGGGGGGGGGTGAATCAGTATTAAGGCTAATTTAAAATTTTATGCTAATTTATCATTTCACATTCAAACTTGGCATTCATTCATGTGATAATCAATCAACATATCATTTGCAGCAACATAAATAACACATGGACACACACATCATGAGTAGTAAACACATGAGACACAAAGGTTTAACGTGTAAACCCTTATGGGAGAAAAACCACCAAATCTTGTTTGCATTATGATGTAAATAAGAGCTCCTACTCTATTACATCAATTTGTTCTTGAGGCACCACTCACAGGAAGCACCAACTCCCTTTGATTTTTTGCTAGCACCCACTAGTAGGAAGTACCAAATCAATTCTTCTGTAGACACTTGATTAGCTTAGCAAAAGCACCAACTTCTTGGATTTGTTGCAAACATGAAATTGCAGCTCCTTGTATTTGTGTAAGGACCAACTTGTAGGAGGCACCAACCCCCAAGATTTCTTCAAGTATCCACTAGATGGAAGCACCAAATCCTTGGTTTGTAGGCTCCAACCCACTCTCAACAAGGAACTAGATATCCATTGTAAATGACAACCACTCTACCTATTATCAACTCTTTGTTCTCCTTTGCAACCTTCTCTTTATACAACCCACGCAACACTTTGTTTTCTACTCACTCTGCAAAAACACATTGTTCTCAACCCTTTTCTCTTAGCCACATATACTCAGCACTCGACCTCTTCTATTCCACAGGCTCTGTCGGCCTCTCATTAGGCACACTCTTGGCATCACTCTATAGAATAGACACACTTGACCATCTCTTAGTAGTGCTCGCCTCAAATCTCTCCACTTAGATCACTCACAACAATGTTGCTTCCCCCACACTTTGCTCAATCACAATCCTGGGTTTTGTTCCTCTATGCACACTAGTCAATATTGTCTTTGTTGTCCTCTATTATGCCTGAAAGCATACTCGATCATGGCTACCCATACTGCATAGGAAAATTCTTCTTACTTAATATTATAACTGCAACAAGGCTTGCCATTCTACCGTTCCATTAAATGGCTTGGCAACTGGAGCTTAATTGATCTCTGAGAATGGGCTTCGTTCACTCAACCACTACAACTGCATAAAAATCATGAAGTGCACACTTGATCATTTCTCCTTGCTGAGAATAAATTATCAGTCAAGTTTCACACTATAGCAAGGCTCCCCATGCTAATTAATTTCCTATAGAGATCACTATGTAATGCAGGCATGGCTTTCTGAGCTTTGGTCAAATCCTTGAGCTATTTTCTTCTTGCCATGAAATCCACTTAGGTATGGTGATTATGCACCTAGTCATATTTTCATTTCAATTCTTCTTAGCATGTAGGATGTTGGCATTATGACAAATGTGTTGTCTTTGATGGCAACCTACTTAATTAAGATGTCAATGTGATTGTAGCAGGATGAGTATTCAGGCCAGTATAGATGTGAAAGAAAGATTGGACAAAGGAATATCAATTCAAAGATAGAGGAATGATAAATATGAAGTTGGAGGAAATATACACGGGTCATGTGAAGCAAAGTTGTGTACATATGTAGGTTTGGTGAAGAAAAGTCACGTACAATTTATGCACCATAGTACTCTCGATACCAGGGGTATTTACCATGGTATTGGCCCATAGTAATGAACTCGACATTGAATATTTGATCCCGTCAAAGAAAAACATCAACATAACTACGAAATTGGCCTAAGGTATTAGCTATGGCCTAAGCGATATAAGGAGATGGAGATCAAAGTACTAGGTGTGCATGATATGGGTTATTGGTGAATTTTTTGATCTAAAAATAGTGTGCACCCGCGAGTGTGATGATGGATCAGATCTTATAGATCTAAAAAGACTACACATTGAATAATATGCTTATGGGTTGATAGATTTGTGATGATGATGTTATGATGTTTGTCTTTTACAATGTGTGTCAATATTTGGGTTTGATTGATGATCTATTGTGGAGTTGTTGATGGTGTTGGACTTGCTAACATGTTAGGGGATCTCCTCGGTAAGAAGTCCCAATTAGACCTCAGACCGTTTGGTGTGGGAGTCCCAACAGTGGGTCGTACGGTAATGCCTTGGCCGCGGTTTTGCACAGAGGAAAGTAAGATGTCCCCGTTGGTAGCAAGGATGTGACATATGCAGTAAGTCAAGGAAGGTGCATGAGCATTCTAACACACGAAGGGTGAGGTGAGTGCGCCACTTGGAAAACTGTGATACTACGGAGTTAAGAAGGGAACACATGATCAAAGATGCATCACAACATGGAAGGCAAGTAAGCTAGCAATCCAAAGTGATGGTTAAACCAACAACACATTTCATAAAGATTCATACATACATATATATAAATAGACACACATGCATGCGTAAGAAAACAAATACATATATCATTTAGAGTACTCAAGATAGCTGGAATATAATACAACATATGCATGAAACGTGTTGGCTCTGTTATATTAAGAAGTGTGAGTTCCAGTCATATAATACATCCATGTCCAACCACTATTTCCGACAGCAGAACATTATAGCCACAATCGCCTACTACTCCAAAGAGATATACTAGCTTTGCGTAGTGGAGAAGCCAAGGTTCATTACAATACTGTCCAAGCTCTCTCTAAGATAGTCTTATCGGAAGCTTGGTTGACCAAAAGCCTCTACAATGAGTTATGAGGGATTATTTATAGCAAAGGGTGGGGTGGCCCTTGACATTCTTCTTTGTGACAGTTCATCTGCCCTCATGACCCTTCATCTACTCTATGACTGTTACATCCAACTATTGACACTTGAACTTACACTTGACAATACATTACATTATAATGCACATGTACCCATGTGAGACAAAATGGCCTGAGAAAGCCATGCAAGATATTACTATGACTTGAACAACTCTTGGAAGACTAGCTCTTCAACATCCTCACGGTGGTCGACAGTAGCGAACTGATGCCAAGCTCAGTAGTCCGTGATGGTGTCCGTGTACTCTAAGGTGACATCATTATGGAAACAAACTCTTGCCTCCATAGTGTCCGGGTACACTACTCGGGCTCCTCTATCCAACTTGTCTGATAGCATGCACATCATTGTGACTCTTGAGTGCGGTCGAACCAGCAACATACTTGTGCATGGTGTCTGCATTGATTGAAAAGTCTAGGCTGGTGGCTATGCGCATCAACTCGTCAAAGTACGAGTCAAGCTCTAGTCGGACTTGTGCCTTTGTCTTCGCTTGGGTGAGTGTCCCAATAGATGGGATCGCATGTGCGTGCACAACAACATCCATACTCTTGAATACACGTGCATGGGAATTCTGTAGACTAGTGATGAGTTGTAGGAGCTCTTCATATTTTGGGATCTGACTCCGGATACGTGCCTTCAACTCGACCGCTCTGGGCTTCATCATCTTAGGCAAGTGAAGTGAGGCTTCCTTGTATCTCATCGTCCATGTTTTCATGTAATCAACAACAGCATGCACGTTCGACAGGATACGTGCTCTTCTAACACATCACTACTGCCAACCGTTGAGATGGACGACTGCCTTATGCATGGTAACAAATTTGGAATACAACACCCGCATGACTTTGTTAAGGGACAATACTTCATCTAGTATTGCCTTCTTCAATTCTGCTCACGCAGATGTTGTAATCGATTCTCCTCCTTGCTTGGTCGTCTGTAGCTCCTTAGCCATTCACTCATTCTCAGTTATCAAGAAGCGAGCACTCGAGCTAGTGGCTTCGACATATGCTCTGGTAGCACCTACCAATTCTGTTGGATGTTTGCGCACATCAGACATGATCACTCGTTCCTCAAATTGCGTAGGAGATATATGACCATCTGGAGTCGACACTCTATGAGATTCCGAAACTCTTTGTTGAGACTCATCGAATGAGATCTTGTGCATCTCTCCTTCCGGCTGATGTCCAAGGATTTCAATTTCCCCTTGGTTGCTTGCGACTTGATCCTCTTCTGGATGCGGTGAAGCTGGTGGGTCGACCTCTTAGTGGTGAGGCATGAGGTCGATGTCTTGCTCTAACTCCTATTGCTCCATATCCGTATCCATCTGTTCAAGTGCTTGCTCTATCTCCTAAGTGAAGTCCTACTCCTACAATGGTTCACCCTGTCTCCCTGATGCCAACTATTATGATGAGTCTACTACATGCGCGGGCATAGTTTCATCTATCTATACAAGTTGTGCCCCCTGCTGTACCTATTCCTGCTGCGCTTCCTTCTCCTATCTACGCAGCTCTTGTTCCTTCCAGAGTTGCTCCTTCAACTCATGCAACTCCTTCTCTGTTTCCTCCATTCTCTATTTCTCTCTCCGCCTTTGAACATTTCTCTTGTTGCGCTATTGCCTCTTCGCCTCTATTTCGAGAGCTACTTTCTGCACAAGTGGATCTGCTCAGAACTTGTATCTTTTCTCTTCCTCCATGCTATCAACAATCTTCTTCTTGCCCTTGTCACACACTGGTATGTTTACCTCTGTTGCTGCTACTTCTGGTGCTCTGTAGGATGCTACTTCATGCTACTTCACTATCCATTCCACAGTGACGCCGACTGATTCATTGAGTCTGGAGGAGTTGTAACAATATCTCCATGGGTCCTCCTCCGCCCAATGACGTGCCCCGGGATCCAGTTAAATTGTACTCTCATGCAATGATCTTTCACAAGACAATGCTGGTCATACGGATTGTAACTTTGGAGGTCGAATGGATATTTCTTCATCTGCTCTACTTCGACATCCACATGCTTGAAACTATGTATCTCGTATAACCCGATCCGCAATGGAAGAGCGGGCCAAGGTTCCTTCTTCTTTCGGTGCAACCTAACTATCAATCTTGCCGAGATGTGATTTGATACTTCCTGTATGACGAGCTTTTCCAAGGAAAACTTTGGTAGAACATGTAGAGGCTTCTTCGTGCTATACATCCGTATAAAGGTGTCGGACAGTGAGGCATACTAACCAGCTATATCGGTTAGTGCCTCCATTGTTGCCTTCGATATGCAGGGTGGATCCCGTTCGAATATCATCTTGTAAACTGGGGTGACAAAATGATCGGACAATTGTGTGATAACTTCTCTGAAGCTACATTTGGACAACATCTTACAATAAGTGTTCACAGAGGTCTCCGCCGGTGTCCATGCCCACTTCAAGCCCAGGAACTCCTGACGGGCATAGATTGCATCCAAGAAGTAAAACATAGTTAACGATCAAACGAGAAAATGAACTAGTACTCATTTTTTTGAGGTGGCAAAAAGTCACCCAATTTTGAAAAGTAGTGATGCCAGAATACACTTTTTTTAAGCATATTTTTAGCACTTTAAATTTTCTTATGTAACAAGTATGAACATTTTTTTTAAAACATTAATGATTTTCATCTTGATTTTGAAAAGTGTTGATGCAACATCAACACATTTTTTTAAAGAGTTTATTTTTGACACTTCAATTTTTTTTTTAGTATCAAGTATGAACACATTTTTTAAATGCTAGTGATTTTCATCTTGATTTTGAAAAGGGTTGATGCAGCATTAACCCTTTTTGTTTAGAGGACTTATTTTTTACACTTTAAATTTTCTAATATATTAAGTGTGGATATTTTTTTTAAATGTTTGTGATTTTCATGTTGGTAATAAAACATAAAAAAAAAAAAAAAAATTAAAAACATGACCAAAAAAACTGAAAAAATAAAAAAATATATAAAAAACTAAAAAAACACCCATAAAAATGTAAAAATAAAACAAAATTAAATCGTAAAAAGTAAAAAAAATTAAACAAAAAATAAAAATAAAAATAAAAAAGGAATATATTTCAAAAAAGCGTAAAATTTAAACAAAAAATTTGAATATTAAACAAACAAAAAAAATACATCCATAACGATTTTTTAAGTTAAAAAAAAAATACAACCACATAATAATAATAATAATAAAATCCTAAACCAAAATTATAAATTTTTTTTTGAAAAAAAAAAAAAAAAAACCAAACAAATATATATATATATATATATATAAAACAAAAAATTTAAAACATAAAAAGGTTAATTTTTTTTTTTAAAAGCAAAAGTTTAAAAATAAAAAATAAAATAAAAAAATCCGACCACCCATTAGCAGGGTTGGCTGTGGGGACGGGTGGAGAGGCGGTTGCACTAGTTGCCCACCCGTGCCCGCAGCCAACCCTGTCGGTGGGTGGTTGAATTTTATTTTTTTTTGGCGATAACCTTCTGGATTTGAAATATACACAATTGCGAGGGTTGGCGAAGGTTTTATCGAGCTCTGCAACTTGATCTAGGGTTGGCGCTAGGGTTTTGGCGTTGGGCACCATGGCGGGACGCGTAGGGGGAGTGCTGCTCCCTCCTACAATCAAGTAGTTATAGATAGAAACAAGGGCGCAGGAAAGCAGAGTTTCAAGAAACCTCTGGAGAAGGAAACAGAGGCAAGAAACACGAAAACATTGGGAAGAAGCAAACCTCATGAACAGGAAGGGGAGCAACATGAAGCTAGTAAGGAGAAGGAAAAATGGGGTAGCAGTCAAAACCTACTTCCATAATGACAACCGGGGTCTGCAAACCCAAGTCGAATATCATACCTCGAGTCATCTTAAGCGACCTAGCGCTACAAGCGCATAGGGATCATATGACGGAATATGCAATCATATGCAAATTCATGGGAATATGGCCGACGGAGAGGGCACTATAGGTATGGATAAGGAGCCACTGGAAGCCAAAGGGGGAAATTCACCTTCATCTGGGATCTAAGGGCTTCTTCATAGTAGTATTCACAAGCCTAGAGGATAAAGACAGAGTGTTTGAAGGAAGATCATATTTCTATGTTGCGGCAGGCCTCTACATGCGGCCATGGATGATGAACTTTGTCCCAAAACGCGAGACATTCACATCGGTACCGGTATGGATCAGACTATACTCCCTTCCTCTAGATTATTGGCTACTGGAATATCTAAAAACAATAGGCAACAAACTGGGGAATTTTCTAAAGATCTCAGATGTGACTCTGCAAGGTAAATATACCTCCTTCGCCTGGATATGTGTGGAAATGGAATTATCTAGAGCACTTCTGGATGAGATAATTTTAGAAGTATATGATGAATAATGGGTGCAGGCGGTGGACTATGAGCACATCCCATTTAGGTGCCGAAAATGCCATGAGCATGGGCATCTATATAGAGACTGCCCAACAAACAACATGGAGAGAAATGTGAAAACCACGGTGGATAAAAATCCTGAGGGTTTTACCAAGGTTGGGGGCAAAGGGAAAGGCAGAAAGAGGCAGCAAAAGAAGATCAATGAGGAAAAACAACTGAGCCACAATAGCTTCAAGATCCTAGAAGAAGACGAAGGAAACAAAGAAACAAACTAGGAAATGGAGAACATTATCACTGAGAAGGAAAGGGATGAAAGCATGGAAGATATCATAGAAACCATTAGGGAGATAAATCAGGACCATGAGATGACTCCAAGTGAGGTGGGAACGGAGGACCAGGAACTGCAGGAGATTCTAGATAGGGAAAATCTTGATCTAGAGAAATTTCTGGAACAAGGGAAGACCAATGGAGTGGACTCCCTGCCAAAAGAGGAACATGGCAGGGTTTAGCAGCTCTTCCTATGGAGATCACAATCGAAGAGAACTGGAGTGAAAAGAAATCATGAAAGCCAGGAATATAGAGGGGTCAAAATGATGGAGGAGACATAGGCACAATCTCCAAAGAACCCATGCAGGAAAAGAGGAAGAAAAAGACAAAAAGAGTTGCTAAATGAATGTGGGAAACTATTGATTAACTCAGGTAAGATGAAAGAGCTTACAAGTTACTCCTTTACTAATCTTTCTTAATGAAGCTCACAACCTGGAATATCAGAGGCATAGGAAATAGAAGGAAACAAAGAAATCTCAGTAATAGAATAAAAGAAGAAAAACTAGATATGGTTTTTATTCAAGAAACAAAATGTTCGATGGATAAGATTAGAGAAATACATAATAAATGGCTAATCAAGTATGAGTATCTAGAGGTTAAAGAAAAAAATTTAGTGGGGGGGATTCTCACGCCGTGGGACCCACAAAAATTTGGAATCCTGGATGCTGAGGCATCTAGGAACTATCTTTCTTTGGTATGTCAACCTTTAGGGGATAAGGAGATATACATGATCACAAATGTCTATGGCCCTCAAAAGCAAGAAGACAAATTCAAGCTTCTTACCTCCCTTGAGGAACTAAGAGCAAGATATCCTAATATGCCCTGGATCATTGCAGGAGATTTCAATATGATAAGATCTCTTACAGAGAAAAAGGGGGCATCAGGCAGCTAGGCAGAGACTCCATGGCTTTCCAAAAATTCATAATGAACATGGGATTAGTGGACACAGATACAATAAATGGGACCTTCACCTGGAACAACAAGAGGGGAGGGGCTTCACAAGTCGCCTCCAAATTAGACAAATTTATTATCTCAGAGGAACTCTTTCTCTCAGGCCTTGCCATGAAAACTTCTATTCTTGCCTTTGGAGGTTCAGATCATTGGCCTATACAACTGGAAGCCACTTTTATGGGTACACCAAGAAACAGACCTTTTAGGTTTGAGAATGCCTGGCTCTCTCACCCTGAATTCAACAATAATATTGACAAATGGTGGAAAGAGGATCTAAACATTCAAGGCACTAGAATGTTCATGCTCCAATAGAAACTTAAACATATCAAATCCAAGCTTAAAGGTTGGAACAAAAATGAATTAGGCAATATATTCAAAGCCAAAAGAATAGCTGAGCAAAAACTCTAGGAATTCAATCAGACCAACATCATAGAGGGCTTTACCAAGGAGTGGAAAAATCTAGCCGATTCTTTGCAGGAAGAATGGGAAGATTGGTGCTTGCAAGAGGAGATTTTCTGGAGATAGAAGTCAAGGATACAGTGGATTAGAGAGGGAGAAAGAAACACGAGGTTCTTTCACAAATCCACCATGAATCACAGGGAACACAATAGACTTACAAAGCTCAAAGACTCTCAAGGGAGAGAAATTTTCTCTCACAAAGACATGTAATCTCTCCTTGTACAACATTTCCTCGGTATTGTAGAGGAGCCTCTGGAGGACAGATCCAAGTTCATCAACCATTTCACTCAGTACATCCCTTAGCTAGTCACCAGAGAAGATAACCACAATCTTAACAGGCCAGTGTCGGAAGAGGAGGTTAGTGAGGTGATCAATGAAATGCAAAATGGAAAAGCTCCAGGCTCAGATAGGTTTAATGTATACTTCTTCAAAGCATGTTCGAAAAGAGTCAAACAGGATATTCTTGAGGTAGTGGAAGACTCAAGAAGATCCAAAAAGGTTCTGAAGGTGTTTAATGCTTCCTTCATAGCTTTGATCCCAAAAAAGGAAAATGCCATGACTCTAGATGGCTTTAGACCCATAGCCTTATGTAATGTGGTGTATAAAATTATTTCCAAGGTGATCACCAATAGACTCAAGCCCCTTTTACCAACTCTCATCTCAAAGGAGCAAATAGGCTATGTGGAAGGAAGACAAATCCTCAATAATATCATCCAAGCTCATGAGGTGGTACACTCTCTAAAAAGCAACAAACAAGCTGGTATGATCATTCAATTAGACCTAGCGAAAGCTTATGACAAGCTAAGCTGGTCTTATATAAGGGCAGTTCTAAAAGCCTATGGCTTCGACCAAAACTAGATAAGATGGGTTATGGCACTAGTTACCACGTCTAGTTTCTCCATTCTGCTTAATGGCACTCCTTCAAGACTCTTCACACCCTCCAGAGGTCTTAGATAAGGGGATCCGCTCTCACCCTTCCTCTTTGTTCTCATGATGGAAGGGCTTGGTAGAGCGATAAAAATGACTAATACTGAAGGAAGAATCCAGGGCATCAAACTCACCTTGGATGGAGCGGCAAATACACATTAGCAATTTGTGGATGACATAATGCTGCAGGGCTTACCTACAGTTAGGGAAGCCAGAACGATCAAACAAATTTTGAATGACTTTGCTATGGCTGCTGGCACAGAGGTAAGCCTCAACAAATCAAAAGTTTTTTTCTTCAACACTGACAGTGCTATTCAAAGAAATATCACCAGAATTCTTGGGTTTCAAAGGGACTAGATACCTTCCAAGTATCTGGACATACCTCTCACAGATAAACCTCTCAGCAAGGAAGTGTGGGAGCCAATTATAAATAGACTACATGACAAGATCCAAAAATGGACATGCAGGCATTTAAACTTGGTGGGGCGCCTTGTGCTCACACAGGCTATCCTGCAGGCCATTCCTATATTCATGTTATCAACTCTTTCTGCTCCTAAAGGAGTTAAGCAGTAGATCAGGAGCATACAAAGGGACTTTCTATGGGGCAAAGGAGAAGAGAAAAAGAAATGGGCTTTAGTAGCCTGGGACAAGATCTACAAACCCAAGAACCATGGTGGCTTGGGGCTTCATGATCCTGAAACCATCAACAAGGTTTCGGGAGCTAAAATTTGGTGGAGATGGATCAAGGAATCGAAAACTCCCTGGGCTAAGCTTTGGAAACAAAAATATGCCAAGAATTGGTAGGAGAAAGATCACATTAGAATGTCAGGTCACATTAAAGGCTCCCACATTTGGAACCTTGCCTGGGAAAATAAAAGTATTTTTCAGCAACATAGTTTCAGGGAAATTCGAGCTGGGAACCTAGCACGATTTTGGGAGGACAACTGGTAGCAGGAACCTAACTTGTATAAGGATGAATTAGCATCTCTCAAGAATGATATAGACAACAAAGGTCCACTTATGGTAAAAGACTTCTGGGAACAGGAAAGGAACAATGGAAAATGGAGAACTTGGAAGGATCTAGGCCATCATGACGAGAGTCCTTTGAGGGCCCAGGCAGACTCTCTTACCCAGGATCTAGAGCATAGGAGGATTCTGGTATCCTCCTTCCCTGACCAACTAAGATGGGGAAAGAACACTCAAGGAAACTTTAACCTAAAAGAATCTAAATAGGTAGTTACAGGATTTAACTATTTAAATCCTGATCAAGTTTGGAAGAATCTTTGGCGGAGCCCCCACTAGATGAAAATAAAGTTATTTATTTGGCTAGTTCATCAAAGGAAAATCTTAACTTGGGAGAATCTCCTAAAAAAAGGCTTCACTAGACCTTCCAAATATTACCTTTGTGGTTCACAAGAGGAGATGATGGATCACCTTCTCAACCTCTACCCTTTCACCTCCATCGTGTGGGATTGGGGGGTCTTAATCTTTAGGCACATTGATTGAGACATACTCAGCATCTCCAACACTTTGAAGAATTGGAGGAAAAAATTCTCAGGGAATGAAATTATTAATAAAGCCTGGACCCTGGTTCCAGGATTTTTCATCTGGAATGTCTAGAAAGAGCGTAATAGTCGGATCTTCAAGAACAAAGCAAGCAAGCCCCAACACATAATTGACCAAATTTTAAGGCATCTCAAAGACACAGTCAGTAGCTTGTTGAGGACACTTCCTAAGGACCCTCCACTGCCCTAAGATGCGAGTATTCTACTACATTTGGGTCTCCAATCCATAAACCCACAGGGCAATATCAAAGGAGTGAGCCAAATAAATTCAGATATAAACATTTGGAAGCCCCCTCCATATGGTTTCTTAAAGGTCAATATAGATGGAGCATCTAAGGGCAACCCAGGGTTAGCTGGTTTTGGAGGTGTTATAAAAGATGAACAGGGGAAAATAAAAAAGATAATTCATGGCCACTTGGGGAAGGCCACTAATAACATGGTGGAACTCATGGCCCTACAGCAATGCTTGGAAATATTGGTGGATTCAGATTCACATAATGTCATCATTGAAGCAGATTCAGAATTGATTATTAGAGCGGCCAAGAAAATATGCAATGGTACATCACCGGATAAAGTGTCGAAACATTGGAGGCTCTCACAAGTCTTTCACTGTATCTACTCCCACCTACAAAACTTAATAACTGAAAGCTTTATCCATGTGAAAAGAAAAGCTAACATGGTAGCAGATCGTTTGGCAAACGAAGGAGTGATTAATAAGGAAAGGGACACTCGACACGTCTGGGAGTTGTTACCCCCAGGAAAACTGTTAGAGGACTGTCTCTGTTAGGCTGCCAAAGACATGAAGCAGTGGGAAAGGTTGAGATTAGCGGAGGAAGACCAAGGATGCAGTAGCGTGAGAATCTATTCTAGAAGTGTTGCAGGTTTGTCCGTTCTTTGATCACTATATGGATCAATAGCGACACATTGATTCAGCGAAAAGTAGAGGAACAGGGGTTTAAGAATAAATCCATCGAAAAGAAAAAGATCAACAGTGTAGGGAGGAAGGAACGAGAAGCGTCCAATGGGTTAGATCGACGGTCATCACTCGGCGAAAGAGCGCGCAAGTTAATTCGCAAGGAAGTGGTTTCTCATACCACAAGTGGTATTTCGGAAGGGGTCTAAGTGGTAACCGGTATTGTGAGGAAGGCCTCTGATACCAATCTCCAAGCGACACGTAGCAGCGAGGAGAAAAGAGGATATAGCTTTTCGGACGGGTATTCCTTGAGCTACTTGTCCACCCGAAATATGCATGGACCGTTGAATCCACGCAGGGTAGATCAACAGTGGAGGGTTGGTTGTCCAAGTGGAGGGTCGGTTGTGTATTTACAATTCAACGTTAGCCATTGATCGTTGAATTAGCTGGAATGCAGATCTGTCATTTTTTTTGGTAGTGAATGTAATAATTTTGAAATCCGACCTTATGGGTTGCGGGTCAGGTTTTTGTGTATTGCCTGTGTTAGCCTTATCTCCCGATAGTGGGGATGGTTTCGAGTTTTAAAGGTTAAAAGCCTCATGTGGACCTTTTCTTTGGTAAATGCAAGGAAGTTTGGTTTACCTTGTAAAATATGTAATGTACTTGTTTCGAATAATAGAAAACTCCATTCTTACTTGACCAAAAAAAGTTTTGATTTTTGATTTTTTTTTTTTTTTTTTAAGTTACGTATATATATATTTTTTAATTTAAAAAAAATGTATTTTATTTTTTTTATTTATTTTTTCAAATGTTACTTATTTAAAAAAAATGTTTTTTTTTTTATTTAAAAAATGTTTTTATTTTTATTTTGTTAAATTATGTTTACTTTTGTTTATTTTTTTACTTATTTTACGATATTTTTATTTTTAATTTTTTGTCAAATTTTTATATTTATAAGTTTTTTTTTTGTTTGTTTTTGTAATGTTGTTAAGTTTTTATGCTTTATTTCTTGTTATTATTTAAAAAAAATATGGTTTTTTTTTTTTTGAATTTTTGGTGTTTTTATATTATTTTTGTGATTTTTTTTTATTGTTTATATATATATATAAGTATTATTTTTTGTGGTATTTTTTATTGTTTTTTTTCAATATTTAAAATTTGCTTTATTTTTATTATTTTTTTGTGTTTTTCTTTTTATCAATATTAAAAAAAATCTTTTGTATTTTTTTGTGTTGTTTTTTTTTTTTTTCAATATCTGAATTTTTGTTTTCTTTTGTATTTTTCATTTTTATTTCTTTATACATTTTTTTTAAATTTTTTTATTTTTTATTTTTTTTTCTTAAGGGTCTGTGTCAATGCTCGTCTAACAACCCGATCCCATTATGGGCAATTTGATAGTTGATTTTAAAATTTTCATTATAATGAATCGAGTTTGCCCCCACAATGTATCAATTTCATGGTTGGTTTTTAAGTTTTCATTACAAACAGTCGAGTTCACCTACACCACGTGTCAATTTGATGGTTGATTTATAAATTTTTATTGTAGTGTATTGAGTTGTCTTAGGCTAAGATTTTAAAATTGCTATATATTTAGTATTTAAAAAATAAATTACTCTTGGGTGTTTATTTTTAAAGTTTTTTGTCATAATTTTTTTCATAATGTCATGCTTGAAATATTTTGAAAACTTGAGATTTTTTTGTAGTCATAATCTTTGGTTTTAATTGCATGGTTGAAAAATTGTCAAGATTTTAATGTTTTTCTAAGTCATGATATTTTATCTTTAATGCTATGGTCGAAAACAATTACAATTTCAAGGTTTTTTAGAGTCAAGATATTTTATCTTTAACAACATGGATGGAAATAGTTGGAATTATCAGGATTGGAGACATGATATTTTGTCTTTAACATCATGTTCGAGAATTGTTGGAATTTTACAAATTTTCAAAGTCCGGATATTTTCTTTTTAACTCCATTGCTAGAAAATGTCAAAACTATAACCCGATTTTTTTTTTGTTATTCCAGAATAAACAATTTTTTAAGGGTGTTTTTTTCATCCATTTAAAAAAAATGTTTTTACTTCTATTTTTAAAAAATGTTGAAAATTGCCCCCGATCGAGGTGACGAAGGCGATAATGCGCCATAATGGCGACGTTAGAGGTATGATGGAACAAGGATAGGTCAGTGTAGCTCGCATGAGAGCTAAAAGGTACGAGGAGAGGCAATGTCGTTTGGTAAGGAAAGATGGCAGAAGGAATGTCAGATTGGAGAGTGGAGAGAAGAACGGTGATGATGGCACGATGAGACAACAGGGTGGTGGCATGCGTGAGTATAGAAGGAATAGAGCAGAGAGGAAGGATAGAAGGCGAGGAAGGCAAAGACAGAGCGGGACGAGGGAGCCTCAAATTACTCCAGCAAGTAGAGAACGTGCCACCGGGTATGTAAACTGTTGCCCCCTTGTTATTGTTTCCACCTTTGGTAATATGCTGGGGGGTTACAATGAGAGGAAGGGGCGATGAAAATGGCCATGTCAAGGGAGATAGGAAGAGGGATCAGTCCGGGCCTCAAGATACGGCAGAGCCTGAGAGCTGGGATTTGAACCAGGAGAGGGGTAAGGTCATAAGCAATGACCAAATGGGAAAGAAGGAGCCTATAGCCTGTGAAATGAGTAGAGAGGAAATGAGGACGGAAGGTCGGGGTAGAGGCACCAGGCAGAGTAGTCAATTGAAGGAAGCTAACGAGAAACGCATAAGAAAGCAGGACTGGGAGAGAAACCCGAAAGGGAACCTAGGTAAGCTGATAATGCCACCCCAGGAGGAGCCCTCTGATGAGATTGAGAGGGTAGCTGTGGTTATGGCTAATGGATTCACCATGTTGCGAAATACCTGGGAAAGGGAAGGTCGAACCATTGTGGGGGAGCGGGCAGGCATAAGAGACGCGAACACCAAAAATCTGCGAGAGGAAAAAGCAATGAGGAACAGAGGGAGGGGAGGGGATAGTCCCCCAGGAGACCTGGGTATAGGAAAGTGCACCCACAAACATCCCAATCCGGAGTGGATGGTTACTTGGACTGGTAAGGATTTTATCTTAACTCATTACTATCCGTCATGTGAATAGGTAGAAGGTAGCAGGGAGATGGCTTGGGTGGGTCGCAGACAGGGTCAAGGCTGTGGTCGTGGTCACCAAGGACAGACAAGCACTCGCTTGGGGCCAGATAATAGTAATACCCCAGGCAAATGGAGAGGCTGTCGACTGATGGACAAAGCCATACAGGAAGCGACCATTGCTTATATGAGAAATACAGAAGAAGGTATACGAGAAATAATTGAAGACATGGAAGTGGAAGTGAAGGAGGAGAAGTCTGAGGAGGAAATGGAAGAGTGGAGGGGTATGGTTTTAGACCCGGGTAATACAAGGGGCAGAATGTCTCAATATAGGCAGACATTGCACCTTTATTGGCTCATGAAGAAGCTGCGCTGCAAGGTAGTTGAGCAAGTTTCAATGGGCATGGCTTTAATAACCAGAGAAATGCCTGACTACAAGAAAGAATTGAAGACCATCCAAGTCCAGCTCTACAAACAGGACATGAGACTGGATCAAATTGAGAGAAATATCCCAGGTGTAGCAAACAGGAGACCAATGCATGGGGGTACAGCAGCGGACCCAGCAATGGTGGAACCAGACCAGGAAGATCAGGATGAGTAAACTTAGTCTCTTTTGTTTTCAGAATAGAACTGTGATCTTTTTTAGCAGAAAGTCTCTTTATATTTTTGAATGTTCATAGGAACAATAGATAAAAAATCTATTTTTAATTGTTCAATTTACATAGCATGCCTTGAAAGACTACAGACATATCAATTTTGGATGGCCTATGTTATATTCAGGTGGCTAATGGCTTGGTTTCGCATTGGGAAAGCTGTGGCCACCTAGGATTTGTATGTGTTCTCAGTTTGCGTTTTATAAATAGAAAAGGACATACCTAAACTTACAAAAGAAAAAAAATGTTGAAAATTTACCCCTAAAAAAAACATCATTCTAGCATAAAAAAATTTCATTTTTGGGTTGATTTTTCATGTTTTTAAGAGTTTTTGGGCTCGAGTACCCATTTTGAGGTAATAGTTCTTATTTCATTGGCAATTATGTTGTAAGCAAACATGTAGATTTCTGCTTGCATACATTTGGGTGATGTCGAGCCCTTGTTACCTGTTCCTTCAACTGATGAGCCAATATGTCAGACCAGTTGCATGCTTTGGCTTCTCTGGCTAGTTGGTCCAATGTGATCACCCAACTCTGTGGGAAGGTTTCCATGCTTTCTTTTCCATACAGACGGCATGAAAATATGACCAAGTATTGATACGGCTTCTGCATTATCTTCATCCTGTAGACCTAGTTGGGTGTCATTTTGAATTTAGCCGGCTCCTTCACCCAGCTCTTCAAGGTATCTCTTGAGTTGGCATTATTGTTGGGTAAGCTGAAGGGTGTCTCCATGGTGATCACAGGCTTCAACATCTAATACATCTCATCATAATCTTGTGCCCTGAAGGTAGAAATCTCCGTGCCACTGACACTGCTCAATGTCATCATCTCAGGATCAGTGTGCAAGACAATCCAATGTATCATGTCCTTGCATGGGAGCATGGGATACCTGCATGAAATCTGGCATAAGCTGGACTTGTGGATGTTGATGAGCCTCGGTATTGCAACAAGAATGATGCAACTCCCAAGACTACCAACTTTAATTATCAACCCCGGATTCGTACAAACTTAAGAGGTATCGACACTGTATGTGCAACATACAATATGTCCTTCCTTTGATGTCGTCATGTAATGGAGTGCATGTATTGAAGTCAAATCATAAACTAATTGTAGAAAATGAAATGTTTGAAATGGAACCTTAACCTATTGCAAGAAAGAAAATACAAGGACAGAAACCTATTCTAATTGCATAAATATCATGAACTAAATGTAAAAGAAACCTAGCTTAACCTTATTTATCACATGTAATGATTTAAACTAACTCAGCATAAAATCTGATCTAGAGAGTACTAACTGTTGTGTGCATGTGTAAACATAAAAGAATTCATTTTTTTTATAATATTTTTTCTTTATAAATGAAAATGCTAATGTTTCCTTGATCTTTGGCAGGGGAGACAAGTGTGGAGAAAGATGGTTAAAATGGTCTTGATGGCATGGAGGTCAATTAGAGGACTAATCCTAGCTCCAATGATGAATTTTCTCAATTCAGGCTCCAAACAGGGTTTCCTACAGGATGCTACAGTGATTTCCTACAGGATCCCATGATTTACTACAAGATCTTACAAATTTACTATGCGAAATTATAATTCATCGAATGACCAAGAAAATCAAATTCAAAATTGGATGGGACAAATTTTGTTACTAACTAGGATGTCTTAGGTCTCCATTCCAAGTGGAATCACCGAAAAAGACTGTTAGGCCCCTATACCACTAGTGTAACCCCTTATTGTTATTAGTATAACCCCCTGATTATATTGTTGTACCCATGTAGTCCCCATATTGTTACTATTGTGCCCCATAGAAGCCCACTATTCTTATTATTATGCCCTTACATTATTATTGTTATGTCGGCTCTCATTACATTATGACCCCTCAGACTCCTATATATAAAAAGGAGGTCTTTTCATTTGTATCATCTAAGAATTGTTCATTTGTGTAATGTAAAGGAGGTTGCCCCCTCGAAGAGGCTTATTTCTAAGGTATTCATCTATCTTTTCTATCTTTTTGTGAGCTGGTTTCATAACATTTGGTATCAGAGCTTTGGATTCTAGGGTTTCGCTGCTCCAAACAGGTCATCGTGGTATTTGCGATATAACTTTTTTTTTCTGCGACATTTCAGACACTAAAACAAAACCCATTTGGTTTGAAATCGTTCTAAACCTTGGGTCTGAATTTCAGAGCTTTTCGCGCTATATTTGTAGAGATATGCTCTGAGGAAGTTGGCCTTTTTACAGACTTCTGAATTACATTCCAAACAGGTGACTTGGGGAAATAGTCATAACTTTTGTTTTGAGCATTAGATTGACATTTTATAAGAAGTTACAGAACGAGGAGGGACTGTAGTTTCTTGTATACATTTTTCAGATCCAAAGGTCAAAACAGTGACACGTGGGACGTCGTACACATTCGCTCTACTGAACTAATCTATAATCAGGTCACTGTGGGAGATTTGGCATAACTCTTCCTTGGAGAATCTAATCTGGATCAAATTGGTGGCATTGGGAAGAGGACGCATAGGGCTACTGGAGGTCACAATTTCAGAACTGGAAGAACCGAAATTACAGAGTTATAGTCGTTTCAAGATCGAGCTCCTAAAATCAAGAAAAGACGATATGAGGAAGTTTGATGGCAAGGATCCGATAAATTGGCTACTTAAGGTGGAGCAATATTTTGATCTACATGGTGTACCACTGTTACAAAAGGTATGTATTGCATCTTCATATTTAGAACCGGATCAATTTTTATGGTATAAAGGGCCTTGTTTTCATAAACAACTTGTTATGTGGTCAATTTTCATGGAGGAAATGATAGGACATTATGAGGATACAAAGAGCAACACCTTCTTTAGAGCAACACCACAAAAATTGGAAAGAGTAAAAGGGCTTTGTTACATAGTGGAAAGTAAAATTATGGCAACAAGGAAGCCTACCCCTCACAACTATAAAGATGGAAGTGTTGTTTCTCCTAGCCTTCCACAACCTACAAGGGTTACACCACAACAATTGGAAGAAAAAAGAGAAAAAGGGCTTTGTTACAATTATGATAGCAAATGCACTAAAGGTCATAAGTGTGCTAAGAAAAAATTATTTTACATAGAGTATGAAGAGGAGGAAGAAAAGGATCAAGAAACATCAAAAGAAGAGGATATACACCAGGAACAAACCTGAGAGAAAGAAGAAATGAATCCGACCATATCTTGTAAAGCATTGACAAGAATTACCACTCCTCTAACTCTCAAGATAGAAGGACATATCAGGAAGAAAAAGGTTCAAGAAGTGAAAGATCACATCAAGAAAAAAGAAATGAATCCAACCATATCTTGTAATGCATTTGCCGGAATTACCACTCCTCAAACTATCCAGATAGAAGGACATATCAAGAAAAAAATGTTCAAGAAGTGAAAGATCACATCAAGCATTAAGAAATGAATCCAGCTATATCCTATAAAGCATTAGAAGAAATTACCATTCCTCAAACTCTCAAGATAGAAGGACATATCAAGAAGAAAAAGGTTCAAGCAATGAAAGATCACATGAAGCATCAACAACAAGTTCTCCAACTTTTAAAGGATAACACCACTTTGGTGCAAAATTGAATGAAACAACAGGTAGATCAACATCGTAGTGAAAAATGTTTTGATGTAGGTGATTGGGTATTTTTACTACTACATCTCAAGCAAGCTATTTATGAGAAAGAAATGTTGGCAATACTACATACTCTTAAGAAATGGCAACCTCACCAAATGGGAAGACACTTCAAGGTAAAAATGGATGATGATAGCCTTAAATACTTTTTAGAACAACTATTATCTTTAGAAGAACAGTAAAAATGGGTCACAAATATGCTGGTTTATGACTTTGACATCATCTATAGAAAAGGGAAGAAAATTTTTGTTGCAGATGCACTCTCAAGAAAGGATGAGGATGTGGAAGCATTGTTTTGTGCTATTTCTATTCTCCAATTAGATTGGATAAACGAAGCAAGGGATGAATGGAAGAAGGACGAAGAAGTATGGCCACTCATTCAAAAGTTGCAAAAGATCCCAATTCAAACAATATTACCAGAATTTGAAGAGGAAGGAAAAATCATATCAAAACCTGGAGCATTCACAAAAACAAGAACCCGACAGCTACGAAATCGATCAATTTCAGAGTATCTCATCAAGTGGAAGAACTTACCCGCTGAAGATTCCACATGGGAGGACAAGGATTTTATATAGAAGCATCAAGAACTACTCAAGCGTTGAGGACAACACTTTTCGAAGGAGAGGGGCATGTTAGCCCCCTATACTACTAGTGTAACCCCTTATTGTTATTAGTATAACCCCCTTATTATATCGTTGTACCCATGTAGTCCCCATATTGTTACTATTGTGCCCCATAGAAGCCCACTATTGTTATTATTATGCCCTTACATTATTATTGTTATATCGGTTCTCATTATATTATGACCCCTTAGACTCTTATATATAGAAAGGAGGTCTTTTCATTTGTATCATCTAAGAATTGTTCATTTGTGTAATGTAAAGGAGGTTGCTCCGTCGAAGAGGCTTATTTCTAAGGTGTTCATCTATCTTTTCTATCTTTTTGTGAGCTAGTTTCATAACAAAGACCTCTGTTAAGCCATGCAAAAAAAATAGAAAAACATTACTAGTCAAAAATCTAGAAATTTGAGAACTAATGAGCTAGTAAATCTCAAAAATGCCTAACCTAATCAAGTGAAAATGCAATGGAGTAATTTTTGTTATGAACTAGAATTTTTTTTTATCTAATGCAAGTGGAACCAACTCGATTGAAGCTCGTTAGCATGTTCTAAAAAATAGCAGAAATTTACTGTTCTTTGCTGCAAAGGAGTTTTAGAAATCTAGATTTGCGAATAAGAAGACTAATCCAAGCAGCTCAATGATTACTATGAACTTCTAAATATTTTCCAAGGATGAAATAATTCTTGTGATCCTGCAAAAGAACTTGCATTAACCATTTTTTTTTTGTTAACAGGGGAATCAAAAACTGGAGCAGCCTTGCAACTCGCGTTACACGGGGTCGATTCTGACCGCTACCACTATAACCCCTGGGAAACTACGCCCGCCCCTCTCCACAGCTCCGAGTTAGTCTGGGGGAATTGAACTTGTGACCTTCAATACAGAGTCTACCTTTCTAATGAACTTCACCGCATTGTGATTACCAACTCGCCTACCTCCATGGGGTTAACCATTTAACTCAATCCTACAACAAGAAATCATTAATACTAAATGCAGAAGTAGAAAGAAATAAAAACAAGAGATGCATGTGAATAAGAAGTGAAAAGAAGGAAAGAAAATGATACAAAAGGGCTCTGAGGCTCCTGTGATGGCCAAGCCCAAAGAAAATCAGAGACCTATGGAGGAGAACAAGATTTAGAAGCTGAACATGACACCAATCTTCATTATTTTCATTAATAGAATTACATCCCTACAAGAAAATACAATGGAGCTGCAAAAATACTAGCTCTCTCCACAATAACAAAATCTATGCCTAGAGGCAAATTTGACTTGGTACTTATACAAAATGATTAAGAATCATTCCCCATGAATGGAGGAATCTTTCATGACCAAAATCCCTTGATTAGTGGATTTGGTTCCCAATACTAGGAATCTGCATTAAATGGAAGGGAACACATTGCTAGATTTTCTCAATCATTGGAGTTCCACAATCTGTGCCTTAATTCCATAATATCTTGTTGATTTACTATTTATTATCGATCCTCTTATAGTAGGGAACAAGTCCCTAAACTATCTCCTCCTCCAAATATTCATAATCTTCCCAATATTCTCATAATATTCCACAAAAATAAATAATATTAGGCACAAATATCCAATTATTCACAAACCTTCCTAATGAATATATTAAAGTTAAAAATACATTATCTAATGTAAAAAGAGAGGTTTAATGTGCTAAAGGATGGTCATATGCCTTAATTCATGTTTAATTTAGAGGCATGGGCCTTAATTTATGTCTAATTTAGAGGCCCATCATACCCCCTGCTAAAAGTGTTGCTCATCCTATGAGCAACTTAGTGACCTCATTGTGCCTCATTCATGGCCATGGTGGCCTTGTGCACTAAGAATATTGGCTGTATGTTCTTCAAGGACAAGCCCAAACACATATTTGTGCAAAGAAAAATCATTGTTTCTTGAGACCATTAACTTGCCTTCTTCCCCTTATTCAAGATGCTAGGTTCTTGAATATTTTTCAAATTAGCAAGGTCTTCCATATCCTTATCAACCTTCTGCTACCTTGTTCCACCATTTGGACACCTCTAAAACCTTCAAACCGCCTTAAGATGAGAATTAGGACATCCTATAGTAATTCCTGTCAAAACTACATGAAACATACAGGAAACCCTGTTAAAACTACAGGAAACCCTTTTTGAGCATAAACGATATTCTGAGCCTAGGACAGGCCCTCAACTTGACTCCCATGCCTTTTTCACATTTTTAAGCCTTAGAAAAAAGCTAGAAAGAGATTGGAGACCTCTTGGAAAAAAACACTGCATTTTGAGTTTTGTTTTGATGGTGAATGCCTCATTTCCTTCTGTTGCCTTCTTCTTCTCTCTTGTGGCCTAGATGAATGTCTAATGGCCTTGGAGTTCTCTGTTTTGATTAGGTCTCTCTTCAGCTCTACCATCTTGGGGTTTAGCATAATTTGTTCATTTCTTCCTTCTAGTAGCAACATTCTGCCTTCATGTAGCAGTGATTCCTCCTCTTTCAGGGTCTTCTAACTGTATGGGAGTGATGAGAAATGATGAAGAGGGATTGGATGATGATGCTATGGCTCAAAGGGAGTAGTCCAGGTTTGTGAAAATGGAGAGGATGCTCTGTTTTTTTTTCAAGAATGAAATGGGATGGATTTATGATGAATAGATATTGAATATGAAGTGGATGGAGGGCTTGGAGTTCTGTGGTGACTTGGATTTAAAAAAGAAAAAAAAAAAGAAAAAAAACCTTTCAACTACTGTCCTCATTCTTTGAAATCATCACCCTTCATTATTTGACTTTTCAACATTGCATGAGTGAAGGAGTGAGCTGCAATTAACTAGTTGAAGGCGTTTGATACTGCTGACCCATCCTTAGCTTATAAAACCTCATCTCTCATGCATTGACAATAAATTTCTAACTATAATATGCTAAAGAGAAGAGGTCAAGAATATTGCATACCTATACCTACTTGATGGCCTTCTTGTAGATACTATTTGTTGGAGAGTGAAATCCTTGTTTGTATTTGTTGCATGTGTTTTCACCAAGGTTCACTTCAAACAATACGTATTTTCCATTGATGTATCATGGACCAAAAGTAACAAGTTCTTCACACAAAGGAAGAATGACAGATAACCAAGTAGTGATAGCTGCACAAGGTCACTTGTACTTTACCCAGCTTGTTTCAAGAGTCGCTCATGATTTCATGCAAAACTAACCTACGAGAAAAATAAGAAAACAAACAACAAAGTGAAGCAGAAGCAGAAGCAAAAGTAAATGCGAAAGAAAAGTGAGTAAGAAAACAAGCAAGCAAACAAACAAATATGAAAAGCAAGAAAGAAAACAAACACGCAAGCAAACAAACTGAAAGCAAACACTACTCCTAATCCTATGCTAATGGTGCATGGGCCTGATCACGTGAAGTGATATTTCCAATGTAGCCATCGGTGCATTGGTTGACCCATGTTGGTGAAGGCTTGGTCCACGAGAAACCCGGTTGTGCGAACCAACAAACAAGAAAGATATACCAATGAAGACAAACACACTTCATGTTTAAGAGTGCCCACAAGACATAAGTGAGTGCAAGTACATGACATGTAGTCCGTGGACTTGTCACGGTGTTGTGTGACATTGCGTGCAGTTGTGAAGCATATGCATACTCTTGAATGTGACATGCAATCAAACTAAAAAGAAAAAAAGACAACTTGCATCGTGCACGTGTGCTTGCAATGTAAGATTCCTCCAATGCATGAGTGATGGGATCGTGCAGTTTGAGTGGAGGAAGCATGATCTGTGTGTGAGATTGATCTTCAATTCAAACAGATGAGTGATGAGGAGCTTTGGGTGATTTAAAAATTTCCTGATCGAAAGTGAAACCAACCTCGGGACAGTGAGGGCCTGACACAACCATCATCTTGGGCTGAAGTGCCTCGATAGTCTAGGATGTTTCAACTTCATCATCAGATAGATCATCATAAACAAGTGGCTTCGAAAAATCAATTGTGATAGAATCATGATCGTGATCGAATATGAGAGTAAATGGATCATGACAGCTATGATAAGAAAAATCAACTATTTCATCGGCATCCTCATGATCTGATAAATCAAACAGAGGGGTAGATGATAAGCGAGAAAATTCATCCTTTGTGTTTCTAGATAAGGAGGGTGAAAGGTCAAATGGATTTTCAATGAATAATTTATCCTCTCCATTGTTAGACGATGGATTGACATTTGGTGTGTCCTGTGGGTGATCAACACTGGGTGCATCCGTAGACGAAGATACGCATGCAAAATCATGGATGGTAGTTTCATCAAATATGTCAAGAAATAACAGAGGAGGATTAGACAAAAGGGAGTCATCCTTCATCGAGTGTTGATGCTCAAGCTCCCAGTCATACTGTTCATGAATGATAGCGCATGTTGGTTGTGCAATACCAACTTCGTTGATGGCTTGATCCTCATTCACAACAAGTGTAGAGTCCGGAATGGAAGAACACAACATAGTATCACCCGAAGGATCATTCTAGTACGAAGATGAAGGTTGTGGTACAAAATGCATATGACAACTTGATGGAATCACAACCAAATCTACGTGAAAGTTAAGCGAAGTGATGTTGGGAGGATGTGACAGTTGAAAAGATGTGTCAGCATGATCTCCCGCATCACTCTGCAGTGGTGGAGGTATTTGATGAGGGAACGAATTGTGACAGTGATCGTATCTGTTTGTGGTTGCGCAACTCCATCTTTGAAGAATGTTGAGCGAGGCTTGGGCTCATATTTCTTCTTGTGATGAACATATTTGTTAAGACAATACTCGAATCTATCCCAAAGATAAAAAAATATCTGGCTCTTCGGATCTTGAAATTGCAAATTACGGAAGTGCTGCCAAAAATCCATGGGCGATTCATGTGGAGCCTTCAATTGTTGTAATAGTTTGTGGTCAAGATATTCTGGATCAAAATGATAGGAGGTATCTTCAATGAGATCACAGAAGCACTGAAGTGAGTGCATGCTATCAGCTGGTAGGTTGCACAACCACCGATGTGGAGATTCGCAAAGTGTGTATGCAAGCAACATACTGGCATGTTCGTCATAACATCCATCTTCCTTGTGAAGCATGGAAAATAAGTCATGTAAGAACTCAGGCTAGGCCACCTCGCCTTCACCATCATATGTGTATGTGGACAAGAGGTCAACAAACTCCCTCAAGATGGTAATAGGTTCGACATGTGAAAAAAATCGTGGAGGGTTGAGAGTGCAAAACTCCATGATAGATATGCAAAGGTTCAAAATAGGATTAGAGGACATAGCTTGTCATCTGTCCCTCCTTCTAGCACCAAAAAAGTTGATGGTGCTAGGCCTGCCAACATGTCAAGGGATCTCCCTAGTAAGAAGTCCCAATTATACCTCAGACTGTTTGGTGTAGGAGTCCTAGCATGGGTTGTACAATAATGCCTTAACCATGGTTTTGCACAAAGGCAAGTAAGATGTCCTTGTTGGTAGCAAGGGTGTCATATATGCAGTAAGTCAAGGAAGGTGCATGAGCGGTTCTAACACACAAAGGGTGAGGTCAGTGTGCCCCGTCGAAACCTGTGATAGCATGGAGTAAAGAAGGGAACACATGAGCAAAGATGCATCACAACATGGAAGGAAAGTAAGATAGCAATCCAAAGTGATGGTTAAACCAACAACACATTTAAGAAAGATCCATACATACATATACAGAAATAGCTACACATGCATGCGTAAGAAAACAAATACATATATCATTTAGAGTACTCAAGATAGTTAAAATACAATAAAACATATGCATGAAACATGTTGGCTCTATTATATTAAGAAGTGTAAGTTCCAGTCATAATACATCCATGTCCATCCACTAGTTTCGATAGCGAAATGTTACAACCATAATCACCTGCTCCTCCAAAGAGATATACTAGCTCTACGCAGTGGAGAAGCCAAGGCTTGTTACAATACTATCCAATCTCTCTCTAAGATAGTCTTATCAGAAGCTTGGCTGACCAAAAGCCTCTACAATGAGTTATGAGGGAATATCTATAGCAAAGGGTTGGGTAGCCCTTGACATTCCCCTTTGTGACAGTTCATCTACCCTCATGACTCTTCATATACTCTATGATTGTTACATCCACCTATCGACACTTGAACTTACACTTGGCAAGATGTTACATTACAATGCACATTTACCCATGTGATATAAAATGGCTTGAGAAAGCCATGCAAGACATCACTATGACTCGGACAACTGTTGGAAGACCAGCTCTTTGACATACTCATGGTGGTCGACACTAGCGAATTGATGCCAAGCTCGGTAGTCCGCGATGGTGTCCATGTACTCTAAGGTGACATCTTTTTGGAAACAAACTCTTGCCTACATAACATCTGGGTACATTGCTTGGGCTCCTCTGTCCAACTTTTCTAATAGCACGTGCATCATTGTCTTAAGTGCGGCCAGACCAACAACATACTTGTGCATGGTGTCTGCATTGATTGACAAGTCTGGGCTGGTGGCAATGCTCATCAACTTGTTAAAGTACAAGTCAAGATCTAGTCGGACCTATGTATTTTTCTTCACCTAGGTGAGTGTCCCAATAGATGGGATCTCATGTGTGTGCACAACAACATCCATACTCTTGAATACACGTGTATGGGAAGCTTGTAGACTAGTGATGAGCTGCGGGAGCTGTTCATAGTTACAGATCTGACTCTGGATGCATGCCTTCAACTTGACCTCTCTGGGCTTCATCATCTAAGGCAAGTGAAGCGAGGCTCCCTTGTATCTCATCATCCATGTTTGCATGTAATCAACAACAACATGGACATTTGATAGGATACGTGCTCTTCTAGCACATCGCTGCTGCCAACCGTTGAGATGGACAATTTCCTTATGCATCGTACCAAATTTGGAATACAACGCCCGCATGACTGTGTCAAGGGACAATACTTCATCCAGTATTTCCTTCTTCAATTTTGCTTGGGTAAATGTTGTAACCAATTCTCCTACCTACTTGGCTATCTGTAGCTCCTTAGCCATTCACTCATTCTCAACTATCAAGAAGCGAACACTTGATCTAGTGGCTTCAGCATATTCTCTGGTAGCATCAACCAATGCTGCTGGATGTTTGTGCACGTTAGACACGATCAATCCTTCCTCAAATTGTGCAAGAGATGTATGACCATCAGGAGTCGACACTCTGTGGGATTTCACAACTCTATGTTGAGACTCGTCAAATGAGATATTGTGCATCTCTCCTTCCGGCTGATCTCCAAGGATCTCAGTGTCCCCTTGGTCACTTGGGACTTGCTCCTCTTCTGGCTGCGGTGAAGCTAGTGGGTTGACCTCTTAGCGGTGAGGCATGAGGTTGATATCTTGCTCTAACTCCTGTTGCTCCATATTCGTATCCATCTATTCAAGTGCTTGCTCTATCTCCTAAGCGAAGTCCTGCTCCTGCGATGGTTCACCCTGTCTGCCTGATGCCAGCTGTTTTGATGAGTCTACTACCTATATGGGCACAGTTTCATCTTTCTGTACAAGTTACACCCCCTGCTGTACATGTTCCTATTGCACTTCCTTCTCCTATCTGTGCAACTCTTGTTCCTTCTGAAGTTTCTACTTCAACTTGTGCAACTCCTTCTCTGTTTCCTCAATTCTGCATCTCTCTACCTTTGCATGTTTCTCTTGTCGCATTGTTGCCTCTTTTCCTCTATTGACAAAGCCGATTTCTGTACAAGTGGGTCTTCTCGGAAATTACAGCTTTGCTCTTCCTCCATGTTGTCGACAATCTTCCTCTTTCCCTTGTCACACACTGGTATGGTTACCTCTGCTGCCACTGCTTCTGGTGCTCTCCGGGATAATGCTTCATGCTGCTTCGCTATCCATTCCACAACAAGGCCGACTGGTTCATTGAGTCTGGAGGAGTTGTAACAATATCTCCATGGGTCCTCCTCCACCCAATGACATGCCCCATGGTTCCAGTTAAACTGTACTCTCGTGTAGTGATCTTTCACAAGACAATGCGGCTCATACAGATTGTAACTTCGGATGTCGAATGGATATTTCTTCATCTGCTCTACTTCGACATTTGCATGCTTGAAACTCTGTATCAGGTATAACCCAATCCACAACAGAAGAGTGGGCCAAGGTGCCTTCTTCTTTAGGTGTAGCCTAGTTTTCAATCCTGATGAGATGTGATATGATACTTCCTGCATGACGAGCTTGTCCAAGGAAAACTTCGGTAGAACATGCGGAGGCTTCTCCATGTTGTACATCTATATGAAGGTGTCAAACAGTGAGGCATACCAATCAGCTATATCGATTAGTGCCTCCATTGCTACCTTCGACATGCAGGGTGGATACTATTCGAATATGATCTTGTAAACCAGGGTGAAAAAATGATCGGAAAACTATGTGATAACTCCTCTTAAGTTGCATTCAAACAACATCTTACAATAAGTGTTCACAGAGGTCTCCGTTGGTGTCCATGCCCACTTCAAGCCTGGGAACTCCTGACGAGCAAAGATTGCATCCAAGATGTAAGCAAACATGTAGATTTCTGCTTGCATACCTTTGGGTGGCTGTCAAGCCCTTGTTACATGTTCCTTCAGCTGATGAGCCAACATGTTGGACCAATTGCATGCTTTGCCTTATCTGGCCAGTTGGTCCAACGTGATCACGCAACACTGTGGGAAGGTTTCTGTGCTTTCTTGGCCATACAGACAACATGCAAAGATGACTAAGTATTGATACGCCTTCTGCAGTATCTTTGTCCTGTATACTTGGTTGGGTGTCATTCTGAATTTAGCCGGTTCCTTCACCTAGTTCTTCAAGTTATCTCTAGAGTTGGCATTGCTGCTGGGTAAGCTTAAGGGTGTCTCCATGGTGATCACAGGCTTCAACATCTGATACATCTCATCATAATCCTGTGCTCTGAAGGTAGCAATCTCCATCCCACTGACACTTCTCAATTTCATCGTCTCAGGATCAGTGTGCGGGATGATCCAATGTATCATGTCTGCGCATGGGAGCACGGGATAGCTGCATGCAATCTAGTACAAACCGGACTTGTGGACGTTCCCATAGACTTCGACGTCTTCGAGGTCTTCCCAAATGTGCCTGCAAATGCATCATTAACCTCTTTCCATTTTATCTTGATGTCCTTGTCTACAATCAGCTTGGTGTCTTCATAGATCGACATACTTGTAGACACTCACTCAACTGTTGCTCCAGCTGCACTTCCATCAGTGTCCTTTGATCATGCTCCCTTGGAGGCCATTCATTTTGTTCCGGAGAAAACCCATGTCTTCCTTTTTCCATATTTGTTTTGGTTTGATCACAAAACATGTTTCAACTTGATGTGCCAAAACTGTTGTGCCTTCTGGTTGAGTTTCCAGTCAAAAAAGATGTCAAAATCATACCTAACTCAAGGGCCAAGTTGCTGCTCATTCTCTCGCCAATTTTGACCACTGTACAGGGTCAAAATACCAAGGAAATAAGCTTGATTTTCTCTGATGCATTTTTGTTGGAGTCTGGGCTAGTGTCTTTTGCTAGTGCGAGTTGGACACGACCAAGATTTGTTGCTTTCTTGGCTGTACATGTTCCTTGAGGAAGTATCTCCTATGCAGAGGCTTTTTGCTACCCACAAAGGCCATGAACCTTGTCATTTCTGGGCTATTACATGAGGGTAAATGTTGCTAGTCCTGTATATTAGATTTTAATTTCTGGGCAGCTTGACAGTTAAATGTACGTAATACATATGAGCTAGAGACTTGCTGGACTGAATGTGTAGACACACCTTGGAATTCTGGACTGTTACTTTGATACCTGGGTAGCGTATTTATCAATCAAAGTGCAAAGGAAATCACTATCTACCTTCTGCGACATAATTTCCATAGATCCAAGGAAACTCTTGAGCAAAAGTATGCTATCGTTTTGAGAGCTACAATGTTGAGGACAACCTAAATTGCTCTTTAATTAATAGTGCTCTTTAATAAAAAGGGCTCTTTATTTTCTCTCTTTTTACAGATATACATTCTTGCACCTTGATTTTTAACACATGTAGAGAAGTTTTAACATATGCAGAGAAGTTTTATGCAGTGAAGTTTTAACATAATTATCAAATCACTAAACTACAGAGTTAATTTTAAATTTTGAAATCGAAAATAAACGATTTTTTTAAATGATTTCGATTTCTTATAATGTTGTAGTTTTAATGATTTGTGCAATTTCCGAGCAAGAGATTTTTATATTATTTTTGAAAATAAATCAATCGATTTTCTGATCTTCTTGATCGCTCGAAGTGCAGGAAGAGAGCATAGTAATCTATTGATTTGTTTTTATTTTTATTTTTTTAGGTTAGCGTGGATGAAGTGGCTCTTACTAATTTTATTCATGAGAAATATGGATGATTTTTTTTTTTTTTTTTTTATTAAAGAAAAGCAAAACTAAAGGAAAACTCTATGAGATATCATTTTATTTTTTCTAATCTATTCTACCTTTAACCTGATTTTTTTTTTTCCTAGGTAAAAGAATGCTTCCAGTGAAGCCTCCTATGGACTAAGAATTCGAAAATGCTCACATCAAGATTTAATACTTTTACCTTATGCTTTGCAAACATGTGAGTAACCTATCTTATTCTTGGAGTTGGCGCAAGGTTCTTTTGAAACCAGTCTTTGATATTTTCCTTGCTCTCCAAGATGTACCTATTCAACATCTTTAATTTTCTCATCCGTAGATGGATTAGTAAGAAATGGGGGGTTTAAAAACTGAATTGGAAACTAACTAAGTATGAAAAAATATCAAAAAACTCAACTTGAACTCCTTTATGAAAATCCTGTTGTCACCAGGTTTCACAAGTTAGTCCATAAAAATAAATTGCAATAAAAATGACTTCCTAAGTCTATCTCTAAATCATCCTCCCTAGCAACGATGCCAAAATGTTTGTTCTAAATTGCGGATGCAAATTAGAGTTTCGTTCACTATCAAATCGGGTAAGTAAACTTCGAGGATCATCCAATATATATGGACTTAGAGACAAACTAAACTAAGCTAGGTGAAGAAATGCCAAAGCTCCCTTATAGGAGGTCTTTCATTGGGATCTCCAACACCTATTTAGTCATTTAACAAAATGAAATCTAAAGAAATTGTGACAAGTGTAAGAAATATTAAAGCTCCCTTACAGGAGACTATTCATTAATATTTCTAATCATATTAATCAACAAACTATTTAAACTAATGAAATTAAAGCACTTAAACCTAATTCTGATTGATTGCATGAAATATTAAATCTCTCTTACAAGAGACTATTCATTTATATCTCAAGCATATAAATCAGAAACTTAAACTAATGAAATCAAACATTAAATAACATATCAAATTCATTGAAAGAAACATTAATACTTTCTTATGAAAGGTCATTTGTTAATATTTCAAACATATGAACCTAATGAAATTTACAAACAAACATAAAATGAAAGCTTACCAAAACAAAAGTGTACTTGCTAGACAATGGGGGCCCTTCCAAGGATTCACAAGCACATCAAAAGAGAAGTCAAATGTAGAAGATCAAAGAAGCTCCATTTTATTTATCTTCAATTGCAATTTGCAATTACAAGTTCTACATCCCAAGAGGTTCTAAAATCTCCATTACAATGATTCCAAATTCTAACTTCTCATTACAAACTTATAAGATCCTAAGGTACTAAATTCTAACTTCTCAATTCTAAATTCTAAATTCCAAATTACAAATGAAGGAGATAACACTCCTATTTATACAAAAGTTATGATAACAAACTCATAAATGTGGATCCACTATTCCCTCTTCAAATCCACATATCTCTCAACCAATGGTGACACATAACCCTATCCTCCATGATCTCCTCCATGAGGTCCATGATCTCCTCAAATTCGAATTTGAACATAGAGTGCCACATAAAGATGCCTTGGAAGCTTCCTTTGTACCTACACATGTCAACAAACTCATTCTAATGGTTAGGTATAAGTATATGGAGATTATTTTTTAAAGTTTAACCACAAATTCACTTAAAAATACTAAGAATTATTCATGTTTTGGAAAAAACAAGGATAACCCATATAATGATGAAAGTGAAGCTAATGTGATGACATGGCGGTGGAATAGAGGTGAGAAAATGTGTGAATGGAGAGAAAGTGGATGTTGAATGGAGTGAAAGTGGATGTATTTTAAGGATAATTCTTAGGCCCAACATAACCCCAAACTAAAGGTATTGCATGCCCTCATGCAATCTATTACATTACTTTTTGATACTTGAGCTTTGGCTTAAACTTTGCATGATATCATTTATTTAACTTTTGCAAAGTGTTTTTGATGAATTGCAACTTGGTTGGTTCTTGTGTTTCAACCATGTTTTGTTTGTTGCATTCAATTTTAATGTATCAACTTTGCATAATGATAATTTGGTTTTTATTGCAAAGTATTTTGTTGGAATGCATCGTGGTTGGTTCTTGTGTAACAACCATGATTTTGTTGCATCCAATTAGCTTTTAAGTACTTTTTACAAATCCATTTATATGCTCATGTAATAGTGAATATATTTTGAAGGTATGTGGGTTTTAGAATGTGATATATGAATATGGAAAAATATGAATGTGACAAATTATGAATGTAAATGTATCCCTCGCATCAAAAAAAAAAAATTATAATGGACACATTAACACAGTGTTTTAAAGAAGGAATTCACCCCTCCTGGGCTACATCTCCTTGATCTAGCTTCCATGGCCTCCGCCTCTATATTAGCTCAATGTGGTGTTGAAGCCCCGAAAATCGGGTCGACAACAAGGGGGATACCTGCCCGGTCCGGACCTTGGTTGGCAGCTCCTTATCCGTTTGGTATAGCGGGTCCGACTGGGGATAATGGGACCAGTTTCCCAATCTATGGGTGTGTGTGTATAATTGGATGTTGCTGATCTAACAGTAACTATCTAAGCTATTCTAATTCAAACTTTAATCTAATTCTATGCTATTGTAATCTGATAAACAATACATCTAATCTATGCTAACCTGGGATGTAATTCTTCTATTATGCGATCTAAAGAGATTTCAATAACAGCTGGTAATAAAGATCATGCAGCGATTATAAGAAAGGAAATCAATTAAGATGAACTATTTCGCATAAAAATTTAGGCAAAACAGTTGTGAACAGCATATCGCATAATGAGCTATTCATACATTAAACATAAATAAATAGCTACCACCGTACAAAAGTGCCAAATGGTAACTCAAGCATTCATGCAATAACATATAAACAACTAAAAATTGTATATCACATTAACATATAAGCATAAATGGTCAAGAGATAAAAGTACCATTTATGACTGGTCCTACTCATAAGCTTCAAGCAACAATGATTTATCTCTCCTTGCTCTAACATCTACTAAGAGTACAGAAGTGCAACATCAGTAGCAGATATCAAATGCAAACATCAACAAATATTGATCCATTCATTCACCAAAACCTCCTCTGAGGGTGCAAAAGTGCATGTTCTGAAGACAAGTTTTTGATAAATTTCTGGACCCTTCTCTAAATGCATGAGAAGAGTTTAAATACTACTAACTAAATAACTTAATTACACAGATTTAGGATACGGTTTAAATGACAGCCCTTTTTCTAAGCAAAAATATTTCTAAAAATTAAATCTAATATCTAACTATTTCTGCATTTGCTCCTTAATGTTGCGAGCATTCAATATTTGCCTGGGTAGAGTCGGCTGACTGTCTTCCGCTTTTGGTTGAGCTAAGAAAACAGAAATGGCAAGTGTTGGCACCATTTTTTCAGCAAAATAGAAGATATACTTGAGAATCATCTTTTGGCTATGTGGATTTACTGTGTATGCTCAGTAATAATCCAAATTCCACTTGGTTAACCTTCCAATTGCCTCTGCCTTTGCTTTCTTGCATTTTCTGGGCTTACGAGTGACTAAGCAGTTAGGGACTTTTCTTTTTGAGCAATTTTCTCAGCGATGCGCGATTAGCACTAGGCGCTAATCGCGCATCGGAAACTGCCTCCGTTCTTTGATCCGGGTCTTTCTGGTGCGTTTTTCGCCTTTAGCGCCTTTTCCTTCACTGGGCTTAAGCTTCAAAATTTTGTAAACATACTGCTTTCGTGAGCTTCTAACCTTGAGCGTTAAATCGCCTGTTGATATCGGCATTGTTCAACTACTCATTCAACCATGGCTCTGATTGACAGATCTGTAATGAATAGCTCAGCAGCACTCTAGAATTTGCGGCTCTGTTGCATGCGGTATCCGTTCATGAGGGCATCTCTTCTCTGTTTCCGAGCATTGGAGCTTTACCCTTTTCTTTAATCGCTCCCTGCACATTGCTTCATGTTGTTTCTGTTTTTCATTCCTGCAGTTCACACATAAGGAGATAGTAATGATAATAAAAATTGACAGGAAAGCTCTGAGCTCTACGAATGTACAAAAACATGCCACCTGACGTGAACTAACTCTTCGAAAAACACAAAACTGTCTTTCATTAACACTTGGCGTACATTCATTAATTTTCATTAAAGCGCGTATCCAATTTTTGGTTTATGGACAGCTTTTCTTGAATGTTGAGCCGGGGAAAATTTGCGATGGACAATTTCTGTGACTCGCATCACATCATCGCATCATCACAGTATCGCATTTTCATTAAGATGTGTTATCGCAGGGTTGCCCGATCACGTTTATCGCAGAATCGCAGATTGTTGTTTCGTGCGATCGCAAGATCGCAGATCGCAGTATCGCGTTATCGCAAGATCGCAGATTTGTTACAATCGTTAAATGGTTATGTGTTTTTTTTTGCGATATTGCGATATGCGATGTCGCATATCGGCCATCGGCGATTTTTTAAGGTTTTCGAATATGAGCGTTTCTTAATGCATGCGATGCGATGGAATTCACGTCGCACTCTCGCAATTTATCATTTTACTCACAAGGAAATGTCCTATCTTCTTTGCGCGATGCGATGTTTTCTTAAGGAGTATAATACATAAGTCTTAATTGAATTTTTTGAATTTTTTACTAAGGGTCCCCACTTACCTAGTGTTATTGCTAATACTAAATAAGGAGGGGGTTGTTGGTGGCCACAACAATTGGCGATTCACTTGGAAGAACCAGTTATCTCTGTTTTTCTATTGAATTTTTCAAACTTCCAAAACAGAAATTTTTTTAGAAAATTAAACTTTGTTATGGAAAGATAGAGTACATTATGCTTTAAACTGTCAATGATATTTTATTTCAACCTCTTTCTATTCTAATTATTTGCTTCCTCAGGCTAGTCCTTGTATTTACATCAGCCATTACTTGGTCTTGTAAAGATAAAATAAAGTCTCCTCTGTAAACCAGTTTTAAATATGCTCATTTGTCATAGGTAGAGCCTCTGCTGCCAGCAGGCGTTTATAGCCTCGACAAGGTTACCTGTTACCCAGCAATGATCCTGTATCCTACTCAAGGTGACCTATAACTTTCAAACAAAAATCCATATCCACACTTATTGCTTTGATTTTCTTTTTTTTTATTCTTAAAGAACAATGTCTTGGTTTGGTAGCCAAATTATGACACAGTCACTCACTTGATTCATAACTTTGCTGAACAAGCTGGCTCGTGATGAGACCCCTTGTCTTTTGATTGCAACAATCTTGAGTCATTTCCCTGTTGTGGTAGACAGTATTGGCAAAGTCAGCAAGTTATAATATCTGTGATCATGATAAGCCGGCTCGTGATGAGACCTCTTATTCTTCAAGATATAGTGTATCCTTGGATTATTCCTCTGAAAGCTGCGATTTTCCTTAGCAGGGAGGAAGTCATTGTTTCCTTAAGATAGCTCTGGACGACAATAATAGAGTTTTTTGGAAACAGCTGTTCTACAGAGAATCTTCATTTTGTTATTGGTACCTTACATTGTACTGAGATAAAACAATTTCTTCACTAAAGGTTGCTTTCATCAATTTTTTTGAAGTTGAAACTAGTATCATATCTAGGCTAAAGTTTTTAACTGTATCTGTCAATAATAAAGATCAATTTTCCAAAAGATTTGCTATTTATACAAGCGAAAAGTTCAAAATCTGAAAGAGAATTGGTGTCTTTTTCGTAAATACCTAATGTAATCACTCACAACTAGTTTTATTATGAAAAGAAAAATTATTCTACAAAAATAGAAGTATAATCTTCTATGGAAAATATTTCTTGAGAATTTGTCCATTAACAGGCAAAGGATCCCTTTTACCTGCTAAATCCTGTAACACAAATGTTGATGGACCTATGACTTCAACAATCTGAAAAGGACCAAGCCACATCCTTTGAAATTTTGTATGTTTGCCCTTTTCTTCATGAGCCTTATCCCACTTTAAAACTAAATCTCCCATCTGAAAATCTTTTCTGGTCATTATGTTTGAATCAAAAGAGGATTTTACTAGCGCTTGATGATGAGCATGCGTTTTCTTAGCTTTTTCTCGTTGTTCTTCTAATTTAATTATTTCCATTTGTCTTAGCTGTAAGGAGGAAGTGGGTACTTCATCAATGTATTGTACTAAAGACAAAGAGGGAATGGCTAAGTGAGTCGGAAGAACCACTTCTTTCCCATAAACTAAATTAAAGGGAGAAGTGCCGATTGAAGCTTTTTGTGTTATCCTATCTGCCCATAAAGCATATACCAAAGCCTTGTGCCAATTCTTTTGATTCTGGTCAACTGTTCTTTTAATAATCCTGATTAGGTTTTTATTTGTTGACTCAGCTAACCCATTACCTTGCGAATAGTAATTGGCCGAATATTTAAGTTTGAATCCTCTTTTAAGTGCAAATTCAGTGATTGCATTTCCAGAAAAGTATGATGCATTATCAAACATTAAAGCGGATGGCAATCCAAACCTAGTGATTATAAATTGATCTATGAACTCAATAATATTTTCAGAATTAGCTGTCTTGAGCGGAACTGCTTCTACCCATTTAGTAAAATAATCTGTTGCCGTGAGGATGTATCTATGCTGTTTAGAAGAGTGAGGAACGATCTCACCTATTATGTCCAAGCCCCACTGACTGAAAGGTTGCTCGATGTTTACCGGCTGTAGTGGCAGGGACGGCTTCTTCTGTCTTCCAGCAGTAGTTTGGCAGACTTGACATCTCCTCACGTAACTGTGCGAGTCTTTGAACAGCGTGGGCCAGTAATATCCCACGCGTAAGATTTTATGTGCAGTAGCATCTCCAGCATAGTGTCCACCTGCTGGCCCATCGTGGAGTTCCTGCAAAACTTTTTCAGCTTCAGTTTTTTCAAGACACCTAAGAAGAACAGAATCATAATTTTTTCTGAAAAGAATATCATTTATGAGCTGATATTGTTTAGCTTTCAATCTTAGAGCTCTTTTCTTAGTATGATCAAGGTGTGAAGGAGCATACCCGTTTTTAAGATAATAAATGATATCAGCATATAATGATTATGCATCGTTTAGGCTTACCTCACACATTTGTACCTCTTCAGATGGAATTTCAGAAATTTGCGATGCTCCGGCCAGCATTTTGCAGAAGCCTTGACCTCTTACAATGTTTGCTGGTTTGATCTCAAGGTCGTATTCCTGTAAGGCAGTGACCCAATTGGCCCTTTTCTCACCCACATCCTTCTGTACTAGAAGATTCCTTACCGCTGGAAACGGTACTATGATCTTAGTATGGGTTTTAAGTAAGAAAGGTCTGAAGTATTTGACTGCTTTGAAAATAGCATAAGCTTGTTTCTCCACGTCTGAATAATTGAGTTCAACACCCTGTAAATTTGAGCTAAAAAATGCAATTGGAGCTTCCGCTTTTTCTTGATTCGCTTGAGTTAGAATCGCAGCATATGATTTATCTGAGGCAAATGTGTATAAAATAAAAGATTCTGAAAAATTCGGGGTTGCTAAAGATGGAGCATTAATAATAGCTTGCTTGATCAGGTTGAATGCTTCATGTTCATCTTGACCCCATTTAAAATTTGAATTCTTTTTAATCATGGTTTGCAAAGGAGACACGATTCGCAAAAAATCTGGAACGAATCTCTTTACAAATTTGATTTGACCAAGGAAAGATTGCATGGATTTTTTGTTATGAGGTAGGGATATTTCAGAAATTTCTTTGATTCTGTCGGGATTAATGTGAATACCGGATTTTGACACTATGAATCCTAGAAGTTTCCCTTCACTTAGTGCGAAAAAAGATTTCTTTGGGTTAAGTGAAATTCCATACTTTAAACACCGTTGAAAGATTTGTTTTAGGTCTTTGAGATGGTCGCTTCGCTTCTTGGAGTACACTGTTATATCATCCAAATAAATTACTACAGATTTATTGAATAAACCTTTGAATGCGATGTCCATGGCTCTCTGAAATGTAGCACCAACATTAATCAAACCAAATGGAATCTTCCGATATGCGTATGTGCCCCATTTAGTTCTGAATGTGGTTTTCAACTGATCATCAGGATGTACCAACACTTGGTTGTACCCTGAAAATCCATCCAAGAAAGACATTAATTCTGAGCCCGCCACCACCTGTAGTATCTGCTCCATAGGTGGAAGAGGAAAATTGACTTTTTGACAGGCTTTGTTAAGGTTCTGAAAGTCAATGCAAATCCTAATATCTCCATTTTTCTTTCTAACGAGTACCATATTGGAGACCCATTTGGAATGTCTGACGGGAAAGATTATCCTGGCTTTCAGTAACTTATTGAGCTCAGTTTTTATCTGATTTTCTAAATTGGGGTGGATCTTTCTCAGCTTTTGTTGGATAGGTTTTTCGTTATCGATCATGGGAATGGTACGCTGAATGATAGAAGTGTCGTATGTTTTCAATTCATCATAATTCTAGGCAAAAACATTTTTATATTGTCTCAAAAGATGAATATACGCTAGTTTCTCTTCAGGGGCTAGGCCGAGGCCTAGATTAATGTTTTGTGGTTTAGCATCGGTCCCTAGGTTTACTAATTCGTAGTTCAAGGTTGAACTGTAGAGTTTTGAATTGGTAGACCTCTTAAACCGATATTTCAAATCGTATAAGTCTTCTAACTTGACCACCGACTTAGGTATACCATTATTAGTGCTATTTTGTTGCAATTGTCGATCGTGCTGGTCTTCGTCAATTATTTGATTTGAGTAGGATCCTTCAGACGTGAGGAAATTTACGATATCAGGATCGTCATTGAATACTCTCCAATTTGTGATGTTGTCAGGAATGGACGGTCTAAAGATTAATTATATTGAGAATCTATCTGGACTAAAAGCTTCGGAGGGAATAAGCTTAGAAGCTACGTTAGCCAGAAGGTCTGCACTTTTGTTTTGGAGTCTGGGGATTGAAGAAATATTAAACGCTATGAAATGCTCAGTCAGATCTTGTACTAAAGATTGATAGTGTTTTAAATGACCTAATAAGCAATGTATATTGTTACGTACCTGTTTAACCACAATCTCAGAGTCTCCAAAGACTTGAAGATATTGACATCTAACCCGATTGCTTTGTATAGGCCCTGAACCAAAGCCTCATATTTTGTTGTATTGTTTGTGCAATCGAATTCGAGTCTGCATGTGAGCATGATTTTTTCTCCTTCTAGACTAATCAGAATGCATCTTGCTCCTGCTCCTTCGTTAGATCTAGAGCCATCAAAAAATAATTTCCAAAACAAAAATGTATTTACAGGTTTATCTAAAAAATTAATACATTTCGAACTATCAGTTCGAGAAAAATTTTCGACTTGGGAAAAAACAGAGTGTTCTAAATAAGGTGATGCATGAGCATTGAAATTGCCGAGGAAAGAATCTACCGAGTAATTTCCAATGATATTGTTGTTATACGCTACCGGTTCATTTTCTCCTTCTAACTCCGTTACTATTTACTTCTGGTGTAGCTCTCGTTCAACTTTTATTTGATTCGGTTTACCGTTGTAGGGCAGCCACATGTGTGACCAATCAGTTGCGAAGTATCCATGGAGTTTCTCAGACCAATCCCTGCTAAGAATTAAGCCATAGAATTCTGGGATATTAGCAACTAGAATGTCAATAACCTGACATACCTTCGGGTTGGATGACAATCTTATGGTTACTTGATTTAGTTCGCCAATCACTTCGACTTGAGATCGATCTAGCTGAACTATGCGCACTATGGATTTCTGTGGTTGAACATTTAATTTGGCACATATAGATTTGGGTAAAATATTTGATGAAGCACCAGAATCTACCAAACAATTGTGCACGTTTTTATTGAAAATTTCATAAGGAGAAACGGGGGAGTGTGAGATCTTGATCTTCCTCCAATCAAGGCGATGTCAATTGGATCAATCTTATTGATCGCGTTAGTTGGAGGTCTTACCATGTTGTGGGAAGCTTGAGAAACTACAGTGGCAGGCAAAGGTGCAACTGGCATGGCATGTAATTCTTTTATCATTATCTTCTGTTGATGTTTCAACTTGCTCAGTTCGTAAAGGGTGATATTAGCCCTAGTCTTCTTCATGTCATCAATAATATTGTACTCCATTTCATTCGACACTATCAGTGTTTTAGATGGAGTTGTTTCATCGGCTTGGAATGGGCTATTTTGAGTCGCTTTAGATGTTGTTTTCTTTGTCGCGACTTTATCCTTTGTTGCAGAGCTTGCGCTCTTCTGCTTAGGGGTAGTTTGGGGAGGATCAAGCTGATTTTTGCTTCGTGTGCTAACTGGAAATACTTCTTGATATTCTTCTTGTGGGAGGATGAAATCCCACATTCCTTGTAATTCCACAACTTCTTCGTCATCGGTCTGCCCTTCAGTGGCAATTTCCTCTTCCTCTTCCTCAGATTCAGCATTTGAAATGGCATTGGGTGGCTTTGCATCCGTTGAAGGACCTCTTTTAAAAGCTCTGTAGGGCTTTTTCGAAGAAGTTTCTGCTACTTGCTTTTTTATGTCGACCATCTCATTGGACATGGTCTTTAGAACTTTCTGTAATCCTTCCAAATCAAAAGGATCTTTTGCTTGTTTCTTCTTGGAGTCTTCCTTGAAGGTGACTTTTTTGGACTTATGTTCCTCTATCGCGGATCTCTTTTCCAGGGCTATTATTTGTTTTTCTACTGCTATAGCCTCTTTCATGTTATCGACTAAGGTTATTTTATTTGCCCTGTCCACTAAGATGGCTATGTTCGATGGCAGAGCGGTAATATACCATTCGCATTGTACTTCTTCGCTGGGCTGGGAAGCAGTAGGAATTTTGTTGAAAAATTTGTTGAACCGTAAATTGAAATCCTTAATAGGCTCTCTAGCTTCGGCTTTAAGATTGGATAGGTCATCGATTAACGTTGGCGTTGATCTGTCATCACCAAACTTGGTTAGGAATTGATCCTGGAAGATGTCCCAACTTGTGATGGATCCGGAGGGTAATGAAAAGTACCATGACCCGGCTGTCCCTTGCAGTGTATAGGGAAAAAGCCGAACAACAGCATCTTCATTAGTAACTCCATTGAGATTAATGGAAAGCATGAAGTTGTTTATGTGCTCTTCTGCTAGCATGCCTGCCTCGGGATTGAATTTAGGCAGCCATTTCTCAGGATGGGCCGGTATTTGACTCAAGGGTGCAGGCATTAAGACTGCCCCAGGGTTATTCCATGGAGACTGGGCCATTGTTGAACTGCTAACAGAGGAAAGTGCAGAAGATGATCCCTGTGGCTGGGAGGATGAGGATACTATGATTGTAGATGATTGAAGAGGGGTTGTGGGGGTTCCAGTGGACGGATGGACGATGATCTAGAGTGGAGGTGTGGATGGTTGACTTCGCGGTGAAGTAGTTGAGATGGATGATGCAGACGAAAGAGTCTTACTGTCAGACTCTTGTGATGATTTCCTCGCTCTTTTCCTGTTGGGAAGGGGTAATTCGGTTGGCTGGACGCCAAAATTTTCGCTCTTTAGCCTGGTCAGGGGATGAGCAGGGTTGTACTGCGAAGTCTCACTTCCTTGAGATTTATCAGACCTCTGAGGAGAAATGGAAAATCGCTGAAGTTTGTGAATCAGGGATTCGACTTCAGGAGGTTCAATGGTAGATTGGTCTGAAATATCAGGGTGTGTAGCAGCGATTGATACTTGAGCGACTTCTGACTCTGGCTTTAAATGTAATGGGGAAGTCAGGGGAGATGATGAGGGCGATTTACTCTCAGAATGGTATTCAGATTTGGATTTACTTGCCATTCATAGTTCAGGCCCTCCTTCTAGCGCCAAATATGTTGAAGCCCCGAAAATTAGGTCGAAAACAAGGGGGATACCCACCTGGTCCAGACCTTGGTTGGTAGCTCCTTATCCGTTTGGTATAGCGGGTCCGACTGGGGATAATGGGACCAGTTTCCCAATCTATGAGTGTGTGTGTGTGTAGAATAGGATGTTGCTGATCTAACAGTAACTATCTAAGCTATTCTAATTCAAACTTTAATCTAATTCTATGCTATTATAATCTAATAAACAGCACATCTAATCTATGCTAACCCGGGATGTAATTATTCTATTATGCGATCTAAAGAGATTTCAAATAACAACTAGTAATAAAGATCATTCAATGATTATAAGAAAGGAAATCAATTAAGATGAATGATTTCGCATAAAAAGTTAGGCAAAACAGTTGTGAACAACATATCGCATAATAAGCTATTCATACATTAAACATAAATAAATAGCTACCACCGTACAAAAGTGCCAAATGGTAACTCAAGCATTCATGCAATAACATATAAACAACTAAAAATTGTATATCACTTTAACATATAAGCAGAAATGGTCAAGAGATAAAAGTACCATTTATGACTGGTCCTACTCATAAGCTTCAAGCAACAATGATTTATCTCTCCTTGCTCTAACATCTACTAAGAGTACAGAAGTGCAACATCAGTAGCAGATATCAAATGCAACCATTCATTCACCAAAACCTCCTCTAAGGGTGCAAAAGTGCATGTTCTGAGGACAAGTTTTTGATAAATTTGTGGACCCTTCTCTAAATGCATGAGAAGGGTTTAAATACTACTAACTAAATAACTTAATTACACATATTTAGGATACGGTTTAAATGACCGCCCTTTTTCTAAGCAAAATTATTTCTAAAAATTAAATCTAATATCTAACTATTTCTGCATTTTCTCCTTAATGTTGCGAGCATTCAATATTTGCCTGGGTAGAGTCGGCTGACTGTCTTCCGCTTTTGGTTGAGCTAAGCAAACAGAAATGGCAAGCGTTGGCACCATTTTTTCAGCAAAATAGAATATATACTTGAGAATCATCTTCTGGCTATGTGGATTTACTGTGTATGCTCAGTAATAATCCAAATTCCACTTGGTTAACCTTCCAATTGCCTCTGCCTTTTCTTTCTTTCATTTTCTGGGCTTACGAGTGACTAAGCAATTAGGGACTTTTCTTTTTGAGTAATTTTCTCAGCGATGCGCGATTAGCACTAGGCGCTAATCGCGCATCGGAAACTGCCTCCGTTCTTTGATCCGGGTCTTTCTGGTGCATTTTTATCCTTTAGTGCCTTTTCCTTCACCAGGTATAAGCTTCAAAATTTTGTAAACATACTGCTTTCGTGAGCTTCTAACCTTGAGCGTTAAATCGCCTGTTGATATCGGCATTGTTCAACTACTCATTCAACCATGGGTCTGATTGACACATCTGTAATGAATAGCTCAGCAGCACTCTGGAATTTGTGGCTCTGTTGCATGCGGTATCCGTTCATGAGGGCATCTCTTCTATGTTTCTGAGCATTGGAGCTTTACCCTTTTCCTTAATCGCTCCCTGCACATTGTTCATGTTGTTTCTGTTTTTCATTCCTGCAGTTCACACATAAGGAGATAGTAATGATAATAAAAATTGACAAGAAAGCTCTGAGCTCTACGAATGTACAAAAACATGCCACCTGACGTGAACTAACTCTTCGAAAAACACAAAACTGTCTTTCATTAACACTTGGCGTACATTCATTAATTTTCATTAAAGCGCGTACCCAATTTTTGGTTTATGGACAACTTTTCTTGAACGTTGAGCCGGGGAAAATTTGCGATGGACAATTTCTGCGACTTGCATCGCATCATCGCATTTTCATTAAGATGTGTTATTGCAGGGTTGCCCGATCACGTTTTATCGCAGAATCGCAGATTGTTGTTTCGTGCGATTGCAAGATCGCAGATCGCAGTATCGCGTTATCGCAATATCACAGGTTTGTTACAATCATTAAATGGTTATGTGTTTTTTTTTTGCGATATTGCGATATGCGATGTTGCATATCGGCCATCGACAATTTTTTAAGGTTTTCGAATATGAGCATTTCTTAATGTATGCGATGCGATGGAATTCGCGTCGCACTCTCGCAATTTATCATTTTACTCACAAGGAAATGTCTTATCTTCTTTGCGCGATGCGATGTTTTCTTAAGGAGTATAATACATAAGTCTTAATTGAATTTTTTGAATTTTTTACTAAGGGTCCCCACTTACCTAGTGTTATTGTTAATACTAAATAAGGAGGGGGTTGTTGGTGGCCACAACATGTGGCAAAAATGTTGTTTACCAAGATCTATAGCTCCTGATACCTACACCAATGTGTTCAGAAGCTCCAAATTAGCTAAGAACCTTTTTTTTTTTTCTTATCTCAATTTGGTCGAAAATTGAGCAAGTTATGCTTCTTTCAAATTTTCCTAGGAAACCTCCGTTAAATCTGGAGAGACTCCAGTTAAGTCCGTCAAAATTGGAAGTTTCCGCCTAATTTGGCGCACCACCAAATCCATTGCCAACTTAATCCAGATTCTAAGCATGATTAATTAATGTTTAAATGAGATTAATTTAATTAAGGCAGGATTAGCGCTAAGCGCTCCGTTGGCTGGCCCTTGGTCATGTGGTTGAGGTCATATGGGGTGGGGGTTGGCCCGTAGGGCTGGCTCCCACCATCTCGCCATCAACATCAATCTTCGACATTAATTATGGTGTTGTGGCACTCCTTTCAAATGCACGGTTCTTGGCTTAACAATTGTGCACAAGAATTAGGAGGGGGAGGTCACAAGTTCAAACTCGCCCTCCCCCCATCACATTTTTACCATATAATACACGCCACCAAAACTTTAATATGCGCCACCAAAATTTGGGTTAATGCAGCCATATATATTTATATGCCATTCGAATATTTAATGTCTATGCCAATAAATTTGGACTTTGGTTTAATTGAAATGTGGGTTTAAATATTAACTATTAATATATATATATATATATATATATATATATATATATATATATATATATATATATATATATATATATATATATATATAGATATATATATATAGATATATAGTTAAAAACTATATAATATAAAAAATAACTATATATAATGTATAATAATAATATTTAAATAAAAATAAATTTGAATTCCACTTGGAGCCAACTAGGCAATCCCCTTTCACACAACTACACTGGTGAATCTAGAGGTGACACTTGTCACATCCCCATTGGGAAAAAAATGAAGTAGATTCCCCTTGCTGACTGGATTACTAACTAGACTACCATGTCATCATTCTGTCCCATTTTGCAATTTTTTTAGTTGTTTAGGAAAACGAACAACAGGTCATTTCTCCTTCATCCAAACTTCGTTTTCGATGAAACGAGTTGTGTTGCGATCGTCTTGACAAGACGAACGCAACCATACAATTTTCAAGCCAATCTAATAACTTTTAATTTTGAGCTAAATATTAAGCACCTGATCATTCCTCCCCACTAGAAGCCTTTTCGAACCCAAAAGATACTATTATCTGACAAGTAGATAAGGGTAAAGCCCCCTCACCTTTCCAAGATCGATCCACTTGGCTTTTGACGAATTTGTTTCCTTGATCTCCTCTCTCAGGAAATCCACATTCACTTGCCTTGAGGACCCCATTCTATACATGTACTTTTCTTTGCCCTTTTCAATTTGATCTTGCACTGTTTGTTGCTCCATTTCCCATCGTTCATAGAAACTCATGGTTTTTTCCATGTCGCCATCAAAAGAAACATCCTCCTTACCAAGATGACATAACAAAATGTAATGCAAATGGATGACAAATTTCACTACTTGGTTTTCATGACTCAAGCCTGATTTTATATCTTGAAAGTATGAAATTTTCTGAACATAACTTTCATGTAAAACATAATGACGCCTGAATACAACAGTTACATAACCAATAGGCCTAAAATGCATAACAATAAACTTGTTGCTTATACCCCTTTTGTACGTTCGAACCAAGTGAAATTTTTGACAAGTATCCACCTAATGAAAGTGCATGGATCACTACAACTTAATATTTACACCATGAAAATCTTCTTAATGAAATAAGATGGTGAAGTTGCTTGCATAAACCTAAAACTCAAATGAACCTTTCAAGTTTGAAAGAGCATGAAAAAGAATTGAACTGATATTTTGGTTTGAAGCAACACATGCCTCTTTCTGTTTGCCTCCCCATTGGAAGACTTTGCACACACATGACAATGCATGCCAAGGAGGTTAGAAAGAATAAATGTCAACAACAACTCTCCTCCAACATTGGTCTGCTCCCAACAAACCTCTTATCAAAATGATGTTGGGCGTTGACAAATCAAAAATGGCATCCAACTTGGAGAGGCTTGCCTTCAACTTACCTCCTCCAATATCATGGCCCAAATGCATCAAAGAAGTGAAACCTAACTTGTACTTTGATATCTTCAAAACATCAAACAATTTCCCTTCATAGATGACATGTGCATAAGAAAACTTTCTAAACATGTGTATGTCACCCAAGTGGACAATTTCTTCAAGAAATGACTCGTTTTTGACATAATTCAAATAAATTTATGTAATAGAAGTGTTACAAAGAATATACAACATTAAAAGCCATACAAACCATTCTTTTTGGTGTTATGTATATTCTTCCACTGACCTCTTTTTACAACTTTGCTTTGGTGAAAACTACTCTGTTTGTCCTCTTTCTTGAAATACTTACCATTCCTCTTTGGTGCCATAAAGATCAATGCACAACATGGCGTAAGGGATGATTGAATGAGCCCATTGTTCGACAAACTTTTTCATTGCATTGGTGTCTCTACACTTTGCAATTTTGTCAACCCTTGCATGCTAACATCACAAAGAGAAACCTCTTGCTGCAATGATATTTCATGTGAATTTTCTTTCTCCTTGAAGGACGATTCTTTCACAACCTAAAATACTTCATCACTTTGATGAACTGAACCAACAAAATTAGAATTAAAACTTGCATTACATGAAAAAAAAAATTCATAAAAAATATCATCATTTGTCTTGAACATGAGAAGTACTAAACTTTTAATTGAACTCACAAGTCTTTTTGCCTCCCCTGCATTAACCAAAGAAACGTTCAGCTTTTTGCAATGGGCTCTCACTATATACTCCACACCATCCTTGAACAAGTGATACTTGTTTTCATGGCGGTAAAAGGCTGCTTTCCGGTCATACAAATATGGACTACCCAACACCACACCTGAAATATCAAGCGGTCCCACATCTAACTCTACTTCGCCAACAAAATTTGCAGTGATTGCAAACTTAAACGAACATTTTTCGTGTAACCTGTAAACTTGTGTCTCTTGTTATTGATCCCAAAGAGTATGGTTTATGATGAGGTACAATTTCAAGATTCAATCTGTTGACTAAGTCTTCAGAGATTAGATTCGCTTGTGACCCACTATCGAAGAGTGTGTCAATATTGGTGTGTTTAGATATGACCCTAACATGAAATAACTCAATTCATCTCTTTTCATCTGGAGTAGTAGTAGTGTTACAATTTTGTGAACTAATGCTTGCAATATCTTGTTTTCCTTTGATTCCCATGACAGTGATTTTGTTTTCATCACCTAATTCAGAACCTAAATATTCTTGAGTGATAGCAATGGTTTTTTGTTTCCCTTTATTGTTGAACTTATTTGGTCTCATTTCTGGATGCAATTTCTAGTAGTGGGCTTCATCATGCCCCTCTTTGGAACAATGTTTGCATGTGATTTTCTCCCCTTCTTTCTTCACACTTGCATTCTTCTTTCCCTTCCATTTTCCTCCTTTCTCTTTCTCCTTACCCTTAGGTGGATTTTTATTACTATCCTCTTCATAAGTGTTATTTCCTCTAGATTCAAGATGCGTGGCTTGCACACATACTTCATCTAAATTAGTTGGATTGAACATAAGAATAGTATGTTTCAGATAGGAATGTAAACCCCCAATATATTTCAATAGTGTATCTTGGGAATTCAAATTCACTCCTAATAACAAATTCCTTTTTCTAAACTCCTGTGTATAATCTTTGACTGTTTGGCCTTTAAGCTACCTAAAATTCTGCCAAATCATAATGGATTTTTGCATAAAGGATAAAGGATAAAACTATCTTTTAATTGCTTAAACAAATTCAACCCAAGTGATGTATACCTTACCATGGATTCTCATTTCCTCTTGAGTCTTTGCTTCCCACCAAACTAGTGCAGCTCCTTCTAGCCTCAGTGAAGCCAACTGGATATTTATGTCGTCTCCTTGAAGGTTCTAAATTTTGTAGTATACCTCCAATTATCGAATCCAATTGTCTAACTTTTATGCATTCACTTCTCCATTTTACATGGGAAGTTCGAATTTTATGTCCAATTTCAGTAATGGAGTTTTTCCTTTTGGGGTTTTGGAATGAGTATGGGTAGTTGCAATGGTGGTAGTGGAAGATGATGTTGTGTGAGATGATGAAGATGATGAGGATGGTGGAGATGGAGGTGGCTTTCCACCATTCCCTTTGGAATCCTTCTTCTCATATTTTTTTGTCCTGTGAGCTTCCTTCTCCATGTGGAGGTTTAGAACTCTCTCCAACCATTTGGTGTTCCTCTCTTCATAGAGGACTTTAACCATCTTGGCCAAAGTATAAAAATATTTCTTAAATTCTTCCTCTTTTGAACAGGGACCTCTAGGCTCTCTTTCTCCAGACATGATGGCTATGGATTTAGGATCATAAATTTGTATTGATTATACCTCTTCACTCTCAATTGAAGGAAAACTTGAGGAGTTTCAAGTGTAGCTAGAATTGGAACTTTGGGTGTTGGAGATTGTGGCCTTGTGACTCTCCTTCTTTTGGGTATTACCTTAGGAGTTGCAAACAATAGCTTCCCTTATCCTCTCTGCAACTTTAACCTTGTAAGCATCACAATTTTGCAACCATTAAAATCCTAATTCATAAACTCAAGCAATTCAACCTTGTGCTCTGATACCAACTTGATATGTTTTTGTATGATTAGTTTTGATGTGCTAATAACAATTATAGATTTATAAACATGTGCTTGCTTCTTGATTTTTGTGTTGAGGTTTCCTTAGTTGTTGGTGCTTACAAACAGTGGAATTTCCTTAAATAAACAAGACATTCATGAGAAAAATAGCTTCAGAAACTAATAATGAACAGAAAACATGTACAGTGCATAAAACCATTGAAGAGAGACATTAACACAATTTTTTGATGGAGTTCACCCCTCCTGGGCTACATCTCCTTGGTCCGTCTTCTATGGCTTGGGCCTCTGTATTAGCTCAATGTGGAAAAAATGTTGTTTATAAATCTCTATGGTTCCTGATACCTACACCAATGTTTTCAGAAGTCCCAAATTAGCCAAGAACACTTCTTTCTGATCTCAATTTGTTCGAAAATTGAGCAAGTTATGCTTCTTTAATTTTCTCCTAGGAAACCTCCACTAAATCTGGAGAGACTCCAATGAAGTCTGCTAAAACTAGCAGCTTCTGTCTAATATATATATATATATATTTAATATTTAATAACAAAAAATTGAATTCCACTTGGATCCAACTAGGCAATTTCCCTTTCACACAACCACACTAGCGAATCTGGAGGTGACACTTGTCACAGCCCCATTAGGTGAAAACTGAAGAAGATTCCCCTTGCTCACTGGACTACTGATTGGACTGCCATGTCATCATTCTGTCCCATTCTGCAATTTTTTTAGTTGTTTAGGAAACCGAACAATATGAATTTTCTCCTTCATCCAGACTCTGTTTTTTATGAAACAAATTGCGTTGTGATTGTCTTGACGAGATGGATGCAGCCATACAGTTTTCGAGCCAATATGAGAACTTTGAATTTTGAGCTAAATACTTAGCACCTGATCATGATAGTAGAAAAAGAGAATATTGAACCAAAGGAGGTAGCTTTCAAGGTGTCCAAGTAGGCTAAGGAGCACACAGATCATCGCGAGTTTTCTAGTTGTGAATCTGATCAGGAGCTAGCTCACTTTTCCAGGAAACTGAAATTTGGGTCAAGGTAGTATAAAGGAATGTTTCCCTTCAAATGCTTTGATTGTGGAAGAGTTAGACATTTTGCATCCAAGTTCTATTACAAAGAAAAGTTATAAAAGGATAACGATAAAAATCCCAAAGGCAATCCCAAAAAATATCAAAAGAAGAAGTTCTTTAAGAAGAAGGGGTTTTACTCCAATGAGGATAGCTCGGCACAATATTTTGATAGTGAGAATTCCTCAGAGAGTTATTCGAATGAGCGTTTACTTATGGAATTTAAAGTTGAATCCAAGAAAAAAATGTTACGGACTTTGAAGAAGAAGAAGAAGAAGGAGTAGTAGTGGACCTTGAAGGGGAACTCATCAGTGTTCTTGATGAGTTAAAGAGGCCATAAGAAATAACAAGCAACTAAAAGAACAACTGCTATCAGTTGAAGAAGGTATGTATAACTCATACAATGAGGATTTTTTCTATCAAAAGGAAAAACTTGAAGAATCCATTAGAAGTAAATACATCTTAGCTCTTCAATTAGAAGAAAAATAAAAATCATGTGAAAAGCTACAAAAGTAGAACAAACACTTAAAGCGGGAGCTAAGCAAAGTAAAGGAGGAGATGATCCAAAAAACGTGCAAAGAAGAGATTATGTTCTTGAAAGTCAAGCTAGAAGAAGCAAAATGAAAGGAAGTTGTTCTTAATGATTTAATTCATGAATGGGAAGAGAATTGTCAGAGTCTAGAAGTTGAGATTGTCTCCCTAAGAAAACATCTTAAGAAATTAGAAACCAATAATGACTTGGATAAAAGGTTTGTTGAAGGGACTAGAAACTTAAACCACATTTTGAGTAGTCAAAGGTCTCTAGAAAAAAATACAGTGTTGGGACATTCTAGATCACATGAGTCATCCATGAAAAAAATGAACTTCAGGTCTGCAGGATTTGAAGAACCCCATAGCTATGCAAAGGTGCTTCAAGGAAGACTCAATGAGGGCAAACAAAAGTCTAGCTAGAGAGGCACCCAACATGGGAACAAGAATTCTAACTTCTCAAAGGACTCACGACAGAGGAGAATTAATCAATCAACAAGACAACAAAGGTACCTACAACCTAAAAACCTGGTAAACCTTCAAATTTCATGTACCCTAATATGTTTTATGGTCATTACTATAAATGTTATATATTTGGACATAAAGTTATTGATTTTAGAAGAGTCAAAGTTTAAAGAGATGAAAATTTCAGACACAGTATGTATCAAAATTTTAGATCTCAAAACTCCCCTCCCGGAAATAAAAATTCGTTCTCTCCTCCGATAAATGATGTTGAATGTTTCAAATGTAATAATTTTTGGCACAAGGAAAGTGAGTGCAAAAGCATATTTGAGTATGCTTCTAAATCCTAGAATGCTTGGCACCCAACCTTTTCAAAAGACAAGAAGAATTGGAAATGCAAGACTAGAAAAATCATGGAATGTGGGCTTGCTTTGACTGCGCATGATCAAGAAAACAAATGGTATGTGGATAGTGGTTGTTCCAAGCATATGATTGGGGATAAGATTAAATTCTTGTCTCTAAGAGAAAAGGACAAAGGTAACAATGTCACTTTCAATAACAATTCTTTGGCATGAATTAAAGTTAAGGACATAGTTATACTTGATAAAAATACTAAGGCTCAAAATGTGATGTATGTAGAGAGTCTCAAGAACAATTTTCTTAGTTTGAGTTAGATGTGCGATAAGGGCTATAATGTGGCCTTTTGATCCAAAGACTGTGAGATCTGAAAGGAAGAGAATGGAAAGATAGTGGGAAAGGTAGTCAAAACTCACAATAATGTATATGTGTTTGTTGACTCCAAAGTAAGAAACTACTTGAGCAAGACAAATCAAACTTGTTTATGGAATAGAAGGATTAGCCATATAAATTTTGACAACTTGATAAATATCAACAAATTAGAAGTTGTAATAAGATTGCCAAGATTGTCGAGGCTTGATGAATCAATCTGGAAGTCTGTCCAATTTGGTAAGCAAACAAGAATTAAATCATCAAAACCTATGGAGCTAATTCACACTAGTATTTGTGGCCCTACCAGGACAAAAATCTGAAGAGGAGAAAGGTATTTTATTTTATTTATTGATGACTTTACCAGAACCACATGGATAATTCTCTTGAAAGAAAAATCAAAAGATCTTAATAATTTCAACATATTCAAATCTTGAGTTGAGAACAAGAAAGATCTAAAGATAAAATGTCTAAGATTAGACAAAGGTGGAGAATTCACTTCAAGAGAATTTGAAGACTGTTGTGAAGAGAATGGCATAAGGAGGTAGTATTATCTAGCCAAAACTCCAAAAGATAATGGAGTAGTAGAGAGAAAGAATAGAATAGCTCAAGAGATGGCCAAAGCTATGATGGCTGAAGAATATGTACCACACACCTTTTAGGGAGAAGCATCTCAAGCAGCGGTGTACCTAGAAAACAAAATGCAACTCAGGCCTAATAGTGATAAGACTCCCTATGATTTATGGAAAGGGAGACTTGCATCATTGAAACACTATAAGGTGTTTGGGAGCAAGTGATTTATCAAAATAAATGATAACAATCTTGGAAGTTTGATCCTCATGATGATGAGGGAATATTTCTTGGGTACTCAGCCCAGAGTAAAGCATACAAGTGCTTCAACAAAAGGAAAAAGAGAGTCGAAGATTGAATTGACATAGTAGTGGATGAAATAATACCACAACCTGAGTCCTCCAATGGAAACATGAACTCAGATGGAGAGGAAATTTCAACCACCAGATTCTCAAACCAAGAAGAAACAGAGGTAGATGATGAAGATGAAGAAATAAGTGCAACACCAAGGCCCAAAACTCCTTTGAGGTATGTACATAAACAACATCCTGAGAGCCAAATTATTAGTGATCAAAGACTCAGTGTTCAAACAAGGAGAAGATTCATTGGCAACCCAAGCTGCACAAATCTTGCTATGTTATCTCAAATTGAGCCTAAGAATCTCAGTCATGCAAGTGAGGATAAGTCTTGGGTAAAGGTAATGAATGAAGAGCTAGATCAAATTGAGAAGAATGACACTTGGGAGATTATTCCAAGACCCAAAGAGAAAAATGTCATTGGCACCAAATGGGTCTTCAAAAATAATCTCAATGACCAAGGTCAGATGATTAAGAATAAGCATCGATTAGTCTGCAAAGGGTATGCTCAAATAGAGGGGATATATTTTGAAGAAACTTTTGCACATGTAGCAAGACTGGAAGCTATCAAAATGTTTCTTACTTTTTCTGGTCATAAAAACATCAAGGTGTATTAGATGGATTAAAATTCGATATTTCTCAAAGGAGATGTGGAAGAAGAAGTATGCATTAAGAAACCAAAAGGGTACATGCTCACAGAAAACAAAGGGTTTGTTTATAAACTAAAAAATGCCTTATATGGGATCAAATAGGCCCTTAGAGCTTGGTATGATATATTGGATAAATACCTTCAGCAACAAGGCTTTAAGAGTGAACAACCGCCTCATGAACAACTTTTCTGAACTTTTGGCAGCGTTTTTTGTTTCCTTTCCATATCAAACACTAAAATTTTACATTTCTGGAAAATATCAAGACTTTTTAAGTTATGATAATATGACAGTTCTACAATATGTAGTTTTCTGTAACGGGTTGTTTTCCTCCCTGTTGAGGAGACCCGGTTTTGGACAGTTTTTTTGTTTCAGCTTTTTAGACAAAGGGAACCTCAGTTCCGGACAAAACAAGGAAAAAAGATGAATCAGATTGGTAGTTTTCCTTTTAAGGGAAACTGGTCTCAAGCAAAAGGCAGAAAATGTATTTTTGTGAAGTAGACAAAATAGTCACATAGTATGAACAGAGATGCGCCAGCATATGCATGTAAACTTTTTATTGTCTTAATAAAAAGTTTCTTTTTTTCCTTTGGAAAAAAAAAACAAGGATTTAAGAGGGGCATTACAGATATCAGTCTGTATATAAAGTATCAAGATGACCATCTATTGATTTAAGCAAAGTCATATATATATATATATATATATATATATATATATAGGAAGGCTCTCTATCTTACAAACTAATTTCTATAGAGGCCATTTAGATTGACAATAATCTTCTTGAAACTTTCCATAACCTGATTTTACTGAGAATTCCCCACCTGTCGAGTTCCATTTGAATTCATCTAGCTGACCAAAACTAATTGGCACTGCTCTCTTGAGATGAGTGAGAATCAAATTACATTGATTTTTGAGATCGGGAGGAAAGGCTGAGGGGATCCAACCATCCCAAGATTTATCTTCTTGATTCCAATTTGAATTTGGTCAAGAGTGTAGATACCTCTTCTTATCATCCAAGTCTTGAGAGGAAGTATGCCTTGAAGATCAGAGAGAGGGGATTTTCCCATGATACTTTCTCTCCAAATATTTATATCCTGTCCACCACCTAAAATTCTGGAAGTGTTTCCTTTAACTATAAGCAAAGATTTTTTGAGAAGTTTCCATATTTGTGTGCAATACCTAACGAGCATTTTTGTTGTGAGAAAATACTGTCAGAAGGAGTTCAAATACTTTTTCTTGAGGACCTGTTTCCAGCAAGTGGATTCGCCTAATATGAATCTCCATATGAGATTTGCTCCAAAGGCGATGTTCATTATCCTCGGGAGTCTAATAGAGGTGCCTCCCTTCTCATAAGGAACAATGACTTGTTTCCAATTTAACAAGCTGAATTTATTTGTCTCTTATTTCCCCCCTTGCCATCAAAAGTTCCTTATAATTAGTTCAATCTACTTTTGTATTCCCACTAGAGCTTGAATGACAACAAATTGATAAAGAGGAAGCGTTGATAAAACATATTTAATCAATATAATTCTCCATGCTAAATTAAGCTAGATCATACCCCAATCTTGAACTTCCTTTTACATTTTGTCTATGGACGAATGCCAAATCTCTGACTTCAAGACATCTTTTGAATAGGAAGACCTAAATATTTGAAGTGCTACCAATTTATTTTAAAAGGGATTCCAAATATTTGAGAAATACGTTGTAGAGTTCTAGAAGGGGTGTTCCATCCGCAAATGTTGTTTTTTGCATTATTTAGTAAGCATCCAAAGGCCTCCAAAAATCTATCCAGGATGGTTTTGAATCTTTTTGCAACAATACACGTATCTCTTCCCATGAATAGAGTGTCATCGACAAATTGGGAATGGTTTATGCTCTCGAATCCTCTAGTAAAGTGTATACCAATGATGGAGCCACTATGTCTACTATGCTCTAAATTCCTACTAAGAGAGTCTGCCATCATGATGTAGAGGAAAGGAGAAAGTGGGAAGCCTTGCCTTAAACCTATTGGAATTTGAAAGAAGCTTCTTGGTCTTCCATTGATAAGGGGGGCAATCCAAGGGCCTTGAATGTGGGATCTTATAAGATCAATGAAATTTGAAGCGAAGCCAAACTTTTGTAGAACTGAAAATAGAAAGGAGTGATTGGCTCTGTCGAATGCATTAGCCATATCAAAGTTTAATACAAAGCCTTGTTCTTTTCTAGATAAACTGGAGTGAATAACTTCTTGGACAAGCATAATGTTATCAACAATTTGTCTCTTTGGAACAAAACCTCCTTGATTTTTAGAAATCAGGATGGGAAGGAGAGGTTTAAGCCCATTTTCTAGAATCTTAGAGATAATTTTATAGGAAGAGTTCCATAGGAATATAGGTATAAAGCGATGAAAGGAGGAAGGCCTGGATTCTTTTGGGATAAGGGCCAAGAAGGTGGAATTGGTGTTGCCTCCTATTTTCATTGCTCTGAAGACCCATCAAATCATTTTTAATGAGCGACCAGAATGAGTGAAATAATGCAATCAAGAACCCATCAGGCCCTGATGCTTTGTGAGGGTGAAGATTCCAAATGGCAGATTGTAGTTCCTCTTCTTCCACTTGTTTGGAGAGAGCTGAATTTTCCCCCTAGGAAAATAATTTGGGAATGTGTCTAATGAATTCTTCGTGGTTTGAATTCCCAAAATTAGTGGAAAGCAAACTTTTAAAATGTTGATATGCTTCCTTTTTTATTTCTTCTTGTCCCTTTATTTCAACATCCCCTTATCCTTTGATTGAATCCATGTGAATTTTGATCATTCTCATTTTGGTGGTGTTGTGGAAGAAGGTTGTGTTCTTATCACCAGACTATATCCATAGATTCCTAGAATTTAACTTCCATATTTCTTCCTCACTTATGTTATTCTTGTATATTTCCCAATATATCTCTTTTTCTTTCATTTTCTTCTCTTTTTTGATTTCTCCTTCTTCCATACTCCTCTGGACATGTTCTAACTTTGTTTGTAACTCGATTTTCTTTTAATGTGGTTCTTTGTAGTGTGATCTTACCCAACCCTTTAGTTTATTTCTAACATTATTTAACTTTGATTCCTAGATGAAGCTTGGGGAACCATTAATGCTTTGATTCTAGATTGAAGAAACCAACATTCTCACTTCTTCAAAGTTGGACCAAAGTGGATTGTATTGAAAAGGAAGAGGACCCAAATTTGTGTCTTTCCCAAATTTTATGGCGATCAGTTTGTGATGTGAGGTTTTCGAGGGAATGATTTTAGAGATCATTGAGTTATAGTATGAAATTAGATTGTCTTGAATTAGAAATATGTCTAGCGTTTCTTTGATATTTTACTGGCCTAATCTTTTGTTGCTCCAAGTGAATTTGCCTTTTTTTGGAGCAATGTACTCTAAATTGCGAGCTTTTATGATGTTCTTGAGCCTGTCTCTAAAAGGGTTCACTTGAAAACTGCCTCCTTATTTTCAATCTTTGTTCAAGATCAAATTTAGATCTCCTCCAACAACAATTTTTTAGTTGATTTCTAAATTTAAGCAATCGACCAAGGATTGCCAACATCGTTCCTTGTCTCTAAAATGAGGGAGAGCATAGATGTTGAATATGCTTATTTGATGTCCAGAGATTTTATTTCTAAGTTCAGTGTTTAACCAATGTTGCTCTTTGGTTTGACAGGTAAGTTCCCAAGAGGATTGTTTCCACATTATACAAATACCGCTAGAGGCACCTATTGAATTTATTGTTCTTCCTTCATACTGTTTTGTTTTTTGAATTCTCTGGTTCATTTCTTATTCGAATGACTTGGTCTCCTGAAATAGGAAGCTATCAGGACATTCAGTTTTAACAAGATCTTTTACAGTGTTTATTTTCAAGGGATGTCTGAGACCTCTACAATTCCAGGAGACCAAATTCATTATTTATTGTGGGATGGGGTAGAGGGGACTTTCCCTTGAACTATCTAAACTGATTTTTCCTTGTTTCCAATACCTTTTCCTATGTATGTTTCCAATGGTTGCTGGGTCCCCATGGACATTTCTTTTAATGCCACTTCATCTCTTATTTCCTTGTTTGATTTCCTTGATGGCTTCTTATGACTGTCAAAAGGAACGAGAGTTTCTTTGGATTGGCTTCTTGTAAGAATCCTTTCGAAAGAAGGAGGGAGGGGGCTCAAGGGAGGGTTGGGGGATATAGGATGAGGGAGAAGGGGAGGAAGAGAGGATGGAACAGGAGGGGAGGGAGGGGAGGAGACAAAGGATCCATCAGGGAGATGGAGGACATCCTCTCTAGCAAGGGAGGGTTCATGAGGGGGTGCTAGAGAGGTGAAGGGGTTGGGGTTTGAAGGTTGGGAAAGAGAAGAGGAGGAAGGAGGGTTAACCCGGGGAGGAGGAGTTGAAGAGGAGGGGATTTCGGACTTAGAAGACTTATAGCCAATGTTTTTTCATTTTACAGTTCCCCGATGAGGGTCTTGAGTTTCAACTGCTTCTTCTACTTCTTTCTTTGGGCATCTATTTGCAAAATGATCGTATTCATGACATACCTTGTATTTGAATGGAAGCTACTTGTAGTCCATCTATTGTATGTGATCCCAGTTGTCTACCTTGATCTTCACTGCTTCTTGTAGTCCCTTTCCCAGGTCAACTTCCACACAAATTCGAGTGCATGCATACATATTTTCTTCTGGTTCGCTTCGATCTATATATTTTCCAAATGCATTGCCTATTGCTTTGATAGATTCATCTCCCCAACAATGTAGAGGGAGGTGGGGAAGATGAACCCAAATTGTAACAACCTTAGGGACATCAAGTTCGAGATCGAAGTTCGGAGTTCATCTGTTCAAATATAAGCCTCTTGTGTCGATGGAGTATGGCCCATTTCTGAAGATAAGATCTCTATCTTCTCTGGATTCAAAATAGAACGTAAAATTACCTCTACCACAAAAGCTAATGGATATTTGGCCTTGAGTTGAGGGAGCCCAATTTCTTTCTACCCATTTTTTGCATTTTTTTTGGACAAGGCTAGAGGCTCGTAAATTTACCAACCAAACCCCTCTGTGACAAAGACAGAGCATCTCTTCAAGGCATCACAAAAGGAAAAACAATTTCTGGAATGTCCTCAAGTTTTTTAACAAACTTAGAGATAACAGGTCGATCTCAAGGGGGTATAAGGGAGGTAACGAGACTGGAAAAGACTAGAGAAACAACATCGAAGGGGGGGGTGTTAGGTCCCTATAATACTAGTGATTACCCCATTACTGTTGTAGTTGTATCCCTTATTAATATTTTTGTGCTCCTATTGTGCCCATATTTTTATTACTGTGCCCCATAGAATCCCTCTATTGTTATTTTTGTGGCCTTATATTATTATTGTTAGGTCGGCTAGGTTATATTGTAACTCCTTAGACTCCTATATATAGAAAGGAGGCTTAGTCATTTGAATCATCCAAGAATTGTTCATTTGTTTAATGTAAAGGAGGTTGCCCCCTCAAAGAGGCTGAATTCTAAGGCGTTCAACTATCTTTTCTATCTTTTTGTGAGCTAGTTTCATAACATTTGGTATAAGAGCTTTTGATTCTAGGGTTTCGCTGCTCCAAATAGGTCATTGTGGCATTTTCTCTATAACTTTTTTTTCTGCGATGTTTCAGAAGCTAAAAAAAAAACCCATTTGATAAGACATCGCGCTGAACCTCGGTTCCGAATTTCAAAGCTTTTCGCACTATATTTGTGGAGATATGATCTGAGGAAGTTGGTCTTTTTGCAGACTCCTGAATTACATTCCAAATAGGTGACTTGGGGAAAATCGTCATAACTTTCTCTCTAAGCATCAAATTGAAGTTTCGTAAGAAGCTATAGAAAGAGGACGAATTGTAGTTTCTTGTATATATTTTTCAGAGTCGAATGTCGAAACAGGGACACGTGGGATGTCATACAAGTTCGCTCTACTGAAGTAGTCTATAATCAGGTCACTGTGGGAGATTTGGCATAACTCTTTCTTGGAGAATCCAATTTGGATCAGACTAGTGGCATTAGAAAGAGGACACAGAGGGCTACTGTAGTTCACAATTTCAGAACTGGGTGATCCGAAATTACAGAGATACATTAGAGGCAATATCAAGCTCCTTCAAAGTGAAAAAAGGTGTGGAGATTTTTTTAAAAAATTTCTTAAGCTTGGTTTGAAAAATTATTTTGAAGAATTCAAAAGGCATAGTAGAGCATTATTATCAGTAACTGATGCCGCGAGGAAAGAAAATGCAAACACCTAGTAAGCAACCTAAAAGCGCTAGCATGACTCATGGAGAAGAGGAAGAAATGCTACATGATATATCAAAATTACAAAACCAAGTGCAACAAATGTCACTCTCACAAAAGCTAACAGAAGCTAAGATAAATGGCGTGGAATCTAAGATAAAGGGCATGGAAGCTAAGATGAATGGCATAGAAGCTAAGATGGACAATTTGAAGACAGATTTGAAGACAGACATGGAAGAATTGAAGATAAATATGAATAAGTTGCTACAAGAAATGGTCACTAATGGTGAAAGGGTAGTGTTGTGGGGGAAAGTATCCAACTCGGAATGACCCTAACCCACTCTAAGGGTGACAGTTCCTTAGCAACAGCTGAAAGCAAAGCTATCTAAAGTTACTTCTTTATGACATGCAAGAGATGAAAGGAAGAGATCCACTTACCGATGTCTTGCGCAAATGGTCGATCCAATCTCCTTTGTTTGCCGCTTGCTCCCAGATCCAAGTCTTTTCACAGGCCCAGCTACATGAGATCCTGCAAATAAGACAAGAAAAGGAAACTACAAGAGGCATGCATTCATAATCGATTCAAGGATTAGCATAAATCAAATACGCAAGTAAGACAATACATCATTGAAACACATGCGAATAGAAGAACCTCAAATGCTTTATTAATATATGGAAGTAAGGTTCAGGCGGTGATACAACCATGAGAGGTCCAATCCAGCATCACCTTCCCGACGGAGAGAAATCTCTTCTTCACCTCCCTCAAGCAATCACCCAATGCTCACAACTATAAACCAACAGCAATTCTTTGCACTAAATTCCGCCCTCCAGATCCCATGGGATGAGATCCTTATATAGAGTTTTGGAGTGAAGGTAAGTCATCTTGATGTGTGACTTGTTGTCCTCTTCAACTCCAGTTGTTCTTCAGTCCTTCACTCAGAGTTTCTGCCTTCCACTTGGAGTTTTAGAAGCTCTTAACTCATCATTAGGCGAATCTTATGATCAAGTGTCTTTTTAGAAGCTTCCTGGGCACTGGCACTTTGAGAAAAAGATTCCTCCACATGTCCAAGTACGCCCAACGCAGGTAGCCTTTGTTCTACCTGCTATGCATAGCAGGTAGCCTTTGTTGTACCTGCTATGCAGCGCAGATGCCTAGTGGAGCAGCTGCTTTGATCCAAAATTGACCTGTTTTTGAGTGTTTTTCAGTGGAGAACTGGTTTGCAGTGTTGTGGTTTGCTGACCTTGTTCCTCTAAGGGTAAGAACAACATGTTTAGGGACTTTGGATCCCTTAGATTATTGACATTTCATGCCCTATGCTGTAAGGCACAAAAATGTCTATAACAGTTGCCCCCTAAAGTATGAGGTCGTTTATCGGGTGAAATGCTTTATTAGGAGGATCCGAAGTTCATTCAATTGTCGGGAGGTGACCTGTAACAAAATACAATACAATACATTATCTTTTCATACTTTATTTTCATGATCTAGCTGAGGCGGGCATTTCCCATGCTCAGCTTTATAAATACATTTGCTGTACATATACAGACGATCGTCTGATAATAGACTGATAATTCTCTGCTTTTAATTATCATCCTTTTTTAGTAGGATGATCATCTACTGCACATGTCTATGTTTTTATCTCCTGAATATATATCGCAGCCCGGATGGATGAAACTAGATCCGGGGTCTTCAAACTTATCCGATCTTCACTTTAGTACAAGTCGATCCATGTGAGAATTTCTTGAAGTCGAACATGGAAAGACATCGCTTGATTACCAGTCAATAATGTAAACTGTTAACAAGCGTGAGAGGAATCACCGATAATGATGATGACCCTCAAGGTACTGCAGCACAATTCACGTGGTGTGAATACAGGATCTGATGTCGAACACCACGCAAAGTCTCCTGGTCGAAGGTCATTAATGTATACCTATCGCCGGGAGTGAGAAACTTGCCATTGAGGCATGCAAGCTTCAAAGTACTGAGGGGGTGTCCCTAGATCAACTTCTTGGATAATGAGCTGATGTCGATAAGAAGTGATCCGTCAAAGGAGGGCCTTAATGAATCCCACATCAGTGACACGGAACGGAGCTAGTGATGATTGGTGAAAACGATCTGTGAAATATGATTCAGGGTGGCGGTCATGGAAGGATGAAAGATGATGTACGGTAGTGGATGGGACCCGGTTGACACTTTCTGAATGACATCTCTTGAACATATAACGACACTGATGAGATGGATCGGTAGCATTACCCCATGTATGGATGGTATGGCGAGACCATGGTGAAGGGACCGGTGAATGATAATAACCCAACCCGATATTTACGGAGGCAAAAGTGTCATGTTTAAGAGCGACCTGCTACCATTAAGCTTTGAGGTTCTTCCCAATTTTTCCCCAGTCATTTCTGACCAGTACCTCTTTATTTTTGTCAAGCTTGAGGAGGATAACATATGCTTGATCTATAACCTGCCCTTCGGGCAAGCCCATCGCTATGTTTTAACGAGCCTAGCGATAGGGAAACTCGTTCTCGTCTAAAGACAAGTTTGTCGCTATCTAATATTTTTAACAAGCCCAGCGACAAAGACAACTCGGTCCTTTTCATTTTTAGAGAGTCTGAAAAGGGTACATAAAGTAGACTCCAGGGGTCCTTTTTCGTCATCTAATCCCTTAAGTCCGAAAAAGTATAAAACAATACAGAAGGGATGAATGTTCGATATCTTTATCGAGCCGAACTAGACAAGCGCTCGATCTTTTTGTGCAATAATCCCTCAGGTCCAAAAAGATTAAAATCTAGAGGAGGGATAGCTCTTCCGGTCCTTTTAACGAGCTGGAAGGCCAAAACTCGGCAAACTTTTCATTTTTTACGAGTCAGTGAAAAGAGCTCAAAGAAGACTCGTCTTTTGAGGAACGAGTGATAAACAGGGATAGCAGCAGATTCCAGGTACAGGTTGGAATTTTCCAATCACGGCAGTATTACAAGGATGGCTAGGTGGAATCACTCTTCGCAGCCGTTCCTCAAAATAGGTAAACAATCAAGTGGATGTGAATGATCGGCCAAATGACAAGTGGAGGTGACGGTGCACAAACACGACCAAGGCTTTTATGGCTGATGAATTTACGGTCTCAAATGGTTATTTACCGGTACTGGGTTCATTTTTTAAAGAGCTTGAATGCGCCAAAACACTGCTCAATCTTATGTTTATTTTTTAACGAGCATGAACTATGCGCTAAAACTGCTCGGTTCTTGCGTTTATTTTTTAATGAGCATGAACTTTGCCAAAACTGCTCGTTTTTACCAGTCATAAAGTAGGAAGGTCTCATGGAAGATCTCTATTTTTTAAGGAGCTTCATCTCCTTACGCTTTGCTCCATACCCTCTCTTTATGCAAGCCGGATATCGACTTATCTACGGGTTAGCGGGGTTAGTCCTACCTAAAATTTAAAAGTCGCCCGTGCTCGCATTCCAAGAGGTTTGCATGCCCCCAGGTGTAAAGTACGATTTCAAGGTTACCCCTCAATTTGCAGGTAAAACATTTGTTTTACCGGGAGAGGCCTACCTCTTTCAGGTTACCCAAAGATTGTCTCGTTATTCTTTCAACAAAACACCTCCTCAGCAATGTCTACCGAAATAGACAAGGGTGAATGACTCTGGCGCCAAACACATAACTTTAACAAGAGAATCTTTTTCCAGAACAACCCCACTCCTAACAGCCCCTTCTTCCGCATGAGAGCTCTTCCTCGCTCTTCTGTTTTACGAAGAAGAAGGAGGGGAAGGGGTACGGACTAGTCATATTCTCCCGCGGAAATTCTACTTTACACCCAAGGTTTCTTCTGCCTCCAGAGCAGACCAGGATGCATGCCCCCTGGGTTCCGGCCTTCCTTTCCCGAATCACTCGCCTTCATCAGGAAGAAGAACCGGAGGTAGAGACCTTTCTTGATCAAATAGACCATTCAGGATAGGTATGTGACTATTTGCGATGCGTGATCCCGGAAATGAAAGTTGGTCTACGAGCTTGACCATTCTTCCTTCGTATGGAAAACACATTATTCGAAAGAGCGAGGAAACTATTGCTTCCATGCAATATATGTAGTCCCGTCCAAGGAGTAGGTTATAATCCAAGGGTCCTTGGACGACCATCAAATTCATCTTGACGGCCTTCCCTTTCAAGGTAATAGGCACATTAGGTAGAATCCCTAATGGTCGACTGGTTCCTCTGTCAAAACCCGAGAGACGCCTTGTCTCGGGCAAAAGCGCCGGGCAACCCAGTGCTTTCCAAGCAATAGAGGACAGGATACTCACAGACGCCCCTTCATCAATGATAGTTCCAGCCATCACCATTTTGTATATTTGGACTATAATTCTAAATGGTATACTGGCTGGTAACCGGGGTCTGCCTAGTTGGTTCCAATCAAAGGACGCAACTAGGTTGCTTGGTGGTGGGACCGAATATACGGCCGGATATGATCCTGACGAAGCTCCTTCCTGCGATAAAGGAGTGGGCACATTGCCCTGATGTTCATCAGAATCGGTGTTGATGAAAAGAATATGGACGGTGTCATCCTTACTCTCTTCTGTGAGGGTGTCATCCGAAGATGAATCCTCAGTGACTGTGGTATTTGAAGATGAAACTTCTGAAGGGAGAACCGGGTCAACTGCCGTTTCGACCTTTGGACTTTCATCCGGTCCGGATTCAGTAGGTTCACTTTCAGTGACTGACACTTCAGCTGGCCCTATGAGTGGGACAGCTGTATTTTCAACCAACGAAGGACTTGGCACGAGTTTTTGATATCCAGGGGGAAGTAGCACCGGTGCCACCGGTTGATCTTCCAAAACTCTCTTGGCTTCGTCTAAAAAGGGACAACGGCGAAGGGTGTGATTGCCTTCACACAGTTCGCAGGGGAATCTCATTCTCCTTCATCGTCTAGGACCTTCACTTTCGCTAGTCGACGGTAAGCATTCAACCTGGTTGTTAGAGGTTGACGCTTCCGAATCGTGCAAACGAGGGGACCAGTCCCTTAGTATCCGGGGAATACTGGGACAATCACGGTGGAGGTGGTCTCCTCTACATATGAAACATGGCGATTTGGGCCCGGTCCGTGCTGTGTGTGGGTTTTCGTTAGATGCCTTTTGCTTGCCCCCAGGCGCCTTTGGCTCCTTCTGCTTCTTTTCTTTCTTCTTCTTTTCCTTCTTCTTTTCTATGGGAGCTCCGCTTTTGGCGGCTTGACCTTTCGAAGAAGAAGGATCGGAGGAAGGCTCATAAGAAGTGGAAGGCTGGAGAGTAGCTCTAGACTGGTCTAACTATTGACTCGACTGTTCAGGAACCGTGGTGGTCTGAACTACAGCGGTTGAGAATAGCCAAATTGGCAGGCCAATTGTCAGTCCTGGAAGCGACAATGTGGCCATGTGGGGCGCACCAACTTCTCCCCAAGAGGAGAAAGGGCTAGGGGTCCCATGCTGTGGAATCCCTTGATTGGTGTGTTCCATGTTCTCAACCTTAAGATCAACGTAGGAATCAGGGGTGATTATGTTCCGTTTAGAATGAATTTTGTACGACGACGCTTTTTAAGACACAACTTGCTTTTTCACTTTTTAAGAGTCGAGAAAAAGCTAAAGATGACTCTAGTCTCCTTCGATGTATTAACGAGCCCGAAGTGACAAATGCTCGGATGGACTTTTTCAGTTATACAGTTTGAAAAAGGCCAAAAGAAACTACTCTGGAGTTCTAGGCAAGGGTGTGCCAAACCTTTCGCGAAAGCACAGAATACGTTTTACGGTACGAGTGGTCGATCTTCGTGAATGCTGTGTTCACTGCATCGCGATCAGTAGGGCGGCCGACACAGCTTCCTATGGATAAAGGCTTTGTTCCTATAGGGGTCCCCCAATATACGCGACGGTACGCGGGGGCACAAGTCCGTATTAGTGCTATCGTCCCTCAGGACGAATCACCCACCTTCGTAGAGATCGACAGTCACTATGTTTAACGACGCCGGTTCACGTCTCTACCTAGACCTCTACTGTGTTTCGTTATGTTTCAAAGCGTTGTTAGATAAATTCAGTTCTTTTTAGGTTGATCTTGCTTAGCAGTTTGCCTTTATGGATCACCACGTGATGTATGATACAACTCCTAAATGCAGTCTAAGAATGATAAGCAAGCTTTTTCAATTCTTTCAACTTATGAAAACCTTAACTACTGAAGGAAAAGAAAGACATCATCTTTTCAAACAGATCATAGAGCACACACTGATGCACTTTTCCTAAATCAACATGCAAGCTGTCAAAATGCACATGCACAATGCAAGTATTTCTTTTCTTCTTTCTTAATGTTTGGTGTATGACAAAAAGAAAGTTGTTGTACGATTTCGAATTCTATTTCAAGCGAAAACAAACAAGTATTGTCCAATAATCAAAAGAACACCTTAAGATTTACTCGTTTCAATCACAAGAAATACTGAGATTCGAACCATATAACGAAAGCAAATGCTCAAGCAGCTATGAACAGCAATAAACTAACTCTTAGAATCACACCGACACTTTCTCACAGGTCTAGATTCAAGAGGTCATAGCAAGACTAGTTCGCTTTCGCTATGGGAAACTGTGAATGACAGCAAGAAATACAATAAGAACAATCACGGTTTCTTCATACAACTGAGGCGGAATGAAGGCAAAGAGAAGTGGTTTCAGCTGGGTATACAGGTTGACAACAGGCTGCAAAAACAATACTGAAAACTGGGCAACAGACAGTGGAGAATCTAAGTTGCACAAGGCAAAACTGGATCAGCGCAGGTGCTGCACTGTCAATCTGCGATGCAGCGCAGGTAGCCCCTTCGGGACCTGCGATGCAGTGCAGGTAGCCTTTGTTGCAGCTGCACTGATGAGACAACTCTCGTCTCTCTCAGATTCCGGGTCACAGTTTGCTCAAAAATCAACGGTTTTTGGCCAAATCAGAGGCTATCAGTCAAGTATACACTAGAGGATGATTAAAGGAAGATGAACACTATCACAAAGAGCTAAAAAGAGTCCTTGTGGATCAGCTCTTTAAATCGTAAACATGCCCAGCACTAGGCTAGAGTAGCTGCCCTCTACTTTGCATTCGAAGGACTCGCATGCAGTTCGATTCGGTACTCTTTTGTTTAAGAAATGAATAGCAAGAAACACAAGCTACCAACAAGACACGCTCCCCAGCGGAGTCACCAGTCTGTTGTGGGGGAAAGTATCCAACTCGGAATGACCCTAACCCACTCTAAGGGTGACAGTTCCTTAGCAACAGCTGAAAGCAAAGCTATCTAAAGTTACTTCTTTATGACATGCAAGAGATGAAAGGAAGAGATCCACTTACCGATGTCTTGCGCAAATGGTCGATCCAATCTCCTTTGTTTGCCGCTTGCTCCCAGATCCAAGTCTTTTCACAGGCCCAGCTACACGAGATCCTGCAAATAAGACAAGAAAAGGAAACTACAAGAGGCATGCATTCATAATCGATTCAAGGATTAGCATAAATCAAATATGCAAGTAAGACAATACATCATTGAAACACATGCGAATAGAAGAACCTCAAATGCTTTATTAATATATGGAAGTAAGGTTCAGGCGGTGATACAACCATGAGAGGTCCAATCCAGCATCACCTTCCCGACGGAGAGAAATCTCTTCTTCACCTCCCTCAAGCAACCACCCAATGCTCACAACTATAAACCAACAGCAATTCTTTGCACTAAATTCCGCCCTCCAGATCCCATGGGATGAGATCCTTATATAGAGTTTTGGAGTGAAGGTAAGTCATCTTGATGTGTGACTTGTTGTCCTCTTCAACTCCAGTTGTTCTTCAGTCCTTCACTCAGAGTTTCTACCTTCCACTTGGAGTTTTAGAAGCTCTTAACTCATCATTAGGCGAATCTTATGATCAAGTGTCTTTTTAGAAGCTTCCTGGGCACTGGCACTTTGAGAAAAAGATTCCTCCACATGTCCAAGTACGCCCAACGCAGGTAGCCTTTGTTCTACCTACTATGCATAGCAGGTAGCCTTTGTTGTACCTGTTATGCAGCGCAGATGCCTAGTGGAGCAGCTGCTTTGATCCAAAATTGACCTGTTTTTGAGTGTTTTTCAGTGGAGAACTGGTTTGCAGTGCTGTGGTTTGCTGACCTTGTTCCTCTAAGGGTAAGAACAACATGTTTAGGGACTTTGGATCCCTTAGATTATTGACATTTCATGCCCTATGCTGTAAGGCACAAAAATGTCTATAACAAGTAGTAAAGGAAACTCATGATGAGAACAAAAGAAATGTTAATCATGATTCCATAGACTCTAACGTTGGATTGAAGACCCACCACATTCCAAAAATTGATATGAGGAAGTTTGATGGCAAGGACCCCGCAACATGGATATTACAGATGGAGCAATTTTTCGATTTCAATAATGTGCAAAACACACAAAAGGTATGTATTGCAACTTTATATTTGGAACCAAATCAGTTTGTATGGTATCAATGGCTTTGCTCTCGTAAACAAATTATCACTTGGGCAATTTTTATGGAAGAATTGACAACACATTATGAGGACACAAAAAGCAACACTTTTTTTAGCCAATTGATAAGTCTCAAACAAAAGGGTTCAATAATGGAGCACATTGAGGAGTTCCAAAAATTGACCATAAGTAAAAAAAATTCCAGAGGAGCATAGAATTGATGTGTTCATAGGGACTTTAAAGGATAATATCCAACATGATGTTCGCCTTTGGGAACCTGATTCATTAGAGAAGGCATTCAGGTTAGCAAGAAAAATGGAAAGCAAAATTATGGCAACCAGGAAGCATACCAGTCACAACTATAAAAATGGAAGTGTTGCTACCCCTAGCCTTCCACAACCTATAAGGTTGACACCACAACAATTGGAAGAAAAAAGAGCAAAAGGGCTTTGTTACAATTGTGATAGAAAATACACAAAAGGTCATAAGTGTGCTGAGAATAAATTATTCTACATAGATTGTGAAGAGGAAGAAGAAAAGGAGCAAGAAAGGTCAAAGGAAGAGGATATACTCCAGGAACAAAGCCTATATAAAGAAGAAATGAATCCGACCATATCTTCTAATGCATTGGCTAGAATTAACACTCCTCCAACCATCAAGGTAAAAGGACAAATCAAGAAGAAAAAGGTAACAGTGTTGATTGATTCAGGAAGTACCCACAATTTTATTCATTGTAAGGTAGCAAAAGAATTGAATTGCTTCCTCTATCCAGCACCAGAGTGTCAAGTTGTTGGGTCCCTATAATACTAGTGATTACCCCATTACTATTATAGTTGCATCCCTTATTAATATTGTTGTGCCCCTATTATCCCCATATTGTTATTACTGTGCCCCATAGAATCCCTCTATTGTTATTTTTGTGGCTTTATGTTATTATTGTTAGGTCGGCTGGGTTATATTGTGACCCCTTAGACTCCTATATATTGAAAGGAGGTTTTGTCATTTAAATCATCCAAGAATTGTTCATTTATGTAATGTAAAGGAGGTTGCCCCCTCAAAGAGGCTGAATTCTAAGGCGTTGATCTATCTTTTCTATCTTTTCTTGAGCTGGTTTCATAACATTTGGTATCAGAGCTTTGGATTCTAGGGTTTCGCTGCTCCAAATAGGTCATCGTGGCATTTTCGCTATAACTTTTTTTCTGTGACATTTTAGAAGCTAAAAAAAACCCATTTGAGAAAACATCACGCTGAACCTTGGTTCCAAATTTCATAGCTTTTCGCGCTATATTTGCGTAGATATTATCTGAGGAAGTTGGTCTTTTTGCAAACTCCTGAATTACATTCCAAATAGGTGACTAGGGGAAAATCGTCATAACTTTCTCTCTGAGCATCAGATTCAAATTTCGTAAGAAGTTACAGAAAGAGGACAGACTGTAGTTTCTTCTAGACATTTTTCAGAGCCAAAGGTCAAAACAGTGATTCGTGGCACGTCGTACAAGTTCGCTCTATTGAACTAGTCTATAATCAAGTCACTGTGGGAGATTTCGCATAACTCTTCCTTGGAGAATCCAATTTGGGTCAGACTGGTGGCATTGGAAAGAGGACACAAAGGACTACTACAGGTCACAATTTTAGAACTGGATGATCAGAAAGTACAGAGATACATCAGAGGCAATATTGAGCCCCTACAAAGTGAAAAAAGTTGTGTATATTTTTTTAAATTTTTGCTTAAGCTTGGTTTGAAAATTTATTTTGAAGGAATTCAAAGGGCATAGTAGAGCATTATTATCGGTAACTGATGCCCCGAGGAAAGAAAATGAAAACACCTAGTAAACAACCTGAAAGCTCTAGCATGACTCATGAAGAAGAGGAAGAAATGCTACATGATATATCAAAATTACAAGAACAAGTGCAACAAATGCCACTCTCACAAAAGCTAACAGAAGCTAAGATAAATGGCATGGAATCTAAGATAAAGGGCGTGGAAGCTAAGATGGATGATTTGAAGATAGATTTGAAGAGAGACATCGCAGATTTGAAGACAAACATGGCAGATTTGAAGACAGATTTGACAAATTTTCTACAAGAAATACTTGCTAATGGTGAAAAGGTAGTAAAGGAAACTCATGATGCGAACAAAAGAAATGTTAATCATGATTTCTTAGACTCTAATGTTGGATCGAAGACCCACCATATTCCAAAAATCGATATGAGGAAGTTTGATGGCAAGGATCCCACAACATGGATATTACAGATGGAGCAATTTTTCGATCTCAATAATGTGCAAAACACACAAAAGGTACGTATTGCAACTTTATATTTGGAACCAAATCAGTTTGTATGGTATCAATGGCTTTGCTCTCGTAAACAAATTATCACTTGGGAAATTTTTACGGAAGAATTGATAGCACATTATGAGGATACAAAAAGCAACACTTTTTTTAGCCAATTGATAAGTCTCAAACAAAAGGGTTCAATAATGGAGCACATTGAGGAGTTCCAAAAATTGAACATAAGGGTAAAAAATATTCCAGAGGAGCATAGGATTGATGTGTTCATAGGGACTTTAAAGGATAATATCCAACATGATGTTCGCCTTTGGGAACCTGATTCATTAGAGAAGGCATTCAGGTTAGCAAAAAAAATGGAAAAATTATGGCAACCAGGAAGCATACCACTCACAACTATAAAGATGGAAGTGTTGTTGCCCCTAGTCTTCCACAACCTATAAGGTTGACACCACAACAATTGGAAGAAAAAAGAGCAAAAGGGCTTTGTTACAGTTGTGATAGCAAATACACTAAAGGTCATAAGTGTGCTGAGAAGAAATTATTCTACATAGATTGTGAAGAGGAAGAAGAAAAGGAGCAAGAAAGGTCAAAAGAAGAGGATATACTCCAGGAACAAAGCCTAGATAAAGAAAAAATGAATCCGACCATATCTTGTAATGCATTGGCGGGAATTACCACTCCTCAAACCATCAAGATAGAAGGAAAATCAAGAAGAAAAAGGTAATAGTGTTGATTGATTCAGGAAGTACCCACAATTTTATTCATTGTAAGGTAGCAAAAGAATTGAATTGCTTCTTATATCCAGCACCAAGTGTCAAGTGATGGTTGCAAATGGAGGAACAATAAATTGCTCTGGAAAGTGCCATAATATCAAGCTATCCATGGGAGAATATGTATTGACTAGCCTAATGCTTTCCATTCCAATGGGAGGTGCTGATGTTGTACTAGGAGTCCAATGGCTACAATCCTTGGGTACAATAGCTTTTAATTTTCAAGAAATTTTCATGAAATTTTCTGTGGAAGGAAAGGAAGTTGAATTAAGGGGTATTGCAGGGAAACTAGGAAAGAATCAGCTCTAACGGTATGACAAAGCTTCTAAAAAAGGAACAAAGGGTGTAATTGCACAATTATGTTCGCTAGATGTTTCCACATTGGAATCATCTATTTCTCCAGATCTCCAAAAAGTCTTGGACAATCATTCCAAGGTATTTGAGACTCCCAAAGGTCTCCCACCTATTTGTGATCATGATCATGCTATTCATCTGATTCCAGGAAGTGTTCCTCCAAACATCAGGCCGTACAGATATCCCTATGCCCAAAAGAGTGAAATTGAACGTATGGTTGCAGAAATGCTAGAGGCTGGTATAATTCAACCGAGTCAAAGTTCTTTCTCTGCTCCAGTAGTATTGGTGCACAAGAAGGATGGATCATGGCGCATGTGTTCGGATTATAGGGAGCTCAACAAGCTCACTATTAAAGATAAGTTTCCCATTCCTGTCATTGATGAATTACTGGATGAATTGCATGGATCAATTTACTTCACCAAGTTGGATCTTCGTTCAGGATATCATCAAATCAGAATGAAGACTGAAGACATTCCGAAAACAACATTTAGAACTCATGAGGGTCATTATGAATTTTTGGTCATGCCTTTTGGCCTTACCAATGCACCTTCAACATTTCAAGGTTTGATGAATTCCATTTTCAAACCATTCCTTAGAAAATTTGTGTTAGTATTTTTTGATGATATACTAATCTACAACAAGTCTTGGAAGGATCATGTTGAACATGTTGACAGGGTGCTACAACTATTGGAGGAGAAACAATTATATGCAAAAAGATCCAAATGTTTCTTTGGAGTACAAGAGGTGGAATATTTGGGTCATATTGTATCTCATGAAGGAGTTAAGGTAGACCCTAGCAAAATTAAAGCCATTAAGGAATGGAAAATCCCCACATCCATAAAGCATCTGCGAGGATTTCTCGGGTTGACAAGGTATTATCGCAAGTTTGTTAAGAATTATGGGAGAATAGAAGCACCTCTAACAACATTATTGAAGAAAGATGCATTTTCATGGACTCCAGAAGCAACAAAGGCCTTTGAACATCTTAAAGAGGCAATGTGCCAAGCACCGATCTTAGCTACACCGGACTTCACAAAAACCTTTATTGTGGAATGTGATGCTTCAGGAAATGGAATTGGTGCTGTTTTAATGCAAGATGAAAGACCCATTGCTTTTGAAAGTCGTCCAATCAAGGGAAAGTTTTTACACAAAGCTATTTATGAGAAGGAAAATACTCCATGAACTTAAGAAATGGCGACCCTACCTAATGGGAAGACACTTCAAGGTAAAAACGGATCATGATAGCCTTAAATACTTTTTAGAACAAAGATTATCCTTTGAAGAGCAACAAAAGTGGGTCACAAAGATGTTGGGTTATGACTTTGAAATCATCTACAAAAAAGGGAAGCAAAATGTGGTGGCAGATGCACTCTCAAGAAAGGATGAGGATGTGGAAGCATTGTTGTGCACCATTTCTATTATCCAACCAGATTGGATAAACGAAGCAAGAGAGGAATGGAAGAATGACGAAGAAGTGTGAGCACCTATTCGAAAGTTACAACAAGATTCCAGTACATGTGATACATTTAGCTGGCAAAATGATTCTTTATGGTACAAAGATCGCTTATACCTCTGTAAGAATTCCTAACTAAAACAAAAGATTCTTATGGAATTGCACACTTCTCCCTTAGGAGGGCACTCAGGATTTTTAAAAACTTACCACGAGGTTAAGAAGGAATTTTTTCGGGATGGCCTTAAATCAGATATTCAAAAATTTGTGGCAGAATGTTTGGTTTGCCAACAAAATAAAGTTGAAACAATTAAGAAACCGGGTCTATTACAACCTTTATCCATTCCAAGCCAACGTTGGGAGGAGGTTTCAATGGATTTTATCACAGGTTTACCCAAGTTTGAGGGAAAGAGTGTCATCATGGTGGTAGTTGACAGACTTACCAAGTATGCACACTTTTGTGCATTATCACATCCATTTAAAGCCAGTACAGTTTCTACTGCATTTATGGAAACAATTCAAAAGCTACATGGAAACCCAAAGATTATTGTAAGTGACAGAGATCCCATTTTCACTGAAAATTTTTGGACAGGATTATTTTCTTGTCTTGGTACTCAGTTAGCTCATAGCTCATCTTACCATCCTCAATCTGATGGGAAAACTAAGATAGTAAACAAATTTTTGGAAGGATATCTTTGTTGCTTTATATCTGATAAACAGACACAATGGGTCAAATGGTTGCCTCTGGCTGAATGGTGGTATGACACTTCCTTCCATACAGAAACAAAAATGACCCCATTTATGGCACTTTATGGATATCAGCCACCATCCATCACATCATATTTAAGAGAAAATTCTAAGGTTCAAGTAGTGAAACATCACATCGAACATCAACAACAAGTCCTCCAACTCTTAAAGGATAATCTCGTGTTGGCACAAAATAGAATGAAACAATAGGTAGATCAACATTGCAACGAAAGAAGTTTTGATGTAGGTGATTGCGTATTCCTACGGCTACAACCATATAAGCAAATGTCCCTCAAGCAAGCTAAGAAGGATAGTAAATTATCACCAAAGTATTATGGTCCGTACAAGGTGTTGCAAAAGATTGGTACTATGGCATACAAATTGGAGCTTCCTGCAGCTTCTCGATTGCACCCAGTTTTCCATGTTTCATGTTGAAAGAAGGTTATAGGCGACAAGCTCCTAGTTCAAACAATATTGCCAGAACTTGATGTAGAGCCTTGAACCTGTACCTTCCCATACACCTCTCAGCCTCCTTTTCCCACTCATTTCATCCACCAAGTTGATTAAATCATTGTATTTTAGGACTTTTTACATGGTTTTCTAACTATGCTAAGTGACTGTTGTTTGGTTTAGAATTTTGGTTCAGTGTGTTGCGTTTCCGCTGCCAACACAGGTTTCCGCAGCTGATCCAGGTTTCTGCAGCCAGCACCGGATTCCGCAGCTGTTTTATTAAACGATATGTTACAGGTGTCCTCTAAGAAGATGAGCCACATGGGCAAGTTCCAGGGGTCAAGGACATGGTACATGTCCCTCCAGATCACCCAAAACAGCCATAAAAGCCTGCGGTCAACGAGGAGGCAAATACCGGTCAACAGAAGTGTTCAGCGGTGGCACGGCTCTGCGTTGCTCTGTTTTTGGGCACGTGAAGCTAGGTGGCATCATCTTCAGCCACGGAGACAATCTAGAAGCACGAATCCAACAGCCATACTCTCCAGATTGAATGAACACGATGACAGTTACCTAGATCCGGGGACGCAGAGGATTCACGTGTTTTTAAACAGCTAGTTGAATAGCATAGATCTCGTTAAAGTAGTTTGCTTTCTCCTTATAAATAAAGCGTCCTTGAATGTTGTAGGTTAATCGCTTTTGTAATCATTTTGTATGTAATTTTGAACTCCCCACTGTACTTTACATTTGCTGTCAATACATGAGAAGACTGTTTTGCATTTAAGCGTATAACTGCTCTTTGAACCGGCTGAAGTAGGCAGAGGGCCCCTGTTTGCTGAAGTCCTGTACAGTAACCTTTAATTTCCTGCATTTCTTTTTCTTGTTTCATGTATATTAGCTGCACAGATGTCTTTTAATTGTTGTGTTTTCAACATGTATATTAGTTGTACATAAACTTTGATTTCTGTTGATTTACATTTCTGCACTTTTATGTTCATGACTGATCAGTGTGTTATGCAGGTTTCTTAGGAAAGCCCGGGACAGTTTTCCTTCTTTTCCTTTCATAACTAGTGGCATGCGTGATCATCTTGTCTATGTTGTTGACCTTCATTGTTTTGCAGTTTTGATTTTCCTTACTGTCATTTCTTTAACTTGCACATTTACTTTCTGCTCTTAGATATCAAGTTGTTCATCTATTGATGGTTCCTTTTCCATAATCAAATAACTTTATTGGGAGCCAAAATATCACTTAGTATAGCTTGATTTAGTTTGCTTTAGAACTCACATTACTTGACTTATTCATAACTGTTTCTTACATGATAAATTCAGCTGAAAGGCAAAAGGTTAAGAGAAAGTTAAAGTATTGTGACTAGTCTCTTTTATGTAGTTTCACTTAGATTTCACATTGCTTAACATTTCATGATATCTTTTCATAGAGAAGATTAAGTTGAAGAGTTGAAATAGTGTGAAATAGTTGTTCTTACTTTTAATTGGATTTAATATAGATTTTATTTTCATTTTCATTCAGCAGCAGAGATACTGGGCCGATGTCATTAGTCTTTTATTTGATGTCTTCATTTTCCTTTAAGATTTGATTTTATTGCAGTTGTTGTTCAAGCTTTCTTGTAGAATACTTTTTAAGTTTTGAGAAATCATTTAGAGATCACCACAATCATCCACATTTCACTTGCTTTATTACATTTTCCATCACATCACAGTAGGAAAAATACATTCGAAAACAAACTTAAAAAAAAACTAAAAACGACAAAAGACTAAGAAAACGGTTATCTAAGTACATATAGTACACCTCACTTCATCAGCTTACGAGCCCCGGGTTGACATTTAAAAGTTGCAATTTAGACTTCACTAAATTGACCAAACATTTTGGCGTCGTTGCCGAGGAAGTGAAATTAGGTAGCCAATTTCTAAAAAAAAAAACAAGAAAATTTCAAGGAAGGAAAATTGATAACATCTCAAAGTATGCTCTCCTCTTGCACTTAATGTGATCTGGAGGATCAGAAAAGAGAAAGTTATTGGTTTAATAGTCTCTTGAGTATGCTCTCTTCTTGCACCTAGAGTGACCTGGAAGATCAGAAAGAGAATTATTAGCCCGACTTGAAGAAAAATAAAAAATGACATGCATAGAGCAAGAGATTCTAGGGGAAGGTTTTTAGCCAGAGCCAAAAGTTCGATTTTTACGACTCCATCTACTTCAAGGAATAGACAAGAGACACCTCCATCATCTCCAACTTACACTCCTAGCCCTAGGATTCCTGGAATTCAAGAGGCAGGAGTCGACTCTCCCACACCTTCCATAGAATCTGAATTAGAAAGAGATCCTTTCCTTCCTTCTACAGAGAGACAAATTGTAATTGAAGAAGTAGAATCATCTGAAGAAGAGGGAGAAATTTCTTCTCATACACCCTTAGTAGAAGAACCAGAGGACTCTGAAGTCTCCAGGGAAACTACCATGACGGAGGAAGGAGCAACTGGATTTGGCAGAGGTAGAGGTAGAGGAGGAGGAGGAAACAATGGAGGAGATAGAGGTAACATTGGGGGAAATAGGGATGGGGATAACTCATTCAGGTTTCCTATAGTCGATGAGGACTCCCGAGCCACAATGAAAAACATTTCACCATCTGTCCTCCCAAACTTCCATGAGTTTAGGAATGAGGACCCTGAAACATTTTTATTTGAGTTTGAGGTAGTGTGTCGAACTTATGATTATTTGGAAGACTCTCAAAAACTCAAATTGTTTCCTTCAACATTGAAAGGAGCAGCCTTGAAATGGTTCATGGGATTACTCACTCAATCCATTAGGTCTTGGAATGATATGAAACAAGCATTTTTGGATAGGTACCTGGACTATTGTATGCCCACCAATCACAAGGATGAGGTATTCAAAATGATGCAAAAAGAAGATGAAAACTTGGAGGAGTTACTTGAAATATTTCAATATAATCTGAAAAGAGAAAAAATGAGTAACTTGGATGAGGAGACCTTGAAAGCCCTTTTATTAAAAGCCATTAGAGATGAATGGATAGATATTTTGAATATGATGGGAAAAGGAGATATATCTCAACTTCCACTTTCTGATATAGCAGAATTATGTGTCCATCTCTCAAGGGGGAAATCTAAAACTCAAAAAGGGCCTAGAGATCCTTCTCTCATCAGAGCAAATAAATCTGCAACTGGATCGGTAAGTAGGGCTGAGATTGGCAATATGCTTGATGAATTCAAAACAGATATCTTAGGGAGTCTTAGTGAGCAACTAGACACCCTTAAGATTCACAATAAGCAGAAAGCAGAAGCTGAAGCTTTGGCCATCTTTTGCCCGAAGTGTAGGAAGAAACATGCTATGAGGGAATGTCCCTTAGATGCAAAAGTTGTAGAAACATGTGTAATTTGTTCAGAGAATCATGAGACCAAGGATTGTCCTTCAATTCCTGGGCTCAAAGCTGTCTTTCAAGAAGATCCAAATATGATCGAATCTCTCTGTTTTGTTGCAAGGAGACCTTGACAGGGGCAAAAAAATCAAGGGTTTAGCAACTCTATGAATTTTCAACCACCACCAAATTGGAATCCTTGGCAACAACCTTGGTCCCAACCTCAAAATCCTTTTCAATCATGGGTACAAGGTATGCAAAATCCTTATGGGAGATTTGCTCAATTTTACCAATATCCTCCATCTTTTCAAAACCAACAAGCTCCACAACTTCCAAATCAAAATCCACAACTATCATTGCCATTTCCACAACAACAACAACCTTCTCAACAGAATCCAAATTCTCAACTCTTTCTTCCATTCCAACAGAAGTCAAATCAACTTCCTTCTCAGCCATTGCCAAACCCCAATAATAAAAACCCTCAAAATGCTTACATGATGGAAGGTCAACAATTTCCTACCTATATGATTGTTCCTCTCAATGAAGTACAACTCAGATCAGGTAGAGTTCTAGATAAACCTTCTATAAATGCTCAAAAGCAAAGCATTTTTGAGGAAGAGTCTCTTGAAGCCAATAAGGGTTCTGAAGCATCTCTTCAAAACCCAAACACTCAAAAAGAAAAAGAAAAGGAATTAACCCCCACAACTCCCATAGTTGAGCAACCTGCATCTTTATCCACACCTCCCTTTCCTGAAAGATTACAAATTGACAAAGGAGTGGAAAAACAAATTTGGTTGCCTGACTATAATTTTCTAGATGAATTGAAGAATGTCTGTATCAAGATTCCCTAGTTACAAGCCATTAAAGAGATTCCTATTCTAGCCAAAACAATAAAGGAGTTGAGTCTTAAAAGACCAGGAAGGAAACCAAGAGATACCAGAAGGATCCACCTGGTAGGGAAAATTGCAGATATCATGATGGGAAAAATTACTATGCAGAAATATGTAGATCCCGGTAGTCCAATTGCCAAAACACATATCAATGGGGTAGAAATACCAAATACTTTGATTGATTTAGGGGCTGCTATCAACATCATGAGTAGACAGACTATGGAACAGCTAAAACTTCCTAACCTTCTTTTTACACCTACTTTATTGCAACTTGCAGATCGATCAATTATTAAACCAGATGGTGTATTAGAAGACATTCCAGTCTCCTTAGACTCTTGGGAATATCCAGTGGATTTCATGATTTTAACTCCCAAGAGTAATCTAGGAGGACATCCTCTTATTTTAGGAAGACCTTGGCTAGCCACAGCTGATGCTTTCATAAGTTGTAGGTCTGGGATATGTATATTTCTGATGGTAATTCGACAAAGAAGTTCAATCTGTATCCTCCAGCAAAAGCAATTACAGAAATAGGAGATAATGAGTGGGTTGATGATGAGGATACTATACAACCTGTCTTTACCATTTCTGAGATTAGTGAAGATAGTCAAATTCTGAACACATTAGAAAACTTTGAACCATCTTCAGAATATGACCACACACAATTTCAGTTGGATTCTGACATTGAGTGTCTATCATCTAGACAAATGTCTCTTTTCTCTATGGAAGAGTTTGGTAGTTCTGCCATTGAGATTTTTCCAGGAAAAACATTGAACATCAATAGAAACTTGGAAAAATCACAACAGGGGGAGCTAACCAAAATCTTGCAAAAACATTCTATTGCATTTGCATGGGAGTATACTGATATGAAAGGTATTGACCCTAAGACTTGCATTCATCACATCTACATTGAGGAAAACAGTAGACCAATCAGACAACCTCAAAGAAGGATGAATCCAAACCTTAGGGAGATAGTGAAAGAAGAGCTCCAAAAATTACTTAATGTAAACTTCATTTACCCCATTTCAGATAGCGGTGGGTTTCTCCTTTGGTTATAGTACCTAAAAAGAATGGTAAATGGAGGGTTTGCATTGATTACAGGGAATTAAACAAGGCAACTTTGAAGGATCACTTTCCTTTACCCTTTATTGATCAAGTATTAGATACTTTAGCAGGCAAAAAGTATTTCTCATTTTTGGATGGTTTTAGTGGTTACAATCAGATTTAGGTAGCACCTGAAGATAAGGACAAGACCACATTTACCTGTCCATGGGGAACTTTTGCTTACCGAGTACTTCCTTTTGGATTATGTAATGCACCCGCAACATTTCAAAGGGCAGTACTAGGAATCTTTTCTGATCTAATTCATGATTGTGTAGAGGTCTATATGGATGATTTTACAGTTTATGGTAATTCATTTGAAGAGGCATAAGAAAATTTGGAAAAAGTCCTTATAAGATGTAAAGAAACAAATCTTTCATTAAGTCATGAAAAATGTTTTATGATGTTTACTAAAGGGATTGTTTTAGGACATCATATTTCAGGAGATGGAATTAAAGTTGATAGATCAAAAGTTGAAGTCATCTCCAAGTTACCTATTCCAAATTGTCAAAAAGATGTTAGAAGTTTTCTTGGATTTACTGGATATTATAGAATATTTATTGAAAACTTCACCAAGATAGCATCTCCGCTCTTCAAATTACTTACAAAAGACTGTGAATTCAATTGGGATCCTGACTGTCAATCTGCATTTGAAACTTTAAAAACAAGAATATCTGAAGCACCCATTTTGAGAGGGCCAAATTGGAAACTTCCTTTCCATATTTCTACAGATGCTTCAGATACAGCTCTAGGAGCTATGTTGGGTCAAAAGGATTTAGTTCCTTATGCCATTTACTACACCAGTAAAAATTTGACTCCCACTGAGTTAAATTATATTGTGACTGAAAAAGAGTTCTTCGCTGTTGTGCATGCAATTAACAAGTTTAGACATTACATAACTAGCTATGAAACTTTTGTCCATACTGATCATTCTGCAATTAGATATCTCATGAACAAACCTGTTACTAATGGCAGAGTTACAAGATGGCTTTTACTTTTACAAGAATTCAATATTATTGTGTTAGATAGACCAGGAAAACAAAATACAGTAGCTGATTTCTTGTCTAGAATCCAAAATACTAACGAAGATTCTCCTGTAGAGGATAAGTTTCCAGATGAATATTTGTTTGCAGTAACTACTAAAACTCCTTGGTATGCAGACATTGCTAACTATTTGGTACAGGGAAGCTACCTCCACACTTATTTCCTAATGAGAAAAGGAAAATCATTCAGGAGAGTTCAAAGTATTCATGGATTTCTAATGAATTGTTCAAAACAGGGCTAGATTGTGTGATCAGAGGATGTGTTCAGGAAGATGAAATGCCTGACATCCTTAAGGCATGTCATGATGAACCATGCGGTGGACACTTTGCTGACAAGAGGACGGCCTATAAAATCCTTTCTTTAGGATATTATTGGCCTTCTCTCTTCAAAGATGCAAAACAATATGTTAGAAGGTGTGACAGCTGCCAAAGAGTTGGGAGACCAACTCTTTCAAATGAAATGCCATTACAGCCACAGGTACTCATCGAACCCTTTGAAAAATGGGCTTTAGATTTCATTGGACCTATTAATCCACCATCTAGACAAAAGAAGTATATATTGGTTTGCACTGATTATGTTACTAAATGGGTAGAAGCCAAGGCATTACCTTCTGCCACTGAAAATTCAGTTGTTCAATTTCTTTTTGAGGATATTTTTACTCGTTTTGGTGTCCCAAGAGAAATTGTGACAGATCAGGGAAGTCAATTTACATCTAACTTGATGGAGAAGCTGATGGAAGAATACAAAATCAAGCACAGAAAATCTACTCCATACCATCCGCAAGCAAATGGTCAAGTGGAATCCACAAACAAAGTTCTTGAGCGCATCATCACCAAAACTGTTCATCTCCACAGAAGAGATTGGGCAGAAAGGCTTCCTGAAGCCTTATGGGCCTATAGAACTACATGGAGGAACACAACAGGACATTCTCCCTATGAACTTGTTTATGGGAAAGAAGTCCTGCTCCCCATTGAGTTTCAAGTCAAGACCTTCAAGATGGCAGTTCAGTTGGGGATGAATCTATCAGAAGCCCAAAAGCACAGAATGGAGCAGCTGAATGAGCTAGATGAAATAAGACAAGATGCAATTTTAAGGACTGATCTAGTTCAGCACCAAAGAACTAAGTGGCATGACAAATATATCAAAGAGAAAAAGTTTCAAAAGGGAGATTGGGCGTTACTGTTTGATTCCAAGTTTAAAGACTTCAAAGGGAAATTTCATACTCATTGGCTTGGACCATATGAGATTGATGAAGTCTTTAGCAATGGAGCAGTTCGAGTCAAAACTATTGATGAGTTTCAAACTCCTCTTATTGTGAATGGCCACCGATTGAAAATTTATCATAAGCCACTCTCAAAAGAGGACTTTGTCAAAATGTTTCAAGAAAATTCTGCAATGAGGCTGGTGGAGAAGAATTCTTCTCCTCCATCAGCCTAATCTTTGTTCCTTTCAGTTAAAAAAAACAAAAAAACAAAAAAAAAAAAAAAGAGAAAAAAATCTTTTGTATAAGCCTGAAAACCAATCATAGATTGGCAGTCTTATACAGAAAATGTAGAGTGAAAATCAGGGACACCTAACACTATATTTTCCAAAAAAAAAAATCTCTCTCTTCCTTTCCATCTTCACTCCACCTCACTTGTCATTTCCATCTTCACCTCCATCTCATCTTCATCTCCATTCCACTTCACTCCACTTCATTTCCATTTCATTCCATTCCATCAATAAAAGTCCTTCTCAGGACTATTTCATTCAGTTAGTTCTTTTTCTAACTATATTTGTGCAGTTAAAGGGGTGTTGTCTCAGTTTCCGCAGCTGGGAACCGTTTCCGCAGCTAGCACCAGTTTCCGCAGCTCGAAACGATTTCCGCAGCCAGCATCACTCTGTCTCTACAGCCAGCAGCACTCTGTTTTCAAAAGAAAATCACAGTCAAAGGTTAGCATCATCATCACCAAAGGCAGCAAAGATATGAGGCATCTGCAAGATCAAAAAGCAATAATGGGTCAGAAGCCTTAATCAACAAATGGAAAACTTCCAAAGGTATGATCAAAATCTCTACCAAATAACAATTTAATGTCATTGTATGCATAGTTATTAGATCATGGAAATTCCACTAAATACAATGATTTGATACGGCAAGATCCATATCACTCCTCTTCCACGATGATAATCCATCCACCTCATTCCTTTCTAACGGTTCCATAATCACTATTAATTCAAACTCGAAATGGGGCTGTTCTTTCATTTATTGGCCGTACGTGGAAGAAGTGACCTACTGTACTACGGCTCTCCTCCACCATAATTTCCGCAGCCAACGATGAGACGTGGCGTAAGCCAACCGATTCAAAAGGACTCAGCCGTTATACTGCCCATTTATCACTCCACTCCCGCATGCATTTGATGCTAAACCCGTGACTGTTGTTTACCTCGTGCTCATACCATTCTCTGCTCTCCATTTCCGCTGCAACCTCCATAGCTTTGCTCTAAACCCTGATTACAGTCACTGCATACGCTTTGCATTTCGACTACGGCCACTCCACTTACCTTAAGAATCCCGTAATCAGCTCATTTTTCCCTTGAACGTCCACACACAGTAAAATTTTCAGCCGGGGTTGAAAGCTGAGAATGGGAAAGTTACTCAGAGCTGAACCTGAGGGCCCAAAATACCTGGAGGGGTATCCGCAGACGAAGGAGTCATTGAAGAAAGCAAAGTGGCTGAAATTTATTCAAAAGTTCAGAGGTTATAATAAGGAAGTCACTAAAGCTTTTGCTCGGTCCTTCAATGGACACGTAGTGGAGGTAGGGGACTTGAAATTCACAATAACGGAGGCCACAATAGCAGTAGCAACCAATTTACCACAAGAGGGAGACAGATGGTTTAAAAACAGAGGTCTGGATGATCAAGGATGGAAAGTCATGCTCAAAAGCACAGGTATGGATACTTCTATATTTACTAAGGGAATTCCTGTGCATGTAATCAAAGAGGAATGGTCTGTGTTGTTATTACTTGTTCAGAAGTTTATTACATGCGAGGGTCGTTTTGGCACCATGTACATGTATCATGCAAGGATTATGATGAATTTTATGGAAGGCCATGCCCTTAATTTACCTTACTTTCTGTTAGCAAGTCTAAAGAAAATGAGCTCTCCTGTTCAGAAACATGTAGGCCATATTGAATCCCACCTTTACCATCACGGGCTCATTAGAATTCTCATTGAAGATCAATTGAAAAATAATAACGATACTTGGGAAAAGTTTTTGATCAGAAATCACTTCCAAGAAGTGACTGAAGCCTCTGCCAGCAGTTCCGCAAAAATCCCAAAAAGAAGTAGGAGAAGAGAAAGAAATGTTACAACCCAAGACCTTCCTACAGTAGACACTCAGGAAACTATTCAGGAGGAAGAAGAAGAGGGAGCTAGAAATAAGAAGCAGAAAAAGGACAACGGTAAAGTAACTATTCAAGAGACATATCCATCCCCTGAACCATCTGTAGAAGAAGAGTCTCAAACTCTGGCAGAAAGGTTAGCACATCTTCAAACTGCTGCCTCAGCAAAGAAACAAAAAGAAAAACAGAGTGCACAAAAAAAGAGCACTAGTCCACATGTGAGGAGGAGCAGTAGGCTCAAAGAAAAGAAAAGTGTAACCCAAGAAAAACAATCACACTTTATTGATTTAGGTGAAGGAACCCCTGAAAAAGGTCCAGCTCAGCAAGACATTGAAGCAAGTCCTCCACGTGAGGAAAGTCCTTTTCAGCTGGAAAGAGAAAACAGCCCTCCTTTATCAGAATTTGAGTTCACGCCAAGAAAAACACCTGAGGTAGATTCCACCCAGCAAGAAGCATATAACTACTTAAAGTCCTTGGAAAAATCAGCTGCTGGACCAAGCACTACCTTGCCACTTGATGCACAAGTGCAGTCTTTAAAACAGGAAGTGTTTGAGCTAGAAGTCTTAAACAGGAACATTAAACAAGAAAATGAAGCATTAAAAGAGCAAAGTAAAGTGGACAAGATTGTCCATGACAATACCATGCTTCACTTAGGACTGTGGCAGAAGAAGAATAGAAAGTTGAAGAAAAAGTGTAAGAAGCTGAGCAGGGCATTGATTAATTTGAAATTCAGGTGTCTAGTCAAGAAACCAAGGACCATTTTGGCATCAAGGAGAAAGAGAAGAAGGCTGGATGTTCTTGCAGAAGCATCAGAGCACATGGATTGAGGAAAAGAACTAAGTTTTGGTTGCATGAGGACATGCAACACCTTCACAGTGGGGGTATGTAGAGCCTTGAACCTGTACCTTCCCATACACCTCTCAGCCTCCTTTTCCCACTCATTTCACCCACCAAGTTGATTAAATCATTGTATTTTAGGACTTTTTACATGGTTTTCTAACTATGCTAAGTGACTGTTGTTTGGTTTAGAATTTTGGTTCAGTGTGCTGCGTTTCCGCAGCCAACACAGGTTTCCGCAGCTGATCCAGGTTTCTGCAGCCAGCACCGGATTCCGCAGCTGTTTTATTAAACGATATGTTACAGGTGTCCTCTAAGAAGATGAGCCACATGGGCAAGTTCCAGGGGTCAAGGACATGGTACGTGTCCCTCCAGATCACCCAGAACAGCCATAAAAGCCTGCGGTCAACGAGGAGGCAAATACCGGTCAACAGAAGTGTTCAGCGGTGGCACGGCTCTGTGTTGCTCTGTTTTTGGGCACGTGAAGCTAGTTGGCATCATCTTTAGCCACGGAGACAATCTAGAAGCACGAATCCAACAGCCATACTCTCTAGATTGAATGAACATGATGACAGTTACCTAGATCCGGGGACGCAGAGGATTCACGTGTTTTTAAACAGCTAGTTGAATAGCATAGATCTCGTTAAAGTAGTTTGCTTTCTCCTTATAAATAAAGCGTCCTTGAACGCTGTAGGTTAATCGTTTTTGTAATCATTTTGTATGTAATTTTGAACTCCCCACTGTACTTTACATTTGCTGTCAATACATGAGAAGACTGTTTTGCATTTAAGCGTATAACTGCTCTTTGAACCGGCTGAAGTAGGCAGAGGGCCCCTGTTTGCTGAAGTCCTGTACAGTAACCTTTAATTTCCTGCATTTCTTTTTCTTGTTTCATGTATATTAGCTGTACAGATGTCTTTTAATTGCTGCGTTTTCAACATGTATATTAGCTGTACATAAACTTTGATTTCTGTTGATTTACATTTCTGCACTTTTATGTTCATGACTAATCAGTGTGTTATGCAGGTTTCTTAGGCAAGCCCGGGACAGTTTTCCTTCTTTTCCTTTCATAACTAGTGGCATGTGTGATCATCTTGTCTATGTTGCTGACCTTCATTGTTTTGCAGTTTTGATTTTCCTTACTGCCATTTCTTTAACTTGCACATTTACTTTCTGCTCTTAGATATCAAGTTGTTCATCCATTGATGGTTCCTTTTCCATAATCAAATAACTTTATTGGGAGCCAAAATATCACTTAGTATAGCTTGATTTAGTTTGCTTTAGAACTCACATTACTTGACTTATTCATAACTGTTTCTTACATGATAAATTCAGCTGAAAGGCAAAAGGTTAAGAGAAAGTTAAAGTATTGTGACTAGTCTCTTTTATGTAGTTTCACTTAGATTTCACATTGCTTAACATTTCATGATATCTTTTCATAGAGAAGATTAAGTTGAAGAGTTGAAATAGTGTGAAATAGTTGTTCTTACTTTTAGTTGGATTTAATATAGATTTTATTTTCATTTTCATTCAGCAGCAGAGATATTGGGCCGATGTCATTAGTCTTTTATTTGATGTCTTCATTTTCCTTTAAGAGTTGATTTTATTGCAGTTGTTGTTCAAGCTTTCTTGTAGAATACTTTTTAAGTTTTGAGAAATCATTTAGAGATCACCACAATCATCCACATTTCACTTGCTTTATTACATTTCCATCACATCACAGTAGGAAAAATACATTCGAAAACAAACTTAAAAAAAAAAACTAAAAACGACAAAAGACTAAGAAAACGGTTATCTAAGTACATATAGTACACCTCACTTCATCAGCTTACGAGCCCCGGGTTGACATTTAAAAGTTGCAATTTAGACTTCACTAAATTGACCAAACACTTGACGAGGAAGGAAAAATTATATTGGAACCGGAAGCAGTCACAGAAACAAAAACTCGACAACTATGAAATCAATCAATTTCGGAGTATCTTATCAAGTGGAAGAACTTGTCCGTTGAAGATTCCACATGGGAGGATGAGAATTTTATACAGAAGCATCCAAAACTACTCAAGCGTTGAGGACAACACTTTTTTGAAGGAGAGGGGCATGTTGGGTCCCTATAATACTAGTGATTACCCCATTACTATTGTAGTTTCATCCCTTATTAATATTGTTGTGCCCCTATTATCCCCATATTGTTATTACTGTGCCCCATAGAATCCCTCTATTGTTATTTTTGTGGCTTTATATTATTATTGTTAGGTCGGCTGGGTTATATTGTGACTCCTTAGACTCCTGTATATAGAAAGGAGGTTTTGTCATTTGAATCATCCAAGAATTGTTCATTTATGTAATGTAAAGGAGGTTGCCCCCTTGAAAAGGCTGAATTCTAAGGCGTTGATCTATCTTTTCTATCTTTTCTTGGGCTTGTTTCATAACACAAGTGATGGTTGCAAATGGAGGAACGATAAATTGCTCTGGAAAGTGCCATAATATCAAGCTATCCATGGGAGAATATGTACTGACAAGCCTAATGATTTCCATTCCAATGGGAGGTGTTGATGTTGTACTAGGAGTCCAATGGCTACAGTCCTTGGGTACAATAGATTTTAATTTTCAAGAACAATTCATGAAATTTTCTGTAGAAGGAAAGGAAGTTGAATTAAGGGGTATTGCAGGGAAATCATGAAAGATAATCAGCTCTAACGGTATGACAAGGCTTCTAAAAAAGGAAAAAGATGTGTAATTGCACAATTATGTTTGCTAGATGTTTCCACATTGGAATCATCTATTTCTCCATATCTCCAAAAAGTCTTGGACAATCATTCCAAGGTATTTGAGAGTCCCAAAGGTCTCCCACCTATTCGTGATCATGATCATGCTATTCATCTGATTCCAGGAAGTGTTCCTCCAAACATCAGGCCGTACAGATATCCCTATGCCCAAAAGAGTGAAATTGAACGTATGGTTGTAGAAATGCTAGAGGCTAGTATAATTCAACCTAGTCAAAGTTCTTTCTTTGCTCTAGTAGTATTGGTGCACAAGAAGGATGGATCATGGTGCATGTTTCCAGATTATAGGGAGCTCAACAAGCTCACTATTAAAGATAAGTTTCCCATTCCTGTCATTAATGAATTACTGGATGAATTTCATGGATCAATTTACTTCATCAAGTTGGATCTTCGTTCAAGATATCATCAAATCAAAATGAAGACTGAAGACATTCCGAAAACAACATTTAGAACTCATGAGGGTCATTATGAATTTTTGGTCATGCCTTTTGGTCTTACCAATGCACCTTCTACATTTCAAGGTTTGATGAATTCCATTTTCAAACCATTCCTTAGAAAATTTGTGTTAGTATTTTTTGATGATATACTAATCTACAGCAAGTCTTGGAAGGATCATGTTGAACATGTTGACAGGGTGCTACAACTATTGGAGGAGAAACAATTATATGCAAAAAGATCCAAATGTTTCTTTGGAGTACAAGAGGTGGAATATCTAGGTCATATTGTATCTCATGAAGGAGTTAAGGTAGACCCTAGCAAAATTAAAGCCATTAAGGAATAGAAAATCCCCACATCCATAAAGCATTTGCGAGGATTTCTCGAGTTGACAGGGTATTATCGCAAGTTTGTTAAGAATTATGGGAGAATAGCAGCACCTCTAACAACATTATTGAAGAAATATTCATTTTCATGGACTCTAGAAGCAACAAAGGCCTTCGAACATCTTAAAGAGGAAATGTGCCAGCAACAGTCTTAGCTACACCGGACTTCACAAAAACCTTTATTGTGGAATGTGATGCTTCAGGAAATGGAATTGGTGTTGTTTTAATGCAAGATGAAAGACCCATTGCTTTTGAAAGTCATCCAATCAAGGGAAAGTTTTTACACAAAGCTATTTATGAGAAGGAAATGTTGGCAATACTACATGCACTTAAGAAATGGCGACCCTACCTAATGGGAAGACACTTCAAGGTAAAAATAGATCATGATAGCCTTAAATACTTTTTAGAACAAAGATTATCCTCTGAAGAGCAACAAAAGTGGGTCACAAATATGTTGGGTTATGACTTTGAAATCATCTACAAAAAAGGGAAGCAAAATGTGGTGGCAGATGCACTCTCAAGAAAGGATGAGGATGTGGAAGCATTGTTGTGCGCCATTTCTATTATCCAACCAGATTGGATAAACGAAGCAAGGGAGGAATGGAAGAATGATGAAGAAGTGTGGGCACTTATTCGAAGTTTACAACAAGATTCCAGTACATCTGATATATTTAGCTGGCAAAATGATTCGTTATGGTACAAAGATCGCTTATACCTTTGTAAGAATTCACAACTCAAACAAAAGATTCTTATGTAATTGCACACTTCTCCCTTAGGAGGGCACTCGGGATTTTTAAAAACTTACCACAGGGTTAAGAAGGAATTTTTTTGGGATGGCCTTAAATCGAATATTCAAAATTTTGTGGTGGAATGTTTGGTTTGCCAACAAAATAAAGTTGAAACAATTAAGACCCCAGGTCTATTACAACCTTTATCCATTCCAAGCCAACGTTGGGAGTAGGTTCCAAAGGATTTTATCACAGGTTTAACCAAGTCTGAGGGAAAGAGTGTCATCATGGTGGTAATTGACAGACTTACCAAGTATGCACACTTTTGTGCATTATCGCATCCATTTAAAGCCAATACAGTTTCTACTGCATTTATGGAAACAATTCAAAAGCTACATGGAAACCCAAAGATTATTGTAAGTGACAGAGATCCCATTTTCATTGGAAATTTTTGGACAGAATTATTTTCTTGTCTTGGTACTCAGTTAGCTCATAGCTCGTCTTATCATCCTCAATATGATGGGCAAACTGAGATAGCAAACAAATGTTTGGAAGGATGTCTTCGTTGCTTTTTATCTGATAAACAGACACAATGGGTTAAATGGTTGCCTCTGACTGAATGGTGGTATAACACTTCCTTCCATACAACAACAAAAATGACCTCATTTATGGCACTTTATGGATATCAGCCACCGTCCATCACATCATGTTTAAGAGAAAATTCTAAGGTTCAAGGAGTGGAACATCACATTGAACATCAACAACAAGTCCTTCAACTCTTAAAGGATAACCTCGTGTTGGCACAGAATGGAATGAAACAACAGGTAGATCAGCATCGCAGTGAAAGAAGTTTTGATGTAGGTGATTGGGTGTTCCTACGACTACAACCATATAAACAAATGTCCCTCAAGCAAGCTAAGAAGGATAATAAATCATCACCAAAGTATTATGGTCCGTACAAGGTGTTGCAAAATATTGGTACTATGGCATACAAATTGGAGCTTCCCGCAGCATCTCGAGTGCACCCAGTTTTCCATGTTTCATGTTTAAAGAAGGTTATAGGCAACAAGCTCCTAGTTCAAACAATATTGCTAGAACTTGACAAGGAAGGAAAAATTATATTGGAACCAGAAGCAGTCATAGGAACAAGAACTTGACAGCTACGAAATCGATCAATTTCGGAGTATCTCATTAAGTGGAAGAACTTATCTACTAAAGATTCCACATGGGAGGATGAGAATTTTATACAGAAGCATCCAGAACTACTCAAGCGTTGAGGAAAACACTTTTTTGAAGGAGAGGAGCATGTTAGGTCCCTATAATACTAGTGATTACCCCATTACTGTTGTAGTTGTATCCCTTATTAATATTGTTGCGCCCCTATTGTCCCCATATTTTTATTACTGTGCCCCATAGAATCCCTCTATTGTTATTTTTGTGGCTTGATATTATTATTGTTAGGTCGGCTGGGTTATATTGTGACTCCTTAGACTCCTATATATAGAAAGGAGGTTTTGTCATTTGAATCATCCAAGAATTGTTCATTTGTGTAATGTAAAGGAGATTGCCCCCTCGAAGACGTTGAATTCTAAGGCGTTCAACTATCTTTTCTATCTTTTTGTGAGCTGGTTTCATAACGGGGGGTGCAACAATTGAGTGAACCCCCTCCAGATCAGACTTCGGAGGGGCCATGGGAGAAAGGAGCTGGCTGAAGGTTTGAATGCAACCTCAGGGGGAGAGTGCAGCGTAAGAGCAGTTTAGAGAAGATTATCCAAAGTATTCATTAGTTACCAAGTTGATTTTTTGGGAAATATTAGGCACAGAAACATACTTAGGTTGCTTGGCTACTTCTACAACGATGTCCACACATTGATCATCTACAAATACATGCCCAATGGGATCCTATCAGAGGCCTTGCACAAGAAGGAATCTTGCAGCAACAATATGTTAGTTGATTGGATTTTGAGCTATAACATCACAAAGGGTATTGTTCATGGACTGTGTTATCGTCACCATGACTACTTTCCTCTAGTGGTTCAAAAGGATGTTAAATCTAATAACATTCTGCTCGATTCCAACCAGGATGCCCATTTTTCAGAATTTGGGTTGGAAACGATAATAGATCACTTAGTTATCACACAACACAAAAACATTTAATTCAATTTATGTGCATATTCCAGTTGCGATGAGTTTCTACCTTTTCTTTTTTTTCGTCCATACGACTAGATGTTTTGTTGCTCTTCTTTGTGCGGAAGTTGATTTCTGAAGTAGCAAAGCTCCACACACAAGGACCTCCACACAATGAAGGATGTTAGGTAATTGTTATTTATATATGTGTTTTAATTTAATACTTTAATTATGAAATAAGCATAGGTATAATTAATAAAAATAATTCACGAAGTGTTAAAAAATGCAACAATAAATTCTCAATTTTATTTTGCCTTGATTAAATTAAAAAAAATTGAATTTCCAGATCAATAGACAACTTCGATGCAATTAACTGAGGTGACATGGCTCTTGTCACTCAGTTAGCTCAGTAAATTCTAGTTGGAGGAGTTATATTTCAGTTAAGCATGTGTGATTGCTAATTTGTAGCAATTGAGGTCAATTATCTCACGTTGTTTTTAGCTAAACTAATTCTAACTATTGAAGGAACTAGTGGTAGTCCAGTTGTGCAGTGGAACTTTAGTCAAACTCAGTGATCATCTAATCAATTGATCAATCAACCCAAAATAGCTAGTGCATTCAGAGAATTTGAGTTCTCTAAGCTTGGTGGAGATTCCAAGGCAGTGTAACATCAGTTGTAGAATAGTATTGAGTGTATAGGTGTTGCATGCAGCCAAATGATCAACCTTGGGAATTGTGAAATCCATTTTGGAGAAATTCCGAAACAATAGGGGCCTAATTTCTTATAAAAGCCCTGGTTAAAAACCGATGTAAAAATATATAAGACCACGGTCATGGGACACCTATTCCAAGCTGAATGGTGGGAAAAACATCCTGTGGGTGTTTATTTTGGATTATTATGGCTAAAGGAAATTGGCAAAGGCTTTGGAAAGACAAGAGGCATTAATTGGCATTCTATTTATGAAAATAACTGAAATTAGGAGAAAAGGAAGGTTAAAGGTCACAGATTGCATGTGAGGAGGAAATTGAAGGTAAATAATGGAATTTGAAGAAAGTAGAGGCCTCATTGATAAAAAGACTTCTAAGGATTAGTTGACAAGCTTTGGACAGGTTTTGGTGGAGCTCTCTTCTATTCTCTCTCTCTTTCATACTTTTGGACATTTAGAGTTTTCTTGGAGCACTCTTCGAGAGTGTGGCATACTTGGATGCTTTGAGCAAGAAGGCAAAGGAAGAGAATGATCAACAACTACAATTGGATTTCTTTGTAGGTATCGAGTTGCATGTATGGTTTCCTTGCTAGTTTTGGCATGCATGACACATGCATGTGGTTTCTTGGTTATGATTTGTCATTGTGATCCAGGTGGATGTTGGTGGCCACCTACCTATTCCACTTGGACCCCCACCATTGTCTATTTCAATTTTTTAGTTTCCTTATTTGTAGCACAATATACTATTTTTGGCAATTTTTTGGGTCCTAAACTTCTGGAGCTGTTTTGAGGCCCTAAACGACGCTTTTTGGGAAAACTGGGGCCAAGATTGGGACATAAAATGATGTTGGCCACTCAAAAGTTGTATTCATCAGATAGATATTTCTATCGAGGTATTGTGTGTGTGAAATAAAGATCATATGCCAAAGTTATGACCCTAGGAAGTTGATGTATCAATTTACCCAAACAGGGCCTGTAGTTTGGTGCTTCATCTCCTAGGGTTTGGTTTTTGGATGCTTATGGTTTTCAATTGTTTCTCAATAGTAAATAGGCCTTTGAGCCTCATTGTAGCATAGTTCAGAGGCATGTAGCCACCACATCTCTTCTCAGAGATAAGCTACCATCGCCCGAGCTAGTCTTATTTCCATTATGTTTCTAAGCATATTTCAATATTTGATATTAATGAAATGAAGTGTTATTTTTGCTGCATCTTTGTATTTATGGTTATATCTGTAATTTGTTGTGTTCCTGTTTAAATTTGGATCACATTAGCATGGAGGATTTCTTTGATTGACATTATATTTGCCTAGCCTTTCCATTTCTTGGATAGCCATGGTGTTGTGGGTTCATTTCTTTGTTTTTCGATTGGTTTTCGTGTTTCCTTTAGCTTGGGTTGAGTTATTAGTTCCTGGAAGCCTTGATTGGACAAACGCTCTGGAAACCCTGTAACAACTTGGGTTGAGTTACTAGTCCTAGAAGCCTTGGTTGGACAAACACTCTAGAATCCATTGGTGGGTTGAGTTACTAGTCCTGGAAGCCCTAGTTGGGCAAACGCTCAGGAAGCCCGACGACAGCTGTGGGTTGAGTTACTAGTCCTGGAAGCCTTGGTTGGAACAAACACTCTAGAGCCCTAGAAGGCTAGGGTAGAGACCAATATGGCAATGGTTTTATATATACGACTATGAGGTGGAATCATTGTTTCATGGCTTGAGGTGGTTTGACCTTTGGAAGCCCTGGATGGTTTGATTGATGTGTTTTTATGAGATCACACATTCATTCTTGGAATATGGCATGGGGGTGACTGGCTGAAGAGAGATTTGGCTCAGCCATGTCTACATTAGGGTGGATTAAGGAAGTACCACAATTGGTTGGCATTTGCATCATTAATTTGAGGTTATTTCTCCTTGTTATTTCATGAGTATTGTATTGGTTTATATGTGGATTATATGGTTGTTGTTTCCTTGGTATTTCTGTTGTTATTATGCTGGTTATGAGTATGTGTTATGGCAGTGGCTATGTAGGGCTGTCATCATGTCTTTACTTGTAAATGAATGAGAAATATATTTATGGCCTAATGGATGAAATGACAGCTAATAATTGAGGCATCAATGCTTCTTAGTGATTCTCAGATGAGTACGAGACCCCTATGCTTAGATCTATTGTTTAAACTTGTAGATTACATATTTGTGACTTGTTTGATGAAATTCTTGTCATGACTAGTAAGGGTCCAGTCAAGTCCTTGTTCAAGTAGTTGCATTTGTATAGTTGTCCTATTGTTATCTTTCAGTTTTGAAAGTGTCATTTAGTTATGGGCAGTGACCTGGGCTCTAATTCTGAAAAAGTTGCTCAAATCTCGGAGATGTAGGCACAACACTTGGAAGAAAATTCCCCAGATGCATGCATACCCATGCTATGGGAGCATCTAGAGCCTTCGGGACACATGCTTTCCCATATCAAGGGAGCGTCTAGGGGTTTAATGGTCTAAAAATTCAGCTGGTCTCAGGGGCTAGTTACTAGAGTGGTTGGGATGGCTCCTAGGAATTTTGTTGCTGATGTGGAAGGTTTGTATGGTGTGATTCTGTCGATTTCACTTCCTTCACTGACACATAAGGAGTTAAATCATATCATAGTAACTTCTCGTCACATATCTACCCCGGTTGATCGATTACTTGGGTAAATGTGGGAGGAGGTTGTTACATTTCTCAAGGAATTGCGCAAGGAAATAGGGGCTCAAGGAGAGGCAAAAATGGACTAAGTAATTGCGCAAGGAAATAGGGGCTCAAGGAGAGGCAAAAATGGACAAAGTATGGGTGAGAGCTTCTCAGTGAGAAGAGGGATAGGTTATTCACTTGTAGGTTGTGATCAGTTGAGCAAAGCAATTGTAATACATCTATATTCATCAGATTAGTGAAAATAGGAAAAGGGGTTTTTAGTAGATTGCTTTCTCGTGGAAAAATATTGTGTGCATGTGTTATTTCTTATTGCATGTTTGACATTATTGTTCTAACTTGTGAATTACTTTCCGCAGAGCAATAAAGTAGGTTTGTGCCTTGTGATTTTGATTAAAATTTCATGAGCAATTGCAAATCTACACCATAATTTCTACACAAAGTAATGCTCCAAATTAACATTTTCAAACTTATAATATGGAAACAACATAGCTTTATTGAATATAAAGATAATTAATTATGATATGAATATTTCATTTGAAGTGGGAGATCAATTATTTGTGTTGAAGTTTCTTTAATTAATATACGCAACTCAGGGCATTGAAATAACCATTTATTTCGTGTTTGACATTTCCCTCCACTTACACATTTACCAACACATGTTTACCAACACAATGAAATTTATGACAATGAGCTATTTGTTATATGTGTGCGGAGCTTTGCTTGTGTGGAGCTTTCATTTCACAGAAAGCTCCACACACAATGACCTTCGCACAATGAAGGATGCATGGTAATTGTTAATTATATATGTCTTTTAATTTAATACCTTAATTATGCAATAGCACGTATATAGTTAATAAAAATAATGGATTCTATGGTTCTAGACTAGTGTAACAACGTTCCCAAATTTCAAATCATTCAACATCTCCCTTATTAAAAAAATAAATGTCTATGAAGAGACAAGAAAAATGAAATGAAAGTTATAGTTGTGCAATCCAAGCATAGACGTGTTGAACATCCCAAAAATAGAACGAAAGGAAGGCAAAAAAAAGGGAAATGATTAATGACCTTTCAGAGAACGATGCACAAATATATTTATTCAATTTAGCTAAATGTTTAAGCCTGCAAGCTACATTGGATTAGGCCAAGCTGCATTATGCAAGTGCATTGTCACAAACCATTAATAACACAATACCAAGAAATTTGCATCAATAACAACTAAGGAGCGATTTAAATTTAAATGTGGAGAGTCTTGAAATTTTTATTAAATTAAATTTAATGTTTAAAGTGAATTAGCAATCTTGCATTTAAATTTAAGTTTGAATTGTATACAATGATCAAGCTATTTAAATGTATATTGTATATAGTGAACAAATTTAAATTCTGACCATTCTTAACGTGTAGTATTTATTTTAGCTAACTATATGAAGCAAAAATAAATTTAAACAATAAAATTTGAGAATTTACTATTGGAATTAGACAATAGAGAGATTTAAAATTAATTTGTAATTGGTTATATATTCAAGGATATGGGATGCAGAGGCAACAACCACACTTCCACACTCATTTTCGGGCATCTCTAACTGTGCCAAATGCGAGGGAAGTCATTTTGTCGAATCTAGAGGTCCCTCTAAACTCCACACAACGAAATGGAGATTAGTTTAGCCCCCCTATCTACATAAAGAACCTGCAACCATGTCAATTCTAACATCATTGGGTTGTGTAATAGCATAACAATGTTAGTGTGAGAGCACTCATTGAAGGAATGGCTACTCACAAAATTAACCGTTTTTTTATTTTAAAATTATTTGGCAGGCACTGGTAAATACCAAAAACAAAATTCTCTCCACTGAATTATGTCCCATCATAAGCCAATCGAAAATTAGAAATAAGATTACTAGAAAAATTGAAAATTATTTTTGAATTTGCTGGAAAACAGGAATATTAAGCATTTTCTTGAAAACTTTGGTTAAAATTGCAAAAAACTTAGAAAAATATTGAAAGTCAATGCACTTTGACGATAGGTGAATGTTATAGTCCCTGATGAGGAAGGGACTAATAATAGTTGCAATGCAACATAATCCCTTCCTTTACTGCTAATTAATTCATTAAAGATTGTGTGGAATCCACACAATGAAATATCTTTGCACCAAACTCTCCACACAAAGCTCTCCGCACTTCGAATACGTGTAACAACACAATGAAGTAAAAGAAAAATACACGTTAATCCACAATTGTTGGTGTTGTTAATGAGCAATAAAAATTCTGATCTCCCACGCTCATGATCTACCGACCTGACCAACCAAGCTCAAAGGAGAATGACCTCGGCCAACTTCTGGACCGTGCCAACTGCAATGAATTGTGACTTGAATTTAGGCTAAATTATTATTTTTCCATTTAGTATTGAAGTATGGGTGGAGTTATGTGCTTGAACATGTTTAAATTCTCGGTAATTCATTGCATTGATTAGGAATTTTACTTTGACAACAAAATACATTTTCAGAATAATAAAGTTTTGGTGCCTTTGCTTGGTCCAAAACTATTGAATACAAAGGGCATTAACTTATTTATCAATAGCTACTTCGAGGATTTTATGTTAAAATGCAGTGACCTTTACTTATAATCTTATGTTGGTTCATATTATCCATATATGCCATTGTACATGACCCTACAGTTCATAGGTTGTCGAATTTGTCTAGATGATAACTTCATCATACAAAGACAATAATTAAAAATAAATATTACACCTGTAGTAACGCATCAAAATTGGTGATTTAGGTATATATTTTACGATTGTATTCTGAAACTAAAAAACTAATGGAAGGACAAGGTTCATTAATCCTAACCCAAGTAATTCTTTCACGATACGATCGACATTAAACCATTTGAATGGGAGGAACTATTATTTAAGGACGTCAGAAACTGATTATTGAAGAAAGACGCTTGGTGGTTGTGTTACTCCATAGAAAAATAGAGGATTTTAAATTTTAATGCAGAGGTGCAAAGAAAGTTCATTGCCTAATTGCATATTAAAAATTCACAGTGCGGCGAGATGGTGAACTTTCTCAGCACCTCCGCATTAAAATTTGAAATGGATTAAATATGGTTAATTTTAATATTTTTTTTAAACTATTAAATTTATAATTTGGGATAACGTGTGCAGAGATTTTTTACTTGTGCGGGAGTGCACACAATGAGTTAAAATTTAACTTATTGTGCGGAGCTTCGCACAATGAAAAAAAAAACCTTAAACGTGTAAATAGATATTTTCCTACTGCAAGCAATTGAGGGAGACGAGGGAGTAGGCACTGGGGAGGAGGAAGGAAACAATTTCCCACCTGAGTCGTAGCAACCTCGATTTCTCTCGGTGCTTTCATACGCCCTTCTGTGCTTGGTCACACAGAATGACCAATTTACTTTGAAGAACACCGTCACGGTTTTCCATGAGGTCTACACTCCAGATATCAACATAGCCAAGTATCTGGAACGAGTTTACATGTTTAACAACTACAACCCCTCATGTTTCGTCATCACCTACATTTATATCGACTGCCTTGTTCACATGCAACCAAATTCCCAGCCATTTCACTCAATATCCATTGCTTTCTTCTCACAAGCATAGTGCTCCACTGCCTTTAATATTTGGTCCCCGGTGTTGTTTTTCTGCTTCATGTGTCCACCCCCTAGTGGGGCAAGAGTTCTAGAAATTATCAGATTGTTAGGTCCCTATAATACTAATGATTCCCCCATTACTATTGTCATTGCAGCCCTTATTATTATTGTTGTGCCCCAATTGTCCCCATATTGTTATTAGTGTGCCCCATAGAAGCCCACTATTGTTATTGTTGTGCCCTTATATTATTATTGTTATGTTGGCTTTGATTATATTGTGACCCCTTAGACTCCTATATATAGAAAAGAAGTTTTGTCATTTGTATCAATTGTTCATTTGCTTAATGTAAAGGATGTTTCCCCCTCTAAGAGGCTGATTTTGAAGTCGTTGATCTATTTTTTCTTCTATTTTATGAACTAGTTGCATAACACATCGAGTTTTCCATGCTTCATGCTTAAAGAAGGTTATAGGTGACAAGCTCCTAGTTCAAACAATATTACCAGAACCTGACGAGGAAGGAAAAATCATATTGGAACCTGAAGAAGTCACGGAAATAAGAACTCGATAGCTACGAAATCGATTAATTTCAGAGTATCTCATCAAGTGGAAGAACTTACCCGCTAAAGATTCCACATGGGAGGATGAGAATTTTATACGTAAGCATCCAGAACCACTCAATCGTTGAGGACAACACTTTTTTGAAGGAGAGGGGCATGTTAGGTCCCTATAATACTAGTGATTCCCCCATTACTATTGTCATTGTAGCCCTTATTATTATTGTTGTGCCCCTATTGTCCCCATATTGTTATTAGTGTGTCCCTTAGAAGCCCGCTATTGTTATTGTTGTGCCCTTATATTATTATTGCTATGTCGTGTAGAATTTCCTGCAAATTCTCTACAAATCTACCTCTGAGATCTATGTAGAAAATCTGACTATAGATTAACTCGATAATGCAATATACAAAAGCAAAATACTATAATCTACTTCTACTATCAAACTTGTGGAAGATTAAAGATCGAGCTAGATCGGAGCTGAACACATATAACTAGAAGAAGAAGAATCAATGCACATGAAACAAAGAAAATACTCAGGGGAAAGCCTCAGCTAAAAACCCCACTATTTGTATTATCATAAAAGTGGAAATATCTCAAGATTACATAAAGATTTAGCTCTCACAGCTATCCAGCTCTTAGTACAATCCCTCTTACTGCTCATAGACAGACTAGACAACTCATATGCATTTCCCTCTGTCCCCAAGCCTCCTATTTCCTTGCGCTGTTTTCCCTGGGTGCTCCTACTGTAAGCTTGTGTGACACTGATCTCACACACTGCTCCAACACACTGTAAAACTGTGCAAATCTCAAGGAGTGAATTCCTTTTGCATGCAAGAGATTTTCTTATAGGAAAATTCTTGCAACTAATAGTACAATGTCCCTGCCTTTAATCTCAACTGGGCCTTTGTTTGAATTGGCATGCATGAGTTATTTATGAGATAATATTCAGTTATCTAGAGTACACTAGTTTCATGCATGCATGCATGCATTAACTGACTGAACTCACAATTAGTTCCACAAATTGTTTGGAATTAATTTAACTGGACTTAACTCAGTTAACTGAGCTAACTGAATACAACTCAAATACAATTCATCCTTATCTCCTTAATTAAGGGATAACTTCCTTAATCAAAGGGATAAATGTTGCATGACTTCACAAAGACTTCATGTTTGAATTTCTCCAACTAATTAACTCAGGATGAATTAATTAATTATTTTTCAAATAGCTAGTAAGACTAAATTCGAATTTTAACTCTCAATTTTAATTCAAGGACAAATTAAAATTGGAATATATTGAATTCTATTTTTAGCATTTCTTGTTGCTATTCTCAACACTCCCTCTCAACAAGAAAGACTTGATCCCGATCCTGAACCTTTGGAATGTTTTGCATGCAACACTTCTCTCTAGTGTTGTTGCTCCAGCAACTCCAAAAACAAAAAAAATATCCAACATGAATCAATATGATGCATCTGTCATCAAAGTCTCTGACTGTTATTGCCTCTGTCAACTGAAAACTCTGCACTTTTGTTGACTCTGCCTTTCTGCACTGTTGTCAACCCTTCTCTGCGCTCTTCAGTATCTGACTACTCTAGCCTCTGTCACTTTGATCTCTGACTGCATCAATCCCACTGATTCCTCCTGCTACTATGTACTTTGGGCTCCCGTAGCAAGGTATGATCCATGAGATAAAACCTCTCAATGAACCCTACCCAATTTTAGCCTTCTTGAGACTATTACTTCACATCGCCCCACCTCACACCTGGAGGTATGGCTGCATGTGATCCTTCTGCCCACTTGGCTCGAAATTTCCCCCTATTGGAGGTCTCTGCATGTGATCCAGGCAGATGTTGGTGGCCACCCACCTATCCCACTTGGACCCCCACAACTGTCTCTTTCAATTTTTCAGTTTCTGTAATTGTAGCACAATTTACTATTTTTAGCAGTTTTTCGGGTCCTGAACTTCCGGAGCCGTTTTGAGGCCCTAAACGACATTTTTTGGGAAATCTGGGACCAACATGGCTGCATGGACTGATGTTGCTCTTCCCAAAGTTGTAGTACTTGGATAGATCTTTCTAACGAGCTATTGTACACGTCAAACGAAGATTGGGTGCCAAAGTTACGACCTCGGGAAGTTAATGTACCAACTTACGGGGCCCACAATTTGGCGTTTCATCTTCTAGGGTTAGGTTTTTGGATGTTTAGGGTTTTCCATTGTTTCTCAAAAATAAATAGGCCTTTGAGCCTCATTGTAACACAATTCAGAGGCATGTAGCCACCACATCTCTTCTTAGAGATAAGCTACCATCGCCCTACCTGTTTATTTCTATTTTCTGCCTGTAAGCATATCTCAGTGTTTTACATTAATGAAATGAAGTATTATTTCTATTGCATCTTTGTGTTTATGGTTATCTCTGTAATTTGTTGCGTTTCTGTTTAAATCCGGATCAGTGGTATCAGAGCGGTCTGCTTTTTCTCTGTTTTTCTTTGCATGTCCGCATCAACATCATTAGCTGGAGAAAATTTAAAGATGCATTCTTTAAAAGATTCCAAGGTGTAAGAGAAGAAGAGTTCTTTTCAAAACTCATCAAGTTACGACAAAAAGGAAGTGTGGACGAATACACTCAAGAATGGGAGACCTTAGTAACACGAGTACCTGGGTTATCAGAATCTCGTCTAATTCAATCATATGTCTCGGGAGTCAAAACCCATTTACAAGCAGAACTTGAGATGCATGACATTACATCAATAGAAGTAGCAAGACGAAAAGAAAAAACAGTTGAAAAGAAATCCGAACCAATATTTTGGTCAAAAGCGGAAAAAACATATGCAAGACGAAGGATACCCCAGTATGTGGACTCAAATACTACGAGATATGTTCCACCACATCATCGTGAAGATGAAAAATCTAATGTGGAAATGCAAAGGATAAAAGAGGGTAAATGTAAACGTTGTGGTGAGAAGTGGGACCCCAAACATAGATGTGCTAAAGGAAAAGAACCAAAGCATGTCCCCAACGAGGTCGAGGGAAGTAGATCATTGATGTTTTTCTATTGATGTTTAGGTGGGGATACTAGAGGTAGCCCCACCTACCGCCACCTCTTTTATCATTGTCAAGAAAGGTAGCAAGCTCATCTCCCAGACTAGGAAATTCATTTTCTGTCTGGTTCGCGCCCAAAGTAAGGGGAAGGTCGTCACCACATCCATGACCCCCATGAAGGGTTCCTCCATGCAGCAGTAGTAGAGGGATACAATCATGAAAGAATATAGGAACAACTTCTCCTCACCCACAGGGGTACCACCTAAGCTTCAGGTGGGCAACAAAGTCTGGTTGCATCTGAAGAAAGAACGCCTTACAACAACCCATCAGAAGCTCCGACCACGCCGACATGGTCCTTACACCATTACCAAGGTTGTGAGAAATATGCTTTGGAGCACAAAATTCCTCCATTCCTTTGCTTACACCAAGTGTTCAATGTGGACCGTCGTCAACCATGCTTCCCACCATTACTGGACACATTAGCGATTCCAGAACATCTCACCAGGGACCAAGTTCAGGAGATGGAGGAACACAACACAATGGGGACCATTGATTCCTAAGGCGGGAGAATGATCCAGGTGGATGTTGGTGGCCACCCACCTATCCCACTTGGACCCCCACAACTGTCTCTTTCAGTTTTTCAATTTCCGTAATTGTAGCACAATTTACTATTTTTAGTAGTTTTTTGGGTCCTGAACTTCTGGAGTCGTTTTGAGGCCCTAAACGACATTTTTTGGGAAATCTGGGAGCAACATGGGTTCATGGGCCAATGTTTCTCTTCCCAAAGTTGTAGTACTCAGATATATCTTTCTAATGAGCTATTGTACGTGTCAAACGAAGATCGGGTGCCAAAGTTACGACCCTGGGAAGTTGATGTACCAACTTACCCAAAACGGGGCCCACAATTTGGCGTTTCATCTTCTAGGGTTAGCTTTTTGGATGTTTAGGGTTTTCCATTGTTTCTCAACAATAAATAGGCCTTCGAGCCTCATTGTAACACAGTTCAGAGGCATGTAGCCAGCACATCTCTTCTTAGAGATAAGCTACCATCGCCCTAGCTGTTTATTTCCATTTTCTGTCTGTAAGCATATCTCAGTATTTTACATTAAGGAAATGAAGTATTATTTCCGCTGCATCTTTGTGTTTATGGTTATCTTTGTAATTTGTTGTGTTCCTATTTAAATCCGGATCAGCATGAGTGGATGCCTCTACTCGGTCTCCTCTCAGCATCTCCAATTGTGGCTCCTCCACAATTGTTTGAGACTTCTTCTGGGACTACTTGTTGAGCGGTAATTTACTCTCCCTCTCAACCACCAAGTATCTTTGCCTTGCTCCTCAAGGCTTTGCATGCATCTTGTACCTCAAGTGCATACAGTTTCTTGGCTAGCACACCAATCTATTTCATCTTTCTCGTCGTCACGAAATTTTCTAGAAAAAGAGCTAATTTCAAATCAATGATATCTCGCTCATCCGAACTCCGATTCAACCGATTTTTTTTGTTTTGAATTTAGGTATTTTTTCACAAGGAATACAAATATGCTATTTGTTTCTGAAAATTTTGCACAGAAAATTTCAGATGTGCTCTGCAAACTCGCGGCCCAATTTTATTTATTTATTTATTTTTACTTTGAATTCTCTTCTCCTTATACTGTTCACAACTCGATAAACTTAGCTCTGATACCATGTAGAATTTCCTGCAAATTCTCTACAAATCTACCTCTGAGATCTATGTAGAAAATCTGGCTATAAATTAACTCGATAATGCAATATACCAAAGAAAAATACTATAATCTACTTCTACTATCAAACTTGCGGAAGCTTAAATATTGAGCTAAATTAGAGCTAAACACATATAACCAGAAGAAGAAGAATCAATGCACATGAAACATAGAAAATACTCAGGGGAAAGCCTCAGCTAAAAACCCCACTATCTCTATTATCGTACAAGTGGAAATATCTCATGATTACATAAAGCTTTAGCTCTCATAGCTATCCAGCTCTCAGCACAATCCCTCTCACTGCTCATAGACAGAGTAGACAACTCATATGCCTTTCACTCTATCCTCCAAGCCTCCTATTTCCTTGCGTTGTTTTCCCTGGGTGCTCCTGCTGTAACCTTGTGTGACACTGATCTCACACACTGCTCCAACACATTGTAAAATTGCGCAAATCTCAAGGAATGAATTCCTTCTGCATGCAAGAGATCTTATTGGAAAATTCTTGCAACTGATAGTACACTGTCCATGCCTTTAATTTCAACTAGGCCTTTGTTTGAACTGACATGCAGAAGTTATTTATGAGAGAATATTAAGTTACCTGGAGTACACTAGTTTCATGCATGCATGCATGCATTAACTGACTGAACTCACAATTAGTTCCACAAACTGTTTGGAAATTATCTAACTGGACTTAACTTAGCTAACTGAGCTAACTAATTACAAGTCAAATACAACTCATCCTTATCTCCTTAATTAAGGGATAACTTCCTCAATCAAAGGGATAATTGTTGCATGACTTCACAAAGACTTCATGTTTGAATTTCTCCAACTAATTAACTCAGGATGAATTAATTAACTATTTTTCAAACAGCTGGTGAGACTAAATTCTAATTTTAATTCAAGGACAAATTAAAATTGGAATACACTAAATGCTATTTTTAGCATTTCTTGTTGCTATTCTCAACATGTCGGCTTTGATTATATTGTGACCCCTTAGATACCTATATATAGAAAGGAGGTTTTGTCATTTGTATCATCCAAGAATTGTTCATTTGTATAATGTAAAGGAGGCTGCCCCCTAGAAGAGGCTGATTTTGAAGTCGTTGATCTATCTTTTCTTCTATTTTATGAGATGGTTGCATAACATAGGTTTAGGTATCACAAACTCTCGCTTGTTTTCTCCGTGAGATTGTGTCAGCTAGGGAAGCATAAAGAATTTAACCCAAATTTTTAGTGAACTATTTTATTTCAGGCATTTAAAAACAATGCATCTATAATTTTAGTGAATTTTTATATTTCAGGCCTTATTTAACAAAATTGTTCACAAGGTTTCACTTTTGTCTTTAATTTCGCCCCTAAATTGTGGCCTCTAGGAAAATTTAAACGATTTCAACTTAAATTTCACACAAATGTTTTGTTGGAGACCTTGTATTATAAAATGCCAGTTTTATAATGAAATCTTTGTCGTCACCTCTTAAAATTATTCACTCTAGTGAAGTTTGAGCAACCTGAGCTTGAATTTTTTGAAATTGTTTTATTTCAGGCACAACCAAGATGTCAATTCTCTATGCCTGGTGTTCGCCCATAAATAAGTCGAAGCAATAGACATTTTAAATCTCATGGTCTCCATGTATTTGCTCATGCTCAACCAAGCCACAAATCAGAGACACCTGGAAGAAAACACGTTGAGCACTGTGAAAAGTGTAGTTGTTGGTGGCTAGATTTGTATACTTTTACTCACCCTTTTACCCTATTCTTTTTATCCATTTCACGCCAATAGTGGTTAATTGATATCTTAAAATGCACAGGTATACCTCTCATCATGTAGGGATTATTACCTAAGTGGCCTGCTAATTCAATTATTTCTACATATTTAAAGGGAGAATGACCAGGATCGTGATTCACTAAACGGTGCTATCAAAGCTAGCAGTGTTATCCTTGAATATTGGCTGCAATAGTGAATCAATCTTTCGATTGACACACTTCTATCTTTTAACATTTTGTTTCATTCTGAAAACTACCATGTAATTAAGGGTAGATCGTGTCGTAATTCTAGGAGCTGTATTATTGACAAATTGTATAAAGAAGAGTTGCGGGCTATGAAAGCTATCGTTGTTAAGAGTCGTTAAGGTTACAGGAGAAATACTCTAACTTTGAGTCTGTAACAACATACTTGTAATATTTCTTTTATTAATGACAAGTTGATCTTATGAGCATATCATGATTCATTGATCTCGCCACAGCCCTGATCAGGGAGTTGGGCCCACTCTCTTGACCAGGTGCTGCTGGATTAGATGTGTGTTAGGTTTATTTATGTGAGTTTATTATTGTTGTGAATGTTTATCAGTGTGTTGCTGTGAGTCCTTATTGTTGTTACTCTTATTGTTGTTACAGTTATTACTTGTTGTTACTCTTATTGTTGTTACAGTATTGCTTGTTGTTACACATTGATGAATTTATAGTTAATGTTCAATGTTGGTAGGGAAATTGTGGCCTGCACATACAGTGCATGATAGCCTTGAAATAATTGGTAGAACCCCAGGTTGAAAATTAAATGTGGATTGGGTGAATTGCATGATTCATTCTTGGACACCAACATTTTGGCGTTGTTGTCGGGGAGACAATCAAAGGCGCGAAAGTACAACCAGCATTGACCATATGACTAATCTCTTGTCCTGGGGAAGGAAGCTTACACCTTGCTCTAGGTACTAAGTATTAGATCGTTTGGTTGTTTGGTTCCTTGCTTTTATTGTTTTTGTAGGATTATTCTCTTGTCTTGGGGAAGGAAGTTTTTATCACCTTGCTCCAGGTCTAGAGCTTTAGATTTCTTTGTTTTCATTTCATAAGTATTGTTCTCTCGTCTTGGGAAGGAAAGGTTTATTTTTCACCCTGTTTTTAGGTCCTGAGCTTGATTTCTGTGATTTGGGTATTTTATTTCTTTTGTTTTCTTTAGGGGATGTTGTAACATGCATTGTTCATTGTTTATAATATTCATTTTTCATTCGAGAATCTTTGAAAATGCTTTAAAAAAAAGAGACAAAGCAAAAGGAGTGGTATATCGGAAGTCAATGGTTATATGGGTGCATGTATATATATATCGCAAAAAAATCAAAAATCAAAATACAAAGGAAATGAAGGAAAAGGTCGAATTTCAAAGAAAACAAATTTTAAAACATTAACACTGGACCCGAATTATTATATGCTGCGTTTAAAAGTTCGGCGGGTCCACAATATGGATGGTTGGCACCACAGATAAGCGCCGATTGCGATTAGTGACTGGGCTTCGGACCCAAAAATTTATATGTTATATTTTATAACATCGGCGGGTCCGAAATAACATAAAACGTTTATATTATATGCATATGACCCCGCCGATTGCGATTTGCGATGACAGACCCGAAATGTTATGTATTATTGTTTTATATTGCGGTGGGTTCGTAAGACCACATATTATATATATATATATATATATATATATACATATATATATATATATATATATATATATATATATATATATATATATATATTTATATATATATATATATATATATACACATGAAACCACTGATTGCGATTGCGTTATGGGTTTCGGACCCGATAGTTGATAAGCTATATTTTATATGACTCAACGCGTCCGTCTTATCGCGGGTTCCAAAGACTTTTATTGATATTCATATATATTGTGGTTTACGTTGTTTTATATGGATTTCTGTTATAAAAGATTATAATAAAGGTTAAAGCATATATGTGTTATATTCTAAAATCCCGACGGGTCTGCAAGGCGTGCAAAAGGCAGTTTTTAAGTTATAAGGCAGTTTTCGGGCGAAGCAAAAGCGATGGATGGTTTTTAATCGAATCAACCTGATTCCACTCAGCATTTAACACGTAGCAGTTAGCTAGAGAAAGGAAACTGCCCATTTCGGGCAGGTATTCTTCGAGCTTATGTCCCACCCGAAAATCTTTGTACATCGTCTGATCTAAAAGGCGTAGATTGACCGCAGGAATGAATTGGCGGGAAGTATACCTTGGAAATTGTGCTAAACCCGTATTGGAAGCAGAAAAACATGTTTTATTATATATTTTCTTTAAAAAAGATATAAGCATATTTCCAAATATTTTCATAGTTATTGTGGCCGCGTGCATAAGTTAAGCTTTACAAGGGTTTTCAAGCCGATTACGATTTGCGATAGAGGTCAACGGGAGGTAAATTTGACAAGTTTATAAAGCATGAGGATTAATCAGAAGTTCATGTTAATTTTTCTGCGTAATGGGGTTAGAGCTAAAGCTTAAGAGGAAAACAATTCAATATATTTATTGGCATTTTGGCCAATCAAAATGCCCTTGTAAGCCAGGATTACATAAACTAAATGTATTTCATTACAGCTAAGAAGAATTAAGCATTGTTAGAGCGTTAACAGAGGAATTCGGCAGCGAGCCAACATAACAAGCCAACAGTTACCATCTCTTTCTAAATTTACTTTTGTTTTTGTTATTTCTTGTTCTTCGAGGTGTTTTTTACCCTCTGTAAATTCTGTAACAATTTTATTTCATATAGTTAGAAAGCAGTTAGATAGGTTTCAGAAATTAATAACTATTCCACAATGTATAAAAAGTGGAAACATTTACTAAGAAAGGGTTGGAATTTTGGAGAACCAGGCCACTGTATTTCAGTATAACATCATTGATTAATGAAACAATCAGAAGTTTCCAGGAGTTGTTACATATAATTTGTAAGTTTCACTATCATGTGTCATGCAATGCTTTCTTCTTTTTAAGTGTAGTAATGAAGTTGTAAGGTAAAATCCCTTAAAGAGTGCTCCTATACTTAAAGTCCTCACTTCCTTTCCAAGTTATAGATAGTAGTTTCAGTGGAAGACCAGCATATTGTCTATGATTTATTTCTCATGATCATAATTCCTATAAGTTACAGATAATAGTTACTGTGAGAGATCAACATATTGTCTTTAACTTCCCCTTCAAACTTTCCTCATTCATCATTTATATTTAGCAAAAAATGGCATTCTGAGATGTTCTGGTCATACATGTATTAAGAGTCTAAGGCCAAGTTTTCCAAGTCTTTCATTTGGGAATATAATATACAATAAGTGACTGTAAATAATCTTTATTAATGTCTTAAGCACAATTTCCCTACAACTAGGAAATTGGTTTCTTAAGGAACAAAATTAATTGGCGCCGTTGCCAGGGAGAGAAGATAAGAATATTTTTCCCTGGGTTTCAATATTTTCCTCTGGTTGTTCCGTGAGGAGGAAATATTTGGCTGTTTTGAATCAAAGCAATAATTCTAGCTTCAAGAAGGCCCCATACAAGATCAGACACTTCACAAAAGAAAGTTCAAGCTCTTTCAGATCCTGAAAGGTTATTTTCTAAGTGGGTTGAAAGGTCTAAGGTTCCAATTACACCCATTCCTATATTGTTTGCATCAGGCAGAAATTCACTTGAACATTCATCTGGTAAAGAATCATCTTTTTCATCATCTTCATTTCAGGAACCTAGCTATCAAGAACAATCTTTTGAGTCTGTTACTTTTCATTTGCCTGATGTAATTATTCAACCTCAACCAATAACCACATTACCTCCTTTGCACAGTCCATTTACCTCTCAATCAAGTTTCACATCTGTAGGTAATCAAAGTTCAGTAAACATGGCAGCCCTTGCATTCCTAGTCAATAGGTATGCACCTCTTCAACTACCACAACCTTACAATCAAATGCCAGAGGATTACCTCAAAATTCTTCCTCGTTTTTCAGGAGAATATGAAAAAAAACAGAGAATCATGTAGTAGTATTTTGTAATTTTGCAGAAAGCCTAAATGTTGAACATTTAGATGTTGTTCTAAGACTTTTTGTTCAGTCCCTGGATGGAGAAGCAAGAAAATGGTTCAAAGGACTTCCCAATAATACCATTCCTTCTTGGGAAGAGATGGAACGTGTGTTTATTCTGAGATGGGGAGAAAAAAGAGACCATGGATATTCATCAACAAAATTTAATGCCATAAAGAAGAAGTCTGATGAAATTGTGGCTGAATTTGTCAAAAGATTCAATAAATTGTACAATAGTCTCCCAGCAGAGATTAATCCTCCTCCTACTGGTGCGAAAATAACTTTTGTAGGGGCTTTTGAATAAAACTTTGGATTTACATTAAGGGAAAGGAGAGCTCCAACCCTTCATCAAATTCTAACAGATGCTTAAGAGATAGAAGCGAATCTGGTGGCTGTAGGAAAAGCACCAGAAACATGGCTTTCCCAAGATAAGGGAAAGGCAAAGATAGAGTCCTCTCAAAGTCAATCATTGGAGGATATGTGTAATATAATTAAGACCATGTCAGATAAATTAAATAGGTTAGACTTAGAAAATAAGAACTCTCAGAGACAAACACAGTTTAATAAGAAATTTAATCCCCAATTCAGAAGACAACCTTTGCAAATCTTGCAAAAGGACAGAAAAGATCAAAATCAAATTCAAGCACCACTATACATAGAAGTAGATCCTAGTGAAGAACAATCTGAAGATCAAATTTCTACATTATATGCAGTTGATGAAGATGAACTCGGCATTGAAGGAGAAGAGTATGTGTATGATGAAGCAGATGCTATTCATAATGGAAATGAAATTGATGAATATTGGAAACAATTCTCTGATTTTATGCAGGCTGAACTACACAAGAAATATGACCTGAGATCTAGGAAAAGATCCAGAAATCAGGAAAATGAAAGTGAGCAGCAAGTTTCAACTTCCTCATCAAAGGCGACTCCACAAGAATCTCAGTCTGCAAAACAAGTAGATAAAGGAAAACAACAACAAAATATGAATAGCAAGACACAGATACTTCGAGGTGAGTCTTCTCAGGATCAAACTGGAAAAATTCATTTGGAGAAGCTTGTTTCAATTCCTCAAATAATTCCAGTCATAAAGAAAGGTGAAGATGAGAATGAAAAGATTGCTAAACAAAGTCACTTGTTTAGTCTTACCAAGAAGTTGGAAAAGGTAAGAATACAAGTTCCCCTTACAGAATTGGAAAAAGCACCTACTTATCAAAAGGAGATTGTTGAGTTTGTTAATTTAAAAGAAAGTGAGAGTGATACTATAAATCTGCAGGAAGATAAACCATTAGTGGTTTTTGGCCCGCATGTAAAGTAGATCCTTCAATACCTCCTTTTTATATTTCCCCACTGATTCATGATTTCCTTTTACATAATTGCATGTTTGATTCGGGGGCTTCACATAATCTTATGCCTTTATCTGTGATGAAGCAACTAAATTTACAAGTGACCAAACCTTACAGAGATTTGTATTCTTTTGACTCAAACAAGGTCAAGTGTCTGGGGTTATTAAGGATCTGGCAGTGTCATTAGCCCAAATACCAGCTAGAAGCTTGGTCATGGATGTTGTAGTAGCAGATATTCCTGCTAGATTTGGAATGCTTCTATCTAGATCCCAGGGGGCTAAATTGGGAGGTGTTTTGAAGTTAGATTTTACATATGTTGTTATACCGATTCTTGGTGGGGAGGAGAGGAGATTGTACAAAGAAACTAGGTTTGTAAAAACAATTACAAAAATTGGAGCAAGCAACTCACCTGTGTATAGTCAGGAGAAGGATGATTTTTCTTGTTTCACACTGCGTGATAATGCAGAGCTGGATGAAGATAATCAGAAGCAGCTTGCTTTAGCCAATGTAATTACAAAGCTGCAAACAGAAGAAGTGTGGAAATGTTTCTTTGATGGAGCTTACTCAAGGAAGGAACAGGTGCTGGTTTTCTTCTAATTGCACCTGGAGGTAATTTGTTTCCTTTTTCTTTCAAATTAGAGTTCGAGGCAACTAAAAACGTGGCAGAATATGAGTCTTTGATTATTGTGCTACAAACAACCAAACAGATGGGAGTCAAATCAATTTCTACTTTTGGAGATTCGGAGCTATTATTAAGTAGATAAAGGATCACTGCCAAACAAAGCATCCTAGACTCTGGGCATATAGAAATGAGGTATGGGATTTGATTGAAAATTTCTTTGAAGCTTTTAACATTCAATTCATTCCAAGGGATGAAAATAGATTGGCAGATTCATTGGTTGTGGCTACTAGCACTTTCAAGCCTCCTATTAATCCAAGATTAAGATATGAGGTAGAAATGAGATACAGACCTTCTGTTCCTGATAATGTTAAGAATTGGCAAGTTTTTGAAGATGACCAGCAGATTAAGGAGTTTTTGACTATGGTTGAAGAGTTCCAGGGTACAGAAATTGATCAGGATGAAGAAGAGACAACAGAAATTGCAGGGGCTAGTGGTTTTAAAGATTCAATAGCAAATCAGAAGATTTTTCAATTAAAAGACAATTTTCTGCCAAAGGGGCTTGTTCCTCTTGAAAGGCTTTTTAATTCCAATGATGTGGTTGTGGACTCAGGGAAAATCTCACAGGATGAACATATTCAGGATCACAACATTGGAACTCAGGAGAATCCCAGGTTAGTCAAATTATATGCTGGAGTTCCACCTAATTTTCAAGAAAGATATATTAAACTTTTCAAGAATTATGTTGATGTCTTTGCATGGTCCTATGAAGATCTTAAAACTTATGATGTAAATATTATTCAGCATAAAATTCCTTTGAAGGAGGGGGTTAAACCCTACAAACAGAAGCTTAGGCAGATAAATCCTCTGCTTCTACCATCAATTGAAAAGGAGGTCAAGAAGTTGCTTGATGCTAAAATCATAGTCCCACTCAGATATTCTGATTGGGTGGCTAATCTGGTACCTGTGAGAAAGAAAAATGGAGAAATAAGGTTGTGTGTTGACTTTAGAAATCTAAATAGAGCTTCTTTGAAAGATAATTATCCTTTGCCTAAAATGGATCATGTACTGCAAAAGGTAACATGATCTTTTAGAATGTTAATGCTAGATGGATTTTCTAGTTATAACCAGGTGGCTGTGGACAAGGAGGATCAGAAGAAAACAACGTTCACAACTCCCTAGGGAACATTTATGTATGCCAGAATGCCTTTCAAATTGATGAATGTAGGAGCTACATTTCAAAGGGCTATGGACATCGCTTTTGTTGGAGATAAGTTTGTAGTAATATATTTGGATGATCTTACTGTTTTTTCTAAGTCTAATGAAGAACATTTAGATCATTTGAAAAAAACTTTTGATAAAAGTAGAAGATTTGGACTTTCTTTAAATACCAAGAAATCCATTTTGCTCTAGAAGAAGGAAAACTGTTGGGTCACATTGTTTCCAGAGGAGTGAAGATAGATCCAGCTAGAGTACAAGCTGTGCAGAAAATACCATTGTCCAGGAGTAAAAAGGATATTCAAAAGTTTCTGGGAAAGATAAACTTCCTGAGAATATTTGTATCCAATTATGCAGAAATCCTGAAAGAAATCACTAATATGCTGAAGAAGGAGAATGAAGTGCGCTGGACCAAGGAAGCTAAAGAATCATTTTCCAGAATTCAAGAGGCATTGCAAGTAGCTCCAGTCTTAATCAATCTTGATTATCAGAAGCCTTTCCAAGTTTTTCGTTTGCCTCGTCGAGTTCGATAGCTATTGTCTTACTGCAGAATAATGATGAAGGGAGAGAGCAGCCAATTGCGTCTTTAGTAAGATTCTTAGAGATTTTGAGCTTCATATTCTTGAGAAGCAGGTGTATGCTGGTGCAGGGCTACACCTGCACCCATACCCACAGATTTCATAAGAGTGCCTAACACAATTTTCCGAGGCAATAGACTCACAAAGGAGTCAAACTTCATATTTATATATGGTTAAGGCCCTTCACCACCAGTTCCTTTGAATCAGAACCTAATCACCCCGCCATTATCTCCTATCAGAACTCTATCCGCTCTTATAACCTTCATATGAGACTTAACGAAGCCTTTTCTTCATATCCCTCCATTGTTAAACATATATATATATATATAATTAGTCCTCTCAACCTTTGGTTAATACATATTTAACACATAAAACCATTCTATATGCGTAAATACCTTTATAAAGGAAACTTACGCAAATATGCTCTTTTCCGCTTTACATACGGCTCGACGCAGATTTTGAGGCTAAACCTCATCACAATTGCTATCAGCTATATTCCACGGCGATACATATATATATATATATGCCTTCCATTTCCCAATATGCGATTTCCCTACAAACCCGAGAAATACACTATCGGCGCTTTATTCTTCGCTATCTTGTTTACAAAGGAAAACACCCCAAACATATATATTGGAGTTCAAATCCATTGAACCCACGTCTATAAATGCGTCGGGTCCACTACCCATTGGCCCTTTTTATTATCGCAAGTCTTCTCCATACACCGATTCCGATATCCCGATACCTCCGATTCGCTTTATCGCTATCGGCGATCGGCCCTTGCTTAATCCACTGTCACCAGTGCTTTGCTGGCTCCGATATATGATTTGCAATTAGATCTGGACCGTCAATCTGGATCTTGATCCGATGGTCCTCATTTCATCGGCAATCACTCATCGCTATAAATTAATGACTCGCTTCAAAGACTTTAAAAGGCTTTCTGCTGCTACGATTTAATCTCAGCCTTTGATCTTAATGATCCAATGGTTGTTGAGCATCCATCCTTCACTTTTCCACTCGACTCTCTGTACTACTTCTTCAAAGGTTCTACTTCCCATTCTTCTATTGCTCAACTCATTCTCACCTGGGCTTAACTTCACTCCTTCTCTTCAGAGCTCCGCTCTGATGCTCCAATTGGACTCGATGGCCCCTTTTGATTCTTCTGAATCATGCTTCTCTTTCTCTGCTTGTTCTTCAGAACTCTGCCTTCCATGGATCAGCTTCTCTGAGCTTAACTCTTAAGTGCATCCTTGCTACGCCATTCCTCCAGAGCTTCCTCTGTCTCTTCACTTGGATTCGAAATCCATTGTGATTCCTCTGAATCAATCTGTCCCTCTGCGTCCTTCAGAATTCTGCCTACAACCTGTTGCAGAACCTACGAATTCACAGTAAACTCATACATGGAATACTTTAATATTCTGACACAGTCAGGAAATAACTTTGCCTATATTAATATAAAAAGCAATGATTACATTCAAGACTCTTCAGTCTCGTGCACACACACACACACACAGGCCTGATTTCCTATTAGTGGCCTCCTCCTATTGAACGCGCAGGTTCACTTATTTATAAGAATGCATTGGATTGGATCATTGGAGGATCCGATCACCCCTCTAACAAAAGCCCTAAAGCTCTCTACATGCATACATATGTGGCAGATAAGTCTCCTTGAGACTTTATCCATTCCATCTTTTCCTCTGTTTTAAAACAAAAAAGTCTTCTTATCAGCTTCCCATTTAATGCCTAAAAGCTCTCTCTTGTTCCTAGAATCATGGAATTGTTTAAGAGTTGGATTTGACTTCTACCACTCATGTTCTCATTTATTTATTTTTGAGAGCATTTACATATTCTCCCATTATCTAATTAAATCACACTTAAAGGCCTAAATATTGCGTTAACTTGATACTTAGGAAAACTATTTCCTAAAATGCATGACCCCTTATGTCTACTATTTACAATGATTTTCGTTGGGCTGAATGCTCCTGCATCATATGCCTTGGTAAAAGCCCTGCAAGCTTTTAGAACTTATGTGCTGCAGTACCAAATTATTGCTTATGTGCCAAATGCTGCGGTGAAAGACGTATTACTACAGGGAGATGTAGAAGGCAGGAGAGGAAAGTGGATTGCCAAAATCCAAGAATATGATTTGGACATAAAACCCACAAAGTTGGTAAAAGGACAAGGACTGGAAAAAATGTTAACAGAATCAAACTTTCAGGCGTTAGGAATTAACTTACTAGCACCTGTAGAAGAAAAAGCAGCTGAAGAAAATGAAGGAGAGCAAGATCCAGGAATGAAGATCAGGTATAAATTCTTATGTTCAGAATGGTATAAACATATAACTCATTATTTGTGCTTTCTTTCTTGTCCTTAATCCTTAGACAAAACAAAGTATAGGGCACTAAATATTAAGGCACAACCATATGCGATTGTGGAAGGCAGATTGTATTGGAAGGATCCTGTTGGAATTCTATTGCTATATTTAACAGAATATGAATTTACTGAAACAGTTAAAGATTATCATGAGGGGTTTTGTGGGGGACATTACAGTTGGAAAGTAACTGCACATAAGATCCTTCAGGTTGGATTTTATTGGGCTACCTTATTTGGTGATACCTATAAGTTTGTTAGAAGTTGTCAAAAGTATCAACTTTGTGCTGGGAAGGAGAGATTAGCTCCTTTACCTTTAATTCTTGTCTTCATAGAGAAGCCATTTAGACAATGGGGATTGGACTTTGTTGGAGAAATCAATCCACCCTCTGGCAGACAACATAGGTGGGTTCTCACAGTAACAGACTACTTCACCAAATGGGTAGAGGCAATTCCTACTAAAAGAGAAAATAATCAGATAGTGATGAAATTCCTGGAAGAAAATATTTTCAGCAGATTTGGATGTCCCATTAAAATTATAACAGACAATGCTCAAGTCTTCAACTCAAGTAAGTTCATCACTTTTTGTCAAAAGTATAATGTTATTTTGTCTCATTCAATAGCTTACCATCCTCAGGGAAATGGATTAGCTGAGTCTACTAACAAAACTTTGATGAAGATCCTTAAGAAAACCATTGCAGAAAATCAAAGAGATTGGGACTCTAAGTTAAACTTTGCCTTGTGGGCTGCAAGAGTAACTACAAGAAGATCTACAGGGAAATCACCTTTTGAATTAGTATATGGAACTCAGGCTCTATTTCCAAGCCAACTTGTGAAACCAGTGATTGTGATGATTCAGGAGGCGAAGGAAGAGCCAAATGCTTTGGTAAGAAGAATGAACAAAGCGGTAGAACTTAGCGAGAACATAGACAAGGTAAGGGATAACTTGATTTTGTATCAATCCAAGATGAAAATTATTTTTGACAGGAAAGCTAGGGAAATCGACTTTAAAGTTGTAGACTTAGTATTGAGATGGGATACTAGAAGAGAGGATAAGGGTAAGCATGGGAAGTTTGATCCTCTCTGGTATGGTCCTTTTATAATTTCTGAAGTGAGATCCAATAATACCTTCATCCTTGAAAATCTTGATGGTGAGACTCTACTTCCAGTTCCAAAGAGTAAACATCATTTCATTATGAATACCAGAGTGAAGTCATTGTACAAATGCCATAGTATTTTAGTTTATGCAGAGCAACATATGACTCCATGCTCGAGGTGAAGGCACTAATCTGCGGTTCTTAGTGCTTCTGTGGCAAAAGCACTATCCCCAAGTGGAGCCAGATGTTGTAACATGCATTGTTCATTGTTTATAGCATTCATTTTTCATTCGAGAATCTTTGAAAATTCTTTAAAAAAAAGAGACAAAGCAAAAGGAGTGGTATATCGGAAGTCAATGGTTATATGGGTGCATGTATATATATATATATATATATATATATATAGATAGATAGATATATATATATATCTATATATATATATATATCGCAAAACAATCGGAAATCAAAATACAAAGGAAATGAAGGAAAAGGTCGAATTTCAAAGAAAACAAGTGTTAAAACATTAACATCGGACCCGAAATATTATATGTTGCGTTTAAAAGTTCGGCGGGTCCGCAATATCGATGGTTGGCACCACGGATAAGTGTCAATTGTGATTAGCGATTGGGCTTCAGACCCAAAAATTTATATGTTATATTTTATAACATCGGCAGGTTCGAAATAACATAAAACGTTTATATTATATGCATATGACCCCGCTGATCACGATTTGCAATGACGAACCCGAAATGTTATGTATTATTGTGTTATATTACGGCGGGTCCGTAAGACCACATATATATATACATGAAACCGTCGATTGCGATTGCGTTATGGGTTTTGGACCCGATAGTTCATAAGCTATATTTTATATGACTCAGCGCGTTTGTCTTATCGCGGGTTCCAAAGACTTTTATTGATATTCATATATATTGTGGTTTACTGTTTTATATGGATTTTTGTTATAAAAGGTTATAATCAAGGTTAAAGCATATATGTGTTATATTCTAAAGTCCCGACGGGTCCGCAAGGCATGCAAAAGGTAGTTTTTAAGTTATAAGGAAGTTTTCGGGCAGAGAAAAAATGATGGATGGTTTTTAATGGATTCAACCCGATTCCACTCAGCATTTAACATGTAGCAGTTAGCTGGAGAAAGGAAACTGCCCATTTCGGGCAGGTATTCTTCGGTCTTATGTCCCACCTGAAAATATTTTTACATCGTCCGATATGAAAGGCATAGATCGATGGCAGGAATGAATTGGCGGGAAGTATACCTTGGAAATTGTGCTGAACCCATATTGGAAGCGGAAAAACATGTTTTATTATATATTTTCTTTATAAAAGATATAAGCATATTTCCAAATATTTTCATAGTTATTGTGGCCGTGTGCATAAGTTAAGCTTTACAGGGGTTTTTAGGCCGATTGCGATTTGCGATAGAGGTGAACGGGAGGTAAATTTGATAGGTTTCTAAAGTAGGAGGATTAATCTGAAGTTCATGTTAATTTTGCTTTGTAATGGAGTCAGAGCCAATGCTTAAGAGGAAAACAATTCAATATATTTCTTGGAATTTTGGCCAATCAAAATGCCCTTGTAAGCTAGGATTACATAAACTAAATGTATTTCATTACGGCTAAGAAGAATTAAGCATCACTAGAGTGTTAACAGAGGAATTCAGCAGCAAGCCAATAGAACAAGCCAGCAGTTACCATCTCTTTCTAAATTCAGTTTTGTTTTTTTTTTTTAATTTCTTGTTCTTCGAGGTGTTTTTTACCCTCTGTAAATTATGTAACAATTTTATTTCATATAGTTATAAAGCAGTTAGATAGGTTTCAGAAATCAATAATTGTTCCACAATGTATAAAAAGTGGAAAGATTTACTAAGAAAGGGTTGGAATTTTGGAGAACCAGGCCACTGTATTTCAGGATAACATCATTGATTAATGAAACAATCAGAAGTTTCCAAGAGTTGTTACATATAATTTGTAAGTTTCATTATCATGTGTCATGCAATGTTTTCTTCTTTTTAAGTGTAGTAATGAAGCTACAGGGTAAAATCGCTTAAAGAGCACTCCTATACTTAAAGTCCTCAGTTCCTTTCTAAGTTATAGATAGTAGTTTCTCTGGAATACCAGCAGATTGTGTATGATTTATTTCTAATGATCATGATTCCTCTAAGTTACATATAATAGTTCCTGTGAGAGATTAGCATATTGTCTTTAATTTCCCCTTCAAACTTCCTCATTCATCATTTATATTTAGCAACAAATGGCATTCTGAGATGTTTTGGTCATACATGTATTAAGAGTCTAAGGCCAAGTTTTCCAAGTCTTTCATTTGGGAATATAATAAACAATAAGTGATATTAAACAATATTTATTAATGTCTTAAGCACAATTTCCCTACAGCCAGGAAATTGGTTTCTTAAGGAACAACAAGGGCCATTCTCTCGTCCTGGGGAAGGAAGTTCTTATCCTGTTCCAAGTCTTGAGCTTTTAATTTGTTTGAATGTTCCCTTTTATTTCCTGATTGTATGAACAGAGACACCAATAAAAGGGGCAGAGGGAGACCCCCGAAAAGAAAATGGGCGGATTTGGGTAGAAAAACTTACATCCAAGAGATCATCTCAAGGGTTGAGTCTGGGGAATCGTCACGAGCTGATGCTAGGGTAAGATCTCATACGAGATCTAGAGTGAAATCAATTTCACAACTAGAACCTCCTCCAATAGCAGAAGTGCAATTTGGGGAAGAAGAAGTAACAAGCAGAGGATATGAGCAACTACATATTGTAAGTTCAGAGGAAGAATATTTGAGGGAATTCTTGACACCATTTGATCAAAGGAGTTTTGTTAAACAACTTCCATCAGCTGTTATAGAACAAACACAGCCAGAACCTGTTGAAATTCCAAGTGTCTATTGGCATATATTCATGGCTCCTGTAACTTCTTCAATTGAATTTCCAATTGGAGATGTCAAAGGTGATGAAACTATGAAGCCTATTCCTTTGACAACACTACCCAATTTCCATGGTCTTACTTAAGACGATCCGGATACATTCCTTTTTGAATTTGACATTGTTTGTCGGGGGTATGATTACATTTTTTATGCTCAGAAATTGAAGATATTTCTCGCTACTTTGAAAGGCACAACTTTAAGATGGTTTATGGGTTTGGTAGGAAAATATATTGCTACATGGGATGATATGAAAATGATTTTCCTTGAGAAATATCAGGACTACTGCAAATCCCGAGATGTAAAGGAAGAAATTTTTAAGATTATGCAAAAAGAGGATGAGAATATGGAAGATTTTGTGGAACGCTTTCAATATAGTTTGCAAAGATCCGGCCACAGTGACTTGGATAAGAATATCTTGAAGATCATTTTTCTCAAGGCACCGAGGGAGGAATCTCTGGAGCTATTGAACGTAGTAGGGAAAGGAGATATATCAAAGGAGGAATTTGATACCATCTGTGAATTATGCATCAAGTGTTCATGAGGGGTTGCGAGACAGAGGTAGGGAATCTGAACTCTCAAAACATCCAATGGTGGAGTTACAAAGGTTGAAATTGGGAATTTGTTGGACAACCTAAGAACTAATATCCTGAGCACATTATCATCACAACTAGACGTGTTGCAGGTGAAGCAAAAGCAGATGGAAGTAGAGAAGGCCATGTCTATTTTTGTCCTCAATGTAGGAAGAAGAACTCGTTGAAGGAATGTCCATTAAATTCTGTGGAGACTTGTGTGATATGTGAATAGATTCATTCCATGAGCACTTTCCTGTCTCTTCCTGGATTGAAGGTAGTCTTTCAAGGGATGAATGAAGAAGTAGAACAACTTTATTTTATGGGATCAAGGAAACCATGGCAACCACGACCGCTAAATATGAGTCAAGGTATGCCTCAAGACCCGTCTCAGTGTTTTAATAATATGAATTTTGGTCAGCAGTCTGTACCTTTTTCACCTTCTTGGCCACAGTCTTACCAATATCCAATGCCCTGGCAACCCTGGTATCCTCAATCTAGTCCAAATTCTTCATGGTCCCAGAATTGGCGTGGACCTCCTCCTCCTCCTTCAGGATAATTCTCCCAACCTATGCCACAAAAACAACTACAACTGCCTGCTAATGCACCCACTAGTAATCCTCCTCTTTGTCCTCAATTGCCTATCCAACCCAATCTGAATCCAAATAACAGAGGGGCTCAACAGGTTGAGACACTCAACCTCCCTGCATATAGTATTTCCACTATGGAATGTAATGAATTAAATATTCGATCTGGTCAGGTGGTCAATACTTAGACTTCACATATAATTGTTGAGCATACCGATGATGAAGTCTTAGAGCCAAAACAAAGAATGATAGGGGATGAGCCAACACAAATTCCTATAAAACAGAAAACCCCTTTGCAGACTATTGTTACTAGAGGGTGTCAGACTGGTCCATCTTATCCTGAAAGATTATCTTTGAGCAAACAAAGTCCTCATCCTGAATTTGACTTTTTGGGAGAATTGCATAATTTATTCGTTAAAATTTCATTACTTCAGGCTATGAAGGACATACCAATTTATGCTAAGATAATTAAAGAATATTGTTTAATAAACCTTGCAGAAAACCAAAGGACCCACTTTCTATTCACGTCATGGGTAAATTATCAGATATAATGCTGGGGAAATCTATACCTGTCAAATACGGGGATCCTGGGAATCTAATTCTGATAGTGCAGATTAATGGGGTGGATATCCCAAATGTACTAGCAGATTTGGGGTAGCGATTAATGTTATAACCTCTACGACTGTGATTACCTTGGGTCTGTGGAACCTTAAACCAACTCCCACCATCCTAGAATTAGCAGATCAGTCTACTATTAAACCGATAGGGAAGCTGGAAGATATCACTATTTTGGTAGACTCATGGAAATACCCCATTGACCTTTTGGTTTTACATACCCAATCCCCAGCTGGTGGGCACCCTTTGATTTTAGGAAAACCTTGGCTCGAAAGCGAAAATGCTTACATTGGGTGTCGATATGGAAACATGGTAATATCCAATGAGGAAGTTACAAAGAACCTTATCCTTTACCCCTTGTAGAACCAAGTTCATTAAATAAACCTGGATTTACCTTGATTCAAAAGTCTCTACCTGCCAAAGAGCCTGAATCTGAAGATGAAGAAATTAGACCCATCCTTACCATCAGTGAGGCTCTTTGTTTTAAAGATGAAACAGAGGAAGATGCCATTAGCACCTTTCTCAGCAATCCCGACTTCGTTTTTTATTCAAGTCAGCTATTAGAAACTGTCATGAGCTGCAATGTTCAGGAAGATATTGAACCAAAAACAGAAATAGAAAACATTCCTGAAATTGTACCTCATAATAGTGTTCCTGTAGAAATTGAACCAGGGAAAACATTGAATATTAATCCTGACCTTTCACACTCCCAATCCGAACAACTGCTAAAATTCCTTCGGGAGCATAAAGAAGATTTTGCTTGGGAGTATACCGATATGAAAGACATCCCTGTTGATTTATGTACTCATCATATATACATTAAAGAGGAATGTCGACCTATTAGGCAACCACAAAGAAGAATGAATCCTGCCTTAAAAAACATTGTCAAAGATGAATTGCAAAAGCTATTAGATGTGGGTTTTATTTATCCGATATCGAACAGTCAATGGGTTTCCCTGCTGGTCATTGTTCCTAAGAAGAATGGAAAGTGGCGGATCTACGTTGATTACAGGGAACTAAACAAAGCAACTCAGAAAGACCATTTTCCCTTACCCTTTATTGACCAAGTCCTTGATACATTAGCTGGGAAGGAGTTTTTCTCCTTTCTAGATGGATTTAGCGGATACAATCAGATACAAATAGCTCCTGAGGATCAGGACAAAACTACCTTCACATGCCCTTGGGGAACCTTTGCCTACCGAGTCCTTCCATTTGGCCTTTGTAACGCACCTGCTACCTTTCAAAGGGAAATATTAGGAATTTTCTCTGAAGAATTTACCCCATATGGGGATTCCTTTTCAAAGGCTTAGAGAAATTATTTGAAAGATGAAAGCAAACACATGTTTCTCTAAGCATAATCAAATTTCATGTGATGATGAAAGAAGGGATAGTGTCGGGACACTTGCTTTTAGCTGCAAGAATTCGGGTTGATCCTACAAAGGTAGAGGTAATCTTAAAATATCCTATGCCTAAGACACCAACACAGGTACACAACTTTATTGGTTATGCTAGATATTATAGGAGTTTCATAGATATTTTTTTCTTTCTAAAATAGCATTCCCATTTTTCAATTGTTATCTAAAGATGCAGAATTTGTGTGGACAGATGAATGTGAAGCAGATTTTGCAGAAATCAAAGAACTAGGTTGCAAGGCTCTGATATTACGCAGTCTTGACTAGAAATTCTCATTTCACATCTCTACCTATCCTTCTCAAATAACAGTAGGGGCGGTTTTGGGGCAGCAGGAGGACAAGAAGCCATATGAAATTTACTATGTCAGTAAGAATCTAACCCTTGCTGAATTAAATTATATGGTAACTGAAAAGGAGTTCTTGGTTGTCATTTATGCTGTTAATAAATTTTGGCATTATATCACAGGGTACCCTATTTTCATGCACATTGATCATACAACTATCATGTATATGATGAAAAAACCAATAACCCCTGGTCACGTTATAAGATGGTTACTGTTAATTCAGGAGTTTGATATTACCATTATAGACAAACCAGGGAAAGATAACGTAGTCACATATTTCCTATCTAGGATGGATACTAGTGATGAAGGTACACCTGTAGAGGATATTTTTCCAGATGAACATCTTTTTGCAATTTCTACTCACACTCTGTGGCATGCAGATATTGCTAAGTTTCTTGCTACAATAAAGGTGCCTAACACTAGTATTACAAAGAACAATGAAGAATTATCCATCATAGTGCTCGTTATTCATGGATAGAGGGATATCTCTTTTACACATGATCTGATCAGAAAATTCGGCGCTGCATAAGTGGAGATGACATCTATGATGTCTTGAAAGATGTTCATGATGGCCCCTGTGGGGGACATTTTGCAGATAAGTGGACAAGTCATAAGGTTCTACAAATGGGATACTAATGGCCTTCTATTTTTTGCGATGCAAGGAAATATGTTAGATGGTGCGATAGTTGCCAACGGATGGGTCAGCCTAGTTGGGCAGATGAAATGTCGTTACAACCCCAACTAGCTCTTAAGCCCTTTCAAAAATGGGCTATCTATTTTGTTGGGCCATTTAATTTGCCTTCACAGCAGAAAGTTCACATTCTGGTTTGCACGAATTATGTAACAAAGTGGGTAGAGGCCAAGGCTGTTGTGAAATCAACAGAATGGGTTGTCTCAGACTTTTTATTTTTGCATGGTAAAAAGCTCCTAGAGAGATAGTTTCAAATGGAGGGGCACAATTTACATCACATCTGATAGCAGGACTTATGAAGAAATATGAAATCAAGCATAGGGTAACATCTCCATATCACCCTAAGGCGAATGGTCAAGTTGAAATCACAAACAAGGTACTAGAGAATATTCTTACAAAGGCTGCAACGAACCATAGATGGAATTGGGTTGAAAAACTTCCTAAGGCACCGTGGGTGTATAGAACAACATGGTGGAACACAACATGGTTTTCACCATATGAAGTTTTCTATGTGAAATCCCCTTTGTTTCCAGTGGAATTCGAAATTAAGGCGCTCAGGACAGCCTTGAAGTAGGTTTAGATCTTTTAGAAGCCTAGAAACATCGACTCGAACTGTTGAGTGAGTTGGATGAATAATACTAGTGTATTTCCCTTATTGTTATTGTTAGTGTAGCCCCTTATTGTTATTGTTGTGCCCATGTATCCCCCATGTTTTTATTGTTGTGCCACATAGAAGCCCACTATTGTTACTATTGTGCCCTTACATTATTATTGTTATGTAGATTCTGATTATATTGTGACCCATTAAACTCCTATATATACCAAGGAGGTCTTATCATTTGTATCATCCAAGAATTATTCATTTATGTAATGTAAAGGAAATTTCCCTTGTTATGATTGTTCCCTTACATTATTATTGTTATGTAGACTCTGATTATAATGTGACCCCTTAGACTCCTATATACCAAGGAGGTCTTATCATTTGTATCATCCAAGAATTATTCATTTATGTAATGTAAAGGACATTTCCCCCTCGAAGAGGCTAATTTTTAAGTTGTTTATCTATCTTTTCTTCTATTTTATGAGCTTGTTACATAACATTTCATATAAGAGCTTTAGATTCTAAGGTTTCACTTCTTCAAACAGGCCATCTTGGAATTTTCGCTCTAACATTTTTTATATGAGGCTTCAGAAGATGAAATTGCAACCACGTGGAGTCGAAATATTGGCGAACTTCATGTACAAATTTCAGATCTTGGTTCGCTATATATTCAGAGATATGATCTGAGGAAGTTAGGGTGTTTGCACACTCCATAATTCAATCTCAAACAAGTGACCTAGGGAAAATCATCATAACTTTCTCTCGGAGCATAGGATTTGAATTTCATAAAAATTCGTTGAAAGTGAACGAACTATCTTTTTTGTGTAGCATTTTCAGGTTGAAGGTGGAAACAGTGACATGTGGCACTCCATACAAGTTCACTCTACTGAACCAATCGATAATCAGGTCATCATGGGATATTCGGAATAACTCTTTATTGAAAAATCCAATATTGGTCTGATTTGTGGGGTTGGAAAGAAGACTCAGAGGGCTACCATAGGACGAAATTTCAGACCTTGGAGACCTGAAATTACAAAGATACAACAGTTTCAATATTGAGCTCCTAAAAAACAATAAAAAGGTGTGTAATTTTTTTAAATTTTGCATAACCTTTGTTTGAAAAATAAGTTTGAAGTGATTCAAAGGGAATAAAGAAGCATAGATATCATTGTTGGAATTAAAAATGCCTCTAAAAAAAATGGACACACCTAGTAAGCAACCAAAAATCTCTTCTATGACGCCTGAAGAAGAGGAAAAAATGCAACATGATATATCAAAATTACGAGACCAAGTGCAACAAATTTCACTCTCACAAAGAGTAACCAAAAATGAATTGGAAACGATGATGAATGTTAAGATGGATGGTTTAAAAGGGAACATGGATGATTTATAAAAAATGGAAGGTTTGAAGGATTGTTTAAAAGTAGAAATGGAAGGTTTGACAAAGTTACTACAATAAATGCTTCCTAATGGCGACAAGGTATTCCATGAAACTAATGATGAAAAAAAAGGAAAATATCATGATTTTAGAGACTCTAACTTTGGATTGAAGATCTACCACATTCAAAATATCGATACGAGGAAGCTTGATGGCAAGGATCCAATAACTTGCATACTATAGATGGAGAAACATTTTGATTTACAAGATGTGCAACCCTCACAAAAGGTACATATTGCATCTTTATATTTAGAACCAAATTAGTTTGTATGGCATAGATGGATTTTTTCTTGTAAACCACTTGTCACCTGGTCACTTTTTATGGAGGAAATGATAGCACATTATGAAGATACAAAGAGCAACACCTTCTTTAGCCAATTGATAAATTTCAAACAAAATGGTTCAATGGCAGAGCACATTGAAGACTTCCAAAAAATTAATATTAGGGTAACTGGTATTCCAAAGGGGCATAGGATTGATTTCTTCATGGGGTCTTTAGAGGATAACATCCAACATGAGGTTCACCTTTGGGAATCTTATTCATTGGAGAAGGCATCTAGGGCAGCCATAAAAGTTGAAAGCAAAATTATGGAAACAAGGAAGTCTACCACTCACAATTATAAAGATGGAATTGTTGTTACTCCTAGTCTTCCACAACCTACAAGGTTGACACCACTAAAATTGGAGGAAAAAAGAGCAAAAGGGTTTTTTTATAGTTGTTGTGATAGCAAATACACATAAGTGTGCTCAGAAGAAATTATTCTACATAGATTGTGAATAGGAGGAAGAAAAGGAACAAGAAACATCAAAAGAGGAGGATATACACTAGGAACCAACCCCAAAGAAAGAAAAAATGAATCCAAACATATCTTGTTATGCATTGGCAGGAATTACCGCTCCTCAAACTATCAAGATAGAAGGATATATCAAGAAGAAAATGGTAATAGTTCTAATTTATTCGGGTAGTACCCATAATTTTATTCATTGTAGGATAGCCAAGGAATTGAATTACTACCTATATCCAGCACCAGAGTGTCAATTGATGGTAGCAAATGGAGGAACTATAAATTTCTTTGGAAAATTCCATAATATCAAGCTAACCATGGGGGAATATGTATTGAATAGTCCAATTATTTCCATTCCAATGGGTGGTGCTGATGATGTACTAGGAGTCCAATGGTTACACTCTTTGGGGACGATAACTTTTAATTTTCAAGAAGTTTTGTTTTTTTGTTTTTTTGTTTTTTTGTTTTTTTGTTTTGTTTTGTTTGTTTGTTTTGTTTGTTTGTTTGTTTTTGTTTGTTTGTTTGTTTTTGTTTTTTTGTTTTTGTTTGTTTTTTGTTTGTTTGTTTGTTTGTTTTGTTTTGTTTTGTGTGTTTTGTTTGTTTGTTTGTTTTTGTTTTTCTTTGTTTTTGTTTTTGCTTTTTTGTTTTTGTTTGTTTGTTTGTTTTTGTTTGTTTGTTTGTTTTTGTTTTTGTTTTTGTTTGTTTATTTGTTTGTTTGTTTTGTTTTGTTTTGTTTTGTTTTTTGTTTTTTTGTTTTTTTGTTTTTTCTTTTCGGAAGGAAAGGAAGTTGAACTAAGGGGTATCGCAAGGAAACCAAGAAAGACAATCAACTCTAATGGCATGAGAAATCTTTTGAAGAAAGAACAAAGGGGCGTAATTACACAATTATGCTCGATAGAGGTTCAAACATCGAAATCATCTATTTCTCTAGATCTCCAAAATGTCTTGGACAATCATTCCAATGTATTTGAACTCCTAAAGGTCTCCCACTTATTTTTGATTAGGATCATGCTATTCATTTGATTCTAGGAAGTGTTCCTCCAAACATTAGACCTTATAGATATCCCTATGCCCAAAAGAGTGAAATTGACAGTATGGTTGCAGAAATGTTAGAGGTTGGTATCATTCAACCTAGTCAAAGTTCTTTCTATTCTCTAGTAGTATGGATGCACAAGAAGGATGGTGCAGAAATTAATGTGTAGATCCTAAACCGCTCATGAAATTTACAAAATCATAAGACTATAATCTACTCTACTGATTTGCGGAAGCAAATTCATGATCGGGAACACAAATCATTAACATGCATCAAGATTCAACACACATACACAAATATTTATCTAGGGGAAAGCCACTGCTCAAAACCCCTTACTATATGTAATGCATTAATCAAAGAATCTGGATGAATACAATATGCTTTGCTCTACCTTGAGCTCAACTTGCACCTGTATGTTCTATCCTATGCCTGACCGACTGAACTTGGCTAGTACTTAGCCAATATGTAGAGCCTCTAAGCTCCTATTTCCTTGTGTTGTTCCTCAAGGAATTAGCCCCTATTATTTAGGAAATTCCTCAATCTAGATTGCACAATTCCTTTAGGTCCTTCTTTGACTGCATGCACCACCTGTACAACTTGGACTAGTTTACAACTAATAGTACACTGCCCTTGAACTCCAATCTCAAATGGGTAACTCAAATTCTATGCATGCATGAGTTAATTTAGGTTGATTGATCAGTTAACTAGTTAAACACTAAAGTTACACCCCACTGCTAGACCTTCCACTAGTTCCTTCAACAATTGGAACTAGTTTCACTGACCATAACTCAATTTAACTAAATTAATTTGTTACAACTGAAATTAACTCAACCTAGGCTCCTAAAATTTAGGAATCATTGTACATAACTCAAGTTCATGCCCCCAAATCAAATTAACTAATCTAACTGAATGATAACAACTATATCACCTTAGTTAACTCATTTAAGTTGTTTGTTGATGTGGAATTTCAAATTTCTCCTAATTTAATCAAGGGAAAATTAAATTAGGAATTTCTTATTGCATTTTCAACAATCCCTCTCAGCAAGAAAGGGATTATTAGATACCCCAGTCCTACTTCTATGGAGCTCGAATTTACCCCTTGAAAAGGCTTCTGTCAAAATGTCTACATCTTGTTCCTTTGTCGGAATATATTGCAATAACATGATCTGCCTCTACACACAAACTTGTAGATGATGGTACGAGATATCTATGTGCTTGGACCGATCATGAAAAACTGGATTCTTAGAGAGTTTGATACAACTCTAATTGCCACAGTAAATCACCGTAGGATCCATCATTTGACCAAATAATCGAACAAGAATCTTCCTCATCCAGATAGCCTCACAAGTTGCTTGGCTGACAACCATGTACTCTGCTTCTGTTGAGCTGAGTTTAACTAATCTCTACTTCCTGTTGTACGAATAAATTTTTGTTGACCTAACACTAAAAATTCCTCTTGAGGTGCTCTTCCAATCTGATGGACTTCCTGCCTAATCTGCATCTGTGAAGCCTTGTAGCTTCACTTCCTCTGTCCATCTGTGTAACAACCCTGGTCAAAAATCCATGTAAAAAAAAATATAAGACCAAGGCCATGGGACACGTATTCCAAGTTGAATGGTGGGAAAAATATCCTAGTAGTTGTTCATTTGGTTTATTATGGATAAGGAAATCAACAAAGGCTTTGGAAAGGCAAAGAGGCATAATTGACATTTTATTTATGAAAATAATGGAAATTAGGAGAAAAGGAAAGTGAAAGGTCACAGGTTGCATGTGAGGAGGAAAATGAAGGAAAATAATGGAAAATGAAGAAAATAGAGTCCTCATTAATAAAAAAGGATTTTGAGGATCAATGGGCAAGCTTTTTTCAGTTCAGACTTTTGTCAGTTCAATTTTGGAGCTCTCATTCTATTCTCTCTCTCATACTCTTGGACACTTAGATTTTTCTTGGAGAACCCTTGGAGGAGTGTGGCATAATTGGAATTTAGATCAAGAAGGCAAAGGAAAAGCAAAAAAGTGCAAGAGGACATTGGGATCAACAACTACAACAGGTTTTTCTTGCAGATATCGAATTGCATGTATGATTCCCTTACTAATTTTGGCCTACATGGCATATGCATGTGGTTCTTGGTTATGATCTGTCATTGGCATGGAGGATTGCTTGGATTGAAAGTGGTTTTGCCTAGCCTTTCCATTTCCTAGATAGCCATGGTGTTGTGGGTTTTACTTTTGTTTTCTGGTTGGTGCTCATGTTCCTTTGGCTATGGGTTGAGTTATTAGTTCCTGGAAGCCTGGGTTGGACAAATGCTCTGGAAGCCTTGTAACAGATTGGATTGAGTTACTAGTACTGGAAGCCTTGGTTAGAAAAACGCTCTGGAAGGCCTTGGTGGGTTGAGTTACTAGTCTTGGAAGCCCTGGTTGGAATAACACTCTAGAATCCCAGCTGCAGTTATGGATTGAGTTACTAGTCCTGAAAGTCTTGGTTGGAACAAATGCTCTGGAGCCCTTGATAGTTTGGGTAGAGACCAATCTGGTGAAGGTTAGTGATGTCCGACTGTGAGGTGGAATCACTGGTTGAGGGTTGAGGTGGTTTGGCCTCTGGAAGTCCTGGCATGGCATGGGGGTGATTGGCTAAAGAAAGATTTGGTTCAGCCCAATCTATAGTCGGGTGGTTCGTGGAAGTCGCATACCTGGTTGCATTTTTCATCCATCAATAAGGGTTCCTTCTCCTTGGTATATCATGTGTAAATGTACAGGTTTATATTTGGATCTTATGGTTGTAATATCTTGGTTATTTCTGTTGTTTATATGTTGGTTATGAGTATGTTTTATGACAATGATGATGTATGGCTCTCATCATGTTTTGATTTGTAAATGAATGAAAAATGAACATATGACCTAATAGATGATAATGCAACTAATGTGATAAGGCATCAAAGATTCTTAGTGATTTTTAGATAAGTATGAGACCCCTTTACTTAGATTTGTTGTTATAACCTGTAGAATGCATATATGTGACATGTTTGACGAAATCCTTGTCATGGCTAGTAGAGGTCCAGTCTATTCCTTGATCAAGTTTGTTATCAAAAGAATTGTTTTCATGTCTTTTATGAGTTTTGGAGGTTTCATGGAGTTTCTAAGAAGTGACTGGGTTCTAGCCTTGGAAATTAGCCTTAAATCTCGCAGTCACTGGCAAAACACTAGAAGAAAAAGGCTATAATTGCACTCATGCAGGTTCATGGGAGTGACTGAGGCTCTCAATCACATGGAGGCCTTGGAAAGGGGGTGACTGGGGCTCTAGGTCATTGAAATTTTGAGTTCCCTTAGGGGTTGGTCACCTGGAAGGGTGGGTTGGCTCTTTAAGGTTCTGCAACATGTATAGGAGGCCAAATTGGTTGTGTTTCGTTGGTTCCACTTCCTTAATGTGACCTAGGAGGTTAAATCACATCATAGTAACTCTTCGTCACATGTTTACCCCATTTGTTTGGTTAGCTTGGGTAAATGTGGGAGGAGGGTGTTACAGAGTGGTATCAGAGCATGGTTTTGTTCTCCTTGGGTGATGTATGGTTTTTGTTTTCCTTGGATAAATGTGTTGTCATATGTACATTTCAGTTGCATATGTGTCCTTATGCTTGTTATGTATGCATGGTGGTGGTCATTGTTGCAACTGTGTCGCCATGTGGAAGTTGATGGTGTTTTTTTTTGGATGTGATAGTCATGAATGCATGTCAGTTATGCATTTGTTATGCATGCCAATGTCTATATGTTGTTATGCATGAATTTTGATGGTTAAGGTTGTTGTCCATGAGTTCATTGTATGCATTTTAGGTCATAAAGATGTTGTTGGTATGTTATGATGCTGATGTGTTGGTTAAGATAGAGCAGGAGATGCAGATCATCAAAGCGAGGTTGCATCACTGAATGTTAGGGTAAGAGAAGATCATAATACATGTTTGTATGGTGAGTATGCATGTATGTTGGTTAATGGTTGTTATAAGAATTAGGGTTATCTACATGTCCGTTAGTATATGGCTTTTGCAGTTACAAGTATGATAGATGTTAATTAATCAGTGTGATCATATGTATATGCGTGGGTTAGTCATGAATGATAGTAACTTATTGTTATATGTATTGTGGCCATAGGCATGATGGTTATGGTCATTGTACTTAGGATTTTGATGTTATATTTATCATGCTAATTTGGATTGGCCTATGCACCTAGTTAGGGTTATGACATTCAGGTACGAGTCGACCTATTTGTGATATTGTGTTGTACTAATATAGATTGACTGTGCATATGTGATTGTTATGCATGAATGATGATTGTTATGAGTTTATGATGTGAACATGTTAGCTAGTTATTATTATGGATATCATGACCTTATTTATGTTTGAGTTGACATGTTGTGAAGTTATATCGTGCTAATCTAGATTGATTGTGCGGACAAGATAGCCTCCCCTAAGATACATTGAGGTATGAGTATGATTATGTCATCTACTTGGTGCTTGAATTTTTAATTATGTATTCTATATGTTGTTGGAGTGTTTGGTGTCTATTACGTCATCTATCTGTTGTTTGAATGTCTGATTAATTGCATAAATATTAGTTTTTGTCTATAAGATTGCATGAAGAAATGATATTGTTTTAAGATGGTTGTACTAACACATATGTGTTGAGACAACTGATATGTACTTGAGTGTAAGTAGGTGATAGTTGTAGCATTATGTATTACGACTAATGAATGTGAGTTGATTGTTGATTATGACATGGTTTTTAGACTTGTTAAAGGTTGATTTCAACTTAATATATATGTTGTCTTGATCTTTGGAACATGTGATCGACATGTGTGAGCAGTTGCAGGGCAATATGCTTGATATTAGTGTGACAAGGTAATAGTTGATGTGTTTATATAACTAACAGTTGGGTGATGTGACAATACATAGTAAGACTCAATTGCAACAAGGTAAAAAGGTAAAGGAAAGGAATTGGGTGAGAATGCCTTTAATTATTTTGAAACCACATTTCCAAATGAATGAATTCTTTGAATACAGGAAGTCTTCTTAACCCTAATCTTGTCTGAAATAATGTGGATGTGTGATATATTCATGGACATGTATTTGACAGGTATAGCAACTGGTGTCTAGTTATAGCTAGATCTGTCAAGGGAAATGGAGTCCCTTGAGAGATGGTGTGGATGTGTTCAGTTACAAAGAAACATGCTTGGCACAACAATGTAAGATAGCTAGTATATTGTATATTTATTTATACACTGACATTATGTGTTTATGGAAATATGATGCAGGGAATTGAATAGCAAAGAGAATTTCATGAAATCCTGAAGAAGGCTCAGGTTGACTTTTCCCTTGGAAGCACTGGGAAGCCATGGGGATTAAGTCATGGTGTTTGTTGCTAGTCTTGTGCTTTTGGTCTTTTGTGATTTGTTGCACTTGATTTGCGGTCTTGATTGCATCTAGTGCAGGATCATGCAACTTTGTTTGTGGTGTTTTATTGTTATTGGTTTTCATGGTTTTATTCTTGTCCATTTCTCATTCTTGCCTTTTATGTATTGAGGGTCTTGGGAATTGGTTGGGAAAGAGGAAAATTAATGGAGTTAGGGAAGAGTTGGATGAAACCCAATAGGTAATGTAAGACTTAGATGAAGCTCAGTGCATGAGTAAGGGTAATTGAAGGCAAGAGTATGATAGTCAGTTGAGTTGGTTGGGTCCATTGGGGTAAATAGATGGTGATAAAACATTCACGAGAAAAGTGGCAGGAAAGCTAAAGTAAATGGATTTGAGGCGTCATATGCATTGGCTAAGTTGGGTATTATTCTCGATGTTGTGCATGAGTTGCATGGATAAAGGGTGTTCTCTTAAACTTGACCTTATGATATCTAGTAATTATGTTGTGATCATGATTATGTTGATGTCTATATATGCATACATGTATGTATGTATGTAATTGTTTGATAGGGTTGTCAGGGATCATGATTGTTTTATGCTAATGTTTATATGTATATATGCATGTATGTATGTTGTTGTCTGACAGGGTTGTCAGGAATCACTCTTCTAGATGAATGATTGCTTATGCAGGTGAATGGCATGAAGAGATTCTTGGTTTCATGGGGAATCAAGTGGCAAAGTAGCCTTGAAAAGATCTACAAGGTCAGTATCATGTGGATATGAATTGATATTATACTATGCCTATGTTTATGTTATGGACATGTAAGATTGAGGGATACATCAACGAAATGAAAAAAATATGATCTGCAACATGTTGGGACAAGCATGGGTGGTGGAAAGACATTGGAAGTAAGGTTGCTTTGTATAGTTAGTGTGTGGTCTCTGGATGTGCAATACTACTATTGTATATACAGTGTGTGTACATGTATGTAGTGCTATGTACAGATGGTGTTGTGCGCATGTTGGATATGCGTCACTGTGTACATATGGTATTGTGCACATGTTGGATATGCAATGTTGTGTACATGTGGTGCTCTGTGAATGTTGCATATGCGATGTTGTGTACATATGGTGTGGTGTGCATGTTGTACATAGGTGCTATGTACATGTGGTGTTGTGTGTATGATTGTACATGTGGTGTTGTGTACATGTGGTGCTTTGTGCAGGTGGTGTTGTGTACATGTCATGCATGTGGTAGTGTGTACATGTGGTGCCATGTACATGTTGTGCAGGTGGTACAGTGTACATGTGGCACTATGTACACGTTGTGTAGGCGGTGCGTGCTCGAAAATCCTTGCAACACAACTCTTTGGTATATCAGTCGACCCTAAATACGATATCTCTCCCTCTCCTCCGTAGGGCCATGAGAGGTTCCCACCCATTAATGCCACACGAATACCAATAGACTTAATCTTCTCCCCCTTGTTACTAATGCTCCAAATTCTTGGTTTCTCTTGAGCTTATCTCATATTTGGCTTGAAAGAATTCATGTCCGTGAACCCACAAATAAAACCAAAACCCATCTCAAATATGGGATAGATCGTCGGATCCTAAGCAGAAATGAATAGATATGATCTGATTTTGAAGAAAAGGATAAGTTATCTACTTTGGTTAATTAAATGAACTACTGCCTATCACGCCATACCATGTATTCTTTGAATTCAAAAAAAATTAATTAGGATCATCAGTGTGGCCATGGATGTAATGGTCATCCTCATGGAAAAGAGAGATATTATAGAGGTAGGTATTATATTTATTTGGTGGGCAGCCATGACCACCATCAATAGAGTTAGGCTGATCAAAATTGGTGTTATAGATCTAGTGGTTCTTAGCATAAAAAAATATAGGGGGAGTGACCCAAAATGTAGAATATTGTGATAAAGACACAAAATATAATGTATACAAAGGACTTTTTGATGAGCCTCATCATTAGGTAATTATATGGGCCTTAATTCACCTCTTAGCTTAGTCAAACTAACTTTTCTCACAACTTATTACATGTTTTTGATTATATTTTGTTTATGAGATGAGTTACAGTTGTATATTATGCCTAGTGGAGTAATATGCATTGAATGTAGGATTGAAAAAGAAAATCAAGGAATTTTTGCCAATACTAAGGTTAAAACTTGAATGGGACAAGGGAGAGGGATTGTAGGAAGTAAATCCTCCTTATTTAATTACCCCCCATTCGAATATTCCTCCATCCATCACACCAGCCTGTAGTGCAAGCAACCAAGCCATGAGGATTAGAAGGCAGCCGAGCAAGTGAGAGACAAAGAGCTAGTTTATCTCGAGTTCGGGAATTGAGCCTCCTTGATTTTAAGAAATTTGTTGGGGACTTCATTTGCATAAGTAGAGAGGTCTAGAGCCTCATTAGGATTTGATTTTTTTGTTGTTGTAAAACTCTAAGCTATTTTCGAGCTCCAAACTTGTGAAAGTTTTATTGATGTAATTTTTTGTTTTGGTAATAAGAATGAGTTTTGTTTTGAGTTAGCACTGAGTTAACTTAGAGCGATGAAGCTCTTGGGTTAGGGCCCAACCCTAGCAGCCAAGGCTCCTCTTTCTTGTATATGTATGTTTAGTTTAGTTTCATAGCTTCATTGTTAATTTGCGTTTAGATGCATTTCCATTGCAACTAGTGTAGATTGGATTGGTTGTTTATTAGTTTGCTTCCATTGTGTCTTACTTCAGTAGTAGGTTAGCAGGGATAAAGAGAGCACCACAAGGTTGTCAGTAGGTGTCTCAGCCTCACTTCCTCCCTCTGGGATCATGACTTGAGGAAGGGACCCTTATGCAGCCCCAAAAACACAGATTTCTATTTCTTTTATAAGCTTTGGAGTTTGTTGTCTTTAAATTAGCATTTGGTCAGTTTTGCAAAGTAGGACTCCATTTTCATCTTTTTCATCTTCACTTTTGCAGTAGATCTCATCCATGCTTTCATTCCTTTCAGCAACTTTCCTCATGCATAATGTAGGAAGTTAATTCATTAGTTCTGCTTTTCTAGTTTATGAGAATGTTTCTTGATTACATAGCTTTTTGGAAAATATACATGTTTTATGCAAAGCAGGTGCTTCAAGAAGAGACAAAGACTTTATATCCAACAACTACCTTCCACTCCATCCACCATAGCCATCCCTTGTTTTCATCATCACCTCCACTAGATTTCATCATTTTCATAGAAATTCTTCCAGGCACATTGAGCGAATCCAACCATATCCTATCTTTGTTGTTGACTTCTGAGTGATCCTAGACCTTCTCCCACCCCATCCCACCCATCAACCACCTTTCCTAAGCCTTCCATCACCTCAAACACCTCGCATTTTTCTCTCGGTTGTATCTTGTAGGTTTACAAGGAATACTGTAGGTTTCTAGTACATCCTGTAGGTTTCCCTGAAATGGTCTGTTTTGAGGCCGAATTGAGGGAAAACCTCTAGGAAGTCACAAAAAGCCTCCCAAGGGTCTCCCGCACCACCCAACCATCTCCTAACCCTTCCATCCATCCTCTAACATCCTTAATTCACTTGCCACATCACCAAAAGAAATTAGTTTGCATACTTGATTTTGCATGAAAAGACAAAAAGACAAAAACATATTTATTTCAGTCTCTTTACTTGCACATTAGTGATGTTTGGTACTTCTTACTTATATATTTATATAGTAGCATTTGGTTCATGTTAATTTAGTATTTTTGCAAAGCATAGTTTCTTAGCAGTTAATTAGGAAATGGTGTGATTTAGCATTGAATTTCTGTCTTCTCCATTATTACAGTAGAGTAGCTCTCTCTTAGAGTAGATTTACCTTTCTTCCATCAAGAAATCAAGCTTCTTCTAACTCCATAGAAGTCTGGCTTGAAAACCCCAGAGGTATATCACCAGCTGAATAGTGACAACACAAAGAACCATCACTTTTACTTGTGTATACAACATTGTCACCTCCAAGTTTGTATGAACCCCGGGTTGATAAAGTAAAGCTGGTAACCTAGGAGTTGCAACATTCTTGCTGCAATACTAGCGCTCATCACTTTTTTTGGCGCCGTTGCTGGGGAGGTGTCTAAGTAAAATGTGATTACTACTTTCTTTTCTTCTATTTCTTGTCTCCAATATTCTGCCATTAGTTTATTTTTGCTAAAGTAATTTAGTTGTTTCCTTTTTTTTTCATTCTGCATTTTTTGCTTTCCTTTCCATTTTGCAAGCAATATTTCAATTCAGTCAGTAGTTTTCATTCAATCAACGATTTAAATTCTGCAAATTACTTTCCAAGTTTGAAAAAAAAAACACAAAACCAAACCAAAAACATCTCCTTTCATGCCTCGTAGGAATAGGGATAACTTAGGGAAATTTTTTCCAAATACCCCCACTGCATCAAACAACCAACCTTCCCTCTTCTTTGGTCGCTGGGAACTAGAGGAACCCTTAGGTGAGCAGCCTGACATATTTGAAGAACCTACAGGGGAAGAAGGAGAAGAAGAACCCATTCCTACTAAAACAATGGCTGAAAAAAGAGATGACAAAGGGAATAGAGAGAGAGTTGAGGGTGCCTTCCCCATCAGGGAAACCAATGGGGACACTAAGATGAAAAATATAAGCCCCTCATCCCTACCTCATTTCCATGGATTGACCACAGAAGACCCCGACACTTTCCTATTTGAGTTTGCTATTATATGCTGAACCTATGACTATACAAATGATGAGCAGAAGTTAAAACTATTTCCATCTACCCTCAAGGATGCAACATTGCATTGGTTCATGGGTTTACCTGGGGATAACATCACAACTTGGGCTCAGATGCAGCAAGCCTTTAATTAAAAACAGCGAGACTATTGTTGGTCAAAGGATACTAAAGAATAATTTTTTATGATGACCATACGCAATGATGAATCCCTAGAGGATTACGAAGAAAGATTCCAACTTAGTTACAAAAGGGCCAGGTGCACACTTGACCCTAAGTCACTAAAGTTGGTCCTACTTAGGGGAGTAAGGGAAGATCTTTTGGATACCCTACACTTGTTAGCAGGAGGAGATATCTACCAATTACCCTATGAGGATATCAAGACTGTCTTTAGAAACCATTCTAGGGCAGCTAGGAAAAAGGGTAGGGGTAGTCAACCTATGGTTAGTACATCCTCTTCCAACTCATCCATCAAGGGTGAAATTGGAAACATGCTGGAAGATTTCAAAAGTGAGATGTTGCAAACCCTTGCCTTGCAAATGGACGCTATGCACATTAAAAGAGAGCATGAGGAAGCAGAGAGAGTCTTGGTCATTTTTTGTCCTAGATGCACCAGGAGGCATCCTAGGAATGAATGTCCATTCAATTCTATTGAAATTTTCTTAGTCTATGAAGAAAAACACTCCACAGACAAGTGCCCTTCTTTGCCTAGACTCAAAGTTGTATATCAAGGAGTTGAAGGGGTCACTGAGCAGCTCTGCTACATAAACCAAAGGAGACCTCATGGGCATAGACCACACCAGTTGGGCATGCAAGGGTCATTCCATGCATATTACAACCCAAAATAAACCACAACCATACGTTCTTGGGGACCCCTTGCTCATCCTTCTTGGTCTACACCCCTCCTTGGTCCTTTGCATCTCAGTATCACTCCCAGCTAGCCAGCCAGTGATTTCAACCATATGCTCTGCCACAACCTCAGTGGAATGCACCGCCCCAGGGGTGGAGGCCCCAATACAACAATGCTCCAGCTTTATTGCCTCCACCACCTGCCCAACCACAGCTGCTACACCCTGCTCCACCTAAGCAACCCCAGATGCCTACCGAGCGAAATCTGAACCCAAACAATAGATAAGCTCAACAAGTATACAGTGGGGAGACATCATATCCAGCTTATGCTATGGAAATCCAAGAGATTAACTTGAGATCTAGGAGAGTTATCCCGAATAACCAACCTCCACCTCCACCTAGGGAGGTTGAGGAAGAAAGAGAGCAAAGAATTCTTAAAGTGAATCCACCCTTTCTTTAGAGATTAACCCAACCACTCCAACCTACCTTAGAAGAGACTGAACTTCTGGGAGAATTGAAAAATCTATGTGTAAAGATTCCACTTCTCGAAGCAATAAAATATGTTCCTATTTACAATAAGTTGATTAAGGAGAAGTGTTGCAAGCATCCAGGGAGGCGAAGAAGGGATGCCCCTACCATTAATGTCATTGGACAACTGTCTGACTTAATGCTGGAGTAGGTAATCTATCCAAAGTATTTGGACCCTAGAAGCCCTATAGTAGATGTGAACATCAATGGCACCATTGTCCCACACAATTTAATCGATCTTGGGGCTACCATTAATGTGATCACCAAGGAAACCATGCTCAAGCTCAACCTCCAAGGTTCATTGAGTAAGACCACAATAGTTTTGCAACTTGCAGACCGCTCCACAGTTTCCCTGAGGGGATTGTGGAGGATGTGATGGTCTCCTTTGACTCTTGGGAGTACCCTAAAAATTTTCTAGTTCTCCAGCCTAAGGCTAAGCCTACTCATTACCCTCTCATCCTTGGGAAACCATGGTTGGCCATTGTCGATGCTTACATTAGTTGCAAAGATAGGAATATGACCATCAAGAATGGGCATATGTCCAAGCAGTTAGTCCTATACCCTCCTTCTCAGCCATCTCTAGAGCATGATTTACCTTTATGGTTAGAGGACGAGGGAGAAGATGAAGTTTATTCCGCTGACCTTTATACTTTAGAAACAACCATGGGAGGAGGACAACAAGATGAAGATGATTTGATTGAACACCTACTCCAAAGTCCAACTCCCAATACATTTCCCTTAGAATATGTAGTAAAGGAAACCCAGAACAATCATCCAATTGACCTATGCTTGGCCGATTCCAACCCCCTCCATGTCAAAACCATAGAATTCGGCCTTGAGAGAACCTTGAAAATCAATCCATCTCTTTCTGCTCTCCAAGAAGAGAAGTTATGCAACATGCTAAAGGAACATCTAGATGCCTTTGCTTGGAGTTACAAAGAAATGAAGGGAGTACACCCCTCAGTGTGTACTCACCACATATACATCAAAGAGGGTTGCAAGCCAGTCTGGCAGCCCCAAAGGAGGATGAATCCAGCTCTTAAAGATATAGTCAAAGAAGAACTGAAAAAATTGCTAGATGTAGGATTCATTTACCCTATATATGACAGTGAGTGGGTCTCTCCTTTGGTGTTAGTTCCAAAGAAAAATGGTAAGTGGAGGATTTGTGTCAATTACAGGGAGTTGAACAAATCCACAAAGAATGACCACTTCCCTCTACCCTTCATTGATCAAGTGCTAGATGGCCTGGCAAGAAAAACGTTTTTCTCTTTCCTAGATGGATTCAATGGGTACAACCAAATCCAGATCAGCTCGAAGACCAGGTTAAAACCACCTTCACTTGTCCTTGGGGTACTTTTGCCTATCGGGTCCTTCCTTTTGGCCTATGCAATGCTCCTACCACTTTCCAGAGAGCAATCCTGAGTATTTTCGCCAAGTTGGTCCATGATGCGGTGGAAATTTATATTGATGATTTTACACCTTATGGCTGTGATTTTCAAGAGGCTCTGTCCAACGTAGGAAAAGTACCGCACAAATGCATTGAGATGAACCTGTCTCTCAGTCCTGAAAAATGTGAATTATTGATGACTGCATGGACCATGATAGGTCATTCAATATCTCAGCAAGGATTGCAGGTGGACCCAAACAAAATAGCTATCATCCAAAGAGTCCCACCTCCTCAAAAGCAAAGAGATGTCAAAAGTTTCCTAGGGTTAGTTGGATACTCTCGAAGGTTCATAAAGGACTTAAATAAGTTGTCCTCTCCTTTACTTGGTTTGTTGGCCAAGGACTCTGAGTTTATATGGTCAAAAAGTTGTCAAGAGGCCTTAGGCACCCTAAAGGACAAGTTAACCACTGCACTGATTCTCCGAGGCCTAAATTGGGCGCTCCCCTTTCATAAAAAAATATTCATGCTGATACCTCACACAAAGCCATAGGAGCGGCCCTAGGTCAGATAGATGAAAAATTGCCTTATGCTATCTACTTTATTAGTAAGAATCTGTCAAAGGTTGAACTAAATTACATAGTGACCAAAAAGGAACTCCTGGCTGTTGTGCATTCACTGAAAAAAATTAGGCATTATATTACAGGATATCAAACATTTGTGCATACTGACCATGCTGCAATCAAATATTTAATGATTAAACTAGATGTGAATGTTCAGATTACAAGATGGTTACTTTTATTGCAGCAGTTTGATCTAACTATTGTTGATAAGCCTGATAAGGAAAATGTTTTTGTAGATTTTTTGTCTAGATTAACTTTGCATGCAGGTGAAGAAGGATTGGTTGATGACCAGTTACCGGATGAGCACTTATTTTCTATTTCAGTTCTATCTCCATGGTTTGTTGATATAGCAAACTATTTGGTATCGGCACAGTTCCCACCAAACTTGTCCTCCAAAGAGAAGAGAAAGATAGCGAGGAAGAGCACCCCCTTCACTTGTATTGTGGGCAATCTCTTCAAACTTGGCCGAGATCAAATATTGAGAAGGTGTGTGAGGGAGGAGGAAGTCTTTGACATCCTTCTGACCTGTCATGATGGGCCTTGTGGAGGTCACTTTGTAGCAAAGAGGACAACAGTCAAAGTGTTACAAGCAGGATATTATTGGCCCACTCTTCATCAGGATGTGAAAAGATATACTAGTGAGTTTGATCAGTGCCAAAGGATGGGAAGGCCTACTCCAAGAGATGAAATGCCTCTGCAGCCTTAAGTGACTTTCGAGCCATTTGACAAGTGGGGCATGGACTTCATTGGGCCTATTGACCCTCCTTCCAAGAAAAAACAATACATCATTGTGTGCACTGACTATTTGACTAAGTAGGCTAAAACTAAGGCAATTAAGGCAGCAACAGAGGAGAAGGTGGCTGAGTTCCTAAGGGAGAATGTATTCTACAAATTTGGGTACCCTAGAGATCTAGTCAAAGACCATGACAGCCAGTTTACCACCAAAATGACTGAAGACTTGCTCAGCCAACACAAGATCAAGCATATAACCTCCACTCCCTATCATCCACAAGCTAATGGGCAAGTGGAGGTGACCAACAGAGCACTGGAGGGCATCTTGACCAAAGTGGTAAGAAGCAGTAGGAAGGATTGGGCAGATAGACTAGTTGAGGCCACCTGGGCCTACAATACCACCTGGAAGACCACCACTAGGTTCACACCCTATGAGCTGGTCTATGGGGAAAAGGCCCTGTTGTCCATTGAATTTAAGTATAACACATTAAGGATGTCAGCCCAAATAGATTTAGATCTCAGTAGTGCACAAAAAGAGATATTGTTCCAGTTGAATGGTTTGGATGAGTTCAGAATGCAAGCCCTCCTAGATACAGAGGTAATTCAACTTCAGAGGAAGATCCGGCATGATAAGAACATCAAGGAAAAGCAATTTCAAGAAGGTGATTGGACTTGATCTACTTCTACAACCAATTTAGCGGAAGCTTAATTGAACATGAGCAACATCAAAAAGAACACATATAACTGATATGGAGAAATCAATCACACATAACACAGAAGATATAACCAGGGGAAAGCACCAGTCTAAAACCCCAACTTTGTATTATCATACAAGGGGAAATATAACCAGTATTACAAAAATAATCAGCTCAAAAGCTATCCTGCTCTCTATGCAATACCTCTGCTGCTCATAGACAGTCAAAGGCCTCTATCCAACCTCTGGTCTGCCCTCCAAGCCTCCTATTTCTTTGCACAATTCTGATTGGGGTCCAGTGCAGCCACTTGTGTGAATTGGCCTCTTCACACACTCACTAACCTCTGATCCAACTACGCAGTCCTGAAGGGGATAAATCCTGATCATGGATGAGCTTCCTTTATAGGAAAAATATTCATCCAACTGATAGTACAATGTCCCTTCTCTGATCTCAACTGGGTCTCTGTCTGAACTGGCATGCATGAGTTATTCATGAAAGAATCTTCAGTTATCTGAAGTACAACAGTTATATGCTAGCATGCATTAACTAACTGAACTCACATTAATTTAAACAAACTGTTTAAATCAATCTAACTGGACTTGACTCTGTTAACTGAGCCAACTAATTACATCTCAAATTAGAACTCATCCTTATCTCTTTAACTGATGGATAAATTCCTCAATTAATAGAGAAACTATTGCATGTCCTCACATAGACTTCATGTTTGATTTTTCACAACTAATTAACTCATGGAGAATTAATTTATTTATTTTCAAAAGGTTGTTAAGTTCAAATTCGAATTTTACTTCCTATGTTTAGTCCAAGGACTGAATAAAATAGGAATCCATCCTGAACTGCTAAAAATAGAATGATATTTTAGCACTTCCATTTTTCATTCCCTATTGCTCAATCCAGCACTGGTACCCAAACTGCTATTTTTGGCACTTCTATTTTTAGCATTTCTTGTTGCCATTTTTCAACATTTGTTATATGATTCTAGGTATAAAGACTTCAAGGACAAGTTAAGGACAAGATGGCTAGGACCTTATGTTGTAGAAAGATGTCATGATAATGGTTCAGTGCAGATCATAACCATAGATGAAGAGGCCATTCCTTTACTTGTTAATGGACACTGATTGAAAATTTACTTGTCAAAAAAAGAGTTCACTGATGATATCAATAAAACAATGATGATAGTGGATCAAGTTTCAACTCCTGCCTCATCAAATCACTGAGAAAAAAAGAGAGAAAAAAATAAGGACTCAGGTGAAAACCTCCATGAGGCGCCTCAGTCCCACTATCGGGTTGAAAACCTCTTGGGGCGGCCCAATGGTGTCAATATAAAAAAAAGAGAGAAAAAAATGAGAATAAAAATATTCCTGGGTGAAAACCTCTCTTGAGGTGCCCAGGGCAGATAGCTCGGATGAAAACCTCTTAGAGGCAGCCTAGTTGTTTTCAAAAAAAAAAAAGAAAAAAGAAGAAGAGAAAAATCATGAAAATTTCTATTTTTGCAGGTCAGCAAGAAGGACGATCAAAGAGAAAAGGAGGATCACCAAGAGACCTATTTCACTCACATTTTATTTTTCCACTCATTTTCATTCATCACTTTACCATTTCTCTCATTTTTTCCACTCCTTTCCTTCAGTTTACAAGGGGACTGTGTTTTCTACAGGATCCCCTGTAAACCTACAGGATCCCCTGAAAACCTACAGGATGATCCTGTAGGAATCACAATGACCCATAAGTCCTACAGGAAGTGACCCTAAAGGAAAAAATGTCTTGCTATGTCAATAAAATAACAACCCCTTCATCATCATTCCATTACCATACCTTACTCACCATCATTCCATCATGCCTGCATTCACCCTTACAAACAAAATCAGTGTTAAAAAAAAAAATTGACAATCTTCAAAAAGAAGGGAAACAGGGAGAAATAGAGAGCATCACCCAAGTATTCCTCATTCTCCACACTCCTAGTCTCTCTCTCCATCCCTATCACCATCCTCACAGCCCCAGAAAAGTGTATGATTAAGCGTTCTGAGGGGGAAGCAACTATAGGACATTCTGTAGGAAATCCTGTAGCATCCTATCCCACATAATACAAATCATAATAAAAGCAAGCCTCCATCATGATGATCCAAGGGCAGAAGGAGCTCCAAAGCAGCAACAAAACCACCATCTTCAACAACAGGTACTTGCACAAACAAAGGGATCATCAGAAAACAACAAAAAAGGGAAGAAGAATACCATACAACCAATACACACAGCAAGCACCTCCAGTCTTCAACAACTGCAGCAAGGTATTGGCATCATAGTTAAGTCTCCCGCTCACTCTCTCATATGCATGATGTAGTCAAAAAATGTAAAGGTTATGAGTAAGTTGGTTTATAAGTGAAAAGGTGGCTAGTTAACTTGGCCACCTTTGCTTATTAAACAAAGACAAAACAGGGTGTCCTCTCACACGTGGCAGTAGTCAACTGAAAAACAGAGAAGGAGAAGGACAAAATTAGCAAAAGCTATGTATGCATAAGGTGGGAGCTAATTACAAGGAGTGGGGAGTGATGAGGTGGAAGTGGGGATCAACGATCCAAAAATGGAAACGTACCTCGACTGCCAGCAAACCACCTCAACCCAAATGACCATAAGAGGAAATAATCATCGTCCCCATGCATTCATGCATTCACTTCCTTGAGGCTCGCTCTCATACCCAGGAAACCTACCGAAAGCAAAACTCCATCTTTTTACTACACAAGAATTCCTATAGGATTGCATAGGAATTCCTATAGGATCATGCACAAGAATTCCTACAGGATACACAGAGACAGTCTATAGGATAGGCCGAGAGGAGTTTCAAAGGGTAAATCTCGGGGGTTGACCACAACAAACATTATGAAGAGGTAGGCTTTGTAATTACATTCCTCTTTCCAAGTAAATTGATAAAAAAATCCTCTAGTTTGAGTGAATTTGGCAGCTGTGCAAGAGAATTGTCCACACAGTCATCTTAGTTTTTTACTTCTGCATTTGAAAATTGTATCAACCATCTCATCTCCTCAAAACCTCACCAACCAAGATGAGAGGAGGTGTTATAGACATTTTTGTGCCTTACAGCATAGGGCATGAAATGTCAATAATCTAAGGGATCCAAAGTCCCTAAACATGTTGTTCTTACCCTTAGAGGAACAAGGTCAGCAAACCACAGCACTGCAAACCAGTTCTCCACTGAAAAACACTCAAAAACAGGTCAATTTTGGATCAAAGCAGCTGCTCCACTAGGCATCTGCGCTGCATAGCAGGTACAACAAAGGCTACCTGCTATGCATAGCAGGTAGAACAAAGGCTACCTGCGTTGGGCGTACTTGGACATGTGGAGGAATCTTTTTCTCAAAGTGCCAGTGCCCAGGAAGCTTCTAAAAAGACACTTGATCATAAGATTCGCCTAATGATGAGTTAAGAGCTTCTAAAACTCCAAGTGGAAGGCAGAAACTCTGAGTGAAGGACTGAAGAACAACTGGAGTTGAAGAGGACAACAAGTCACGCATCAAGCTGACTTATCTTCACTCCAAAACTCTATATAAGGATCTCATCCCATGGGATCTGGAGGCCGGAATTTAGTGCAAAGAATTGCTGTTGGTTTACAGTTGTGAGCATTGGGTGATTGCTTGAGGGAGGTGAAGAAGAGATTTCTCTCCGTCGGGAAGGTGATGCTGGATTAGACCTCTCATGGTTGTATCACCGCCTGAACCTTACTTCCATATATTAATAAAGCATTTGAGGTTCTTCTATTCGCATGTGTTTCAATGGTGAATTGTCTTACTTGCGTCTTTGATTTATGCTAATCCTTGAATTGATTATGAATGCATGCTTCTTGTAGTTTCCTCTTCTTGTCTTATTTGTAGGATCTCGTGTAGCTGGGCCCGTGAAAAGACTTGGAGCTGGGAGCAAGCGGCAAACAAAGGAGATTGGATCGACCATTTGCGCAAGACATCAGTAAGTGGATCTCTCCCTTTTATCTCTTGCATGTCATAAAGAAGAAACTTCAGATAGCTTTGCTTTCAGCTGTTGCTAAGGAACTGTCACCCTTAGAGTGGGTTAGGGTCATTCCGAGTTGGATACTTTCCCCCACAACAGACTGGCGACTCCACTGGGGACCGTGTCTTGTTGGTAGCTTGTGTTTCTTGCTATTCATTTCTTAAACAAAAGAGTACCGAATCGAACTGCATGCGAGTCCTTCGAATGCAAAGTAGAGGACAGCTACTCTAGCCCAGTGCTGGGCATGTTTACAATTTGAAGAGCTGATCCACAAGGACTCTTTTTAGCTCTTTGTGATAGTGTTCATCTTCCTTTAATCATCCTCTAGTGTATACTTGACTGATAGCCTCTGATTTGGCCAAAAACCGTTGATTTTTTAGCAAACTGTGACCCGGAATCTGAGAGAGACGAGAGTTGTCTCATCAGTGCAGCTGCAACAAAGGCTACCTGCACTGTATCGCAGGTCCCGAAGGGGCTACCTGCGCTGCATCGCAGATTGACAGTGTAGCACCTGCGCTGATCCAGTTTTGCCTTGTGCAGCTTGGATTCTCCACTGTCTGTTGCCCAGTTTTCAGTATTGTTTTTGCAGCCTGTTGTCAACCTGTATACCCAGCTGAAACCACTTCTCTTTGCCTTCATTCCGCCTCAGTTGTATGAAGAAACCGTGATTGTTCTTATTGTATTTCTTGCTGTCATTCACAGTTTCCCATAGCGAAAGCGAACTAGTCTTGCTATGACCTCTTCAATCTAGACCTGTGAGAAAGTGTCGGTGTGATTCTAAGAGTTAGTTTATTGCTGTTCATAGCTGCTTGAGAATTTGCTTTCGTTATATGGTTCGAATCTCAATATTTCTTGTGATTGAAACGAGTAAATCTTAAGGTGTTCTTTTGATTATTGGACAATACTTGTTTGTTTTCGCTTGAAATAGAATTCGAAATCGTACAACAGCTTTCTTTTTTTCATACACCAAACATTAAGAAAGAAGAAAAGAAATACTTGCATTGTGCATGTGCATTTTGACAGCTTGCATGTCGATTTAGGAAAAGTGCATCAGTGTGTGCTCTATGATCTGTTTGAAAAGATGATGTCTTTCTTTTCCTTCAGTAGTTAAGGTTTTCATAAGTTGAAAGAATTGAAAAAGCTTGCTTATCATTCTTAGACTGCATTTAGGAGTTGTATCATACATCACGTGGTGATCCATAAAGGCAAACTGCTAAGCAAGATCAACCCAAAAAGAACTGAATTTATCTAACAACGCTTTGAAACATAACGAAACACAGTAGAGGTCTAGGTAGAGACGTGAACCGGCGTCGTTAAACATAGTGACTGTCGATCTCTACGAAGGTGGGTGATTCCTCCTGAGGGACGATAGCACTAATACGAACTTGTGCCCCCGCGTACCATCGCGTATATTGGGGGACCCCTATAGGAACAAAGCCTTTATCCATAGGAAGCCGTGTCGGCCGCCCTACTGATCGCGATGCAGTGAACACAGCATTCACGAAGATCGACCACTCGTACCGTAAAACGTATTCTGTGGTTTCGCGAAAGGTTTGGCACACCCTTGCCTAGAACTCCAGAGTAGTTTCTTTTGGCCTTTTTCAAACTGTATAACTGAAAAAGTCCATCCGAGCATTTGTCACTTCGGGCTCGTTAATACATCGAAGGAGACTAGAGTCATCTTTAGCTTTTTCTTGACTCTTAAAACATGAAAAAGCAAGTTGTGTCTTAAAAGCGTCTAAAATTAATTCATTTCGAAAACACATTTTACCCTGTGCATTGTTGGTTGATCAAGTAATCCGCAACCGTGGAAGAAAGTCAATCGATGAACCGTCGTTCGCGGAGGAATACGAGACAACCGTCTTTGTCCCCGGAATCGAAAACAACCCGGGCAAAGCGATCTCGTTCAACTGGTTCCAAATCTCCTGTCAAAGTTAGAACAAGTGTTCCGACGACATCTGAGGTTCCGGTTACTCCAAACATTTCTGGAAACCCTGCCCCTATTGAAGAAGTTCAACAGCCCAAGAAGGACACTAACACTGATCCTAGCCTGAGAGCAAGTACTTGTGTTACTGAATCAGTTCCGTCAGTGATCGGTCCAGAAAGTCTTGCTCCTCAAACAACTGTCGTTGTCGAAACAACCCCTTCTTCGGCACCAGAAATATTCTACGGACCTGACGGTCTTCCTCTTCCACCCGGTCTGATCGCAATAGAAGAGATTGTAGAAGATCCGCAAGCAACTACTCCAACACATTTTGGAGCAGGGATCACTCTACTTCCTACTGCATCAGAAGCTAGCCTATCACCCAGAGAAGTTCCTGAAGAATCACTAGGCAATCTACTGGATAGACTAAAAATGTCTGAACAACCGTCGACATCTAGGACTGTGCCAAATGACACAGCGACCGCAGAACTCCCTGCGGTCATTCCGACAATGTTCGTCGGCATACCATCTGTCCCTAACTCTCAACAGCTTGAGGGGGTCCCTTCGGGGGCCATGACGACAGTGTGGTCTGTTCCTGTTTGTTCTCCCGGGATAATACCCGGTAACTCCTATGTTGGAACTCAACAAATCGATCCTTTCGGGAATCCATTTGGGCAATCCGGTCCTCGAGGTGTAATAAATCCTCTCGGTGCCAGACCAACACCGTATGGGGGGCAATATCCTTTTTCATTACCCCCTCCTGGAGGGTACCCATACGGGAGTTCACAACCATACCCAAGTTATACTGGAATAACTACCAGTGGTTGGATACCTATGCTACCCCAGCAACCAAGAGTTGTGTATTCTATGCAACAACAGATGCCTGTGACGAACATCCCAACGACACCAGCAATTGTGACTGTGTCGCAAGTTCAAACGATACCTGTTGCATGTCAACCTCAGTTTTCTTAGGTTGTAATGCAACAACCCTTTGACCCTGCAACCCAACCACAATCGCCAACTGGCGGGGCGACACAAGCACAAACGGGTACCCTTACCCCTCATCTTGGCCCAGTGGTAAGCATCGCACAACAACCAATGGTATCACAACCATGGTTGGTGCAGTATCAACAACCGCAGTTCCAGCAATTGTACCAAGGTACCGAGCAGCAAATTTTTGCGAACAATGGACAACCGTACCTACAATACGGTCAAAACCAACCACTCTATGGTGGAGTAGTCCATCAACCGTATCAATCATATCAGCATCAATTACATTATGTTGGTATGCAAAGACCAACTGCTCAGGCGATTCCATCGTATCCTGGGTACGCTTCACCTAACTTGAGTCAGCAGCTGCCATTCGTGGCAACTCTGGAGTTACCCGATCTACATCGGTTGACAAATGATCCTATCGCCTACGCCCCTTGGTGGCCCATGATTCCTCACAAACTTCCATCGGACATTCCTAAATTCAATGGAAATCCAGGCGAAGACCCGTCGAATCACGTCATGACCTTTCATCTGTGGTGTTCATCAAACACTCTGAACGATGACTCGATAAGACTTCGCCTCTTCCAGAGGACATTGACAGGTCCGGCAGCCAAATGGTATATAGAATTGCCAAGAGCCTCTTTCGACAATTTCAGCTCCTTAGCCACGATTTTCTTAACCCACTTTCAATTACCTATCAGGTATGAAACAGGAACCGAGATACTGACCAACTTCAAACAGACGACAGCTACTCACATATCTGATAATATACATGAGTGGCGTCGTCGTCGAAGGATGGTGAAAACATACGTTCCTGATCAGCTATTAGCTGAATGGTTTATAAAGTCTCTACTTCCAGCTATAACGGAGGATGTGGCCAAGGGGGGAGTCGTAACAGAGGAGCAAGTCATTGCTCGTGCTCAATATTTAGACTTGGTATATACTCAGTCGGGCACGCTCTATGACAAAATACCTGATGCCCCCAGACCTGAATTTTCAATTCCTCCCCCTCCTAAATCGAATATTGACTCTCATGCCGGAGATGGTGTGATTGGCACTGCAAGCGCGAAGTCGAAAAAGGCTTCACCTCAGAAAGCCCGTAAGACTTCAGATCGAAATGCCCATGAAGAGATTCTTGCTTCGGAAGTAAATGCCATATCAGCAGATAAAGGCAAAGAAACCAATCAACCAGGAAGCAAGAAGAAGCAAAACAAAGGGAAGAAGAAGCAACAGGATGATCCGTCACCTGAGAAGGCTTCTTCAAGCTCTCCTAGGAAAGGGAAACAGAAAGAGAAGTCACCTAGTCCATGTTCTATATGTGACGAGGATCATTGGACACAAGATTGTCCATACAAAGCTGAGCTCAAGAGATTCGTTAAAAGTCCAAAGAACCCAGCTGTGTTGACTAACCTGTTTCCCAACCCAGGTCAAAATATGGTTGATAGTGGAAATGCTTCCCCGTCGCAAGTGCTGATGTTGTAAATCTCTAAGCAGCAAAATGATGCTTTGATTTCGACAAGGAACAAAGATTACGGGAATCCGCAACTGTCAAACGAAAAAGGTAAAGATCAACCTAGTAGTTCGACAACAACTTCGATAGAAGTTGTCCCACCCATAATGCCAGAATTAACGATAAAACCACCTAAGGGTGTAGTACACAAGTCGACATTTAATCCTCGTGCCAGAGCGGCGCAGCATTATAACATAGTGGAAGATTTGGCTCAATCGCCATCCGCTATGTCGACTCTAGAAGTACTACAAAATTGTCCATCCCAAAGGCAGGCATTGTTATCAGCAATAGGGGGGGTTGATCCTAAGGATTCCAATCTTGTGTCCTTTGATCACAAAGGGTATGACCCTCAGCTACCAGCTCAACTCACTTTCCTTATCCAGGTAAAGGCCCTCAACAAAACTGTTCACAGAACAATTATTGACGAGGGGGCGTCGACATGTATTATGTCGATGAGCTGCTGGAAAACGCTAGGGTCACCAACCTTGTCGAGATCTTCGACAACACTAAAGGCTTTCGACGGTAGGACATATACCCCTTACGGTATCCTAAGTAACTTGAAAGTTGAACTAGGTGGAAAAACAGTAGAGATTGATGTTGAAGTCATAGATGGAAATCTGGATTACAACATCCTACTGGGAAGACCATGGATCTATGCCATGGCAGCTGTAGTGTCGACTTATTTTAGGAAGATCGCATTCCCGTTTGAAGGAGGGATTACGGTCGTCAACCAACAGAACTTCCTCCTTAATGGTTCACAAGTTACGGGAAGCATTCCCATGACCCATGAAAGCGACCATTCAATTCAAGATATAGGAGTAGGCCTGTTGAAAGACCCCACAATGATGGGGACTTTCTCGCTACCTAATCATATGTACATAGGAAATGTACCATTGGTGGCTACCTGCAACATGATATCTTCCACGAAGGTCGCAAAAGACAAAGTCATCATGGATCGGGCAATGGTGTTACACCCGAGCCCAATCGAAATATTGTAGCAATCAATATTTCAGGCATGGGAGGCGAGCCCAAATCAACGCTCGTCAAGCATGTGGGTAGATAGGTCAGGAGAATATGGAACCCCTTTGGATCCTTGGTCACGAGTGCATGCAAGTGACGAAGGGATCCTGCAGTCAATGATGATTGAGGGGGCACCATGGGATGATAACCACCATCGTTCCCTTCCAGAGGAAGATACTCAAGGCGACCTGTACCACCCTTCAGTATTTGAATTCCTAACAAATACTGTAAATACGGTGGATTCCGAGAGAAACCTATCCAATATAGAAGAGACTATAGCCATAAATATCTCGACCAAAACAGACATTGTAGAGAATATTTATGTCGGCAAAGGTTGTTCCCCTTCAGAACAAGAAATATATAAAGCTCTTTTCCGCAAATTTAGAGATGTCTTTGCTTGGTCATATGATGAAATGCCAGGCATTGACTCGAGTATCGTTGAACATGAAATTAAGATGTATCCTGATGTCAAACCAGTGAGACAACGGCTTCGGCAGGTGCACCCCAAGAAAGCCGCTACCATTAAGGCGGAAGTTGAAAAGCTCCTCCATGCTGGTTTCATCTACCCGGTTCCTCTAACCGATTGGGTATCGAATATTGTCCCTGTTATGAAAAAACAAGGAACAATACGAGTGTGCGTCGATTATAGCGATGTACATCAAGCCTGTCCAAAGGACAACTACCCTACACCCTTCATCGACCAGATAATTGATGAATGCGTCGGATGTGAAATCTTTTCGTTTATGGACGGCTTTTCCGGGTATAATCAAATTAATATCCGCCCACAGGACCAGTCAAAGACTGCATTTATTTGTCCGTGGGGCACCTTCGCTTATCGAAAATTACCCTTTGGTCTAAAGAACGCAGGGGCGACGTTTCAGAGAGCAATGAATTATGCTTTCCATGACATCAAGAACATCGTTCAACCTTATCTCGACGATCTTCCGGCTCATTCGCAAAAGCGGACTGATCATCCGCATCATTTAAGAGCAATATTTCTACGTTGCCGACACTACAAGATAAGGCTCAATCCGCACAAATGTGTGTTTTGCGTCGGTTCTGGTCGTTTACTTGGCTTTATAGTCTCCAAGGATGGGATTCGTCTCGACCCTTGCAAGGTGCAGGCAATCATTAATTTGCCTCCACCTTCGAACTTGCTTCAGATTCAGAAACTCCAAGGGAAAGCAAACTTTCTGAGGAGGTTCATTCCGAATTACGCAGAACTTGCTAAAGGTTATACCCGTCTCCTGAAAAAGGATGTACCTTTCGTCTGGGACCAGGTTGCACAAGCTTCCTTTGATGCTTTGAAAGAAGCGCTAGTCAAAGCATCATTAATGTACACCCCAGACTATCTAAGGGATTTTAACCTGTATCTGGCTGCAGCAGATACGACCATTGCAATGGTTTTAGTTCAAGAAGTCGATGGAATTGAACACCGTATATATTATTTAAGTAAAAACTTAAATGATACAGAAAGTAGATATTCTCATGTTGAAAAGCTGGCATTAGCAGCTGTTCAAGCGATTCAAAGATTTCGACATTATGTCCTCTTTAGGAAGACCACTGTATTGTCAGATTACAACCCCATGACTTATATACTGTCGCGACAGTTGCTTGGGGGAAAATATTCAAAGTGGATAGCTATCCTTCAAGAGTTTGATCTGGAATTTGTGAAATCCAAATCAAAGAAAGCTTTAGTTTTCGCAGAATTATTATGCGATCTCCCGTCATCATACAACGATGAAACGTTCAAAGAATCGATCGTGGACGAAAGTTTGTTTCTGATATCAGCAAGTGATGAGTGGTATGGAGATATAATAGTTTATCTCCAAACCCAAAAGTTTCGGCCAGACACCTCTCACTCAGAACAAAAACGCATTCGATACCAAGCAAAAGACTACATGATCGTCGGTGATACGCTTTACCGTCGTGGTGTCGATACGGTCCTTAGAAGGTGTCTAACCCATGAGGAGGCCGAAAAAGCCCTGAACGAATGTCATTCAGGCACCTGTGGGGGGCATCAATCTGGATATGCTACAGCACAAAGAATCTTACGAGCAGGATACTTCTGGCCAACCATGTTCAAAGATTGCATAACCGCAGTTAGAAGTTGCCATGCATGTCAGATTTTTGATAGCAAAACCAGAAGACCCCCCGCTCCTTTACAGCCAATAATAGCTGTGGGGCCTTTCGCCAAGTGGGGCATCGATTTCATGCAATGTAACCCCACCTCGACCGGGGGGCATGGGTATATTATAGTCGCAGTTGACTATTTTACCAAATGGGCCGAGGCGATGCCTACATTGGATAACACTGGTGAAACAGTAGCCCTATTCTTTTTTAATCATGTGGTCGCTAGATTCGGCGTGCCACAGGCCATAGTAACAGATCATGGATCGCATTTTCACAATCACATGATGGTTGAATTAACTGCCAAACTAGGATTGTCTCACGACAGCTCCACTCCGTACTATCCGCAAGCTAACGGACAAGTTGAAGCGATCAACAAAGTCCTGAAGCGCATGCTGCAAAGGATGGTGGGGGTTCACAAAAGAAGATGGAATTTGATCTTGTACTCGGCTCTGTGGGCCTACCGAACATCGGTAAGGAATTCCACTGGGTTCACACCGTTTCAACTGGTGTATGGCCTGGAAGCGATCCTACCAATCCAGTGCGAAATTTCGTCCCTTAAACTCGCAATTGATCTCCTCCCCGGAACCTCAGAAGAAGAAGCTCGTTTCTTAGAGTTAATCCAATTGGATGAAACTCGTTGTGATGCCGCCTTGGCCAACGAAGCCCATAAGAAACGAGTCAAAGCGCAGTTTGACAAAAATGTCAAACCTCGTGTCTTCTCGGAAGGTGATTTGGTCTTGCTTTATGACCAAGAATCCGATAAATTGGGAGCTGGGAAATTCAAGTCCTTATGGATGGGCCCTTATATTGTTAAAAGTGTGTTAGCAAAAGGTGCCTACGAGTTAGTAGATTATGACGGAATTCCACTGGCGCAACCCCGCAACGGGTTGTACCTTAAGCGTTACTATGCCTAATAGTAACCTGTATGCTTTTGTTACATTTTTGTTTTCGCTAAAGCGTTTGTTCCGGTTTAAGTAATCCGCTTTTACACTTATTGCAGATGTCAAATCCATTGGAACCATGGGTTGGATATGCTGACGGAGCGAGTCGTAGTTCGAGGAACCTATCCTCAGCAGCATGGGCCATTTTTAACCCAAGCGGCGAGTTAGTGAGTTTCAGGGGGGTATGTATTGGTCAATCAACAAATAATATCGCTGAGTATAGCGCGTTGATAGAACTCCTCTCTGATGCCATCACACGTGGCATACGCCGGCTAGTCGTCAGGCTAGACTCACAGCTCGTGGTACTACAGCTCAAAGGTACCTACTCTGTCCGAAATCCAGCTATTTATCGCAAGTTCCTAAGAGTTAAAATCTTGGAAAGACAGTTTGATTTTATCCAATATCAACACATTTCCATAAACTTAAACACATTAACCGACTCATTAGCAAATTATGTGTTAGATAGACATTTGCAAATTTGATAAAAAGAGGAGCATCATCGATGTTTCATACATGGATCACATAAAAAACTGGAATAAACCCCGAAAATCAAAAATATATATAACTGTTTACGGTTTACATATAATGTTCTGTAACCAAGACAAAATCGGTCATATGACCCCAAAACTCAAAAGTGGCTGGGGGGCACCCTAGCCTAGTGATGCTCATGATAACATGCCACGGCCTGTGCAATCATGCGCAGAAGACGAGACCATCGTCTAGGAACACCAGCAGTATGTCGCTGCAGTCGCAGAGGCAACTCGTCAATCCGTACATCCGGAATCCCGAAGGTAACACCCTCGACCTGTTCCTGCACAGCTGCAAGAGTCTCGGCCAAGTCAAGGTCACGGAGAATAGCCCTCCCTGGAGCCTCCCCTGCTGGGGCAGCAGCCGGAACTCCCGGACGGACGGGGCCCACATCTGCATGCACACATGAGTTTGATTAGAGTCTTGATAGAGTAAAGCACAAAGACATTATAAATAAAAACAGTAAACAATGATAAGGTCAAAATATTTACCAAGATCACCCCACTGCTCGCCATCCGGTAGTACCAAATCCGGATCACCTCGGAAATCCATGCCAACATATGGATACTCGGAAAAAGCCATATCCTGCCGCTCGAACCACCTAAAGAAGGCATCAGTGAAAGTAATCTTAGACTGACCTGCATGTCTAGCCATGTGGTCAACCCACCTCTGCATGCGTGGCTCAGTAGGAGATGGCAAGTCGAGGACAATGTACTGAGGTTGCATCAGGGGTATCTTCTCCAAAGCGAAGGCAGTCAAAACTGAACCAAAGCCAAAATTCTTCAGTCTCCTATCCTTTACTTTGGTCAACTGGTTTTTTATCTGAACCAGTACTGCATCACACCAGTTGAAAACTTTCGGCTGAAGACACTCCAGGGCGTGCTGCACATATGACCTGTTGGCAACATGAGGGGATGCACTACCGGCCATCCTACAAATCGTGAACAGAATAGACCTGAGAGACCTGTCAGTAACGTCACAGATGGAAATCTTGCCGTCTCTGCTCGGCTGGGATCCCTCCCTGCAATACTGACGGATATAGTCTTTCACGGAATCACTCCCTCGGGCCGAACCGGACAAGGAAATGGGGGCACCCCGCCTTGACAAACCAGTCAAGAAGTAGATGTCCACTATGGTCAAAGGGATGGACTTGCCCCTAATCTGGAACACTTGGTTAACAGGATCCCAAGCATCAAGCAGGTACTGCAGTAAACGTATCTGTGCCCTCATGCTAGATATGCGGAAGAATTTTAGCAAGCCACAGTTCCGCAACGCGCTCACGGTAACAGGATCATGGAGGGCAATCATGTCCTCCTCTTCATGCTCTCGTTCTCGCCACGTAAGAGTCATTCTGCTCCAATAAACTCTGCAAAACAAACAAGAGGAGGAGTAAGATCCCTGACTCAGTGAAGAAAATGGCAAAAATCTCATGGAAAATTGTGCAACCAAGAAGTTTTCTGCGCCCAACGCAGGTAGAGAAGGGTCTACCTGCGTTGGGGAACAAACTGCCTTTGAAAATAAAGGCCCCAACGCAGGTTTCGATATAGGGCACCTGCGCTAATGGCAGAGCGCCCTAGAGAAACCCCAGGGGCTCATGGGGGCAGGAAAACAAGCATGAAACTGAGAAATAAGACCATGAAAGGATAGAGCTAGGGTTTAGCTCCTACCTGGTGAAAACGGCGCTGAAAATCGTCCACAGAATCCCCCGAAATCAGCTGGTGAAAAATCAAGAGGAAGAGGCACCTCCAAAGCTCCAACAAACCAAATGCACATGAAATGGTAAAATGAGAGGTAAAAACATCTTTTAAATGCTTTTTACGTAGTTCAAAGTAAAATATTAGTATTTTTACTTCATATTATCCGTTTCTAACAAAGTTTGTTGCAGCAATTGATGATACAGTACTATCTCTGAAAAGAAAAAGCTAGTCATGGTAAAATATGAATTTGATCTTATCAAACGAGCAGTTTTGGCAAAGTTCATGCTCGTTAAAAAATAAACGCAAGAACGAGCAGTTTTGGCAAAGTTCATGCTCGTTAAAAAATAAACGCAAGAACCGAGCAGTTTTAGCGCATAGTTCATGCTCGTTAAAAAATAAACATAAGATTGAGCAGTGTTTTGGCGCATTCAAGCTCTTTAAAAAATGAACCCAGTACCGGTAAATAACCATTTGAGACCGTAAATTCATCAGCCATAAAAGCCTTGGTCGTGTTTGTGCACCGTCACCTCCACTTGTCATTTGGCCGATCATTTGATTGTTTACCTATTTTGAGGAACAGCTGCGAAGAGTGATTCCACCTAGCCATCCTTGTAATACTGCCGTGATTGGAAAATTCCAACCTGTACCTGGAATCTGCTGCTATCCCTGTTTATCACTCGTTCCTCAAATGACGAGTCTTCTTTGAGCTCTTTTCACTGACTCGTAAAAAATGAAAAGTTTGCCGAGTTTTGGCCTTCCAGCTCGTTAAAAGGACCGGAAGAGCTATCCCTCCTCTAGATTTTAATCTTTTTGGACCTGAGGGATTATTGCACAAAAAGATCGAGCGCTTGTCTGGTTCGGCTCGATAAAGATATCGAACATTCATCCCTTCTGTATTGTTTTATACTTTTTCGGACTTAAGGGATTAGATGACGAAAAAGGACCCCTGGAGTCCACTTTATGTACCCTTTTCAGACTCTCTAAAAATGAAAAGGACCGAGTTGTCTTTGTCGCTGGGCTCGTTAAAAATATTAGATAGCGACAAACTGGTCTTTAGACAAGAACGAGTTTCCCTATCGCTAAGCTCATTAAAAACATAGCGATGGGCTTGCCCGAAGGGCAGGTTATAGATCAAGCATATGTTATCCTCCTCAAGCTTGACAAAAATAAAGAGGTACTGGTCAGAAATGACTGGGGAAAAATTGGGAAGAACCTCAAAGCTTAATGGTAGCAGGTCGCTCTTGAACATGACACTTTTGCCTCCGTAAATATCGGGTTGGGTTATTATCATTCACCGGTCCCTTCACCATGGTCTCGCCATACTATCCATACATGGGGTAATGCTACCGATCCATCACATCAGTGTCGTTATATGTTCAAGAGATGTCATTCAGAAAGTGTCAACCGGGTCCCATCCACTACCGTACATCATCTTTCATCCTTCCATGACCGCCACCCTGAATCATATTTCACAGATCGTTTTCACCATCATCACTAGCTCCGTTCCGTGTCACTGATGTGGGATTCATTAAGGCCCTCCTTTGACGGATCACTTCTTGTCGACATCAGCTCACTATCCAAGAAGTTGATCTAGGAACACCCCCTCAGTACTTTGAAGCTTGCATGCCTCATTGGCAAGTTTCTCACTCCCGGCGATAGGTATACATTAATGACCTTCGACCAGGAGACTTTGCGTGGTGTTCGACGTCAAATCCTATATTCACACCACGTGAATTGTGCTGCAGTACCTTGAGGGTCATCATCATTATCGGTGATTCCTCTCGCGCTTGTTAACAGTTTACATTATTGACTGGTAATCAAGCGATGTCTTTCCATGTTCGACTTCAAGAAATTCTCACATGGATCGACTTGTACTAAAGTGAAGATCGGATAAGTTTGAAGACCCCGGATCTAGTTTCATCCATCCGGGCTGCGATATATATTCAGGAGATAAAAACATAGACATGTGCAGCAGATGATCATCCTACTAAAAAGGGATGATAATTAAAAGCAGAGAATTATCAGTCTATTATCAGACGATCGTCTGTTTATGTACAGCAAATGTATTTATAAAGCTGAGCATGGGAAATGCCCGCCTCAGCTAGATCATGAAAAGAAAGTATGAAAAGATAATGTATTGTATTGTATTTTGTTACAGGTCACCTCCCGACGATTGAATGAACTTCGGATCCTCCTAATAAAGCATTTCACCCGATAAACGACCTCATACTTTAGGGGGCAACTGTTATAGACATTTTTGTGCCTTACAGCATAGGGCATGAAATGTCAATAATCTAAGGGATCCAAAGTCCCTAAACATGTTGTTCTTACCCTTAGAGGAACAAGGTCAGCAAACCACAGCACTGCAAACCAGTTCTCCACTGAAAAACACTCAAAAACAGGTCAATTTTGGATCAAAGCAGTTGCTCCACTAGGCATCTGCGCTGCATAGCAGGTACAACAAAGGCTACCTGCTATGCATAGCAGGTAGAACAAAGGCTACCTGCGTTGGGCGTACTTGGACATGTGGAGGAATCTTTTTCTCAAAGTGCCAGTGCCCAGGAAGCTTCTAAAAAGACACTTGATCATAAGATTCGCCTAATGATGAGTTAAGAGCTTCTAAAACTCCAAGTGGAAGGCAGAAACTCTGAGTGAAGGACTGAAGAACAACTGGAGTTGAAGAGGACAACAAGTCACACATCAAGCTGACTTATCTTCACTCCAAAACTCTATATAAGGATCTCATCCCATGGGATCTGGAGGCCGGAATTTAGTGCAAAGAATTGCTGTTGGTTTACAGTTGTGAGCATTGGGTGATTGCTTGAGGGAGGTGAAGAAGAGATTTCTCTCCGTCGGGAAGGTGATGCTGGATTGGACCTCTCATGGTTGTATCACCGCCTGAACCTTACTTCCATATATTAATAAAGCATTTGAGGTTCTTCTATTCGCATGTGTTTCAATGGTGAATTGTCTTACTTGCGTCTTTGATTTATGCTAATCCTTGAATCGATTATGAATGCATGCTTCTTGTAGTTTCCTCTTCTTGTCTTATTTGCAGGATCTCGTGTAGCTGGGCCCGTGAAAAGACTTGGAGCTGGGAGCAAGCGGCAAACAAAGGAGATTGGATCGACCATTTGCGCAAGACATCGGTAAGTGGATCTCTCCCTTTTATCTCTTGCATGTCATAAAGAAGAAACTTCAGATAGCTTTGCTTTCAGGTGTTGCTAAGGAACTGTCACCCTTAGAGTGGGTTAGGGTCATTCCGAGGAAGATGAACACCATCACAAAGAGCTAAAAAGAGTCCTTGTGGATCAGCTCTTCAAATCATAAACATGCCCAGCACTGGGCTAGAGTAGCTGCCCTCTACTTTGCATTCGAAGGACTCGCATGCAGTTCGATTCGGTACTCTTTTGTTTAAGAAATGAATAGCAAGAAACACAACCTACCAACAAGACACGATCCCCAGCGGAGTCGCCAGTCTGTTGTGGGGGAAAGTATCCAACTCGGAATGACCCTAACCCACTCTAAGGGTGACAGTTCCTTAGCAACAGCTGAAAGCAAAGCTATCTAAAGTTACTTCTTTATGACATGCAAGAGATGAAAGGAAGAGATCCACTTACCGATGTCTTGCGCAAATGGTTGATCCAATCTCCTTTGTTTGCCGCTTGCTCCCAGATCCAAGTCTTTTCACGGGCCCAGCTACACGAGATCCTGCAAATAAGACAAGAAAAGGAAACTACAAGAGGCATGCATTCATAATCGATTCAAGGATTAGCATAAATCAAATACGCAAGTAAGAAAATACATCATTGAAACACATGCGAATAGAAGAACCTCAAATGCTTTATTAATATATGGAAGTAAGGTTCAGGCGGTGATACAACCATGAGAGGTCCAATCCAGCATCACCTTCCCGACGGAGAGAAATCTCTTCTTCACCTCCCTCAAGCAATCACCCAATGCTCACAACTGTAAACCAACAGCAATTCTTTGCACTCAATTCCGGCCTCCAGATCCCATGGGATGAGATCCTTATATAGAGTTTTGGAGTGAAGGTAAGTCATCTTGATGTGTGACTTGTTGTCCTCTTCAACTCCAGTTGTTCTTCAGTCCTTCACTCAGAGTTTCTGCCTTCCACTTGGAGTTTTAGAAGCTCTTAACTCATCATTAGGCGAATCTTATGATCAAGTGTCTTTTTAGAAGCTTCCTGGGCACTGGCACTTTGAGAAAAAGATTCCTCCACATGTCCAAGTACGCCCAACGCAGGTAGCCTTTGTTCTACCTGCTATGCATAGCAGGTAGCCTTTGTTGTACCTGCTATGCAGCGCAGATGCCTAGTGGAGCAGCTGCTTTGATCCAAAATTGACCTGTTTTTGAGTGTTTTTCAGTGGAGAACTGGTTTGCAGTGCTGTGGTTTGTTGACCTTGTTCCTCTAAGGGTAAGAACAACATGTTTAGGGACTTTGGATCCCTTAGATTATTGACATTTCATGCCCTATGCTGTAAGGCACAAAAATGTCTATAACATGAGGGTTTAATAAGAGGGAGCCCACAAACACTGTGAGAATCCAACAACACCCTCAGGTACTAGAAATATTCACAAGGCATAATTGGATGGGGTTTTTCAAAAAATTCAGGGGGTGCGATGATGAGGTGGCCCGATATTTTGCTCTCTCCCTCATTCCACTCAACAGAGCCCATGCCACTGTTGTGGTAAGAGGCCTCTCCATAGAACTCACGCCTGAACTCATCAACAGAGTTACCACACTTCCCCTAGGAGTACCATGGAGGAAGGAAGACAAAGGAGATAGCCAAGTTTCCAAAAGGAAATTCTTTTTAGAAGGTGAGGAACCCACTGAGGACAAAAATGGAGTAAGGAGAGAAAGTCTGCCATATCCCTGGAATGAGGTAAGCTACCAACTGATCAAATACATTTCATGTGAGGGTAAGTATAGTGTGGTCTATGGCTATCATTTTAGGCTTCTTTAAGAATTGAGATTTGGAGCATAAACACCCCCTCACCATAGGCTCAACATACTATACTTCCTACTGCAATCACTAATAGACTCAAGCATTAAAGTGCAAGAGGGAATTTCCCAACAGTTAGCTCACCATGGGTTAATTCGAATCCTTATAGAAGATGCCCTCCAAAACCTCATAATTCCAGTATAATGGTCAGTTTTAAGAGACATGCAGGTAGAGGAAGGCATCAAAGCTCTCACATATGATGTTAGTCCTACTGTCAGTGAAGAGGAAGAGGAAGAGACTGAAGCAGAGGAAGAAGAAGTAGAGCAGGAAGAAGAAGAAGTAGAAGGAGATGAAGATGAGATGGATGAAGACAAAGATGAAACAAAAGAAAATGAGGAAGATGAAGAAGAAGAGAAGAAAGAGAAGGAGGATGATGAAGAAACAAAGGAGGATGTTAAGGAGGAAACTGGTAGAGATGGTGAGGATTTACAAGCAAAAGAAGAAAGAAAAGACATAGGTGAAGAAAGCAATGGAAAAGAGGGGGCATGAAACAAGGAGGAGTCACCTAGGGTGTCCCCAGAACCCACTGAGAGAGAGGCAGCAGCTACCAACACTACTCTTAGCACCCCCATCAAGCAAAAAGGCAAAAGACAGAGGCAGACCCCCTTATATTTCAGGACAAGGAAAAGCACAAGAATAAGGCAGGGGAAACCCCAAACACAAACGAAAATTCCCATTGTGATTGAAGACTCACCTGAAAAAAAGGGGAAAATGCCTTCCCCTAAGTCTCCTATCACCTATGTGAGAAGGCCTATGACTAGATCAACCTCTTCCAAGGGAAAAACAATCCTACAGGATACACAGCAGAATCTACAGGAAGTAGAAGCAGTCCTACAGGAGACACAAAAATTGGAAAAGGAGGTAGGAAAACAACAAGAAACTAAATAAGAGGACCCAGAGCCAAAAGAACCTAGCCCCCAACCTAACCTTGACTCCTACTATAGGTTTATTGAAGGAGGCAGGGTCATACCTCAAAAATTCATTGTTCCACTGTTCTTCGAGCTTGAGAAGGAGAGAGACAGAACTCACCGATGGATGCAGATCGCCAAATCCAAGGGGGTGGGAGACATTGGGCACACGGAGGAGAAGCTCAAGGAGATGGGGAGAGAGCTAAGTAGCTTGAGAGACAGAGAGGCCATAATGAAAAATCAACTAGAGACAGAAAATGCATGGTTGAGAGGACAACTGCAAGAAAGAGAGAATCAATTGGCATGTATGGCCAGTCTCTCTTTGGAAGAAATCCAGTGTAGGATGCCAGCTAAATCTCATGCCCTACACCTCAAGGAACAATGGCTACAGTTCCAGATCAAGACCTTAGCACAGAGAGGCACCATGCCATTTCAGGACTACGGGTAATTCATTGATCTTTGTGATCATAGCACACTAGAAGATAGGGCCAAGATGTCTGAGTTTTATTTGCACAACATGGCCTTAACAAACATGAATGTATGGGACCCTAATGCCAAGCTAGGAGATTTACAGTTGATGGCTTTGGCATCATGGATGAACCATGAGGAATCAAGGGCTGCAAATATGTAGAAGATATTGGTAAGAGAGCAAACTAAACCTCTCGTGATCAGAGCTAAACAGTCAAATCCCATGGCCCTCATCAGTACCCATAATTTGATTGCAAATGATCCTCAGTTTGCACCTAGATATCTTGCTACCCAAGAGTAAGCAATTTCACATTTTGAGGACATGTTCAGGTTGTTAGGGGATGATAGCATACATGCTTGCCTGAGGAGATGGAACACATTGCCATATAGATTAAAGATAAGAGAGTACTACTCTCCTAAAAGATTGAGAGAAGCACTAAACATGACACCCATGTACAAGCAATCTATGCAAACGCTGAAAGCCAATTGGATTGGCCTGAAACTTAGTCCACCACTACTCTTAGGAATGCTAGAAGGAAGGAAGGAAGAAGAAGAAAAGAGGCAGTGGGAGGAGGTAGAAAGGAAAGCATGCTTCTATGTACAAGAAGATCAAACCACGGAAAAGGCATGGGATGTCAAGGAGGCCACTAGAGCTATAAAGGATATGGATATTGATTGAGTTGCTCAGAGTATGAGAAACACTCTCAGTAGGGGGGTGATGATGAGCCTCATCATTGGGTAATTATATGGGCCTTAATTCACCTCCTAGCTTAGTCAAACCAACTTTTCTTGCAACTTGTTACATGTTTTTGATTATATTTTGTTTATGAGATGAGTTAGAGTTGGATATTATGCCTAGTGGACTAATATGCAATGAATGTGGGATTGAAGGAGAAAATCAAGGAATTTTTGCAAATACTAAGGTTAAAACTCGAATGGGACAAGGGAGAGGGATTGTAGGAGGTAAATCCTCCTCATTTACTTATCTCCCATTTGAATATTCCTCCATCCATCACACCAACTTAGAGTGAAAGCAACCAAGCCATGAGGATTAGAAGGCAGTCGAGCAAGTGAGAGACAAAGAGCTAGTTTATCTCGAGTTCGAGAGCCAAGCCTCCCTAATTTTAAGAAAGTCATTGGGGACTTCAGTTGTATAAGTAGAGAGGCCTAGAGCTTTATTAGGATTCAAATTTTTTGTTGTTGTAAAACTCTAAGCTATTTTCAAGCTCCAAACTTGTGAAAGTTTTATTGATGTAATTTTTTGTTTTGGTAATAAGAATGAGTTTTGTTTTGAGTCAGCACTGAGTTAACTCAGAGAGTTGAAGCTCTTGGGTTAAGGCCCAACCCTAGCAGCCAAGTCTCCACTTTCTTATATATGTATGTTTAGTTTAGTTTCATAGCTTCATTGTTAATTTGTTTTTAGATGCATTTCCATTGCAAGTAGTGTAGATTGGATTGGTTGTTTATTAGTTTGCTTCCATTTGTGCCTTACTTTAGTAGTAGGTTAGCAGGGATAAAAGGAGCACCACAAGGTTGTCAGCAGGTGTCTCAACCTCACTTCCTCCCTTTGGGATCATGACTTGAGGAAGGGACCCTTATGCAGCCCCAAAAACACAGATTTCTATTTCTTTTATAAGCTTTGGAGTTTGTTGTCTTTAAATTAGCATTTGGTCAGTTTTGCAAAGTAGGACTCCATTTTCATCTTTTTCATCTTCATTTTTGCAGTAGATCTCATCCATGCTTTCATTCCTTTCAACAAATTTCCTCATGCATAATGTAGGTAGTTAGTTCATTAATTCTACTTTTCTAGTTTATGAGAATGTTTCTTGTTTACATAGCTTTTTGGAAAATATACATGTTTTATGCAGAGCAAGTGCTTCAGGAGGAGACAAAGACTTCATAGCCAGCAACCACCTTCCACTCCATCCACCATAGCCATCCCTTGTTTTCACCATCACCTCTAATAGTTTTCATCATTTTTCATAGAAATTCTTCCAAGCACATTGAGCGAATCCAACCATCTCCTATCTTTGTTGTTGACTTCTGAGTAATCCTAGACCTTCTCCCACTCCATTTCGCCCATCAACCACCTTTCCTAAGCCTTCCATCACCTCAAACAACTCACATTTTTCTCTCGGCTGTATCTTGTAGGTTTACAGGGAATCATGTAGGTTTCTAGTACGTCCTATAGGTTTTCCTGAAATGGACTGTTTTGAGGCCAAATTGAGGGAAAACTTCTAGGAAGTCACCAAAAGCCTCCCAAGGGTCTCCGACACCATCCAACCTTCTCCTTACCCTTCCAACGATCCTCCAACATCCTTAATTCACCTGCCACATCACCAAAAGAAATTAGTTTGCATACTTGATTTGGCATGAAAAGACAAAAAGACAAAAACATATGTATTTCAGTCTCTTTACTTGCACATTAGTGATGTTTGATGCTTCTTACTTCTATACTTAGATAGTAGCATTTGGTTCATGTTAATTTAGCATTTTTGCAAAGCATAGTTTCTTAGCAATTAATTAGGAAATGGTGTGATTTAGCATTGAATTTCGGTCTTCTCCATTATTGCAGTAGAGTAGCTCTCTCTTAGAGTAGATTTACCTTTCTTCCATCAAGAAATCAAGCTTCTTCTAACTCCATAGAAGTCTGGCTTGAAAACCCCAGTGGTCTCTCACCAACTGAACAATGACAACAGGTAGAATCATCACTTTTACCTATGTATATAGCACTGTCAGCTTCAAGTTTGTACGAACCCCGGGTTGATAAAGTACAGCTAGTAGCCTAGGAGTTGCAGCATTCTTGCTGCAATACTGGCACTCATCACTTGTGAAAATCTTGTTGTCATCAAATGGAGGTGGATCATTTTTTCTCAATACGCGTATGAGGTGGAGGATCATCGATTCAAGATCCCCTCTTTGTTTTCCCACATTCACGTTAGGTGTAGCAACCTCCCAATCAACATTCTATGGATTGTTTGTATCTTCATAAATGGATATGTGGGGGATTAAAACCTTGTGATTTAATGGATGTAGAAAAATATTTGTGTGGGCACTTCAGGGAACAATTCGTCCTTTCTTCACAACATATCCATCTCAATTCCAGCAGTGTATAAGAGATTGGGAAGGTAAAACAAATTTTTAGCTAGTAGTTTGTTTTAATATTGTGAAGTGAAAATTGATTTGTATAAAGTTTTGTTTATTTATTTTATATGATAAATTTGTTCATTACGCCGAAGGCATTTTCTATTGTGAGGTTTATCCTCATGACATTGTTCAGATTTGCTGTCCTTGACAAAATCTTGAACATGTGTCCCATAATTCCATATATTGAACATGTGTCCCTCCCCCTCCATTTAACGTTGCACTCCCCTCCGTTTAACGCCATCAGAGTTCCTTTGAACGATAGTATGAAAATACTAGTTTAATTTCATATGAATATGGAGGTGAGAGTGAAAAAGTAAATAGCGGGAAATTTTAACAAGAGTGAAAGTGTGGGTGAGAAGAGATATTAGATTTTTTTATATAAAATATGAGGGAGATATTAAAGAAAACTTAAAAATGATGGAGTGGGAAGAGGTGTTGAGGAAATTTTATAATGTAAAAGTGATATTTTAAGGAAATTTGGTTGGGTAGGCATGGATATTAGGGAAATATTAATAAGAGTGTGGGTGGGGTGAGAAGAGATATTAGGAAAATTTTAGAAGGTAAGGGTGAGATATTGGGGAAATCTGGTGGGGGTGGGGTGGATATTAAGGAAATCTTATAGAAAGAGGGGGACATATTAGTGAAATCTAGTAAGGGTGAGGATGGAATATTAGAGAAAACAAGTAAAGATGAGAGTGGCAGTCAAGGGAGATATTAGGGAAATCTTATAGGGTGAGGATGAGGGTGAGATATTAGGGAAATATTATATGGTGAGGATGAGGGTGAGATATTAGGGAAATATAAAGGCAGGGATGGGGAAGATACAGAATTGGATCATTATATTATTTGTCATCTATTTTGATGGTTTCAGAGTGGAAAAATTGGAGGAATGGCCATTTTTACCAGCGGGTCCTAGTTTGGAGAATTAGGGTCCGAAAAATTTTGGAGGCATTTTGAGGCATTAAACGAAGTATTTTGGGTTCCAAAAACCCTCACTTACACGGAGACCCCAATGGCACTATTCTACACTTAGACATATTTCCAACATTTCAAGAAAGACACTAATCAAAGTTATAATGTGAAAGTTGTGTCTCCTGAAACTTGACCTTTCAATTTAACCACCATGATTTGAGAGGGTGCCACATCAACCCCTTTTACCCATGCAAAAGGGGCTAGACACTTGTGCACTGTGAAGAGGAATCTAGAAAGGTCAAAGTTGTTAACTCTAGTTGATAGTTGAAGGTGTCAAACTTAACCCCTAGTTGGATATCTAGTTATGTTAAAACCGAGCTACTAGGAGGAGTAGGTGTGGGGGGGGGGGGAATAATACTTAACAAATTTGGAATATAAAGGAATTTACCCTTCATGGTATAGATTTCAGTTTATTTTATCAAACATGTTGTGACGAAATGTCTTGTGGAATATCCACGATAATTTACGAATTATATAGTAAGGGTGAAAGTAATATATTAGAGAAGACTAATAAAGACATGGGTGGGAAAGATATTAGGGAAATCTTATAAGACGAGGGCGAGGGTGAGATATTAGAACATGGATAAGACTACTTGCAAATTGATTCCAAAGACCAAAACTCCAGAGACCAGAGTTGATGATGGGACTTACATTCATATTGCTTGTATCCCTCTTCGCATTCTTATCTTCATCTTCAAACCCTTACCTTTAAGGTAGAAAAAAAATAATAATAATAAAATCTTAATAAAACATTTCCCTCTAAATCTTCCCATATATGAAAAAAGATGAATTCTCTTTGTAATATTAAACAAGGTGCTAGAAAAAAAAAGACTCCATAGCTATTTACTTTTAAAAAAGACTCCATTTATTAAAAAAAAATCTAAAATTAAATAAATTAAATATATCAAATAAATTTACTACACAACCACCCATAAATAATTATATATATATATATATATATATATATTAAATTAAATCCAACGTCATTCCCCAAACTAATATGAAGAAATTCAAAAGGCCAACCGAGAGTTAAAAATGAGTTCCCCGATAACATCCAAATTTAATGTTTCTAAATACAAAATCTAAAAAATAAATTAGATTCAAAATTACTCATTATCAATTTAAAAGGTTAATATATCGCAATATTTCAAAATAAAAACTATTGGAAAAATCATTATTAATCTTAAAATTTCATTTATTAATTAAAAAAACAAATTTATAGATAAGAAGTTAAATAATAATTCGCAATATTTCAAAATAAAAACTATTGGAAAAATCATTATTAATCTTAAAATTTCATTTATTAATTAAAAAAACAAATTTATAGATAAGAAGTTAAATAATAATAGGAATTAATATTGTATTTTATATATAGATTTAAGATGAAGGGTTATTTAAAACTAGTTTGGAATCATTTTAATTCGAGATCTGTTAAGGGTAGAGAGGGATCAAATCTCTTTTCACTTTAAAAGAGGTTTGCATATCAAGAAATGATCATATCTCTTTTCACTCTAAAAGAAGTTTGCATATCAAGAAATTTGATCCATCTCGGCCCTAGTAGATCTAAATTAAGATGGATCTAGGTTGGTTTAATTCCCTCCTTTAATTAAACTATATTACACATGAATACCATCGATCATTTTTATTTTATTTTTATAAGGTTATTTTTATAGCCTAGTATGATAGAGATGTTGTAATGTAATGTTTAAAATTTTGACTAAGTTAAATTACATTAAAAACAAAAAAACAAAAAACAAAAAACAAAACAAAATAAAATAAAATAAAAAGTTAATAAAAATAAAATTTAATGTGATATAATGTAAACATTTTAACTTGGTCAAAACAAAATAACAAAAAAAATTACCCATGATTTTGAGAACCCAAGTATTGACCCATGGTATTCATGTGGAATATAACCTATTTAGAGGGGGAAAGGTGCTTGGTAGATTGCGAGTTAAGATGAAGCTAGGCTGGTTTTATTTTGATCAGGTTAAAATGTTTACATTACATTATATTAATCTTTTTTATTTATTTATTTTTTTCTATGTAATTTGATTTAGCCAAAATGTTAAACATTACATTATAACATCTCATCTCTCTCATTGGAAAGCGTCTCATGGCGCAACTATGACCTATTTATTGTAACCATAACATTGTGAACATGATATGGGTTTATTGAGAATGATATATGGGTTGAGACCACCACTTAATTCTCTATTATAATCTTAAATCATTTTTAATCAGTTATGGGTTCATTTTTCTTTGACTTAAGGAAATAAGTCAACAACCCAAGATATAATAACACATGGTAAGAGTGTGACTATTCAACCATGTGGGCTAGAAATAGGCATTCTAAGTAGTTAGGTTTTATTTACAGGCAATATTACAATTATATGTTAAGACCTTGAAACTGTATCAATAGAAGTTAGGTTATTGTGAGTAATGTAATATTTTTCTATTTCAAATGTATAAAAGGAAATTAGGTTAATGACCATGAGTATTGTATTTTTTTATTTCAAAAAAACATAGATATACCAACTTAGATCCATCTTAATTCTGGATAATTCTAGATCTACCTAGTGTAGAGAGGGATCAAATCTCTTTTCACTCTAAAAGAGATTTGCGCTACAAGAGATTTGATCCCTCTCAACTTTAGATAGATCCCGAATTAAAATGGATATCAGCTAATTTATGTGTAGATATGAGCTAATGAATATTTTTACACAGAAATACCATTGGTAAAACCACGAGTTGTAACCTAAAAATTGCAAACTATAAAATATTTATATAAAAAATAAAACAACATAAAACATTATAACATTTCTTTTATACCAAATTAAAAAACACCTTGGAAAAAATTATAATACAAACCCAAAATACAAAAACATTCGATAAAAATAGAACTCTACCCAATTCAAATCACATATAAACATTCGATCAAAATAGAACTCTACCCAATTCAAATCACATATAAGATATTATAAATAGTTAAATTTTATTTACATATAATAATACAATTAGATAAATAATTAATTATACATTAAAATATACAAAATGATATCAATAACTTTAAATATTATACTTTTTCTATTTCATCAAGATATTTATATATCAAAAATAATTTAAAAACATTATAAATTTAAAAATCCCAAACTAAAACTAATAAAAAATACTTTATTTAAGGAAAACACAACAACCGAATTAAAAATAGCTTCGAAGAAAAGTTCATCGAGAACCTATAACCTTTTCACATGTTGCTGAAGTTTTCAATTAAGGCAAACTATTTTTATACCTTAAAAAGAAAGACAATGTTGAAAGAAAAGTACATGAAAAGTCCTAAACCTTCCCCATACTCTATGTTTATATTTAAAGCAATCATATTTCCACTTTAAAAATCCAAGAATGGGCCATCATGTCGTATTAAGGATAACTTTTCATTAAAAAGACATAAAACAACCTATTAACGGCTAAATGTTTTGATGTGTATTTAATATCGAATACATTTGAACCAAATGATAAGACAGAATACCCATATATTCAAAACCTTAGCCATACCTAACAACTAATCGTGAAGCAATATATCAAGTTATTGGTAGTGGGGTTAATGTTTAATTGATCATTTTCCTACCATTTGGAGGTTTCTCCATTTTTGAAATAACCAGTGCCCACAGAGGAGAAGATACTAAATGTGATGCTCTTTGTATTCACAAATATTATAGCCAATTGACTTATGTTGAAGGTAAATCTCATATTTGTGGGAGTAGATCGAGTATAAATACTCGAGAACACTCAATTCATGGTGTATGGAACACCCCCAAAATTCAAGTAATCGATATGCAAGTGCCAAATTCAATTCCATCTTGTCAGCATACACCCAAATCTACAAATAAAACTTAGCACAAATTAGACTAACATCATGTCGTGCAAACTTGCTACTATATTGAGCATGCTAAATAAGCACCAATTGTTTTTTGTGTGAGATACAAGATTTCAACTCTAACTCATCTCCATGTTGCATGAAACTAAATTACTTGAGGGAGTTTATAATGTAACATAACAAGCTTCTAAAAAAATGGTGGAAGAGAGCATTTGGCTATAAAGTCTACAAGGGCATGACTTGGATGGCTTAGCAAGCTTGTAATACCAAAATAAGTTTAAAATTATAATTCCTTGTGTGAAAGGGACACTTAGGTTGAGGGTTCCTTGAATATGAAAGTCATTAAGAGGAAAGCCACCCAAAATCAATGACTAATAAAAATGGTAATTTATAACTAGAGATAAAACATTCCAGATGATGAGTTTTCTAATTAAAGGACATTTTTCAAGAATATACAATAATAAACTCTCTACTTTCCCAACAATTTTTATTTATGAGGACATTTTTACTAAAGTTTTTTTTCTTATCTAGAAATGAAAACACCATTTACCTTACCATGCCACCCATCTTTGTAACCACTAAAAAGAAGAATCTTCTCAAGAAAGAGCCACACATAAATACACATTCACATGCGTGCGCACACTCATAATCAATGCTTTAAACTAGAAGTTAGATAATACATGTCAAGTCTAGATATCTATAATGACCTTAGCCTTTTGACTCTTTAAAACTTCATAATTACTACATTCAAATAAAAAATAAATCATACAAATTTCCTTGAGATTATACACCATATAAAGATGCTTGGGGTGTAAGGAATGTGAAATAAAGGGAGGCTTTAAGCTTCTCCTTTCAAATGGCATGTGGACTACACTTGGCATTATTACAACACGTGTGATTTTGGGAGAAGGATGAGGAAGGTGACCTCAACCTATCCCTACAATCCTTTAATCAAATCAATATTTACTTGCCCTTTTGTAACCATTGCAACTTTATGTTTGAGATGGAAAGACCAATTTCCTTTGGTTATGATTATAGTGTGAGCTTAACATGAGAGTCTTGGTTTTAGTCTCCACAATTTAGCTTCCTTAATTGTTCATGTAGCTCATTTTGTGTTTCTTCTAGCTAAATTTGTTTTTCCACAAACATGGCTTTTTGGTTGGGATTTTTCCTATGGGCATGATAGGCTACGGTTCCTAACCACAGGGTTGGCATATTTAACAAAAAAAGTCTTAGCCATAAGTAAATGATTGGTCCATAGCCTAAAGTTTGTGCCATCTCATTCCATGTTTGCTAAGTTATGCAATCATTGCCCCCCTATATAAGTGGTTTAGGCTCAACACATATGAAATAATCCCCATGTTATTCTAAGTTTCCTTCATTAAACAATTTTAATGTTTTAAAAAAGTAGAGGAAAGTTGCTACAATGTTTAAGGATAGTAGGATATTATTTATTACGGAAAGCCTACATTTTATAACTATGTCTAAAGGATTAGCCTCAACAAGGAACATTGAGATTCTAAGTTATATTTGATTCTCTAGGTTCTTGGTAGGTGGTCCCTCAAGGGAGCACCATCAATTTGTCAACATGAATAACAAGTTCAATGAGGTAAACCAAAGATTATCAACAACAAATCTTTCAAGCCTGCCAAGCAACCTCAATAACACAATGACACTGACACAGCCAACTCCTCCACCAACCTTACCAAGGTTAAAATGGAGGTCAATGATGTAGTGAGGAATTAACACAGGAGGTTTCTAATCCATATTAAAGTTAAAGATGAGAGAATATAACAAAAGGCTCATGAGAAATGAGACACAATGCCTTTGGAGGACATTGATGTTGAGCTCAGGAACTACATACATGATATTACTTTCTCTTGTAGTCACGACACTAGGTGCTTCATACTAATTGAATTTTATTGGAAAACTAAATCCATATTGGCTTAGGTTGTTAAAGAATAAGGCATTCACCAAAAAACCATTATGTAAAAATTGGAATTTCTATATCAAAATTATAAATATTTAGTCAAGATGCTCTAGCACATGGAATCAACAGGGAAGGAGAAGATTAATGGGGAAGACCTTATGTTATCATGATGTTGTATTCCACTTCACCATATTACAATGCCCGTACTCTATAATAGGCTTGGAACAACACAAGAAGCTATAAACAAACATATAGTTGTTTTCTTTTGATTTTAAAAACATTAATGGTATTTTTTAACCAACTGTAAACCTAGCTCCCCTCGTGGTGGGCTATAGTGGGGGATGGATGTATCTTTTAAGTACAATATTAATATAATACTTTTACTAGCTTAAAAAAAAATATGGACGATGTTAATTGAAAAAGATCATCATGAAAAGAAAGAGATTATACATCATATAATATGATCAACAGCCTGGGAGGAAAATCACATATGAGAGGGAGACTATTAAAGGGATGAAGATATCTTTCCCAAGTCTATTTTCAATAATAAATGGTAGTGACTAATGTTTTAGAGAGGCACTAGGACCCACAATAAGTAGTTATGATTTTAAAATCCATTATGGAGTAAAATGATGTGATAATCATAGTGGAAAGAACATTGGGTTAAATTTTTGGCTAGCCTATATTATAAAGACAAGGCATGCACATAATTTTTTTGAGTTCATACTAGAAGAAAGTAATTAAAAGGATCATATGGATCTTTAAGAAGAGGTGAGTGTCCGCCAGAGTTTGAAAGAATGATATATCTCATCCAAAGGTGCAATTTATGGTTATTGTTTCTTGCAAGGAATCTATAACCCTAATCATAAACTTGGCTCACTGATAATTTTGGATATTATAATAAAAAAAGGATTCAAAGTGTTATCCAAAAAAAATACTGGAGTGATTAAATAATGTAATAAAAAAATATAACGTAAATGTGGGAGGAAAAAAGGAAAAAATATATTAGTATAAGGGAAAAAAAGGAGGGGTTAATATAGTACTCTAGCAATAAAATTTCTAATGGGTGAATCCATTGCCCTTACAAGGCAGTTCATGGGTAAGCAAGTAAAAGGTAATCCTTGTGAAAGTGTAAAATTCGTTTAATTTTCTCGGGTATTTTTCAGACTACCATTTTTTTATTCGTAGGTGACCCTCTTTTGAATTTGGAAGAAGGGAGGATATGGATCCCATAAAAAGACAAGTGCTACATAGTAGCTAGTCCTGTTGCTTCGTTTAAATATAGCTTTGAATTAGAGTAAAAATATTGATTTCAAGTTTGTCCATGTCGAGGGTAGTTTATCTATATATACTCCTTATGTATACAAAGTGTATATACCTTTTATGTATGCAAAGAAGATGATAATTCTTTTCTTTGTATAGAGATTTTATTAAGTAAGTGGGTACATACAACTATTTTAAGTATTTTCATTGCATAAGGACAAGAATTAAAACAGACAACTTTATTCAAATGATCAAGGTGTATAATGAATCAATATATCTCAGCATGTGGGGAATTCTGCCCACATTGAATATGCACCCAGCAAGTCAAATGTTCATTGAATGTTAGGAGAGGAGAGTTATTTTTGCTTTACCAAATGCAAAGTTCATGGTTATATGCGAGGATGATAATAATAATAATATCACACTTTATTCAAAAGCACATGTCGTTTTTCTTTTGCACCATATTCAACTATTAAAAAAATGACCACATTCAATGATCCCTATGTTGTATGGTAGCTAATCAATTAATTAAATTAAAAAATAGAGGAAATTGGAAGAGCTCTTCCCTGTATGATAATAAAAAATTATCGTAGGTGTAGTTAAAAATAATATTTAACTATACAAAGAAAATGTCAAACCACGAAACTTTTAAATAAATATTTATTATACAAATAAAAATACATATGTGGCCAATTAAATGAGGAATTATTCACAAAAGTTGGGATGGCGCTTTCATTCCCACAACACAGTATGTCTGTGAGTTGGAGAAAAATCGAATCATAATTTGAAAGGCATCTACTTGATAATTAAATCAAAGAGATGCACTAATCATCATGCATGTCCAACCTTTGATTCGTTGAAGACATTGAGAATTGGAAATTTATATTTCTAGAGTTGTATACGCTTCCTGATAACCTCAGTACATGTATGATAACAATGACAACAATGGTATATTGAATTAATACAAAGAAATCATTGCAAAATAAGATGACAGCCAATGAAGAGAAAAATAGAATAAAATCTCTCTCTCTCTCTATATATATATATATATATTTCTATTTGATTTTTAGTCAAATAGCAAAGTAATTGACAGTCAACATAATAACAAATGTGTAATACATGCCCGTGGTAGGATAAAAATGATGGTTTTCGGGCCCATTGCTTTTAGTACTAAAGAATTGGGAACTGGGGTTTGATCCATGAGGATAGGGTGATATTGTCCAATGATGAGGGGGTGATGAAAAAGAGAATATATTTTTTCTTAGATATAAATTGGAGAACTAGAGGTGTTGTTTTTATTTTAATATTTTGATTGGTTGGAATTTGAAAATATAGTTTTACATAAGATTGTGATTTTTAATTATTTAAAAAAACGATTACTTAAAATGTGTTTCTAACTATATAAATAATTTAAAGTTATAAAATTTTTTGAATGCTTGAATTACATTGAATATACAATTTAAATTTTATGATTTTAAAATATATTTATCAAATTTCACTTAAATTAACCAAAAAAATATGTCAAAAAATTAAAACATAGAAAAGTTAAAAATGAGCCTTTTTTAAAGTTATTTTGTATTACTTTAAAATAGAAAATTACATCCTTACAACCATCTCAAATCAACACAGTTCACCCCATTATCAACCTTAATCTACCACAAGGGGATCTGTTGACCAATAATGTGCTAGCAAGAATCAAATGTAAAGTCCATGATTGAGAAAAACTATATACGACAGTGACAATAAGCCATAAATAAGAAGAAATAACATAACACGGTAGGAGCTCAAAAACCTAATGAGGCCACCATAGCAGGGTCCTTTGCGCTGGATCCAAGACGAGAAAACAACTCGAGTTCACATCAGAGGTGGTTCTATACATGAGCCAAACAAGTGTTCAAACTCCCAAAAATGAGCGTTGATATCATTGCACCCTTTGAATCTCATTAAAGGAAGCTATAATGTCATTCCAGTCCTCATGTTTCTCTTTCAATACTATGCCTAAAAGATCTTCAGTGGCCAATGTAAGCTGACTGACTTCATATACCAGTTCCTTCTTACCCTGATATGACCAGGGTAAAGAATCCATTTAGCAACTTCCTCCATAATGTTAGAACCGAAAAAAGCCTCACAATCATTGTCAACATGAGATTCTATCTGGTGAATTTCCTCATGGATGTTCGAAGGGGTGACTAAGTGAAACATGACAATGGCATCCCGATCCGTAAACTGCTATGGATATTCCACTAAGTAGTTCGTCACAACAGATCTGATAAAACTATATTAAAATTCTGAAATCTACACTATTAGGGTTTTATTTCTCTTTAGATTTTTTGATCTGTATATTATGGTTAATTGCATAATTTTTTCCTCCCAGTGGCCCGATTATAACACATCCTAATAGCCTACTAGTGGTTAGGTTTGAATACCTCAACCCTTAACCATAGGTACAATATGAAATCTTCTTCATCGTAATCATGTGGCTAGCTCCTTTTCCATGAATAATGGGGATTTACGTGGTATCCTCTCGAATTACAGTGGTGAAAATAAGAAGGTCAACTTCTGAGTGGCATAACTTTTGCATACAAACTCTGATTGACGTGATTCTTGAGCCATTAGAAAGGTTTGTGTGTAGAATGTAAAAAGGAGGTGACACACACAAGAAATAAATTATTACCCCAAAAAACATCATTTGATGTTTCAAAATGCTCCCGTAAGGTTTCAAACCCCAGTTTGCCAAACTAGGTCCCATTGGTAAAAATGGTCCTATGAGCTTATTCCTCCACTTTTTCCACTCTGAAAGCATTGAGATGGATGCAAAATAATATAATGATCCAATTTGGATCACATCCTGAGCTTGAGATTGGGCTCGAGGATAACCTTACTAAACTCTACCTTTGTTGTCGGGGCATAGTGTTTCCTTAGGAAAATCACAAGACAAGATAAAAGATAGAGGCCGACCCTAGGTGAAGAGATAGATAATAAGCCAACTTGAGGCCAAAGACAAGAAAAAGATGGAAACAAAATCAGGCAACCCACGTTTACAGATAGGAAACATCCCTTGAAGCAAAAACACTACACAACACATCGAGCAACAAACTCCTCCTGCTGGAAGATAGCATAGACCCAAACCCAAGTGCCCCCAAGAAAGAGAGACATAAAAATATTCCAGACTGAAACTCACAAGACTCAACATCAAATTAAGGGACAACATAACTGGAAAGGAAAGTTTGGATCTTGAAACCACTATACCTCTTATCCCAAGCCCACTTTGGCGTTGACGCAACATGCAAGGAGCCACCACCACTGAAAGATAATATTATTCTTGGAGTACCCAGTAGAAAATTCTCACATCATTGCGCAAGGAAGCACACTTCTGACATGGAACCAACTGACGCCTTCAAATACACATTATAATACTTGTCGAACATTGGGTTCAAACTGATGTATATCAATGCCCAAGCCTTTGCCACCCTAAAATTGGAGAAAAATGACCCAAACATAAAGAAAAGCTAAGGATTACACCATTTTAAGTCTAAATTTCCTCCAATCACCAGGTTTTTGCTTAAGATTTTTCATTACAATGTTCCCCCCTGCAATGGGGGAGCAACCCAATCCAACATAAATTCCCATCAAACTTCGTTTGATACACAGGACAAGCAAAGGGATAAGGGTGTTCCATTGAATTTCACGGGAAATAAGTTTGCATGCTCTTGTATGGGGTGGCCAGGCCACATCACCCATATTTAATGTTAAGAGAGACGGGCACCCCAACTTTGTTTTCGATTTGTTCATCCACCATGATTGGGGGAAAATTGGATATGCACAATTTCTATTCCCACACATAAGAAGATGCACCCTTAAGGCCCAGTTGAGACGAACAAACTAGCACATGTCAACCAGACTCAAGTGGTGGAAAACCTTAGCAACACAACTATCTAGTATATCATCCAACCCTAGATACAAAGTATCTCCCTCTCATTCATGAGGGCATGAGAAGTTCCCACCCATTAATCCCACACAAACACCAACAAACTTAATCGTATCACCCTTATTACTTACACTCCCAAGTATTCATTTCGCCTGAGCTTATCTCAAATTTGGCTTGAAAAAATTATGTGTGCATGTATGTATAGAAAACCCATGTTAGAGTTGGAATAGATCACTGGATTCTACACACAAATTATGATATATGATTTGATTTTGAATGGAAGGATAAGTTTTATGGCTGAATAGAATAGGCCTGGTATTCTCTGAAGAATCCTGGTCGATTTAATTATGTAATGTTGTTTAGAAAATCTTCGGCAAAATCACATAACCAATCTTTTGTCGACGCGTTTCGAACCAACCAGTGTGGTTCATCGTCAAGACAAGATGAAGAACCAATCCGGCTTAGCTTGATTAAATAGGGTGTGCAGAGACTCCAACGGCTAATTTTGACCTAAAGATTTTGGTCAAACCACTAATTCCTAGAAATAGCTAAAATAGGTAAATAAAGGAATTCAATTGTTAATTTAAAAATAAGTAGATATAATATTATTATTAGCTCAAATATTAAGAGAGTTCATAGTATAATATCCCTATCTAATATTTTAATTATAATGGTCATTAATAAATTATATCTCGTATAATAGTTCATAATTATGAAATAATCTATATTTATTATTAATCCCATATTGTTTAATTACAAGTAAATGGTAATAAATCACTATTATTCTTAGAATTTAGTTACAATTAGGAAATTGTGTAAAAATTATTTAATGGTCCATTGGTAAGTTAGATCTTCTTTATATCATTTTTATTTACTATTTAAATATAATGGTCCATTTGAAATTAAAAATAAAATAATATATGTTTATTAAATAATCTATATCTACTTAATAATTTATAATTCCAAACAAATAGTATTCCTGTTAAATCATTATTATCACTGGAATTTAGTTACATTAGGTAAATACCATAATTTAGGGTTGTTAAAGTTCATGTTTATTAATAATAGTATGACTAATGTTATTGGTATATCATAATTTATCCTCTAAACCTAATGGTCAAATAATCAATATTAATTCAATGTTTAATTATTCCAATAAAAATATTAAAGTTAACTAAGTCATTATGTAAATATATTATTACTTATAAGGTAAATACCATAATATAGGGTTGATAAAGTCCATGTTTATTAATAATAGTATAACTAATATTATTGGTATATCATAATTTATCCTTTAAACCTAATGGTCAAATAATTTATATTCATTAATAATCAATATTTATTTATTCCAATAAAATAAAATTATGTTAAAGTTAACTAAGTCATTAGGTCAATATAATTAAAATATCATAATATTTATTCAATATTTTTTATTTATTCAATATAATATTTATTTAAATTATAATATTTATTCAATAATCAATAATATAATATTTATTTATATTATAATATTTATTCAATAATATAATATTTATTTATATTATAATATTTATTCAATATTCAATATTTATTTATTCCAATAAAATAAAATTATGTTAAAGTTAACTAAGTCATTAGGTAAATATATTATTATTTATAAGGTTTAAAAAGGGGTTTTTTAGACATTAGTTAAAGGGAAACTCAATTATAAATGTATAAATAATGAAATTATGGAGACCAAAAAAATCAAATCTAATTATAATATACCCAATAGTATCATCACCAGGTTAAGGTTAATACAATAAATAGCCCGAAACTAATTCATAACTTATTAATAACTCAAACACTCCCTAATAATAGGACAAATCTGTCAAAAGAAAAATCAAAGGAGGGGGAAGATAGAAACCCTAAGACCAACAAAAGGGGAATGAGGAGGCTAGGAAGACAAGGCTGGGACCCAGCAACTGCTAATCTTCCAGCCATCATCCCTATTAAGATTGTTCGGCCTTTTCTCAATCTCCAGGGCCTCTCTAAATTTGCGATGGTGAAACTGCGCAATTTTGGCAATGACTTGAGCCTCCTCTATACATACATGATGCATAGTCTTCCCCGCATGCTCAGCCAGGGCCGAGGACTTGGTCCTACCATGTCTTAAGTCAGCCGAATGCTCGCTAATCCGCTGATTGATAGAGCGACCAGTCTCACCAATATAAGGGGTCCCACAGGAACAGGGAATGACATAGACGCCCTTCATGTCCTTAGGGTCAATCGGGTCTTTCACAGACCTGAGGGAGCCACGGATAGTATTGAGAGGTCCAAAAGTTGCGGGCACATCATACTTCCTCAGAATCCTCGCAATCCTGTCCGTGGTCCCTTGGATGTAAGGCAGGTTCACACCCATGATATGATCTTTAGGAACCCTTCGGATTGAAGGCTCCTTCTTGGCCCTGAGGAAGGCTTTTTGACCGAGGTGCCTATTGTAACCATTCTTCTCAAAGACTTCTAGGAGATGAGCCTTCTCCGTTTCCAGGCTATCCTCATCCGAAATTCTAACAGCACGGGTGGCAAGCGTGCTAAGAACCCCTAACTTCTGAGCGGGGAAATGATGCGAAGCGTGTTAAGAACCCCTAACTTCTGAGCGGGGAAATGATGCAATGATGCGATTCCTCTAGCCCAGAAACTTATTGAGGGTAACCCCATCACTCCTAGGATATATGGTCTTCCTAAAATCCATAAGGATGGGGTCCCCCTGAGACCCATTGTCAATACCATAGGTGGTCCGACTTACCTCCTGGCCAAGTTCCTCGCTGCAAAGTTGAGACCCTTGGTTGGGCAAACTGAGTCCTTTGTCAAAGACTCGACTTCTTTTATTGAGGATCTTAAGAGAATTAATCTTGAGCCCGAGGACATTTTGGTAAGTTTCGACGTGGTCTCTCTTTATACTTGCATTCCTATCAGTGAGGCCATGAAGGTAATTAATAAGCTAACTGACCCTGATACGGCTAAGTTAGTTGAGCTTTGCCTTACCTCTACCTTTTTCAGCTTCGAGGGAGAATTCTATGAGCAGACTTGCGGAGTTGCCATGGGCTCCCCCTTGTCCCCTGTCGTCGCTAATCTCTTCATGGAGGAGTTTGAGTCTAAGGCTTTGGCCTCCTCTCGTCTCTTACCAAAGCTTTGGAAAAGATTCGTTGATGACACTGGTGTTGTCTGGTCTCATGGTCCTGACGAGCTGGATCGTTTCTTCAATCACCTCAATAACCAATCCGACGCCATTAAATTCACGATGGAAAAAGAAGATAATGGTTGTCTTTCGTTCTTGGATGTTCTCATCTCTAAGAAGGTGGAGGGTTCCTTTTCTCATCAGGTATTTAGAAAGAAGACGCATACTGAGCAATACTTGAATGCTTCTTCGCATCATTTCCCCGCTCAGAAGTTAGGGGTTCTTAGCACGCTTGCCACCCGTGCTGTTAGAATTTCGGATGAGGAGAGCCTGGAAACGGAGAAGGCTCATCTCCTAGAAGTCTTTGAGAAGAATGGTTACAATAGGCACCTCGGTCAAAAAGCCTTCCTCAGGGCCAAGAAGGAGCCTTCAATCCGAAGGGTTCCTAAAGATCATATCATGGGTGTGAACCTTCCTTACATCCAAGGGACCACGGACAGGATTGCGAGGATTCTGAGGAAGTATGATGTGCCCGCAACTTTTAGACCTCTCAATACTATCCGTGGCTCCCTCAGGTCTGTGAAAGACCCGATTGACCCTAAGGACATGAAGGGCGTCTATGTCATTCCCTGTTCCTGTGGGACCCCTTATATTGGTGAGACTGGTCGCTCTATCAATCAGCGGATTAGTGAGCATTCGGCTGACTTAAGACATGGTAGGACCAAGTCCTCGGCCCTGGCTGAGCATGCGGGGAAGACTATGCATCATGTATGTATAGAGGAGGCTCAAGTCATTGCCAAAATTGCGCAGTTTCACCATCGCAAATTTAGAGAGGCCCTGGAGATTGAGAAAAGGCCGAACAATCTTAATAGGGATGATGGCTGGAAGATTAGCAGTTGCTGGGTCCCAGCCTTGTCTTCCTAGCCTCCTCATTCCCCTTTTGTTGGTCTTAGGGTTTCTATCTTCCCCCTCCTTTGATTTTTCTTTTGACAGATTTGTCCTATTATTACGGAGTGTTTGAGTTATTAATAAGTTATGAATTAGTTTCGGGCTATTTATTGTATTAACCTTAACCTGGTGATGATACTATTGGGTATATTATAATTAGATTTGATTTTTTTGGTCTCCATAATTTCATTATTTATACATTTATAATTGAGTTTCCCTTTAACTAATGTCTAAAAAACCCCTTTTTAAACCTTATAAATAATAATATATTTACCTAATGACTTAGTTAACTTTAACATAATTTTATTTTATTGGAATAAATAAATATTGAATTGATATTGAATATTGAATAAATATTATAATATAAATAAATATTATAATATAAATAAATATTATATTATTGATTATTGAATAAATATTATAATTTAAATAAATATTATATTGAATAAATATTATGATATTTTAATTATATTGACCTAATGACTTAGTTAACTTTAACATAATTTTATTTTATTGGAATAAATAAATATTGATTATTAATGAATATAAATTATTTGACCATTAGGTTTAAAGGATAAATTATGATATACCAATAATATTAGTTATACTATTATTAATAAACATGGACTTTATCAACCCTATATTATGGTATTTACCTTATAAGTAATAATATATTTACATAATGACTTAGTTAACTTTAATATTTTTATTGGAATAATTAAACATTGAATTAATATTGATTATTTGACCATTAGGTTTAGAGGATAAATTATGATATACCAATAACATTAGTCATACTATTATTAATAAACATGAACTTTAACAACCCTAAATTATGGTATTTACCTAATGTAACTAAATTCCAGTGATAATAATGATTTAACAGGAATACTATTTGTTTGGAATTATAAATTATTAAGTAGATATAGATTATTTAATAAACATATATTATTTTATTTTTAATTTCAAATGGACCATTATATTTAAATAGTAAATAAAAATGATATAAAGAAGATCTAACTTACCAATGGACCATTAAATAATTTTTACACAATTTCCTAATTGTAACTAAATTCTAAGAATAATAGTGATTTATTACCATTTACCTGTAATTAAACAATATTGGATTAATAATAAATATAGATTATTTCATAATTATGAACTATTATACGAGATATAATTTATTAATGACCATTATAATTAAAATATTAGATATGGATATTATACTATGAACTCTCTTAATATTTGAGCTAATAATAATATTATATCTACTTATTTTTAAATTAACAATTGAATTCCTTTATTTACCTATTTTAGCTATTTCTAGGAATTAGTGGTTTGACCAAAATCTTTAGGTCAAAATTAGTCGTTGGTATTATAGCCGTTGGAGTCTCTGCACACCCTATTTAATCAAGCTAAGCCGGATTGGTTCTTCATCTTGTCCTGACGATGAACCACACTGGTTGGTTCGAAACGCGTCGACAAAAGATTGGTTATGTGATTTTGCCGAAGATTTTCTAAACAATGTTATGGATCACAGAAGTCTAAATTCCTATGTAATGTTGATCAAACTAGGGTAGGTATTCTTTGATGAAGTCTGATCATTTTAATTAAGCATCAATGATAAAATCATGTCATGTTACTAGAGTGTAAATAGATCACAAATTTTCAAAATTATGAATATCTAATCAATATGAGTGAAGTCATTTTGAGTATATCTATCAAATTTTCACAATATTTTAGAATGTCATGTCACTCTGTGTAAGTAGATCATAGATTTTGAATACTCTAAAATGTTGATGAACTTGATGGACTTGTGTGAAATGACTTTGTATCCATTAAATTTTTAGAATATTTTAAGATCTATTTTTTATCATAGATTTTGAATAGTCTAAAAAATTGATAGACCTCATGGATTGATCCAGGTGGATATTGGTGGCTACCTGCCAAGTCCACTTGGACCCCCACCATTGTTTCTCTCAGCTTTTCAGTTTCCTTAATTGTAGCACAATTTACTATTTTTAGCAGTTTTTCGGGTCTTGAACTTCTGAGGCCATTTTGAGGCCCTAAACAAAGTTGTAGTTCTCGGATAGATCTTTCTAACGAGATATTGTGCACGTCAAACGGAGATCATATGCCAAAGTTATGACCCCGGGAAGTTGATGTACCAATTTACCCAAATGGGGCCCACAGTTTGGCGTTTCATCTTCTGGGGTTAGGTTTTTGAATGTTTAGGGTTTTCCATTGTTTCTCAACAATAAATAGGCCTTCGAGCATCATTGTAACACAGTTCAGAGGCATGTAGTTACCACATCTCTTCTCAGAGATAAGCTACCATCGCCCTAGCTGGTTTATTTCCATTTCTATTTGTAAGCATATTTCAGTGTTTCACACTAAGGAAATGAAGTATTAGTTCTGCTACATCTCTGTGTTTATGGTTATCTCTGTAATTTGTTGCGTTCCTGTTTAAAACTGGATCAGTGGTATCAGAGCGGTCTGCTTTTTTCCTCTGTTTTTCTTTGCATGTCCCCAACGAGGTCGGGATATAAGGAATTAGGGCTTGAACTGGTCGAACCTTTGCAAGACTAGCCTCGCAAATCCTGATGGCCTCCCATGGCGGATGAAAAGAAAGACGAGGGGGCAAGAGATCCTATCAAAATCTTGCTCGAAGAAGCCCTCGAGCGACAAAGGAATGCGATGATGGACAACTTTGCCCAGATCCTTCAGTGACTACCTAGAGGCGATGCATCAGCTTCCAGCAGTTACTCTGGAAATTCCACGCCCTTTAAGGTACAAGTTAATTTGGAAATCCCCATCTTCGAGGGTCAAATAGATGCAGATGCCATAGATAAATGGTTAAATCTCCTAGAGGGTTATTTTTCTATTCATGATTTTTCCAGTCGGGAATAAATTATTTTTGCTCTTCTGAAAACAGCCCCCCACGTCAAGGACTGGTGGGAAACCTACTGCGAGCATAAGGATGAAAGTACATGCTCACTATTTTCAGCCACACCCACTTGGAATTCATTCCGAGATGCCATCAAGGAGTAGTACTACCCTGTCGGAAGCTATGAGGATCAATACATAAATTGGACCACGCTGCGGCAGGGAAGGGACTAAAACGTGCCAGATTTTACCAATATTTTCCATACCCTTCACACAAAGTTGGGTATCAAAGATTCAGAGTAGCATTTGGTACTCAAATACCACCACTGCCTGCACAAGTACATCCAGGAAGAAATAGAATTCCTGAACATCCCCTCGCTCAGCACGACATACCGATATGCCGTCAAGGTCGAGCAAAATTTCAAACAAAAGAAGTGAGACTTTGGATTTGTGAATTCGAAGCAAGGGAAAGGTGCCCCCAAACTGCAGAATAAAGGACAAATCCAAGGCGAGATGGCCCAAGACAACCTGCCAAAGTTGCAAGCAAAGAACAACGCCGTGAAGCCAAAAAAGGACACAGGAAAGTGGTGTGAGTTCCTTAAGAGCTCCACTCACAACACAAGTGAGTGTCGGGCCAAGCAGTCACTGGTGGCCGAGTTAAAGGTTTCAGAATCAGATGCATCTTCCGACTCTGAGTCAGAACCCGAGAAGGGGAATGACAAAGGGAAGCAGATTATCGATGCGGGGCCCAACGCCACCGTTTCCACGACGAAGATACAGAAGGAGGAACCCGAAGATCAAGAGGAGGAGGAACGTCTCTTCCACTCCCAGATGTGGGTAAAGGGCTTCTCGCTACAGTTCATTGTCGATAGCGGGAGCCAAAAGAACCAATAAGCTCATTTCCAAAACCGAGAAATTTGTTTTCCTGATGATACGCCCTTAAGGAAAGAAGAAGATGGTGGCCACGACCTCCAGACAGGGCCCTTCCGCACAACAACTACAAATGGACATGGTCGTGGAGGAGTATGAGGACATCTTCACCTCCCCCGCAGGGGTTCCTCTGCACTATCAGGTCAAGCACTCCATCGATCTGACCCCAAGTGCGCTGCTGCCCAATGGACCAATATATCGGCGCTCCGTTCTAAGAACGATGAAATCAATAGGCAGATTCAGGAGCTGCTGCAGAAAGGTCACATTTGTTCGAGTTCATCGCCCTATGGGAGCCTGATCGTGTTGGTACAAAAGAAGGATGGGACTTCGAGACTCTGTATTGACTATCGGGCGCTGAACAAGATCACTTTCCGTAATAGGTACTCGATCCTGCGGATTGATGACCTCCTGGACCAATTGAAGGGGGCAAAATATTTCAGCAAGATCGATATGAAGTCAGGATATCATGAGGTACCGATCAAACCCTCTGATGTGTGGAAGACTGCCTTCAAAGCCAAGGAAGGCCTTTTCAAATGGTTGGTTATGCCTTTCGGATTGACGAATGCTCCTGCAACCTTCATGAGGCTAATGGATGACATCTTCTGACCATTCACCAACTCATTTGTAGTGGTATACTTGGATGACATCTTGATCTTTAGCTAGAGTTGGGAAGAGCATCTCCACCACATCCGACAGGTTCTCCAGACACTGCGGCAACACAAGCTATGTGCCAATTTGGAGAAATGCACTTTTGGCATGAACCAGGTTCAGTATATAGGGTACATTATTAATGAACAGGGGGTGCATGTGGATCCAACCAAGATCCAAGTCATTCGGGATTGGTCATCTCCAACCACTCTGACAAAGCTCCGCAGCTTTCTAGGTCTTGCCAACTTCTACTGCAGGTTCATGTTGGGATTTTCTCATATCACCTGGCCCTTGAGTCAAGTCACCAAGTGAGGAGCGAAAGCAAAATTCTTTTGATCTGAATCTCAATAGAAGGCATTCACAAAATTGAAAGATCGCCTCCGCACAACACCAGTGCTCACGTTACCAGATTTGCAACAACCATTTGAGGTCGAGACAGATGCCTCTAACTATGCTATTGGGGCAGTCCTTACTCAACACGAGCATCTAGTGGCATATCACAGTGAGACACTTTCAGACACAGTCCAGAAGTATCCCACTTATGACAAAGAGATGTATTCCATTGTGCAGGCCTGCCGACAATGGAAGCATTACATTTTGGGGAAGGAAACGGTCATCCACACAGACCACTGATACCTACAGTTCATACAGACCCAAGGGAAATTGCAGAATGATCACCATCAGAAGTGGTCCACATACCTGCAACAGTTCCATATGAATATCAACTATAAGAAGGGCAGCACCAATAATGTTGCAGATTGCCTCAGTCGACCACCGATCATGGCGTTAACCATCGTGCTCAACTCTTGTGGGCACGAGACTTCTGATTGGCCACTTATCTACAAAATCGACCCAGAATTCGGCCACACATACCAGACACTCTTGGAGGGTCTGCATGTTCCAAATTTTCACCTCCAGGATGCCCTGTTATGCCACCCAGGTCACCTTTGTGTTCCTCAAGCGAGCGTGCCAAGATGATTTGGGAAGCACACTACAGTTGGGCTGCTGGGCATTTCGGGGTCGAGAAAATGGTGACAGTTCTGCAAAAATATTTCTATTGGCTAAATCTTCAACAGGATGTCAGGAAGTACATCAGATCATGCATGCCTGCGCCATTAGCAAACCAACCATCAAGAAGCAAGGCCTCTATACCCCGTTGCCTACCCCTAGTCGACCTTGGGAATCCATCTCCATGGACTACATGTCAAGCCTTCCTTCCACTAAGCATGGAAACGACTGTGTTTTTGTGGTCGTTGATAGGTTCTCGAAGATGGCCATTATGTCGGCCTGCAAGAAGAATATCACAGCAGAAGCCACTGCTAAACTCTTCTTTGAATGAGTGTGGGTGCACTTTGGGATCCCACAGTCCATCATCTCAGATCGGGACAGTCGGTTCCTCAGTTTATTTTGGTCCAGTCTCTAGTCGATACTGGACACCAAACTCACTAAGTCCACAGCCTTCCATCCTCAAACTGATGGCCAGACAGAGGTTGTCAACAGGAAGATTGTACACATTCTGCGCATGTACAACTCAAAGCATCCACGCACATGGGACGAGAGCCTCCCCTATGTTCAGAACAGCTACAACCGAGCTCTTCACAGCTCGACTGGCCACAAACCTTTTCAGGCAGGCTTGGGATTCCAGCCACTATGTCCCATTGATGTGGCCATGCCATTTGCAGCTACTCACGCAGATTTGGCTCATGTCCAGTTCGAAACAGATAATGAAACCAACTTCATTGATCACATCCAACATATTCACCAACAGGTCCATGACATTATAGAGAAATCAAATGCCAAGTACAAGCAACAACATGATCAACATCGGGTGCCACACAAGTTTCAGGTGGGCGACAAAATCTGGCTGCATTTGCAAAAGGAACGCCTTACCGGAGCCTATCGGAAACTGAGACCACTCCAATATGGTTCTTACACCATTACCGAGGCTGTGGGAGACAATGCATTTGAGCTCAACATTCCCCCATTCCTTGGCCTACACCCAATGTTCAATATGCACCGCCTTCGGCCATACTTTCCACCATTACTAGACACATCCGACATTGTAGAACAGCTCATACCCATGGAAGTAAATCCAGATTGCATGGAACAAGCTGCAACTGATCCGATCATGGACACACAGATCAAGCACACTCGCCAACAGAATATCCAACTGTATCGAGTTGTCAAAGCAAGCCAACTCCTTCACCAGGGCAAGTGGCTCACTAGGGACCAAGTTCAACAGAAGTTTCCTCATCTCATGGAGGGACTCAATGCAATGGGGACCATTCTTCCTAAAGGGGGACGAATGATCCAGGTGGATATTGGTGGCCACCTGCCAAGTCCACTTGGACCCCCGCCGTTGTTTCTCTCAGCTTTTCAGTTTCCTTAATTGTAGCACAATTTACTATTTTTAGTAGTTTTTCGGGTCCTGAACTTCCGGAGCCGTTTTGAGGCCCTAAACGACGTTTTTTGGGAACATTGGGAGCAACATGGGTCCATGGACCGGTGTTGCTCTTCCAAAAGTTGTAGTTCTCGGATAGATCTTTCTAACGAGATATTGTGCAGGTCAAACGGAGATCATATGCCAAAGTTACGACCCCGGGAAGTTGATGTACCAATTTACCAAACGGGGCCCATAGTTTGGCGTTTCATCTTCTAGGGTTAGGTTTTTGGACGTTTAGGGTTTTCCATTGTTTCTCAACAATAAATAGGCATTCGAGCCTCATTGTAACATAGTTCAGAGGCATGTAGCCTCCACATCTCTTCTCAGAGATAAGCTACCATCACCCTATCTGGCTTATTTCCATTTCTGTTTGTAATCATATTTCAGTATTTCACATTAATGAAGTGAAGTATTAGTTCTGCTACATCTCTGTGTTTATGGTTATCTCTGTAATTTGTTGCGTTCCTATTTAAATCCGGATCATGTACTTGAGAAAAAATGATTTAGTATCCACTAAATTTTTAGAATATTATGAAATCCACACTTGAATTATGGATAGTCGACCAAACCATGTATTCTTCTAAAAATTTTGGTTCATTTAAACTATGTACCACTAATTAGACCAGACCGTGTATTGTTCAAAGAATTATGGAGAAAATAATTAAGACCATTATGGCAATGATTGGAATGGTCATGTTCATGGAATTTTATGGGGGCCGCCACCATTGCCATGAGCAAAGTTGACTTATCAAAATTGGTGTTATAGCTTAAGTGGTGTCTGGCGTAACAAAATATCATGGGATTGAATTGAAAAGTAATACACTAGGATAAAAACACAAAAATACATATAGCCATGTTGGTTGAAGGACTCGTTAAAATCATTCTCTAATCAATGGAGGAGGATTATTTTTTCATATATCCATATGAGGTGGAGGATCACTCATTCATGGTGCTCTCTATTGTTTTTCATATTCACATTAGATATAACAACCACCCAATCGCTATTTATGTATTGCTTGCATCTTCATATATCCATCACTCAGGAAACAAGACTAATAGTTTCAATGCAACATAGTCTCTGCCTCTACCGCTAATTAATTGATTAAAGATTGTGTGGAATCTACAAAATGAAATATATCTGCAAAAAACCTCCACACTTCAAATACACATAACATCGCAATGCAATAAAACAAAAATACGCATTAAACGACAATTCCTTTGGTGTTTTTTCCCCTTGGAAAAATTGTAATTTTCATTAAATTAGGAAAATTACATGTTGTAGATGTAATAAGCATATGCATATATAGTGGCTGTGTGCCATCCCAAAATTTTAGGGCCAAAAATGTGTTCTCCACGCAGGGAGACTGTCTTTTAATAGTATTGAATAAAACACTTCAAAATTTTACTCTACGCAGAGAGTATTCCTATGAACATGTACTGAAAATATATATGAAACATCATAAAGATATACAGAAATAAAAACAATCAAAAATCATATGATTTCAGGCTCCTGTTGAGCTTGATCTGCATGGTCCATATATGGGCGGTGGTAGTACTAGTACTATTCCCCTCCCCTCTGCTCCCGAATCATCCAGATGTTGCATGGCCTGATCGCTGCCCCTTTGGAAAGTTTGTCAGCGATGGTGTTCCGTTCCCTGTATATGTGGTGACAGACAAAATTGTCAAAATATGTGATATATCTATGTACTTCATCCAATATATGTCATAGTGTGAATGCATGACATGCTGTAGTTTTATTGATCCAATCTCATACAATTTTCGAGTCACCAAATACTTGTAGATTATGACAATCTTTCTCAATTGCAAATTGGATGAGGTATTTGGTCGTGGTGAGTTCAGCAAAATTGTTTGTACCATTTCCAAGTCCCATTTGAATATGATAATGATGTGTATCTGAAATGTATAGAACAACTCCCCCTCCACAACCTGTTTCTTGGGCAGATCCATCAAAGTAAGCCCATGGATTTGAGTGATTGATGGTCTCATGAATGATGTTCCTGAGTGTAGAGGTAACCAAGTCCTCTGGGAGTGATCTGTAATCGGCTATAATTCTAGCTGTGATGGATGGCCAATGAGGGGCGGTGTCCTAGAAAACAGAGCGATTCCTTGTTATCCAAATTTCCCAACTAATGAGAAGGGGGAGGTTCCTAATTTTGGGCGGTGTTACAGATAACCACCAATTTGCCCATGCTTCCTTGGTAGTTTGACCCCTCTACCTGATAGGTGTGAGAGTATGTGAAAGAATGGAGTTCCAAATATCAATTGTAATAGGGCAGGTGAAGAATAGGTGATCCAATGATTCAGTGTTGTTCTTACATAGGCAACACTAGTAAGGCCCGTATAACCCTCTTGTTGACAAATTGTTACCCGTCGACACCTTATTTTTCAGCATAGACCACATAAGTAGTCTGGTTCGGGGAGGAGATTTAAGCTTCCACATATCCTTCCACCATGTTTCGATGTGATGTGGCTTGTGTCTATTGGCCAGTTGTAGATATCCTTCTTTTGGTGAGTATCGACCATTTTTTGTGAGGGCCCAAGTGATCTCGTCTTACCCTTCTCATAGGCGAATGTGGGATTCCTTGAGAGCTGCAGTGTAGGTACTCCAAGCTTGGTGCCACTGAATAGGGAGGAGTAAGTTGTGGGCTGTCTTCCAAGCTTGGTGGAGAAAGGTCGATCTCTCCAGATCCGCAATGTGCACTATGTGGGTGATACCTTTCTCATTGAGGTTCTAGAGTAAGCCCTAAAGGAGCTGATGTGCATTCCCACATCCTATCCAAGGATCACGGCCAATTCGGATGGATGTCCCTTAAGATATTCTCCAGTTTAGGATGTCCCGAATAAGAGGCATCGAGCTCAGAACCACTTTCCATATATTAGAGATCCCTGACTTGTTCCAACTTGTGAGTCTCATCCAATCCAACGACCTTAATGGAGGAATATATTTAGCGATTGCGATTTTGGTCCAAAGACTATTGGAGGTAATTAATTACCACCCTAGCTTGGCCGCTAGTGCTGAGGAAAAATCTTCTAATTTTTTAATACCCCATCCCCCCATTTCTTTGGTATGGACAGAAGATCCCATCTTGCCCATGCATAAATCCTTCCTGTTTGTTTACCTTTCCACATGAATCGGCAACAAAGGTTTTGTATACAGTTGAGGATGCCTCTAGGTATCCATGCGAGGGACATCCAATATACCGGGGTGGCCTCCAATACTGCTTTAATGAGCACCAATCTGCTGGCTCTGGAGAGATGTTTATGGTACCATATGTTGAGTCTTTTCTCAAGCTTGGAGATCAACCATATCCAATCCGCAATTTTATATCCAAGCGGTTTCAGTCTGTAACCTAGGTACCGGAGGCCTCCATCTATCTAGTTTAGAGTGAAAGGGAACCTTTGAATTGAAAAGTGTATCTCGTGGGGGGAGCATTCCGATACCGTTATTGTGGACTTAGAGTTGTTAATGGTCGTGCCAATAGCGATTTTGAAAAAATTGATGGTGTTTTTAATTGTAGTGAGGTCGCCAATTCCTTCATTCAGAAACATTAGTAAATCGTCCACAAAAAGGAGGTGTGTTATAGTACAACCCTCCGCAATTCTGATTCCTGAGAGTCTACCTCTATGGTGCAGGTCCTTGATTAGTCTACTTAGCCCTTCCATGACTAGAAGAAAGAGTAGAGGAGACAGTGGACACCCCTGTCTAAGGCCATGCTAAGAGCCGAAAAAGGGTGGGGCTTTGGACGCTCAAGAACGTCCTTGAGTGTCAGCTGAAGGAAAGGGCCCAAGAGAGGTTGTAGGCCTCTGGTTGGATTACAAAGCTCTCTGATCACCAAAGTCACTTTGTCTCTTTGCTAAGGTGGCTTGCCAAAGTCCTCCACTTCAAATTCCCACCCAAGATTCCCTCCTCCTCCTCCCTTGCTCCATCCCCTTCCCATTCTCCGTCGGTTGGCTCGTCCTGCCCGCCTATTCCTTGCGCCCCTGTGGCCCATCCTCCTTCCTCCCATGCTCCCATCCCCTCAGTGTTTATGCACCCTCCTCTCCTCCTCGTCCTAGTCCCTATGGTCACTACATTCTGGAGGAGCTTCTGGAGGACACTGACAATATGCAGGCTCAAGGTAGTGCCCAGGTGCAATATGGTGCGAGCGCAGCAACAATGCAATTTCAATGCGGTAGAATTTAGCTACTTGGCGACACGATGACTTTTAGGTTAGTTTTTCCACTCCAATCTAGCCTCTCAACATGCTGCCTCAATTTTATTCTTTTTGAAGGTTGGAAATCTAGTATCCCAGATCCCTATGGCTCGATACACACCAATTTTGGCTCTTCTTGCAACAATTATGTAATGCTAGTTCTTAGAAGCATTATTTTTGTTAACTGTTAGTTGACTTTACAAACTATAAGACTGTGGGGCTCTAGTTTCTCCTTCTTGGGGCATAACCCTTTAGCTTTTGATCTCTGGTTTCCTCTTCTAGAGGCAGAGAAGACACTCTTGGATGTAAATGTATGCAATTCCTCGCTTGTTAATGTAATGTAGATATATTTGCTTACAAAAAAAAGATTTTGTCAGCCTAGGAAGCATAAAGAATTTCAGCAACAATTATAGTGAATTGTTTTATTTAAGGCATTAGAAAAAAATCATCTACAATTTTAGTGAACTATTCTATTTGAGGCCTTATTTAACAAAATTGTTCACGAGGTTTTGGTTTTCGCCTTTAATTTTGCACCTCAATTGTGGCCACTAGGAAAATTTAAACGATTTCAACTTAAATTTCATTTAAATGTTTTCTTGGAGACCTTGTATTATAAAATGCCAATTTTATCACGAAATAGCAACCTGAGCTTGATTTTTTGAAATTGTTTTATTTAAGGCACAAATAATATGTCGATTCTCTAGGCCTGGTGTCTGCTCATAAATCAACCAAAGCAATCGATATTTTGAATCTCATTGTCTCCACGTATTTGCTCACGCTTTGCCAAGTCACGCATCTGAGACACCTGGATGAAAACATGTTGAGAACCGCGAAAAGTGTGGTCTCCCAGTTGGCCAAGAAAATGTTGAGCACGCACAACAGTGAGATTCTCACTTCAGGGTGCTTTTGCAAAAAATATTTCCTGCAGAAAGGTAAATTTTGTCTCTCCAAATATTTCAGCCTTAGCGAAAACTGAAAAGAACAAAAATATCGACAAATAATGGTTTTCTTGAGAGATAAGATGCAATATTTGGTTTAGTTGGTTCGCTATAATGTCAAACACGGTGGATTATTCTATATTTCAATGCAAACAATTTGTTTGTTCGTATGCCTTGAGCTTAACTCAATTGTTGATTCGCCAAATATTCAACAATCTAATGGACATGGGCGCCGTCAAATAATTGATAGTGCTCATGTTCGTCTGATTGCCGAATATTCGGCAAATCAGCAATCGAGATAAAGATGCCCAAGATTAAGGGTGTCATCGCTGTCAAGAAGTTTTGGAGATCACAGAAGAAGCTCAACATTGACCCCTCCAATCCCTATTTTATTGGAGAGGTCGATTTGTTGGGAAATATTAGGCATAGAAACATACTCAGGTTGCTCGGCTACTGCTACAACGATGTCCACGCATTGTTAATCTATGAATACATGCCCAACGGGAGCCTGGCAGAGGCCTTGCACGGGAAGGGATCTTGCGGCAGCAATCTGTTGGTTGATTGGGTTTCGAGGTATAACATTGCAGTGGGTATTGCTCAGGGACTGTATTACCTTCACCATCACTGCTTTCCTCTTGTGGTTCATAGGGATGTTAAATCCAATAACATTATGCTCGATTCCAACCTGGATGCCCGTGTTGTAGACTTTGGGCGGGCAAAGATAATAGATGAATCAGTGAGCACACAATGCAAGAACATTTAATTCAATTTATGCGCATATGCCGACTGCGATGAGTTTCTCACTTTTCTTTTTTTCTTCCATATGGCTAGATGCTTTGTTGTTGTTCTTTGTGCAGAAGTTGATTTCTTTATTAACAAAGCTCCACACACAAGGACCTCCACACAATGAAGGATGTTTGGTAATTGTTATTTATATATGCGTTTTAGTTTAATACTTTAATTATGCAATAAGTATAGGGATAGTTAATAAAAATAATTCACAAAAGAATGTTCCAAATTAACATTTCAAAACACCATATATTTATTGAATTAAAGATAATTAATTATGATAGTTAATAAAAATAATTCACAAAGGAATGTTCCAAATTAACATTTCAAAACACCGTATCTTTATTGAACCATATCTTTATTGAATTTAAAGATAATTAATTATGATCTTAATATTTCATTTTGGAGTGGGTGTTCAATTGTTTGTGTCAAATCATTTTTAATCAATATATGCAACTCGAGGCATTGAAATAACCATTCTTTGCAAGTTTGACATTTCCCTTAGCTTACACATTTATGAGCACAATGAAATTTATAGCAATGAACTATTTGTTATATGAGTGTGGAGTTTTGTTTATGTGGAGCTTTTCACTGTGCAGCAAACTCCGCACAAAAGGATCTTCGCACCATTAAGGACGTACAATAATTGTTAATCATATATTTCTTTTAATTTAATACCTTAATTATGCAATAAGTCATAGAGACAGTTAATAAACATAATGGATTCTATGGTTCTAGACTATTGTAACAACGTTCCCAAATTTCAAATCATTCAACATCTCTCTTATTAAAAAAAAGAAATGTCTATGAAGAGAAAAGAAAAATGAAATGAAAGTTATAGTTGAACACTCCAAGCGTAGACGTGTTGAACATCCCAAAAATAGAATAAAAGGAAGGCAAAAAAAGAAAATGATTAATGGCCTTTCAAAGAACGATTCGAGAATATACTTACTCAAATTAGCTAAATGTTTAAGCCTGCAAGCTACTCTTGATTGTGCCAAGTTGCGTCATGCAAGTGCATTCTCACAGACCATTAATAACACAATACCAAAATTTTTGGATCAATAACAACTAAGGAACAATTTAAATTTAAATGTGGAGAGTCTTTGAAAAGTTTATTAAAGTAAATTTAATGTTTAAAGTGAATTAGCAATATTGCATTTAAAGTTAAGTTTGAATTCCATATAGTGATCAAGATTGAGTAGATTTAAATTTTCACCATTCTTAACATGTATAATTTATTTTAGCGAATTATATGAAGCAAAATAAATTTAAACAATAGAATATTCGATTTTACCATTGGAATTAAACAATAGAGAGATTTAAAATTGTTTTGTAATTGGTTCTATATTCAAGGATATGGAGTGCAAAGGCAACACCCACATTTCTGCACTCATTTTCAAGCAACTCTAAATGTGTCAAATGCATAGGAAGTTCATTGTGCGGAATGCAAAGGTCCCTCTACACTATTCACAATGAACTTTCTCCGCACTCTACACAGTGAATTGGAGATTAGTTTAACCTCCCACCATCTATAAAAAACCTGCAACTATGTCAGTTCTAACATCATTGGGCAATGTAATAGCATAACAATGTCAGTGTCAGAGTACTCACCAAAGGAAATTAAAATAAAATTAACAAAATTTTGGATTTTTTTTTTTGAATTTACGAGAAAATAGGAATATTAAGCATTTTCTTAGAAACTTTGTTTAAAATTGCGAAAAACTCGGAAAAATATTGGCACTAGACGAATGCTATAGTCCCTGGCGAGGCAGGGACTAATAAGACCTTTACATTTAAAGGTGGAAAAATATAACACTTTGTCCTTTCTTCACACCCTATTTATTTCAATATTTGGACTTTTAGTGCTTGGATGGTAATTTTTTTTAGGTGGTAGTTTGTTTTATTAGTTAATAATAGAGAAAGTGAAAATTGGTTTATCTTAAATTTTTTGGGGTTTATTTATTTCTATGTGAAGTTGAGCGCAGAGAGAGTGATATCATGGAAATATACACTTTGTTCTTTATTCACACTTTATTTATTTTAATATTTGGACTTTCAATGCTTGGAGTGTAAAAGAGTTTTTTAGGTTGTAGTTTGTTTTATTAATTAAAAATAGAGAATGTGAAAATTGGTTTATATTAATTTTTTGGGGTTTTATTTATTTCTATGTAAAGGTGAGGGTGGATAGATATTAGGGAAATCTTAATAAGGGTGAGGGTGGGGTGAGAAGAGATATTAGGGGAATGTTACAATGTGAGGGGGATATTAGGGAAATATCTGTAAGAATGAGGGTGTGTGTAGTAGTGGGGAAAGCTATTAGAGAAATCTTATAGGGTGACGGTGAGATATTAAGGAAATTTGGGGAGGATGATGGTGGGTGCAGGGGGATATTAATGAAATATTATAGGGCGGGGACAAGGGTGAGATATTAGAGAAATAGTAATAATATTTCCCTAATATACCCCCCCACCACCATCCTCAATTTCATATTTAGATTTCCCTAATATAACCTCCATACCTCACCCCTGGAGTGGGGGGAAATATTAGGGAAATCTTAATAAGATAGCTCCCTAATCTTCCCCTATGCGAAAAGGGATAAATTATGAAGTGATTTTGGTTTAATATTAGGGACTTCATTAAAGAATTTTGGATACCTAATCCATTAGGGTTGGTGTGGATGAATTCCAAAAGTCATAGAAGTCTGAGAGATCTCTTGGAAGATGAAAACCAAGGGCCAATGAAATGTATTAATATTTATATTCTGTTAATTAAATGAATCTCATGTTTCATCTAATTGCTGTATATTTTTGTGACTAAGTTTAACATGGTATTTGAGCCACAAGCTGTGTGGCCTCTGCGTTTTTAAACCATGAGTTTTGTGGTTCTCCTTTTGTAATTTGGGTGATCTTCATGCGAAATCACTCAATTTGGCTTGGCCATTCGCGCTCTTGTATTTTTGTGTATCCCTAGTGGTTATAACGAGAGGCTTATAGGGTTTGAACTCATACAAGAATTGTTGAATGATGAACTTTGTCAATGGATAGAAAGGAATGTTCCTTACAAGCTACTGAGATATATCGAGGGTGAAGAGTAAGCTATGTTTCTCCAAGGTCTATCTGCATGCCTCGAACAAATGATGCATGCTTGTTCATTTGCTTGTGTAGGCTTCTTGTTTATGTTTTAGTTTGTCTTCCATTTTGATCTATGTGTTTCCCAATCCACCTGTCATATCTATCAATGTGTTGAGAAATTGCAACAAGAAATTCCAGTTTAATTTGTCTTTGAATTAAGCTGAGAATTAAAACCGAATTCTATTCTCATAGCAACTTGTAAATAGTTAATTAAGTTTAATTAACTTAATTAGATTAGGAATTTTGAGTTGGAAGTCTTTCTGTAGTCATGTATATGTTATCCCTAAGTTTTAGGGGTCTAGTATGAGTTTAAATTGAGTTGGAAATTAGATCACTCAATTTACTAAGTTTTTAGGGGTCTAGTATGAGTTTAAATTGAGTTGGAAATTAGATCACTCAATTTACTAAGTTAAGTTAAGTTAAATTAGTTCTAAATTGTTTTTGGAACTAATAGAGGACTAACAGTCAATTGGTGCACTAATGCATCCACTAGTGGTACTCCAGTTAATTGAATATTCCCTCATGAGAAACTCATGCATGTCATTTCAGAGAAAGAACTAGTTGAGACTAGAGTGCAGGGACAATGTACTATCAATGGTATTATTTACTGGAGTGTAAATATCATGCATGCATAAGAGATTGATCCTATGTTTGGATTGTGCAGTTTTGGAAGCTTGAATTCCCTTTAAATATAGGCTATTCATCCTAGGAATTATGCAACATATCAGCAGCTTGGAGAGCTGCAAAATTGGCTAAGTGTTGGCCAAGATCTAGCTTGGGAGCTGAGAGAGTTGAGCATACTTGTGCATAATTGTTCTAGTGAGAACAAGCTTTGTATCTTCACTCATATTTTTGATATATGCAATACAGATAGTGGGGTTTTGAGTAGTGGCTTTCCCCAAATACATCTTGTGTTATGTGCCATTGTTTTCATTGATCTATTGGTTTTTGCTAGTTGAAAGTAGAAGTAGATTCTTGCCCTATGCTTTAGTACATTACATGAGCTTGTGAATCTATAGTATTTTCTACATGGTATCGGAGTTGAGAACAATATACTATAGGAGATTTCGAAGTTTTTAGTTTTGGGTTACAAGTGAAATTCAAATTTGCAATACATACTTCAAGATCGGCACATGGCGTTCTACAGTTTGCGGCTTGAGTATGCCTTGGAAGACAACTCAAATTTTATAGCTTGGAGGGATAGAATGGAGGCTATGTTAGAGGATAACGGCTTGAAGGAATTCGTTGATCAAGAAATTCCTAAGCCAACAATATCGGATGCACAAAATTTGACCGAATGGAATAAGTGTGTGGCGAAGGCAAGGCGGATAATCCTTGAGGGAGTTCGAGACCACATTGTCTCGGGTCTCCATGGCAAGGAAACTCCATATGCTATGTGGAAAAAATTGACGGACTTGTATTAGAACAATAGTGACCAAAGGAAATTGGCAGTGAAGGAAAAACTTTGAAAAATCAAAATGGAGAAAGGAGACTATTCCAAAATAATTTATCAAGTTCACTCAATGTCGTGATGAACCTGGAAGTGTTGGAATCACAGTTGTCGAGGATGATATGGTGAGTCTTGCTATTCTAGGACTCCAAAAGAGTTGGCATAGTTATCAGGACTTTATCAATGGCCAGGAGAAGCTGCCAGATTAGGAACAACTGTGGTCAGATTTGATGCAGGAGGAGATTAGGAGGAACACTAGGGATGGCTCTTCATCAAAGACTGATGATGAAGAGAACCGTGCCTTAGAAATTAAGGCAAATAAGGGGAAAGGGAAAGTTTCCCATTCCAAATCAGATTTTTATCATGGAGGTAATAAGAAAGACATGATGAAAGTTAAGTGCTTTGAATGTCATGAGCTGGGCCATTTTGCTACAAATTGTCCACTGAAGAAGTCTAAGGAGCGACAGGTGAGGCTTTGGCCTCTCAATTCAAATTAGACTTTTCCATCATTGCATGCATGGTGTCATCAATGATGGGAAGTGTATGGTACTTATACAGTGGAGCTTCATTCCACATGACTGGTGACAAAGAGTTATTCAGTGACTTGGAGGTGAAAGATCTCCAGATGCATATTGATATGGGTGACAACGGGAAGTATAGTGTTACTTGATTGGGCACGATTAATTTTCAGAGGGAGCATGGGGCTCCACTCACCTTGAAGAATGGTATGTATGTGCTTGGGCTGAAGAAGAACTTGGTATTTGTTGCGATGCTTGAGGATAGAGGCTACGATGTGATATTCTCGAAAGGAAAGGCATTCCTTCAAGACATTGCCACGGGTCAAGTAAAGAAGATAGGGATTCGGGTGAAGAATGTCTATAAGATGGAGGTAGAGGAGCGTGATGCTTTGAGCACAAAAGAAGAAAGGGTGCAGAGCTGAGATGTTGGCGAGTTGTGGCATAGGTAATTGGGAAACTTTCATCATGGGGCTTTAAAGATATTGCAACAGATCTATACCAGTCTTCCCAAAGGTATGCTTGAGCAAGTTGATACATGCAAGGGGTGTACTTTAGGAAAATACACAATCTTTCTTTCACGAGACAATCGAGCAAAGGCTATTCTAGAGCGAGTCCATTTAGATGTGTGTGGACCATTCTCGATAACATCCACGACCAAACATAGGTATTTTGTTATATTTGTTGATGACTATTCTCGTAAACGTTGGATATTTTTCATGCAAAAAAAGGATCAAACATTCACAAAGTTTTGTGAGTTTAAAGCATTGGTGGAGAAAGAGTCTGGAAAGAAGGTTAAATCTCTACGAAGTGATAACGGTGGTGAGTATGTATCAAACGAGTTTAAGAACTTCTGTGTAACGTAAGGGATTAAACGGGAGTTGATGACACCCCATAACCCTCAGTAGAATGGGGTGGCTGAGAGGAAGAACATAAGCATAGTAGGAGCAACGAGGGTGATGCTGCATGATCAGGGCCTACCACTTCACTTGTGGGCCAAGGCATGAAACACAACGGTTTATGTTCAGAACCGTAGCCCACATCAGATACTTGAGATGAAGACACCAAAGGAGGCTTATTCCGGTAAGAGGCCAGATGTTGGTCACTTTAGGATTTTTGGGTCATTGGTATATTTCCATGTGACTAAAGATGCACGAAATAAGCTTGAGCTGACAACAGAGTTGGGGATATTTGTGGTGTACAGTGATACACCTCACAACTATCGGGTGTGTTTACCGACTAGCAGGATGATAATGGTTTGCAGGGATGTTAGATTCGATGAGGAGAAGGCCATACGAGTTTCCCTTGAGAGGGGTCTTGAGCTACATGGGGATGAGGAGCTTTTAGCTCTTAAGGTTAAGGAGCCTCAGATTGATGTGGAGCAACCACATGCAGAGGATCTGGGAGTGGAGACATCCACTCAGGTAGAGTCTTCTAGAGAGGGAAGAAAGCGTACCAGAGAGGCTAACAGATTGTTGGATGATGCATGGGAGAATGTGGAAGCACCCACTTCTTAGCGTAGGCATAGGAGGTCACCAGAGAGGTACACTAGATACATGGCTCTTATGGGCGAATGTGTTGTGACAAAGCCACCTTCCTTTAAGGACATAGTGCAATAACCGGTTTGGGTTGATGCAATGGTGGAGGAATATGACTCCATAGTTCATAACAATGTTTGAGATGTGGTCCTGAGTTTGGAGGACAAGTTAGTGGTGAGGTCCCATTGGATTTACAAGTTAAAGAAAGCTGCAAATGGTAGTGTGGAGAAGCATAAGGCTAGATTTGTGTCCCATGGATTTTCACAGGTAGAGGGGATTGACTATGATGAGACCTTTGCTCCTATTGCAAGGTACTCGTCAATCAAATCTATATTGGCACTATCAACACAGATGGTTTGGAAGATACATCAGATGGATGTGAAGAAAACCTTTCTTAATGGCATGATTGAGGAAGAGGTGTACATAGAGAAGCCTGAAGGTTTTGAAACCTTTGACGTGAGTCGCATGTGTGCTAGCTTAAGAGAGCATTGTATGGGCTGAAGCAAGCATCCTGTGCTTGGTACACCAAGATAGAAAGCTACTTCACCAGGTTGGGATTCACAAAGAGTGAAGCGGATGCGAACCTGTACCACATAGTGGTGGAAGGTAAATTGCTGATCATTGTACTTTATGTTGATGATTTGATACTGACATGCGATGATCAGTTGATAAAGTCTTGCAAGGAGGACCTTGCAAGAGATTTTGAGATGAAAGACATGGGGCTCATGCATTACTTTCTTGGCATGGAGGTATGGCAGGGAGATGGGGAGTTGTTTGTGTCTCAAGGCAAGTATGCCAATGAGATACTCAAGAGATTCCACATGGAGAGCAACAAACCCATGGAGACTCCTCTAGCAGGTAACTGGAGGAAGGATGATGCTACTTCAGGGGAAGTAGTGGAAGCTACTGTTTACAAGAAGCTTGTGGCTTCACTCATGTACTTGGTGAAAACACAACTAGATATGTGTTATGAAGTTAACCAGCTTAGTCAAGTGATGGTTAGGCCTACCAAGCTGTATTAGAAGGGTGACAAAGCATGTGTTGAGATACCTTAGGGGCACTTCTCAGTATGGATTATGGTACAGATGGACAAAGGGAGTGAAGCTTCAAGGCTTCATCGATGCAGATTGGGAAGGGATTCCATTTGACCAAAAAAGCACATTAGGAGGGATCTTTAGTATTGGGTCAGCGACAGTTTCTTGGTACAACGGGAAACATAGATCGATTGCACTCAGTTCGACAGAGGTAGAGTACATGGATGTGAGTCAGGCAACATGTGAGGCCATCTGGATGAGGAAGATCTTGGTTGGTTTGTTTGGTCAACAGACGGATCCAAATGTGATTTACTGCAATAATAAGAGTTGTATCAAGCTCTCTGAAAATCCAGTTTTTCATGATTGGTCCAAGCATATTGATATCCGATATTATCATCTTAGAGATTGTGTATTGAGTCGGATTATGTTATTAAAGTACATTCCCACGGAGGAGCAAGATGCTGACATTTTGACAAAGGCATTGTTAAAATATAAATTCGAGTTTCATAGAGACAAGATCAGGGTAGCTGATAATCCCTTTCTTGTTGAGAGGGAGTGTTGAGAAATGACAACATGAAATTCTAGTTTAATTTGTCCTTGAATTTAATTGAGAATTAAAATATAATTCTATTCTCATAGCAACCTGTAAATAGTTAATTAAGTTTAATTAACTTAATTAGCTTAGGAATTTCGAGTTGGAAGTCTTTCTGTAGTCATGTATGTGTTCTCCCTAAGTTTTAGGGGTCCAATATGAGTTTAAATTGAGTTGGAAATTAGATCACTCAGTTTATTGAGTTAAGTTCAGTTAAATTAGTTCTAAATTGTTTTTGGAACTAATAGAGGACTAACAGTTAGTTGGTACACTAATGCATCCACTAGTGCTACTCCAGTTAACTGAAGATTCCCTCATGAGAAACTCATGCATGTTAGTTCAAAGAAAGACCCAGTTGAGACTAGAGTGCATGGACAATGTATTATTAGTGGTATTATTTACTGGAGTGTAAATATCATGCATGCATCAAAGATTGATCATATGTTTGGATTGCATAGTTTTGGAAGCATGAATTCCCTTTAAATACATGCTATTTATCCTAGGAATTACGTAAGAGATTAGGGGCTTGGAGAGCTACAGAATTGGCTAAGTGTTGGCCAAGAGCTAGCTTGTGAGCTGAGAGAGTTGAGCATACTTGTGCGGAATTTTTCTAGTGAGAACAAGCTTTGTATCTTCACTCATATTTATGATATATGCAATACAAATAGTGGGGTTTTGAGCAATGGCTTTCCCCATATACATCTTGTGTTATGTGCCATTGATTTGTCTTCTTCTTGTTCATATTGTTTTCATCGATCTATTGGTTTTTGCTGGTTGAAAGTAGAAGTAGATTCTTGTCCTGTGCTTTAGTACATTGCATGAGCTTGTGAATCTACATGATTTTCTACACAATGGAATTGACAATTCTACTATTCTTTTCCTAGTATATAGAGATATGTTTGCTCATTGTGCTCCATGTAGAAATGTCTCTGAGGTCTGGCATTCTCTTTATCTATCAATACTCCTCTCCTCTCAGTACCCATCTGCATAATTGCTGGTGAATCATGTTTGCAACTTATTCTTGTGGTGGACTTTTGTATGTGTTTTTGTTCGTTGATAGTGTTGGATGCCTACCTACCAAGGTATCTATTAGCAAAAATTGGGGAGGAAGTGTAAAAGGCACAACCAACCTGTATTGTCTTAGAACTATAGCCAGGTTGTTGCAAGTTAGAAGTGCTCCATTAAGAGTGACAGACGTTTGGAGGGTTGATAGCAATGTTTGTGTGATTAGCAAATGGAGGAAAATAACAATTGCACAAATCTGCAAGCTATGTAAACATGAAACTATTCGAATATGCAACTTATGCTTGCTATATAAATATTTTCACATACCGATTTCTTAAATTTTGATAAACCACAAGACTATAGTTACAATGCCAACCCCTGCAAAGGCAATAATATTGAGCGTCACTAAGATCGAGAACATTTAAACTTTGACTCATGGCCTAAAGTAACACTCTCAACATTTTACACAAAAAAACATTATAAACTATATACATATATAATTCAAAACTAAAACACAAAAAACATTTGACAAAAGTAAAACTATAAAATATTATATATAATAAAATGTAATTTACACATAATAATATGTTACATTTAACCCAAAACACAATTTTTTTTTTTCCAAAGGTGGAAAAACCTATCAAACTCAGTTGTCAAACCAACAGTGAAGACAACCATCTATGGCTGCTATCTGCGAATGTTAGTTTGACGCATCACTGTTATAAAGGAAAACCATGCCACCTGGAATAACCCGCTGGTGGTCCATAAGGGAGTAGGCTTTCACTCCTGCCAGATGCCTCTGGGTCTTGGGCCGTTAACCTGTTTCCTTACGTCCGAGGAAGACGAGCTCTTAAAATATTGAACAAAAATAAAACTATAAAATATTATATATTATAAAATATAATTTACGTATAATAATATATTACATTTTTAGAATATAAAAATTTTGGAATATAAAAAATTTATCAATAAAACTTAGATCAATAGCTTTAATATTATGAAATTTTCGCTTTTCATAAAACTATTTATATATCATAAACAATTTTAAAATACTATAAATTTAAAAATTAAAAACTAAAATTCAATATCACATAATTATTTTATTTAAGGAAAAAACAACTGCAAATAAAAGTTCATCAAGAACCTATGACCGTTTCTGTAAAGTTTTCAATTGAAGCAACGATATTTATATTTTAAAATGAAAGACAACCCCAGAAGAAAGTACAAGAAAAATCAAGAAATCGTATATTACACTTAAAAAAATATATCGAAAAATGGGTCACATTAAATATAAAATTTCATTAAAAAACATATTTTATTATTATTAAGAGTTAAATGCTTTGATGTGTATTAAAAAATTAATTTATAGCTTTAAACATTCATTATATATATATATATTATTATTTAATGTTAATGTCATGTTTAAGTTAGATATCACATTGTTGTATGAGACTTCTTTGTTTGTGGGACAAAAGACCCACTTTTGCATAGTGATTTTATTGCTAAGTCTAGGAAGGAATACATACTCTACCCTTCTCTAGTTTTTGAACATGTGACCTCTTAGGAAGAAACACATGCTCTTAACCATTAAGCCCACTCAAGCTATATAAATAATATATATATAAATAATATGGTTATATATTTTATACTAAAGGTTTAATTATCAAGGTTAGTTGGTTATCTTAACTCAACATATCAAGAAATTGTAAAAGTTATCGTCATGTTAAGCGGTGAAACCTTAGCTTTGAATGACAAGTTCTAAGTAGTAGGGTTAAGGTCTCATCAATCATTTCCCTACAACTTGCGACGTTTCTCCATTTTTGAAATGGTAAGTGGCGAGTGAGGAAAGTTAATATTATTTGATCAAGGAGGAAGATACCAAATGTGATGCTCCTTGTATTCATGCATAGGATAGCGAACTGACCTATAGCGAAGGTAAATTTTCTACTTGTTGCGCCAAGAAGCGCATTCTATAGCTTAGTATGGAGGAGATGTGTAAGTTTGTCTGTCCGTCCACAAAGTTAAAATTTTCACTAATGTCAACCAAAATAAAAATCTAAAAAAAAAACTAAATAATCATACAAAACATATAATAATGTCAGCTTAAACAAAAACTTAAATAACCATATAAATAAACAATTAAAAATCCATTAACAGAACAAAGTTAATTTGATATTCTAACTAAACCCTAATACGAGAAAGCTAAAAAAACCTTCACGATTCAATCCAACCTAATATGACAAATGTTGAGTTGCAAGACAAACGATTTACAAATCCGATTCTTTTGGCGCATATTGCTTTTAATAAGGGGAATAAGCAGACGACATTTTAGAGATGGGAACGTGGAAAAGGAGGCATGTTATTGATTGCACAACTGGTTTCTGCTTGAAATCTTCTCATGGCAGCAGAGGGCAATCAACTTATCCTCTTAACCAGTTAATCTAGTCAACTTTGACGGGTTTGTTGATATATTTTTGGTAAGGGGAATGGAAATAAAGTAGTGATTAGGTAACTAAGTGATTGTTATTATGAAGTTGCAGGTTTAATTTTCACAAAAAAGGGGTAGAGAAATCTTTATTATCATGAAGTTGGGGGTTTAATTTTCACAAAAAAGAGGTGGATAAATCTTTAATTTATTCAACAAATCAATTTTTTTTTAATCAATTTTGATTTTATGAGCCTACAGGGTGTAGAATTGACGGTGATGGGATGTATCGTTAAGTCACTCTGTGATGTGAAGGTCACTAGTTCAAAACTTCGTGGGAAAAAGTTCAACTATGTTAAATGTTGGGGTGGCCCAAGCTGAGTGTGATCCCAGGTGATTTTGCCGGCTTAAATGCCCCTGGATTGTAGTTTCTCAAGCCACAAGACAATCTTGAAGAACTCAAACCACTTGACAAGAAAAAAAAATTAATATTAATTTTCAAATTTATCTTTTATTAAAAAAATTTGCTCTTATCACATAAATATATTCCTTCGAGAAATTGGCTCTTGATTATCCTAAGGAACTCCAGAGATCTCGTGAGAGAGTGATGGTGGCATTGTCCGGACAATCAAATCCATACATCGCCATTAAAGTAATATCAAGCTCTTGCCAAGCATCCAATAAACTAACTCATCTAACCAGTTTAAATATCACGAAAAACATTGAAACATGTAAACCCTGAATTAGGGATTTCATTTTACAATTGCGGTGTAAAATTTATTCGTCACATAAATATATTCCTAGATAACTTCACAATATTATAAATGGTATTCTCACCACCTAAATATTTATGAATGACTCCATGATATAACACTTCGAAATCTAGGAATTCCTTACGTACTTGCATCAAACTATTATTAGTGAATGACAAATATAACCATTCCTTACATACATATACTAGCAATTGCCCCTAAAGGTGCAAAGATACACCGAAGGTATGGAAGATTTGGGAAGATTTGTCTTTCATCATTGTTTTTGAAGTAGCAAGTTTGTCTTATGGTTATGCATACAACATCCTGAATGAATTATCACCAAAATATGTGAATTGTGTGTGCAGTTGCAACAACTGTCCCAAATTTAAAGATTGGGAGTGTAGTACCCCAAAAATATGCCACTGCACATTTTAACCATGGCTATGTAGGCCCAACAAATAATATTGCTAATGCAATATCAACACTAGAGCAGAAGTCTAAAAGCCATGCTAATCATGTAACTATTGGAAATTGGCTAAAACAACCATGTGATTGTGAGGACATGAATAGGTCTGTTTACCGTGACTTGGCTCAATGTGGTGGTTCCCCTGAAATGGTCCTGTAGAGAGTGTTGTTGCCCTATCATCATTTGAGTCAATTCATAATTGTCTTTAGTTTTCCATGTAATTAGTAGTAGACAATTTATCCGAGCTATGCCATGAATTCGACAATATTTAAGTTGATACTTACAATTTTCTTTAGATAAAAATAATAGTGAAAGTTTATGAAATTTTATTGCAAATGAGAAAGGATATTTAATGGTTTCCTTTTATAAATGCTATCCACACTTCCTTGTCTTTATTCTATCTAAAATGACTTTTTCCTTAGCATTAGTGCATCATTTATTTTTTCCATAAATAACAACAAGAGTTAAACTCCAAAGAGCCCATTATTTCATTATGTTCATGGAAAGATGCATCTAGGATTATCCTGTTCTTATGGCACATGTTAAATTTCCTATTTAGAAGGTTCAAAGAATTTATTAATGCTATATTGTCATTGTAATGGGCTATCAAAGTTATGCAGACATAAAACAGAGAGCTTTGTATGGATGCTTATGGTGGAAAACAACTATTGGTAAAATTGTCAGTGCTTTGTATGGATGCTTATGGTGGAAAACACAACATTTTGCCAAAAAACTTTGCAGTCTCTCTTGGTATTGCAATGTCAATTTCTAATTGTATAGTGTTCCATATTGTATTTCTCGAGTGCGATGGCATGCATTGACTTTCCGCACAATGGCATTACTCTGCATTGTGTTATTTGAAATTTTTTCCAAGAAATTAAATATTTAAAATATGGCAATCATTTCAAGATTAGAAAAAAATAATTGTGTTAAGGAACAATTTTAATGAAACCCCTTCATATAACCAAGTTTACTTGTTAAAATTATTTGGTTGGTTGGTAAAGCAAGATTATTATTATTTTTTTTATTTTTTATTTTTTCCAAGAGAAAGATAATCTTTATATAATATATATTTTATTTTAAATAATATAAAATATTTGCTCTGGGTTTTCTATTATTTATCCATTTAGGTGTTGAGCCACAACTCACTTTTCATAATATTTCTTTTTTTGTTCTCTACAAAATATTAGTAAGCACTTAAAATATGAAATTTTAAATATTTGTATTATTATAGGCACACTCATCATTCAAATCCAGAACATCCAAAATTAACTTTCAAACTCCTTTCTTGGAAAAATGCTCCTCCCATTATTCTCTAAATGCGTATTTTCGCACAACCCACGCAATGAAAAGGAAATGCAACATGGTTAAGAAAAGACATAACATATAAGATTTAGTAAATTTTTTATCAAATGGTAAGACAGGGCAGACCAGAATAGGAATCACATTGGAGTAATGTAGACTCTGGGCATTGGCAATGGCTAAAAGACTCGAGGAGATCTATATTGATATAAACAAAAGTTACTGATCCATCGAGATCCATAACACAAATTATAATTATATTGTTATGGGCAGTTAGTTAATTCAAAAAAGAACACACCTCCAATTCTTCTTTAAATACACATTTTCCCATAAGCAAACCACTCAAAAGAAAATGCAAAATTAACCAAACGCAATGGTAACCAAATGGAAAATCAAAACAAAAATTTCATGAATAATGTATAAAGTCTGAGCAATGGCCATGGCTAAAGGAGTCCATGAGCTCTATATAGATATAAATAGAAATTACTCTCACTGTGCTTAAAAACACTATAAACGTTCTTGAAATACCAAGATTAGAAGTATTCTTACTCACTTGAAAATGTAAAGTTGATTTACCCATTTATTGCCAACCGAAAAAACTATGGAAATTTGTTGTTGACCCGAGAAATTATGACCGGACGAAGCATATGACCAAACAAAGCATGGACAGCGCACACGGTGCGGTAGTGTGCTTTGATAGATCCAATGGTGGAAAACTTTGACAAATCCAATGGTCGAAAATGAAAAATAGACGATAGTCGATAGCTTAACTGATTCAAAAAATACACTTTCGATGTAATTATAATATTAATATTGCTATAAACATATTATTAGAATGCTACATTATAACCCTATACATAACCATATACATATATGGTAACCATATTTTAATACTATATTATAAGGTTACATACATCAAACTATTTGAAATGGCTATTTACTTGGGCATAGTTACGAGCATGTCATCCTATTCATGGGGAACTTGTAATTGGAAGAGTGTAGAAGAGAATTAGATAACAAAATAGAAAATTAAAATCCAAAGCAAGATGAGCATACTTAAAAAAAATAGTGAAATTGGACTTCCCATCTAAAGTATCATTTTTTAAAGTCTTTTCTTGAATTTTTTGAGGTAACTAAGGGAGGTGTAAAATTTTAATAATAATAATTATTATTATTATTATAATATTATTATTATTATAATTTTTTATCTTTTATTTTTATTTTTGTATATTTGCTGTTTTAATAAATAAATTTATTTCAATTAAGTTTTTAAACTTAGTTTTTAATTTTAATTTATTCAGAGTTTTAAAAATAAATATTTTTTCAAATTATTGTATTTTTTAAAAATATATAAATACAATTTATTTCTTTTTAATTTTTCATGAATGTAACATTGAAAAAACTTTGTGTTTAATTATTTCAAGAAATAAACTTATGTGTTTGTACCTTTAGATATTTTTCAATAGCATAATCTAATCACGGATCATGTAATTAAAAAAAGAGATACCTTAGTGAACAATGGAAGAAACTAAGAAAAGACAATTATAACTGAGAATGAGCTAGTTGTAAAGTAATGAAAAGAAATAAATCCACAAAAGTACAAAATAACAACTACGATTGCCCATTGGTTCCTACACCGATATCTCCATGGGGTAAAATACATGAAGGTTATGGAATATAACTAACATGGAATATTATGAACACTAACTCCTGGGTGATAACCTTAAAAAATTGGTTATCATGTTCTAGATAGTTAGCAACAACCATACACAATAGAAAGAGCAAGAGAGCATATACATAATCCATCAGACAAGAAGAGGGATCAAAATAAAAACAAGATGAGAAAGCTCAAGAAAGCATACAAACTGCGAAGATGTTGCACCATAATGGAATAGATTGACATCCATCAAAATGCATGGGATAAAATACAAGAGAAAGTGACAGAGAGAGGAGAGAGGGATGGAAGAGAGAGAGAGAGAAGGGGGGGGAGAGAGAGAGCATGTGTGTATGTTTGGGGGGTGAGATAGAGTGACAGAGAAGGAGAAACAAAAGGAGGTATAGTTATACATGGATTGGGAGTGAGGGAGAGATAGATATGGAGAGAGAGAACATGTGTGTTTGGGGAGTGAGATAGAGAGACAAAGGAAAGATGGAGAGAGATATAGATATAGATGGCTAAGGGGGAGAGAGAGAGAGAGATAATGTCATTCACTAAAATAGATGCATTGATTTCAATGAAGATGTTGATTCCTAATTGTTGATGCCTCGAAAATCGTTGTATCAACATTGGGGATAACCACCCGGTCCGAACCTTAAAGGCAGCTCCTTTTCCGTTTGGTGTGGTGGCTCCGACTGGATATAATGAGACCAGTTTCCCAATGATTGGTAAATGGGATGGATAAATAATTGATTTTCAAATACCTAATGATAATGGATGAATGATCTAATCTAAAAGTAAAATATAAACAACTATTCTATCTCAGGAAATTGTTGCTTTTAGTGTAACTTTGGATGGTCTTCATTCACAAACAGGCATATAGATGACTCTTGTTGGTAAGCAAAGATGTCTATTCATATGATAATTACTAAGCCCAAATAGTTGAACAAAGCAATCAAGCAAACATTATTACACTATTCATCATATATATCATAAACATAGATATGAGTGAAAGAATAACAGTCCTCAGACATTCAATAGTGAAAAGTACAAGGCTTGATGTTAAAGCACATATATATATTCAATGATAGCAAAATTTAAACAAATGCAGATTCACATAAAAATGATAGAAGAGCATAGATAATAGTACCATATGTTTATTCGAGTCACTCCCAATATCAATCGCATTCACATTCCTTTTTCCAACTTAGAAACACTTCCACAAAAGGCAATAGTGCACAGATCATCAAAGCTTTCTTTGTCAAAATTCATAATACTAGCCCAGTCTTTATAAAAAATAGATCAGAAGCACAATAGTGTGACTTCCTGATTTGAGTTTATACAAAAACTGAGGACCCTTTCCAAATGCATGAAAGGGCCTATAAATACTAATTAAGCTAACTAATTACAAAATAAAAGTGCTAATTAATTGGTACAACTATGCTATGAATATCTCCTCAAAATCGGCTTGTCTTCAGTCGGCAGCATGATTCATTGCTTCGAATGATCTCCCTTCGGCTTGAGCTGGCAGATATCTAACATCGGTTGCAACTCTGGGGGGCGGCTTAGGCAAGAATTCAGTTGAGCTGAATATGTGGCATCTTGGATCTCGGGGATCATGCAACTGATAGCATCAGTTAAACATTTGAGCGCGGCCCTCTGACTGTATGGCTTGATTAAGAAAAACCAAAAGGTATCCCAAGTTAAACTTTGGATGCCAGCGATTAATCTTCCTTTCTTTTCCAACTCCTGATTGCATGTTTGTTCCAAGGCGTTGGCCGATGTTAATTTTCCTGGATTACACTGTGAAATCATATTAGACAAATAAAGAGTGTCATTGACAAATTCAATTAAATTGCTAGTAGATAACCGACATCTTGAGGTTTCTCTTTCTGCCTTCATTAATTGGGTCTGCCATTCTAGGAACAGGATGTCTTTGTGTGCTTCAATAATTTTGGGCAGATCCAAAGCCTGTCCTTCAAGGGAGTCTTGCCAAGCGAGAAAATTGGTTAAGGTCTCATCGGCCTATTCTAAATCCTGTCTAGCTTCAACTGATTTATCAACTATAGATGTAGTAATTTCACAAAGAGGTTCAGCCAAAGAAATTTTATGACATAGCAGTTTAAGCTGTGTAATCAATGCCTTATTGATTTGTAGAGCTTCTGTTCTGAACTTTGCTATTTGAGGAAGGCTCTTGAACTTTTCCACTTCTTGTGACAGTTGAGCTATTTGCTCATCTTTAGTCTTGCTCATTTGTTCGTTCATTGCCTTTAATTTGGCCACTGCTTCAGACAGTTCCTTCTGTTTCTGCACTGCACTTGAATCTATTCTCTGTTTCTCTTTGTGTAACTGCTCATTTAATTGGCTGTTTGTCTATCGCTGTGTTAATAGTTGTTGTTCCAATTGTTCTATTTTCCACTGTACTTCTGACACCTGCGACTGCAATGAATCAATCATTTGATCTTTTTCCTTAAGGAGACTGCTCACTTCTAAAGCTTTATCCATGGTGGCTGCCGAATATGCTCGGGCATACTGGGAGAGTTTCGTAAGGTCATCGGAAGGGTTCAGTTCCTCCTTCCACACCACATTAGCCATCTCTATTTGATCTGGCAAAAGGGAAGATTGATCAAGTCTCCTCCTTTTCCTCTGTCTTTTCACCACAGCCCTGTGTTTAGGACTGTAAAAGACGTCTAGTGGTGGTATGTCTTCTACTTGTAAAACAATCTAATCGGATGGATATTTGGGGATTATTTCTGCATCTTTACTACTCGGTAGGCCGCTGGTTCCTTCCATCGGAACTGTAGTTGTGGTTGTTTCTTGACTGACTGTCACTTGGGGTATGCCGAATCCTGGTGGAGTCTCGGGATTGTTTATAATAGAGTCAAATTGCTGCCACTCTTGGAGGAGTTTGGGATCAATTTGAGTCTCTAAATCAATAACTTCATTGTCATGCTTCTTTCCTTTTTCCTGCTCTTTTTCCTGCTCCTTTCTTTTCTTTTTCGGGAATTTCCTCTGTAGCGGGAGACTCGTCAATACTCTTCTGCCCAGGCTCGCTTGACTTAGTTGTTGGTGTAGTGGCCAACAAGTCCAGAGGCAGAGTTTGCAACCTCTGTTCTCTGAGCCTATTGAATTCTACCAGTCCATCATCATTATATTTCATCCTGGCCAATGTTTTAACCTGAGACAAAGATTCTGCTGAAGAAAATAAATCATCAAATTGATCTTTTTCATGGTCAAACTTAGTAAGTTTGGCATATTCAAGCACATTATAGGCAACCTTCCAGGGATCGAATTGCCTGCTAGGGATGGTCGTAAGATTGAGCATATTTGTTTTCCCTGCTTCCTTCTCAGCATGTTTCCAATCAAATATGGTGTAAACACCACATCTTAAAGGGAATACGGGCCATAGCTACTTTTTGGAAGTCCTAAGAGTTTTGGACGTTCCAGTGGTTGTGATTTGGTAGGCTAATTCCCGTGCCAACAATTTATCGGGCACATATAATGGGAGGACATGGGGTTTTGTGGCACTACCAAACACCCGTATATATGTGAATTTATCTTCCCCGAACCAATTCCCCACAGCAGTCAAGTCAATTTCGGCCTCCTCGGAAATCCTTGGGGTAGGCTTATCAAAGATAGCATAATAGATAGGCAACATAAAACCATTATAGATTTGATACAAGTGGTCTTTATAATGTGCCTTCCATAACATCTGATGGTAGATGTGAATTGGCTTAGGGTCCTGTGGCGTCCACCTCCACCCGAGTATCGGGTATTCAGAATTAAAACAAAGCATATCCATAACATAAGCACTGTAATAGAAGGGAGGAATAGTCCAGGTGGTTTTGCGTGAATTGAATCTAAAATCAAGAATCGCAGCGGCTAATTTATCAGACAATATATTGGCCCAATCCATGATATAACTACTAGTTGCCGCTTCCATTAAAGGAACCATTTCGATATCAAATTTTGCAGAATCATGCATTCCCCATATCCTACACATCATTGCCCCAGCGTAACAGTAAGGAGATGCTAAGGAATCCACGGAGTACTTACCCGATGACTCATGTTTGTGCTTTGCTGGATTTTGTCTCCACTGTCTAATCGGGGCTGATTCCGTCTCATTCTCATCTGCGAATTTCTTTAGAAAAGCTTTGTTGTATTTCTTTTCCGGCTCGGGCAAATGGTACATTTTCCTCAAGTCGTCAGGCTGAAATGAACCGAAAACTCTTCCATCAACTGTGCAAAAGGTCCTATTAGAAACAGGAATTTGTTCGACCACTCATTTGACCACATCATTGTAAGGGAGAATTTTCTCCCGAGTTGCTATCCTTTGTAAAAATGAGTCGGCCAAATCTTTCAGCGAGGCCTCTGATTTGCTGGTTGAGTCCGCAGTAGCTTCTTCTTCTGTTTCCTTTGGTTCTTCCGCCTCAATCAAATTATAGATGCTTTGCCAGCTTGTATTTCCCAGGTCGAGACATGTAGTGTCTGAAATTAGCCCCTTCTTGCTTGGTCCTGGGTCACTGGTGGGCTGGATAGTAACTGCAGGGGCCGCTGTCGCAGCGGACCTCTTAGATTTCTTTCCCGTTTGCTTAAAACTTGAAACTTCGACGGAATTCTGCACAAGGAAGGAAACCAGCGTGATACAGAGAAACAGATAACAAGAGAAAATATGAAAGAGTTATATCTTTTAACGAATAATAAAATATCGTGGTAAAATTGCCGTAGATAGAATCTAAGTGGAAAATCTCGGCATGACTGCTTCATTAATTGGCCGCTTCACCTGTCAGTCATGATAAGGAGGCTTTTAAATAATCCATCATAACGTCTATTGATTCAAGCGTGGCTTATATTTTTGGCGGTTAATCGCATTTGATGATTGGCATCGTGAAAGGGAGGGTTTTCATAATAATCCAAAATATCGTTCAATCACCAAAGGTGATACAATGCATGCCAATCTTTAATATGTTTAGAAACACGCGCCCTGATTTAATGCATCACAATCGGGGCAGGGCTCGGGTCACTTTATTTATGCCATTGCGAAATCGCCGATCGCCGATGGCGATACGCCTTATCGCATCGGGGGATTTGAAGGTGCCACAATTAACGCATTGATTACCACTGCCGATTGCCGATAGCGATGCCTTTATCGCATCAGAGGAATGGGGGATGCCTTATAAATGATGCGCTTTGCCTTTCCCCGATATCCGATAGCGATTTCCCTCTTCGGATCGGAGTTATTCAATGGGCCTTTATTTATGTTCCTTTTATTATTGCGATATGCGATCTTGCGATCGCTTTATCGTAATAATAAAAGCTTTATGATTTGTTTAAAAAAGGCCTTTTTCATCATTGTTTAAAAGGGATATCATATTTCAATCGGACCTTTTGATGAGGGTTTTTCTAAAATATAAGTTAATACCAATTTATTCACACATCTATGTTTAAAAAGGGACCCATTTCATATTATGATTTCAAAGAAAATTTTTATGAAATGGGGGTTGTTGTATAGCACAACACTAATCCTATTTGATTGATTGCACTGGCTGCATTAGTTTCAATGTAGTTGTTGATTTCTAATTTTATTTGATTTCTTGCACTCAATGCATTGATTTCAATGTAGATATTGATTTCTAATCCTATTTGATTACTTGCAGTAGATGCATTAATTTTGAGTGTAGATGTTGATTTCTAATTATATTCGATATCTTGCACTGGATGCATTGATTTTAATGTAGATGTTGATCCTATTTGATTGTTTGCACTAGATGCACTGATTTCAGTGTAGATGGGGATTTCTAATCCTATTGATTGCTTGCACTAGATGCATTTATTTCAATGTAGATGTTGATTTCTAATTATATTTTATTGCTTGCATTAGATGCATTTATTTTAGTGTAGATGTTGATTTATAATCCTATTTTTTTTGTAAGTAAGAGAAGTTCTATTATATTAAATGTGGTAATTACAATCGAAGTGGTGTGTCATGAGCTTACAACTCTTACAAAAATTGCAGAGATTCTGCTTTTTGTTCTTACAAAATATACAAAAATTGCCCTTCTAGTTGGATTGAGTGGTATGATAGAGGCTGATTTCCTTCATCGGATTTTTGGCTAGACTGCTTGCAAAATTCTCAGCCTCGCCATCAACATGCAACCTAACAATGGTACTGAATTTTACATATGATATTCTTAGAGAGTGAGTCCCAAATAGGACTAATGACTGAACAAACAAAACATCGAAAGTGCCCAAAACAAGAAGTAAGCATAATTCATCATACTTAGTTGTCTAAGGGTTCCTACTCCACCTTGAGCGACTTTTTAGGGGTGCTACCGACAAGGGTGTCCTCAGTGGCCTAGTGGCTAGTGGAAGCCCCACTTGTTTCTATTTTAATGCTCGACGAACCTCCTCCGTTGGTCTGCATGGTGGTGATGCAACACTTCAGCAACACATAGTAAGGTGAATCCTTCATTACAAAGTGCTGATGATGAACAAATTCCACATACATTGTGAATTTGTCATTCAACATGTAAATATTGGCCTCCAGGGTCTTGGTATTTTCTCTTTTCTCCTACAGAGCAAGGTCGAGCATTGTTTTGAGATGCCAGGAGAGCTCAATGGTTTGACTATACAGGTTCTCTCGAGGCCTAGTGAGGCCAGGGTTTGGGATTCATTCAAATTGAGCGTCAACCTCTTTTATGGTAATGTGTCGTCTGATATTTTGGGCTTGGAGCTCTATATTATGGATATTCAATTGAGTTTCCAGTGCCACTGAAACATTGAAGTTGAGCACAAATCTCCTAACCAACCCTTCTGATCGAGAGCGAGGCCGCATACCAGGGTCATTCCATCTTTCATTGGTTTAACCTCTCCCACGAAGAGGAGTAGGGGCCGAGCTGCGACGGGGAGCCATGATGAGGGGGTGGGAGTCTGAGGAAAAATTTAGAGTGGAAGAGGGGAAAAGGAGGGAAAAAGGGGAAACAGGGGCGATCGGGCAACGAGAATGATGAAGAGGGGCAAGCAGGCCGGGGTATTCATAGGAGGGGCGGTGACCGAGAGTAATGGGAGAGAGGCAGAAATGAATGTGCCATTGATTACAACTAGAACAATGTACAAATCATTCATGAGAGGCAAAGGGATATAACTGGGCGATGGGTCAAGGAGGCGACAGTCTGATAACATCAATACATCATGATTTTCATTCCCTCATGTGGATGATTGGAATTGATGCTTGCTTCGGAATTCATAATATCAAGGTAAGGGGATCGTAACGACGAGGTATGAGAATCTGACGAGGTCCTCCAAACTAAGATTTTCCCGTACCCTATTGTCCTTTCCATTTATAACCTCATAGTCCTGGTGGAGAGGACCTTCCTCCAGGTCCTTCCATGGAAGGGAGCGAAGCCTGATGCTTCCACCTGTCCCTTTGTTAGATAACCTGTCAACCAGGCTGTTAGCCTTCCATCTCACAACTTGGAAGTGGAGCCCACTAAGCTCGTTGATGTGCTAGTTGATTCAATGTGCGAAGTTAGGTGCATATTTCTCCTTCCAAATAAGACCCCAAGGTGTGAGTGGGTTTTCCATCCACCTCCACTAGGTTTTAGCCCCTAGGGAATTTCCTATAATTTCCAGGTCTCTTAGACCTAGCACACCAACATTTTTGGGCTTGCAAACCTAATCCCAATCTACAAGGGCCCATTTTTTCTTGATGTATGACCCTCCCCATAATAATCTTTGTTGAATAATTTTGATGGCATTGGTCATTGACTTAGGGGTGGCTAGAGCTAAGAAAAGATACACGGGCATGATTTGCAGAACCGATTTTACAAGGACCAGTCTGCCAACTAATAGAGCGAAAGGTCCAATTGGAGAGTCTTTCGCGAAGCCTGTTGAGGAGGTCCTCCAAATTTATTTCCTGTAGGATTTATCAGTGAGAGGAACTCCTAGGTATTTAGAGGGGAGAGAGCACCTTTGAAAGTCAATAGTTCTAGTAATGTTTCTTTGGATCGCCAGGGGGGTATTGAAAAAGAAGATTTTGTATTTATCAAGGTTGATGGAGGTACAAGAGGCATCCGAAAAACATTTGAGAATATGTTTGAAGGCAAAAAATTTAGTAATCGTGTGGAGGCCCATCAAGAGAGTTTCATCCATGAATTGTTGATGGGTTGATGAGGGGGCAGGGTTATGGAGCTCGAGGCGAGTGAGCTTGTTACTAAGATGGGCAACCTTGAGGTTTCTACTCAGTCCTTCAACCATAATGACAAAGAGGAAGGGGGACAAAGGGTCTCCCTGTCTGATGCCTATGGAGGGGCAGAAAGGTTTGGAGGGAGATCCATTGACCAAGATAGAAAAGAAGGCTCCTAAGACTAGAGCCATAATCTAGTTTATGCAGTCCTGATGGAAACCAAAATTAGTTAAGACTCCCCGCATGTAGTTCCAACTGAGTTTGTTGAAGGTTTTTGACATATCTAATTGCATCATCATGCCAGGATTCTTTTGGGTTTTGAGAGAGTGAATCATTTCATACGATAAGATGATGTTGTCAAGAATTTGTTGACCCTCGACATACCCTGCTTGATTGGAAGAGACGAGGAGAGGGAGAACAATCTTGATTATGTTGGAAATAACCTGGAGATGATTTTCTATATAACATTGCAAAGGGCGATCAATTGGAAGCGATCTAGAGAGTCAGATCCTTCCTCCTTTAGAATGAGAGTGAGGAAGGTGGAATTGAGTGCCTTCAGAACAATTTGTTGACCCTTGCATCCTCCACCAAAGCATGCACTTCATCTTTTATGAAAGGCCAACAGATTTAAAAAAAATCAATGGTGAAACCATTAAGCTGAGGGATTTCTCGTTGGGCATGGACATTACTTCCCCCCTCCACTTCCTACATGGAGACCTCCCAAAGGAGAATTTTGTTGTGGTCCTAGTTAAGGATGGAGGGGATGTTATTGGTGATTTCCCTGATGGCTTGGGATATGTCCACCTGAGGCTCCTCTAAGAGATTACTATAGAAATCATTTAGCTCGGTAGAGATATCCTCATGAGTGTGAATAATACCCCCATCTCTAGATTTAAGACTGAGGATTATATTTTTTTTCCTGTGCTAAATCATAGAGCAATGGAAAAATGAGGAGTTACGTTCTCCACACTTGAGCCAGCGAATTCAAGACTTCTGTTGCTAGAGTTTCTCCTCCTGCTGAGCTCTGTCTTCCCATTTCTTGTGGAGGCTCCTTTCCTCTTCTTTCATTTGATCTGTAAGGCCATAATGGATGATGCGTTGTTGAAGTTCTTCCATGCTTTGTTCCAACACCTTCTTATCTTTGAAAATATTTCCAAAGACTTCTCTATTCCAGTTTTTGATTTTATTTTTTATGTCCCTTAGTTTTTGTTGGAATTGGTACATTCTGGTGCTGAATTGAGGTGGATAACCTTCCCACCAATTCTTCATGTTGCCAAGAAATTTCGAGTGCTCAAGCCAGAAAGCCTCAAAGCTGAAGGGCCTGTTTTTAGTGGTAGAGGTGATGTGCACCCTTGGAGCGATAGGCTAGTGGTTAGAGCCTATTTGGGGAAGAACCCAACCTTCAGTTTCCCAGGAAGTTAGATAAATGGCTTCTATAAGTAGAAAACAATCAAGTCTTGAGGCAACCTGTCTATCCCCGCCTCTTCTATTGTTCCAAGTGTAAATGACATTTGTAGTTGGATTGTCAACCATTCTTATTTTATCAATGGTTTCTTGGAAAATTTCCAAATCTCTGTCCAACCTTCAAAGCCCTACTTTCTTTTGAGACAAATTGATGACCATGTTAAAGTCCCATCCAATTATTTTGCAAGGATGAGGTATGGTGCTAAGGATTATCATGACCGTGGTTAACATTTGTATCCTCTCATCCACCTTGTGGGGTGCATAGATGTTGGTCACACATATGGTATTAGTGGTACCTATGATGCTTAGGATCATTGTGATGGAACTTGAAGTTGCAACAGAGGAAGTTAACTCATCAAGGGAGCTCTTCCAAAGAATCAGTTGCCCGCCAACATATCCAAGAGTTGCATTGGAAATGTAGCTATATTTCTTGAAACTATTATTTTGCAGAGTTTGCAAATTTTCCATGGCCAACTTGGTCTAATGTGGGAGTATAATGTATGGTTTGTATACTAACAATGTAAACTTTGAAGCGGGAACTATAAACTCAAAACGATAGCTCTGCCCAGAAAACCCCGAAAAAACATGAAGAACAGTGCTAAAAACGAAAAGTGTGTATACTAGAATGATGGCTTCTTTTTTTTTAGGGTCAATTTTGAACATGTTTTAAAAATGGCAGTGAGAACGAATTTTTTGTGCAAAAATTGTGCAAAAAACAACTTGAAAATGAAAAGTGCTAATAATGGAACGAAGGATTTTTTTTTTTAGGGTCAGTTTTCAACATTTTAAAAAAATGCTAGTAAAACCGAATTTTTATGTGCAAAAAACACCCTCAAAACAAAAAGTGTTGATGCTGGAATAACACCTTTTTTTTGTGGGTAAATTTTCAACATTTTGAAATAATGATGTAAAAGATTTTGTTATGACTCTGAAAAACATTAAAATTTCAAAAAATTAATGAAAACATAGAATTAAAAATAAAAACGATGAAAAAAACACAAAAAAAGTTTAAAAAATACCAAAACGTAAATAAAAATATATATTAAAAACAAAACATAAAATTAAAAAAAAATAAAATCAATCATAAATAATAATAATAATAGTAGTAAATCTATAAAATATAAGAACTAAAAAATTAAAAAAAAAAAAATTAAAGAAATAAATAATAAGAAAAGCATATTTTCAAAAAAATAACATATTTAAAAAATAAAAATAAAAATAAAAAAAAATTGGAAAAAAATAATAATTTAAAAACTATAAAATTAAGTAAAAATAGGAAATTTAAAAAAAGCATTAAGAAAAACTAAAAAAATTAAATTAAATTAAAATCAAACTAAATTAAAAAAATAAAAAAAAAAAGGAAAAAAAAATAAAAACTACAAAAATTAAGATTAAAAACATTTAAAAAAACCCTTAAAAACAAAAATATGTTGAAATTAAAAATAAAATAAAAATCCGAAAAACAATTAAAATTTAAAAAAATACATATTTTCAAATTAAAAAATAAAATAGAAAAACATATATATATATATTTGATTTAAAAAAAAAAAAAAAAACATTTCAAATTTTATATTAAAAAATTTTAAATTTGGATCTGACAATGATTTAAAATTTGGATTTTAAAAAAAAAACAAACAAACAAAAAAACATTAAAATTAAAAAAAGCTAAATATATTTTTGATATTTTTGAAAATAACATTTAAAATATTTAAAATATATATATTTTACAAAAAAAAAACATTTAAAATAAATAAATAAATAAATATTATATATATATATATATATATATATATATATATTTAACAAAATTTATTTTTTATTTAAAAAAAAACAACTTTATCGGCCACTGCCCCCACGGGCGGCCGGGCGGTGGCTATTCGATTCCGAGAATCGAATAGCCACTTCCTGGCCACCCCAAGGGGTGGTTGGGCGGTGGCTATCCGATTCTCAGAATCGGATAGCCACCACTTAGTTGTTCGTGGGGGTGGCCGAGTGGTGGTTATCCGATTCTCAAAATCGGTTATCCACCTCAAGGGCGGTTAGGGGGTGGTTATCCAATTCCGAGAATCGGATAGCCACCGCCTAACTGCCGATGAGGGTGGTTATCCGATTCTCGGAATCGAATAGCCATTGCCCAATCACTTGTGGGGGTGGCTATCCGATTCCGAGCTCGGTTGCCCATGGGGGTGGTTATCCGATTCCGAGCCCGGTTGCCCATAGGGGTGGCTATCTGATTCTTGGAATTGGATAGCCACCGCCTAGCCACCCGTTGAGGTGGACGGGCGGTGGCTATCTGATTCTTAGAATCAGATGGCCACCGCTCGGCCGCCCGTGGGGGCGGTCGGGCAGTGGCTATCTGATTCCGAGAATCGGATAGCCACCCCCATGGGCGGTCAGGCGGTCGCTATCTGATCGAATCATATGGCCATCGCTCGGCCGCCCGTGGAGGTGGCCGAGCGGTGGCTATCCGATTTCGAGAATCGGATAGCCACCCCCATGGGCGGTCAAGCGGTGGCTATCCGATCCAATCCGATTCCGAGAATCGGATAGCCACCCCCATGGACGGTCAGGGGGTGGCTATCTGATCCTCGGATCAGATAGCCACTGCCTGACCGCCCATGGAGTGGCTATCCGATTCTCAGAATCGGATAGCCACCGCCCAGCGGCCCATGGGGCGTGGTCCTGGGTGGCGGAGCTGCGTGCATATATATTTTTGAAAGTTTTAATCGTAAACATATGTTTTTTATTTTTTAAAAATTGAAAATATATGTTTTTTTTTTTTTAATTTTTAAATGGTTTTTTTTTTCAAAATAAATACATACACACACACACACATATATATATATATCATTTTTTTTTAATATATATATATATATATATATATATATATATATATTTTAAATTTTATTTTTTTTTTGTTTTTTTTAAATTTGAGTATATTTTGTTTTTTGTTTTTGTTTTTTTTTTTTTTTTAATCTTGATTTTAATAATTTTTTAGATTTTTATTGGTTTTTTTTCTATTTTTTTTTAATCTAGTTTGTTTTTTATTTTTATTTTTATTTTTTTATTTTTTGTAGTTTTTTGTTAATGCTTTTTAAAAAAAAATTATTTTTAGTTACCTAATTTTATATTTTATATTTTTATTTTTTGTTTTGTTTGTTTGTTTTTGTTTTTCCATCTTTTTTTATGGTTTATATATATATATATTTACAATTTATGTTTTTTTTGGTCTTTTTTTTTAATAAAAAAATTGACATAAAAAATTTAAAATGTCAAAATTTGTTAAATTTAGAAAGTAATTATTTACATTTCATACATTAGAAAATTTAAAGTCAAAAAATAGGTCTTTTAAAAAAAGAGCCTGATGCAGAATCACGACTTTTTTAAACCAGCATGCAAATTACTAAAATTCTAAAACGTAATGTACATAAAAAAATCTAAAGCGCCAAAAACTATGCTCTAAAAAAAATATGTGTGTTTTGCATCCCCCCTTTTCAAAATCGGGTCACTCTATTGCTATCTCTACGAAATGAGTAACAATATTAGTTCCCGTTTCAAAGTTTACATTGTTTACTATGAGCATGTGTTTTATGATTATTATTTTCCCCATACCATTTAGACCTCTAATGTTCCAAGAGATGAAATTCATTAATAAATATGGGGGGTTAGAGTGAGAGATCTTACCTTTCCCTCATTGAGTAATCTTGCTCCTAGCTCCTGGAGGAGCTAGCCTGTGGTTTTCCTTCCTCTTTTTCGGCTGGGACCTTTGGGATTATACTGGTCTACCATGATGTTTGTTAGGATTCCTTTGAGAGATAAGTCCTTAGGGGGCTTCCTGATCATACCTTGTTTTAGTTCCTCTTGTAATAGATAAGCTCCTTCAATTTTTTGTATGTGCTCCTCAAATATGGCGACTAAGCCTCCTTTTCCCATTCCTCTGCTATTGAGTTTTGGTCTACACCTTCGTCGACTTCTTTTATGGCATGATACTTAGCTAAGATTTCTGACATCATCGATTCCATTTCAGTGTCTTCTAGAGTCTGGTCCTCCTCTTCTTGGTGGTGCTCGCGGTTATCCCCTGGAAATTTGTTTTGAACCGTTGAGTTTTGGATTGTTCCTATGTTTCCTTCCTTAGTATTCTCACTTGAGATTAGTTCCTCTTGCTCTTCTTGTAAGGCTTCAAACTTGTTTTTGTTGGCTACTTGATGCAGTCCTTGTTTGCTTTGAGTCTTCTTGTTGTGCCTATTTTTGGGCCCCACTTTAGTGTAGCCTTGTTCATCTGACTTTTTTTGTGCTTGAGTGTTGTTTTGTTGTGCTTTGTTATGAGGGCAGTCTTTGAATAAGTGCCCGTTCTCATGGAATTTCCTGCAGCAAAAGGGTATATGTTCATAGTCAATATTCTATAGCCAAGATTCATCCCTAAAGACTAACTTGATTGCCTTCGGTAGTGCCCCTGAAACATCCATGTAAACACAAATTCTTGCATAGGAGACATAGTAACCATTTTTGGTACCCTCTAACATTTTGATATATTCCCCCAACTCATCTCCTATTCCTTTTAACATTGATGGTGATCAATAGTCCATGGGTAGCGAGTAGAGCCTTACCCAAACAGGGACCCTGGTGAAGTGCTCCTTTTCAAGAGTGAAATTTTCCTTCCAATACCACATGTAAAGACCAACAAAATTGAAGAACTATGGGCCTCCTTTGAAGATATAGCCCCTGTTTTCCAGGAGATCGAAGATAAAAATGAAGAATCCTTTAAATCCTAACTACAATCGAATCTCTCCTTTAGGGTTGCATTTGTTCCGTATCCACTAGTTCAACGCTTTTTTCGTAGGCCATATCCCCATGAACTAGAAGATGAGGGCATGCTCCTCCATGAAGTCCTTGTAAATTACAACATCTGGGTCCTGAAACTCCAACACACGTTTTTCTTCTTCTTTAGGTTTGCAGTTATTGTTGATTTTTATTTGCGACTTTTGGGTATCTTCTATGTTGTCATGGTCGATTCTAGCCTTCGCTCCTTCTTGCGAAGTCGAGGCTTCTTTTGATGTGTTTCCATTAGCTTTTTTGCTTACACCTGTTACTTTGGATTTCTTGGAGGAGTGGAAGCCATTGTATGTGGTGAGCCTTGTGAAGAATGACGTTTCAGGCTCCTTACTTTTTCTCGTAACAACGTCCCGAAAGGAGGAGGCCTTACATCCCCCCTGCGTCTGACATGATTTGAATCGAGCAGAGAGCTCAGAAACCCTAGCATTAGAGAATTTTTGAAACCCTAACAGTGCCTCTGACTCCCAAGAAACTATTTCAAATTTAAAATTAAAAACTCGATTTCGAAGCCTATAAAGCTTCCTTTTTGCCTGATCTCATTTAATATCCATGCCCAAAATATAGTTTACAACACCAAGATCTTTCATGTCGAATTTGGAGGACAATTGGGTCTTCAAATATTGGATAGTTTCTTTGTTATTTCCAATCAACAACATATCATCCACATACAAGACGAAATAAATAACACAGTCACCAATTAATTTAAAATACACACAGTAATCTGCTTTGCTTCTGGTGAAGCCAAGTCCCCATATATGTATGTATCAAATTTATGATACCACATCCTTGGTGACTATTTTAACCCATATAAAGAACTTTTTAACATGCATACCAGTTATTTCTTACCCTTTACGGCAAAGCCTTCAGGTTTCTTCATGCAGATCTCTTCTTCTAGATCCCCGCGAAGAAGTGTTATATTCACATCCATCTGTTCTACCTCAAAATAAAAAGGAGCAACAACAGATAAAAGTAATCTAATAGAAGCTACCTTGACAAAAGGAGAAAAAATATCACCAAAATCAATTCCCAACACCTTGGAATAACCTTTTGCTACCAACCGAACTTTGTATTTCTCCACCTTACCTTCTGCTTTCATATTCTTATTAAACACCCATTTGCTGCCAATGGGTTTCCTTCCAGCCGACAACTCCACCAGATCCCAAGCCTCATTTTTGTGCAAAGATGCCATTACATCAATCATGGCATCTTTCCAGAGTTTTCCATCATCTGAATCTACTGCTTCCCTAACAGTTCTAGGATCATCATTAGTAATAGATAAAGAAAAATTTGAACAGAAAGTAGCTGGACTATACCTTTCTGGCTGCCTTCTTCCTCGAATTGATCTTGTCATAGCTGGAGTTTATGGCTCTTCATCTTCTAATTCCTCTTCTGTTGTAGAGTTTGATTCCTCCTCCTTTAGCTCAAACTCTACCTTCTCAAGTTCCTTTGGTAGGACTTCATGTTGATAACATCTTTCACCTCTCTAAACACCACATCGTGGTTGTACACAACCTTCCTCGTTTCTGGGTTCCAAAGCTTATAACCTTTTAAACCATCCTTATACCCAATAAAAATGCAACTTTCAGATTTACTATCCAACTTGGTTCTTTTCTCCTTTGGAACATGTACATATGCATCACATCTAAATACCCTAAGATGTGAAAGAGAGGGTTTCTTACCAGTCCATATCTCCTGTGGATTCTTATCCTCCAACACTGATGAAGGTGATCTATTGACCAGGTAACATGTAGTCTCCACCACCTCTTCCCAGAATTCTTGTCCTAACCTAACACCAATGAGCATGCTTTTTTCCTTTTCCATCAACGTCCTATTCATTCTTTTTGCAACTCCATTTTGCTGAGGTGTGTATGGAGTAGTCTTCTGCTATGATATACCACACTTCTTACAGAACTCTTCAAATTCCTTCTTGCAAAACTCCCCACCATTATCTATCCTCAACACATTTATCTTCTTCTCTATCTGATTTTCTACCAGAGCCATGAATTCTTTAAACTTGTCAAAGACTTCAGATTTCTTCCTCAGGAAATATATCCATGTATTCCTTGAGAAGTCATCTATAAATGATACATACTACATAGACTTACCCAATGATGGAACCGACATAGGTCAAAACACATCATTGTGCACAAGCTCTAATATTTGTTTCGCCCTATTAGCACTAGAGGGGAAACTCACTCGATTATGCTTCCCATATACACAATTTTCACAGAAATCAAAATCCAAAGAGAAATTAGACATACCTTCTACCATACCATTACCATGAAATATTCGAAGGCCCTTCTCTCCAATATGTCCAAGCCTTTGATGCCATAGCATGGTCTTTTCTCCGGAGACCACTAGATTTTCTGCTCCACTTTCATGAACCACAAAACTGTTGCAACCATCAATAACATTTCTACCTTGAAGCTTGTACAGAGTTCCAATCTGAACTCCCCGCATTAATACCAGTGCTCCCCAAACCATCTTGCAGGTATCTTTCTCGAACATTGTTTTTACACCTACATCATCCAACTTGCTTACAAAAATCAGATTTCTGGCCAATGCAAGAATATGAAGAACACCCGGAAGTGTTCTAATCCTTCCACCTTGCAACTTCAACTTGAATTTTCTGTGACTAATGATTCTAGCCTTCCTACCATCCCCTAAAGAAGACATCACTACCATCATATTTATCATACTCGCAGAACCACTCCCTGTGGGGAGTGAAATGAAAGGATGCACCTTAGTCAATCAACCATGCATCATGATCTACATGTGTAGTTGAAGAAGAAGCCAAGTACACATCCCCACCTTCATCTGAGATGGTTTTCACCTCCCATAAGGAGCATCATCCGATCCCTTTGATTTCTCAGGAGCTTTAGATCCACAGTCCTTTTTAAAGTGCCCTTCCTTTCTGCATTCCCTAGCACACCTTTATAGGTTTTCCTAGAGATTTAGAACTCCCACTCGAGGATTAATTTTTGTTTATGTTCTAGGATCGTCCTTGTACAGACAAGGCATCACCATTCTGGCCATCCATATTTTTCTGTCTCATCTCCTCCGACAACAAGGATGAGACTATTTCATCAAACTGCAAGGTAGTCGCATTTCTACCTATTGCAACAACCAGACTATCCCATGAATCTGGTAGAGAACACAACAAACTAATGCACTTATCTTCATCAAAAAATTTTATATCAACAGATAACAACTAGCTTACCATAGTATTAAAGGCGTTCAGATGCTCTATCACCGAGTCTCCATCCTTCATCCTTAGGTTATACAATTTGTTATATAGGAATAGTTTATTCATCAGAGACTTAGATTGGTATAAAGTCCCTAACTTGCCCCACAAAGTCTTCACTGAAGCTTCCCCTGATACATTCAACAATACTAAATCTAAGATACACAACCATATTGTGTTATATGCCTTCTGATCCAACTACTTCTTGTCTTCATCGAACATTGTCATTGGTTTAGTACTTGGATCTACCGTGATACACTGTTCTTTATCCACCAGCAGATCCTCCATCTTGAGTTTCTTGATCTCTATATTTCCATTGTTCACCATATTCTTTCACCACAAGAATCAATCCCACAAATATCCCACTCAACAGAGTATACCACAGGCTCAAGCCAAACCACTCAGCCGCAAAGGCATCCCCTTAAAGCCAAAACAACTCTGATACTAAATGTAGGTTTTAACCCTGCACAAAAATTACTTGCATACGAATTTTAAAAATAGAAAATAAACAATGGCAAGAGCATAAAACATAAAACAAATATACACAAATATTTTCCCCTGGATCCCAAAACCGAGACTTCCAGATTGATTTTTCATTGTATTCCTTTCAATGTTTCAATACATATATATATACATGTTGAAACATCCATAAACCCCAATCCATTAACCCTGGATTAGAACATAATCGTAGTTCCCTTGATTGGATCTACAAAATACCATGGCAGAAAACCATCATGCCCAAAACGATGTGCAAAAACCATGCACAAAACCATACGTAGGTCCACCCACCTAATATAGGGCCAAAAAAAAAAAATTCCCCGGGGCACCCCCCTTATGACCCCCTCGCACGTGGGGCTAGTCGTGGAAAGAATATAACATACACCCAACAATATCAACAATACGAGGAGAAGTCTATTAACAAAGAATAAGAGGAACAGTCAGCTTCATGAATCCAAGGACCTACTTCTCTCTTCAACAAAAAGTAATCTATGTATCAACATCATATTCTTTCTCTAATTTAGATATGCTTAGTAATTGTAGTTTTCTTCTACAAGAGTATGTATGAATATTTAAGCTAAATGTAGTTGGAAAATTAGGAATATATGATCAATATGTAAAATTTGGAAAAGAAGGATCAGGAATTTGTGCCTCACTTCCCTCCCTGACCTATTCAATCTCAATGTACTCGGGAGTTCTTCTCAATCCTTTTTTGGAATGATTATAATATACCCGATCTTGTTCAAAAAAAATTTGCCCAACAAATTAACCTTTGCAGTAAAAGAGGGATTGGAGGGGTCAACGTTGAGCTCCTTTTGGGATCTCTAGAGCTTCTTGATAGCCACGATGCCCTCACCTTGGGGAATCTCGGCTCTGTATACTATACTAGTGGTCTCCATTCCTATGATATTGGAGCCCTTTATGCAAGGTGATGTTGATTCTTTGGAAGGTCATCAGCCTCCACAACCAATACAACTATAATAACGTTTTTATAGAAACTTCCCTCCAACTATAAGAAAAAAGCCTCCACGGATAATAACTAAGATTATAATAAGCAACACCATTAGAAAACTCATGCTTGACACATTTTCTGTATCGATGGGGTTGTAAGGGGTCAGGATTATTCCATAGAGTCTGTGCTTTCCCACAAATCTATCAGTTGTGGATGTTCTAAACATCCCATCAGTTGGAACAGATCCAGAGAGATTGTTATGAGAGGCATTGAAAATTTCCAATGAAGGTGAGCTACCAAAGTTGGTCAAAATGGTGCCCATGAGATTGTTGATGGAGAGATCCACTATTGATAGAGCTCGCATTATTATAAGTTTGGCAGGATTACTTCCACTTAGAGTTCAAGTGCAAAATCTCCGAGGCAACACAAAAAAGGTTCAATTAAGGGGGCTAAATAACTGTAATATCTATGGCTATTCCTGTGGGCTTCATAAGGTTTATCAACAATCACATTTTCTTTGAGTATTTTTTTTTTGTAAGCTAAGGAGGGACCATTCTTTTTCTATTACTTCGAATTGAAACCATTACATTATCCTGGTGGCCTCAACCCGCCCCGAGGGGAAACCGGGTCTGTTGGCCACCTTAAGTTTTTGACAGCCATCCAAAAACAAAAAATACTAATTCTTCTTGTCCAGGCTATGTAAACTAAACATTCGAAAAGATTACTACTGCTTCTTGTTTGCATTCTAAACTGAAAATAGAAACGAAACTATCCAACTACTTTCAAAAAACTAAAGACAACATATACATATCTTCATATATTAACCCGCCATGACTTCCTGCTGCTCCTCTTCTTTCTTTATGCCCGGGTTGATCTCCTTTATCTGCTGTTGTATCTCTTCCAGTTTTTTATCCTGCATTATCAGAGTGACCTGAATGTTCTGCAATTCTTTCTTCAAATTTGGAATTCCCTGGGACAGTTCTGCCATCTCCATGGCCACCTGTTCCATAGCCTTAGCCAACAGCCTTTTCATGACCCAGTATACATGAAAGGCCTGTTTATACAGAGTCATGCATCCTCTCGTGTTCCCTGGATCCGGAAGGAGGTATTCCCAATCTTTCCATTTCCGATCCTAATTGACCCTGGGTCGCATCTTCCTCCAGCTGTTGAATTATCCTTCTAATGTCCTTATTGGTGTTCTCACATTAGGCTTGCTCCGAAAACTGTATCTTTTTCTTCAGTGTTTTCCTGTACTTTCTTATTGGTGCTAGTTCATGATCTTCCTGTCTCCCTTCCGACCATCCTCTTTCTCTGCTGCATCGTCCTCGTCCCCGTCCTGCTCTTCCTCTGTTCCTGTAATTTCCCCTGCCTCCCCGACTCTTCATGCCCGAGGTGCTTCCGAATTCACCTCCCTCCTCTCGCCCTTTGCTCCTCCTGTCTCCATACTCCCTGTCCTCCTGTGTTTTGTCCTGTGTTGACCCCACATCCTTCCATATCTTCTTTCGCGGTTGCTCCATTCTATCTTGGTCCAAATCAAACATTTCCACTTCATCTTCAGTATCGTCCTGAACTGTCTGATACTTCTTTTCCATTTCTCCATCCTCGATTCCTTTCCCTTTCTTTTCCTAGATTCTTCGTCCTCTGTTGTCTTCATCCCCGTCGCTTCTCATTCTCCTCCTCGTTTCCATTCGATTCTTCCTTCCGGCATTGCCTGCTTGTTTTCTCAGCCTGCTCTGCCTTTCTGTTACCCTACCTAGAGCTTTCGCCACTCCGCTTCTTCACAACTCCTATGCAAACTCATTTAACGTCCTCTTCTCTTTGTCTCGCCTTCCTTCTTGATGATGTCTCCTCCGCCAATTCTCCTCATCTCTCCTCACCTGCTTCACCTGCCACCTGTCGATTTCATCACCGCCCACCTCCCTTCGTCCTTCTTCTGTGCCGTCGTACCCACGTCCAATCTCTGCCGCCTTACCTCCACCATCTGCTTCCTTCATTACCTCGTCGCCGTCCCTCCTCGATATGATACCTTTTCTGGTGATCTCTCTGTCCTCCTTCATCATTACCTGTATACCTTTTGCCTCGTCATCCTTCCTTCCTTGATTTGTATTAATTGCCCTGATTGCCGTCATTATCACCCCGATAGGGGGTACATTTTCTTTGAGTTTTACCTTTGAATTAAGATTATTATTCTTTAATACTCCATGTCAATGACCTGCAATCCATCAAGATATTATTATGTAAATATACATGCCAGCACACAAATCAGTTGCATTGGACTATGGCATAATCGACCGTGTTGACATTGTAGGCAACCAACTAAACTAGATATTGCATTTATCTATTAAGAAAACCATTACTTGTCGATTTTTTTGTTCTTTTCAGTTTTCGCTAAGATCGAACACAATATTTGAAGGCACATAATTTGCCTTTCTGCAAGATATATTTTTCGTAGAATTGTCTCACAGTGAGAAGCTCGTTGTTATGCATGCTCAACGCTTTCTTGGCCACCTGGGAGACTGATGAGCCCCAATTTTGGTAACATTTTGGGCTCATTTGGCCTCACTACCCTTGCTCAACCCTTCATTTTTCATCACTTATGCATCATTTTTTAGTATATTCATGTTATTTGTAGGAAGGAGGGCAGTCACTATTCCTAGGTGGCTAATACATGTTTATTTCAGGTTTTTTTGACATTAAATGGAGCAAAACCACGCAGATGAAGGCAAGGAGACAGCCAAGGTGGCATTGAGGTTTTGTAGGAAGGTTGTCCACAGCCTTGAATGGCCTTCCTCGTGATCTCCACCCACAACTCCGAGCTCCAACAGCTATCACCACCGAGCTAGAAGGCAGCCAACGGATTCTAAGGGAACAACAGTTTACTTTTAGTTGGTCAGCCAAGCCCCACTAATTTAGGAGGCCAGCTTGGCCCTCATAATGTATAAATATTGAGGCTGTAGCCTTCGATGGGAACTTTTGAACCTTTGTTGCAGATTCTGAATTACGAGCTATAGCTCTGTTTTGCTTTTTGTAAGCCATTTTTGGCATGTTGTTAGACTTATGACTATGATCTTTTAATAAAAGGCAGGCAGATTCGAGTTCAGTTCTGAGTTCTTAGAGGAGCTATAGCTCTCAGGGTTGGGCCCAACCTGAGAGCAATAGGCCTCCTTTCTTTGTATTGTTACCTTTCTTTCTTTCAGCATTATAGTTCTTTTCCTTTACATGTACTTGGAAACACAGTTTGCTGATTCAGATTTCTTGGTGTGGTTACATAGGTTAGTGTTATGAACAAAGTTGCTTTCAGTAGTTTAGATTAGAGTAAAGAGATTAGAGTGATCAGAGCTCCAAAAAGGGGTTGATTGCACACTCACTTCCACCTCTGTTTAGAGATTGGGATTGCAGCCCGTGCCACCCACCAAAAACACAGTTTTACATGTTCATGCAAGATTTAACGTAATATTTCCGTTTGTAGAAGTGTCCATGCATTTAGATCTTGAGCAATAACTCTTTGTTTCAGCACCATGCACGATTTTCCCTTAAACTACATTGTTGTTCTTTGGTTTCTAATAAAACAGTTAGAGTAGGTTGATGACATTTCGGTTATACGCAAGACAGGGGTGATTTGTTTCATTTACACTGCGCAGCACCACTCCATCATTTCCTTATCCTTCTAAGCCGTGCCCAAGCCATCTACTTATCTCCCAGTTAGATCATTTGCCTCCCAACTCTTCTATTATCCACGTTGTTTTATCTTTTCGGCCTTCCATTGCCTCTACCCTCCTATCGACCAACCATCTTTACACACCCCCTCTCCATCTCATCTGTCCGTCCATAAGCCATCACAAGCTCTCCTCTCATCCTCCCTATCCACCCATACAGCTCATCCACTCATCCATCACCCAAAACTCCGATTGCAGAACATCCTGTAGAAATTACGGGACTTCCTGTAGAAATCCTGAACTTCCTGTAGAATCCCCTGCAGACATCCTGTAGAAGCTTGCAAACACTGTTTCCAGGCATCTGAACTTTGTGAACTTCTGTGGAATGATGTTAGGGATCCCTTGGACCCTCTCAGAAGTCCTCCTGACCTTTTCCAAGCCTTCCTCCCCTTGATCTACCCCTGCACAGTCAAGACCCAGTAAGAAGCACAGTCATAATAACTCCAACCACTCGAGCAAAAATACAAAAACATGGTCTCTTCAGATGAAAGTAGTTTAGACACATGCATCTCATCTCAATAGAAGTAATGGCATCACTTTTAGAAGTTGCACTCCCACCATTGCATCATAAGGATTAAGCTGGTAAAATTAGGGTTTGCTAGGGTTTCCATGTTTTGTTGGCTTTCAGTTCATTCTTGCAAAGTAGGTTAATTTTCTTTGAGATAGCTTTCGTTCATCACATAAAAAGCTTCTTCTGAGAACATATAGAAGTTGGCTTGAGCCCTAGCGGACTTGTGCCAGCTGACCAGTGACAGTTGCGACAAGAGCTAGTACTTGTGCATACAGCACCGTCGCTTCCAAGTTTGTTACGAACTACCGGGTTGATAAAATTAGAGAAGGAAGCTCCAGGAGTTGTAGCATTATTGCTACAATACTGGAGCCCACCAGAGACCATGCTTTTCATGATGCTCAACATGTTTTCTTCCAAGTGTCTCAAATTTGTAATCTGGTAGAGCGCGAGAAAATATGTGGAGACCATGAGATTTAGAATGTTGATTGTTTCGACCATTTTCTGGGCAAACATTAGGCCTAGAGAATTGGCATCTTGGTTGTGCCTGAAATAAAACAATTTCAAAAAATTCAAGCTTAGGTTGCTCAAATTTCACGAGAGTGCAGAATTTTAAGAGGCAACGACCAAGATTTCTTGATAAAATGTGCATATTATAATACAAGGTCTCCAACAAAACATTTGAGTACCTGAAATCATTTAAATTTTCCTAGTGGCCACAATTTATGAGCGAAATTAAAGGTGAAAGCCAAAACCTCATGAACAATATTGTTGAATAAGGCCTGAAATAGAATATTTCACTAAAATTATAGATATATATTTTTTAAATGCATGAAATAAAATGGTTCCCTAAAATTTTGGCTAAAATTCTTTATGCTTTCCCAACTGACACAATCTCACGGAACAAACGAGCGAAATTTTGTGATATCTAAACTTGAAAATTTTTAGAACTCTCACCCCACTAGGGGGTGGTCACATGAAGTAGAAAAACAACATCGAGGACAAAACATTAAAGGCAATGGAGCGCTTATGCATCATCCTTCATTTTGGCAGCGATCATGACACTTGTGAGGAGTGAGTGATGGATACATATAGATGCAAGAAATAATGAAACATGAGGGGTTGCAACTGGTGTACTTGTAAACTCGTTCCAGATACTTGGTTATGCTGATACTCGGAGTATGGACTCCATGGAAAACCATGACAATGTTCTTCAAAGTAATTTGGTCATTCCGTGTGACCAGGTGCTAAAGGGCATACAAAAGCACCAAGAGAATTCAAAGTTGCTATGACTCAGGTGGGAAATCATTCCTTCCTTCTCCTCCTCAATGCCTAGTACCCTGTCCTCCGCGACTTCTCGCAGTTGAAAAATATCGATTTGCACATTTAATGGTTTTTTTTTAATTGTGCATAGCTCCGCACAATGAGCTAAAGTTTAACTCATTATGCGCACTCTCGCACAAATGAAAAAGCTCCGCACACGTTATCCTGAATTATAAATTTAATAATTTAAAAACAATTTATTAAAATTAACCATATTTAATCCATTTCAAATTTTACTGCGGAGGACCTGAATGCGGAGGTTCTTAGAAAGTTCTCTATCTCTCTGCACAGTGAGTTTTTACTGTGCAAAGAGACAATGAACTTTCTTCGCTCCTCCACATTAAAATTTGAAATCCTTTGTTCGCTATGGAGCAACACCACCACCAAGCATCTTGCTTAAACAATCAATTTCTGATGTCGTTAAACAATAGTGCCTTCCATTCAAATGGCTTAATCTTGATCTTATCGTGAAGCAATTTCTTGGAATGGGATTAATGAATCTTGTCCCTTCATTAAATATTTAGTTTCAAAATACAATCATAAAATATATACCCAAATCACAAATGATGCATTACTTGCAGGTGTAATATTTCTTTTTAATTATTATCTTTGTATGGTGAAGTTCAACGACCTATGAACGGTAAGGACGTGTACAATGGCATATATGGATAATCTAAACCGACATAAGTTCATAAGTAAAGGTAACCACATTTCAACATAAAATCCTAGAAGTAGTTATTGATAAATAAGTTAGCCCCTTTTGTATTCAATGGTTTGGGACCAACAAAAGGCACCAAAACTTTACTATTGTGCAAATGTATTCTGTTGTCTAGCTAAAATTTCTAATCAATGCAACGAATTACTAGGAATTTAAACATGTTCAAGCAGATAACTCCACACATACTTCGATACTAAGTGTGAAAATAATAATTTAGCCTAAATTAAAGCCGCAATTCATTGCAATTAGCTTAGTCTAGAAGTTGGCCAAGGCCATTCTCCATTGAGCTGGGTTGACCAGGTCAGTAGATCATGAGTGTGCGAGATTAGACTTTTTATTTCTCATTAATAACACCAAGAAACTATGAATTAACACATATTATTCTTTTATTGTGTTGTGATGTTACGCGTATTCGAAGTACAAAGAGCTTTGTGCGGAGAGTTTTGTGCAAAGATATTTCATTGTGTGGATTCCACATAATCTTTAATCAATTAATTAGCAGTAGAGGTTGGGACTATGTTGCATATATGAAGATACAAGTAACCCATAAATAGTGATTGGGTGGTTGCTATATCTAATGTGAATGTGACAAACAAGAGAGAGGCCCATGAGTGTGTGATCCTCCACCTCATATGGATATATGAAAAAATGATCCTCCTCCATTCATTGATTAGAGAATGATTTCCATGAGTCCTTCACCTAACATGGCTATATGTATTTTTGTGTTTTTAGCTTAGTGTTTTGATTTTTAATTCACTCCCATGATATTTTGTTATGCCCAACACCACTTAAGCTATAATGCCAATTTTGATAAGTGAACCTTGCTCAAGGCGGTGGTGGTGACCTGCTTAAAATTCCATGAACATGACCATTCTAATCATGGCCATAATGGTATTATTTTTTTTCTCCATAATTCTTCGAACAATACCTAGCTTGGTCTAATCAGCGGTATATAATTTAAATTGACCAAAAATTTTAGAGGAATACATGGTTTGGTCAGTTATCCTTAATTAAAGTGTGTATTTCATAATATTCTAAAAATTTAGTGATACTAAATCATTTTTGCTCAAGTCCATGGGTCTATCAAATTTTTAGACTATTCAAAGTATGTGATCAATTATAGATTTTAAAATATTCTAAAAATTTAATGGATACAGAGTGTTTTCTCACAGGTCCATCAGGTTTATCAACTTTTTAGAATATTCAAAATCAATGATCTACTTACACAAAGCGATATGACATTCTAAAATATTATGAAAATTTGATAAATATAAACAAATCCACTTCACTCATGTTCATTAGATTTTCAGTTTTTTCAAAATTTGTGATCTACTTACACTAAGGTAACAAGGCGTGATTTGATTGTTGGTGCTTAATTAAAATTACCAAACTATGTCGAAGAATGTATGCCCTAGTCTAATCGGCATTACATAATTAAATCGACCAGGATTCTCGGAGAATACTAGGCCCGGTCTAATTATCCGTAACACTTATCCTTCCATTCAAAATCAGCTCATATTTCTCCATTTGTGTGCAAAATCTAGTGATTTTTGGTCTTCTATACAAACATACATACATAATTTTTTCAGGCCAAATTTGAGATAAGCTCAAAAGAAATGAAGACTTGGGGGTGTAAGTAATAAGGGTGAGAAGATTAAGTCTGTTAGTGTTTGTGTGGGATCAATGGGTGGGAACCTCTCACACCCTTATGAATGGGAGGGATATATGTTGTATCCAGGGTTGGATGATATACTAGAGAGTTGTGTTGCTAAGGTTTTCGAGCACTTTGGTCCAGCTGACATATGCTAATTTTTTGGTCTCAACTAAGCCTTAAGGGTGCATCTTCTTATGTGTGGGAATATAAATTGTGTATATCTAATTTCCCCCTAATCGGGGTGGATGAACAAATGGAAAATGAGGTTGGGGTATCTGTCTCTCTTGACATTAAATAGGGGTGGTGTGGCCTGGCCTCCCCATGCAAGAGCATGCAAACTTATTCCCATGAAATTTGATGGAACGTCTTTATCCCTTTACTCATCTTGCATATTAGTCAGGGTTTGATGGGAATTTATGTTGGATTGGGTTGTTCCCCATTATAGGTGGGAACATTGTAATGGAAAATTTTAAGTGATAAATGTAGGTTTTAACCCTGTACAGAAATTACCTGCATACGAATTCTAAAACACTAGAAAATAAACAATGTGAGATCATAACACATAAAACACATATACCCAGAGATTTTCCCCTGGATCCCAAAACCGGGACTACCAGCTTGATTTTTCATTATGTTCCTTTCAATGTTACAATACATATTTATACATGTTGAAGCATCCAATACCATGGACCGAAAACCATCGTGTCCAATACCATGGACCGAAAACCATCGCGTCCAATACCATGGACCAAAAACCATCGCGTCCAATACCATGGACCGAAAAACCATCGCGTCCAAAAAAAACATGTGCGAAAATCATGCATAAAACCATAGGTGGGTCCACCCAACCTAACATAGGGTCCAAAACCAAAAATTTCCAGGGCGCTGCCCCGGACCCCATAAAGTGGGGTTACGGGTGCCCTTCAAACCCCCTATTAACTACGTGGAAAGAATATAGCACAACCCAACATTCTCCCACTTGTTGTTTTCTTTCCACAGGGGGCCACAAGAGAGCTTAGTCATTTTCCCAGCCCTGAAATGCCCATTGTCTCTCTACACCAAGAGAACTTCTCAGAGTTCACAGATTTTGTCAATGCATCTACAGTATTCTTCAAAGTGTCCATCTTTACCAGCAAAACCTTTTTGTTTTCTATCATATCCCTCACAAAGTGATACTGAACATCAATGTGCTTTGTCTTTGAATGATATGTAGGGTTCTTTGCCAAGAAAATTGCACTTTGGCTGTCATAGTCTATCCTTATAGCTTCCTGTACTAACCCCATACTTGAACACAATCTTTGCAACCAAATTGCTTCCTTGCTTGCATGAGTGGCTGCCATGTATTATGCCTCTGTAGTTGATAGTACCACTACAAATTGTTTCTTACTCATCCAACTGACTGCACCTCCAAATAGGTTAAACACATACCCACTTGTAGATCTTCTCTGATCCAGATCTCCAGCCCAGTCTGCATCAACAAAGCCACGAATATCCAACACTCTGTCCAATCCTAGTCTTCCTTGGTAGCACAGACCATAATCACTAGTGCCACGCAAATACCTGAAAACCCGCTTCACTGTTGTCCGATGCTCCTTTCCTGGTTTTGACATAAACTTGCTCAATACTCCCACTGCATGTGCAATGTCTAGTCTAGTACAGACCATTGCATACATCAGGCTACCGACTGCACTTTCATATGGAACACGGGACATGTCCTCTTCGTCTTCTTATGTCTTGGGACATTGTTCAGCAGATAACCTCACACCTACAGGAATAGGAACCTTCACTGGTTTATTATCTTGCATATTAAACCTCTGCAGTATTGTCTCGACATACTTCCTTTAGTTTTACCAGAGCTTCCTCTTCGCCTGATCTCTTTTAATTTCCATACCCAAAATATAGTTTGCAGCACCAAGATCTTTCATGTCGAATTTGGAGGACAATTGAGTCTTCAAATCCTGGATAATTTCTTTGTCATTTCCAACCAACAACATATCATCCACATACAAGACCAGATAAATAACACGGTCGCCAATTAATTTAAAATACACACAGTGATCTGCTTTGCTTCTGGTGAAGCCAAGTCCCCTTATAAATGTATCAAATTTATGATACCACATCCTTGGTGACTGTTTTAACCCATACAGAGACTTCTTTAACTTGCATACCAGTTCTTTCTTACCCTTCGTTGCAAAGCCTTCAGGTTGCTTCATGTAGATTTCCTCTTCCAGATCCCCGTGAAGAAATGTTGTCTTCACATCCATCTGTTCTACCTCAAAATCAAAAGTAGCAGCAACAGATAAAAGTAATCTAATAGAAGTTACCTTGGCAACAGGAGAAAATTATCACCAAAATCAATTCCCGGCACCTGGGAATAACCTTTTGCTACCAATCGAGCTTTGTATTTCTCCACTTTTCCTTCTGCATTTGTCTTCTTTTTGAACACCCATTTGTTGCCAATGGGTTTCCTTCCAGCTGGCAACTCCACCAGATCCCAGGCCTCATTTTTGTGCAAAGATTCCATTTCATCAACCATGGCCTCTTTCCAAAGTTTTCCATCCTTTGAATCTACTGCTTACTTCACAGTTCTGGGATCATCATCAGTAATAGATAAAGCAAAATTTAAACAAAAAGCAGATGGACTATACCTTTCAGGTTGCCTTCTTTCTCGAACTGATCTTCTCACAGCCGGAGTTTGTGGCTCTTCATCTTCTGATTCCTCCTCTGCTATAGAGTCTGATTCTTCCTCCTTTAGCTCAAACTCTATCTTCTCAAGTTCCTTTCGTTGGACTTCATGTTTAATAACATCTTTCACCTCTTTGAACACCACATCTCAGCTGTACACAACCTTTCGTGTGACTGGGTTCCAAAGCTTATAACCCTTTAAACCATCCTTATACCCAATAAAGACGCACTTTTTAGATTTACTATCCAACTTGGTTCGTTTCTCCTTTGGAACATGTACATATGCATCACATCCAAATACCCTCAGATGTGAAAGAGATGGTTTCTTACCAGTCCATACCTCTTGTGGAGTCTTATCCTCCAACGCTGATGAAGGTGACCTGTTGACCAGGTAACATGCAGTATCCACCGCCTCTGCCCAGAATTCCTGTCCTAACCCGGCACCACTGAGCATGCTTCTTGCCCTTTCCATCAATGTCTTATTCATTCTTTCTACAACTCCATTTTGCTGAGGTGTATATGGAGTAGTCTTCTGTCATGCTATACCACACTTCTTACAGAATTCTTCAAATTCATTACTGCAAAACTTTCCACCGTTATCTGTCCTCAGCACCTTTATCTTCTTCTCTGTCTGGTTTTCCACCAGAGCCTTAAATTCTTTAAACATGTCAAAGACTTCAGATTTCTTCTTAAGGAAATATATCCATCTATTCCTTGAGAAGTCATCTATAAATGATACATAGTACATAGACTTACCTAGTGATGGAACCTTCACAGGTCCAAACACATCACTATGCACAAGTTCTAATATCTGTTTCGCCCTCTTACTACAAGAGGGGAAACTCACCCGATTCTGCTTCCCATATACACAATTTTCACAGAGATCAAAATCCAGAGAGCTATTACTCAGACCTTCTACCATACCTTTACCATGAAGTATCTGAAGGCCCTTTTCTCCAATATGTCCAAGCCTTTGATACCACAGCATGGTCTTCTCTCCAGAGACCACTAGATTTTCTGCTCCACTTTCACGAACCACAGAACTATTACACCCATTAATAACAGTGCTACCTTGCGGCTTGTACAAAGTTCCAATCCGAACTCCCCGCATCAATACCAGTGCTCCCCGAACCATCTTGCAGGTATCCTTCTCGAACACTGTTTTTACACCTGCATCATCCAAGTTGATAACAAAAATCAGATTTCTGGCTAATGCAGGAATATGTAGAACACCTGGAAGCGTTCTAACCCTTCCACCTTGCAACTTCAACTTTACTTTTCCACGACCAACGATTCTAGCCTTCCTGTCATCCCCAAAGAAGACATCACCACCATCATATTTCTCATACTCGCAAAACCACTCTCTATGGGGAGTGGAGTGAAAGGATGCACCTAAGTCAATCAACCATGCCTCATGATCTACATGTGTACTTAAAGAAGCCAAGTACACATCCCCACCTTCATCTGAGGTGGTTTTCGCCTCTACAGAAGGAGCCTCATCAGATCCCTTTCCTTTGTCAGGATCTTTAGATTTACAGTCCCTTTTGTAGTGCCCTTCCTTTCTACATTTCCAGCACACCACCTTTATAGGTTTTCCTGGAGATTTAGATCTCCCTTTAGATTTAGATCTCCCACTCGATGACTTATTTTTGTTTCTGTTATAGGTCCACCCTCATACAGACAAGGCATCACCATTTTGACTCTCCATATTTTTCCATCTCATCTCCTCCGTCAGCAAGGATGAGACTATTTCATCAAAATGTAAGGCAGTTGCATTGCTACCTATTGCAATAACTAGACTATCCCACAAATCTGGTAGAGAACACAACAAACTGATGCACTTATCTTCATCTAAAATTTTAATATCAACAGATGCTAAATAACTTACCACAATATTAAATGCATTCAGATGCTCTGTCATCGAGTCTCCATCTTTCATCCTCAGGTTGTACAGTTTTTTCCGCAGGAACAGTTTATTCACCAAAGACTTAGATTGGTACAAAGTCCCTAACTTGTCCCCCAAAGCCTTCGCCATAGCTTCCCCTCATACATTCAACAATATTGAATCTGAGACACACAATCGTATTGTGCTCTTTGCCTTTCGATCCAACTTCTTCCATTCTTCATCAGACACTCCCGTTGGTTTAGTACCTGGATCTACTGCGATCTGTTGGTCTTTATCCACCAACAGATCCTCCATCTTGAGTTTCCACAACTCAAAACTCTGACCATTAAATTTCTTGATCTCTATCTTTCCACTGCTCGCCATCTTCTTTCACCACCAGAATCGATCTCACAGATCTCCCACTGAACAGGGTCTACCACAGGCCCGAGCAAAACCCCTCAGCAACAAAGGCGTCCCCTTGAAGCCAAAACGACTCTGATACTAAATGTAGGTTTTAACCCTGTACAGAAATTACCTGCATACGAATTCTAAAACACAGAAAATAAACAATGCGAGATCATAACACATAAAACACATATACACAGAGATTTTCCCCTGGATCCCAAAGCCAGGACTACCAGCTTGATTTTTCATTATGTTCCTTTCAATGTTACAATACATATTTATACATGCCGAAGCATCCAATACCATGGACCGAAAAACCATTGCATCCAAAAAAAACATGTGCGAAAATCATGCACAAAACCATAGGTGGGTCCGCCCAGCCTAACATAGGGTCCAAAACCAAAATTTTCTGGGGCGCTGCCTCGGACCCCATAAAGTGGGGTTATGGATGCCCTTCAAACCCCCTGTTAACAACGTGGAAAGAATATAACACAACCCAACAATAAACTGGTGATTGGAGGCAATTTAGACTTCAAATGGTGTAATCCTCAGCTTTCCTTTGTGCCTGGGTCATCTAATTTGAGGGTGGCATAGGCTTGGGCATTTATATACATCAGTGTGACCCCAATGTTCAACAACTATCATAGTGTGTATTTGAAGGCGTCAGCTGGGTCCATGTTTGAATTGTGTGTCATCATGTGTTAATGTGAGAAGTTGTTATTGGGTACTCCATGGATAACATTATCTTTCCATGGTGGTGGCTCCTTGCATGATGCGTCAATGCCAGAGTGGGGTTGGGATAAGAGGTATAGTGGTTTCAAGATCCATACTTTCCTTTCCAATTATGTTGTCTCTTATTTTGGTGTTGAGTCTTGTGGATTTCAGTCTGGAATATTTTTAATCTCTTTCCTGGGGGCTCTTGGGTTTGGGCCTATGATATCTTCCAGCAGGAGGGGTTTGTTGCTCGGTGGTGTTGTGAAGTGTTTTCGCTTCAAGGGATGTTTCCTGTTTATAAACATGGGCTGCCCGATTTTATTTGCCACCCTCTGTAGGTTTTAACCCCATATAGAAATTACTTGCATACGAATTCTAAAACACAGAAAATAAACAACACGAGAGCATAACACATAAAACACATACACACAGATATTTTCCCCTAGATCCAAAAACCGGGACTACCAGCTTGATTCAATACATATTTATACATGTCGAAGCATCCAATACCATGGACCGAAAACCATCGCGTCCAAAACCATGGACCAAAAACCATTGCGTCCAAAACCATGTGCGAAAACCATGCACAAAACCATAGGTAGGTTCGCCCAACTTAATATAGGGTCCAAAAAAAATTTCCCCGGGGTGCTGCCCCGGACCTTGTAGAGGGGGACTACCCACCCCACCCAAACCCCCTATGACCCCCTGCTGCGCAACCAGTGCAACGAAGGGGGGGCTCTGCCCCCCTTCTAACCCCCTAGTTAACTACGTAGGCTAGTCGTGGAAAGAATATAACACAACCCAACATTCTCCCACTTGTTGTTTTCTTTCCACAGGAAAGCTTAGTCATTTATCCAGCCCTGCAACGCCCATTGTTTCTCTACACCAAGAGAACTTCTCAGAGCTCACAAATTTTGTCAATGCATCTGCAGTATTCTCCAAAGTGTCCACCTTTACCAGCAACACATTTTTATCTTCTATCATGTCCCTCGCAAAGTGATACTCAACATTAATGTGCTTTGTCTTTGAATGGTAAGCATGGTTCTTTGCCAAGAAAATTTCACTTTGGCTGTCACAGTCTATCCTTATAGCTCCCTGTATTAACCCCATACTTGAACACAATCTCTGCAACCAAACTGCTTCCTTGCTTGCATGAGTGGTTGCCATGTATTCTGCCTCTGTAGTTGATAGTGCCACTACAAATTGTTTCTTACTCATCCAACTGACTACACCTCCAATTAGGTTAAACACACACCCACTTGTAGATCTTCTCTGATCCATATCTCCAGACGAGTCCGCATCAACAAATCCATGAATATCCAAAACTTTGTCTAATCCTGGTCTTCCTTGGTAGCACAAACCGGAACCACTAGTGCAACACAAATACCTGAAAACCGGCTTCACTATTATCCAATGCTCCTTCCTTGGTTTTGACATGAACCTGCTCAATACTCGCACTTCATGTGCAATGTCTGGTCTAGTACAGACCATCGCATACATCAGGCTACCGACTACACTTGCATATGGAACACGAGACATACCCTCTTCCTCTTCTTATGTCTTGGGACATTGTTCAACAGATAAATTTACACCTACATGAATAGGAACCTTCACCGGTTTACTATCTTGCATATTAAACCTCTGCAGTATTGTCTCGACATACTTCCTCTGGTTTAACCAGAGCTTCCTCTTTGCCCGATCTCTTTTAATTTCCATGCCCAAAATATAGTTTGCAGCACCAAGATCTTTCATGTCGAATTTGGAAGATAATTGGGTCTTCAAATCCTGCATAATTTCTTTGTCATTTCCAACCAGCAACATATCATCCACATGCAAGACTAGATAAATAACACTGTCACCAATTAATTTAAAATACACACAGTGATCTGCCTTACTTCTGGTGAAGCCAATTCCCCGTATAAATGTATCAAATTTATGATATCACATCCTTGGCGATTGTTTTAACCCATACAGAGACTTCTTTAACTTGCATACCAGTTCTTTCTTACCCTTCACCACAAATCCTTCAGGTTGCTTCATGTAGATCTCCTCTTCCAGATCCCCGTGAAGAAATGTTGTCTTCACATCCATCTGTTCTACCTCAAAATCAAAAGCAGCAACAACAAATAAAAGTAATCTAATAGAAGCTACCTTGGCAACAGGAGAAAAAATATCACCAAAATCAATTCCCGACACCTGGGAATAACCTTTTGCTACCAAGAGCTTTGTATTTCTCCACCTTTCCTTCTGCATTTGTCTTCTTCTTGAAAACCCATTTATTTCCAATGGGTTTCCTTCCAACTGGCAACTCCACGAGATCCCAAGCCTCATTTTTGTGCAAAGGTGCCATTTCATCAACCATGGCCTCTTTCCAGAGTTTACCATCCTCTGAATCTACTGCTTCCTTCACAATTATGGGATCATCATCAGTAATAGATAAAGCAAAATTTGAATAGAAAGTAGATGTACTATACCTTTCTGGTTGCCTTCCTTCTCGAACTGATCTTCTCACACCTGGAGTTTGTGGCTCTTCATCTTCTGATTCCTCTTCTGTTGTAGAGTCTGATTCTTCCTCCTTTAGCTCACACTCTATCTTCTCATGTTCCTTTGATGGGACTTCATGTTTAATAACATCTTTCACCTCGAACACCACATCTCGGTTGTACACAACCTTCCTTGTTACTGGATTCCAAAGCTTATAACCCTTTAAACCATCCTTATACCCAATACAGATGCACTTTTTAGATTTATTATCCAACTTGGTTCTTTTCTCCTTTGGAACATGTACATATGCATCACATCCAAATATCCTCAGATGTGAAAGAGAGGTTTTCTTACCAGTCCATGCCTCTTGTGGAGTCTTATCCTCCAACGCTGATGAAGGTGATTTGTTGACCAGGTAACATGTTGTCTCCACCGCCTCTGCCCAAAATTCTTGTCCTAACCCGGCACCACTGAGCATGCTTCTTGCCCTTTCCATCAACGTCTTGTTCATTCTTTCTGCAACTCCATTTTTCTCAGGTGTTATAGAGTAGTCTTCTGCTGTGTTATACCACACTTCTTACAAAATTCTTCAAATTCCTTACTGCAAAACTCTCCACCTTTATCTTCTTCTCTGTTTGGTTTTCCACTAGAGCCTTAAATTCTTTAAACTTGTCAAAGACTTCAGATTTCTTCTTAAGGAAATATATCCATGTATTCCTTGAGAAGTCATCTATAAATTATACATAGTACACACACTTACCCAGTGACGGAACCTTCACAAGTCCAAACACATCACTGTGCACAAGCTCTAATATCTGTTTCGCTTTCTTACCACCAGAGGGGAAACTCTCTCGGATTCTGCTTCCCATATACACAATTTTCATAGAAATCAAAATCCAGAGAGCTATTACTCATACCTTTACCATGAAGTATTCGAAGGCCCTTCTCTCCAATATGTCTAAGCTTTTAATGCCACAACATGGTTTTCTCTCCAAAGACCACTAGATTTTCTACCCCACTTTCAGGAACCACAGAACTGTTGCACCCATCAACAACAGTGCTACCTTGCAGCTTGTACAGAGTTCCAATTTGAACTCCTCACATCAATACTAGTGCTTCCTAAACCATCTTGCAGGTATCCTTCTCGAACACTATTTTTACACCTGCATCATTCCAACTTGCTTATAGAAATCAGATTTCTGGCTAATGCAGGAATATGCAGAACACCCGGAAGTGTTCTAACCCTTCCACCTTGCAAGTTCAACTTTACTTTTCCGTAACCAACGAATCTAGCCTTCCTGTCATCCCCTAAGAAGACATCACCACCATCATATTTCTCATACTCGCAGAACCACCCTCTATGGGGAGTGAAGTGAAAGGATGCACCTGAGTTAATCAACCATGCCTCATGATCTACATGTGTACTTGAAGAAGCCAAGTACACATCCCCACCTTCATCTGAGGTGGTTTTTGCCTCTGTAGAAGGAGAATCATCAGATCCCTTTCCTTTGTTAGGAGCTTTATATTTACAGTCCCTTTTGTAGTGCCCTTCGTCTTTGCATTTCCAGCAAACCACCTTTATAGGTTTTCCTGGAGATTTATATCTCCCTCTAGATTTAGATCTCCCACTCGATGACTTATTTTTGCTTGTGTTTCCTGGGACCGTCCTCGTACAGACAAGGCATCACCATTATGGCTCTCCATATTTTTCCGTCTCATCTCCTCCGTTGGCAAAGATGAGACTATTTCATCAAACTGCAAGGTAGTTGCATTGCTACCTATTCCAATAACCAGACTATCCCACAAATCTGGTAGAGAACACAACAAACTGATGCACTTATCTTCATCTGAAATTTTAATATCAATAGATAATAATTGACTTACCATAGTATTAAATGCATTCAGATGCTCTGTCATGGAGTCTCCATCTTTCATCCTCAGGTTATACAGCTTTTTCTGTAGGAACAGTTTATTCACCAGAGACTTAGATTGGTTCAAAGTCCCTAACTTGTCCCACAAAGCCTTCTCCGTAGCTTCCCCTGATACATTCAACAATACTGAATTTGAGACACACAATCGTATTGTGCTCTTTGCCTTCCGATCCAACTTCTTCCATTCTTCATCGGACACTCTCGTTGGTTTAGTACCTGGATCTACCGTGATCCACTGATCTTTATCCACCAACAGAACCTCCATCTCGAGTTTCCATAACTCAAAACTCTGACCATTAAATTTCTTGATCTCTATCTTTCCACTGCTTGCCATCTTCTTTCGCCAACAGAATCGATCCCGCAGATCTCCCACTGAACAGGGTCTACCACAGGCCTGAGCGAAACCCCTTAGCAACAAAGGCGTCCCTTGAAGCCAAAACAACTCTAATACCAAACGTAGGTTTTAACCCCATACAGAAATTACCTGCATATGAATTCTAAAACACGGAAAATAAACAATGCGAGAGCATAACACATAAAACACATATACACAGAGATTTTCCCCTAGATCCCAAAACCGGGACTACCAACTTGATTTTTCATTATTTTCCCTTCAATGTTTCAATACATATTTATACATGTCGAATCATCCAATACCATGGACCAAAAACCATCGCGTCCAAAACCATGGACCAAAAACCATCGCGTCCAAAACCATGTGCGAAAACCATGCACAAAACCATAGGTAGGTCCGCCTAACCTAATATAGGGTTCAAAAAAAAAATTCCCTTGGGCGTTGCCCCAGACCCCATAGAGGGGGGCTACCCGCCCCCCTTAAACCCCTGTGACCGCCCCACTGCGCAATCAGTGCAACAAAAGGGGGGCTCTGCCCCCCCTCTAACCCCCCGGTTAATTACGTCGGCTAGTCGTGGAAAGAATATAACACAACCCAACAATTATGTTGTCTCCTATTTTGGTGTTGAGTCTTGTGGGTTTTAGTCTGGAATATTTTTAGTCTCTCTTTCCTAGGGACTCTTGGGTTTGGGCCTATGATATCTTCCAGTAGGAGGGGTTTGTTGCTCGGTGGTGTTGTGAAGTGTTTTCACTTCAAAGGATGTTTCCTATCTATAAACCTGGGCTGCACAGTTTTGTTTGCCATCCTCTACTTGTCTTTGGCCTCAAGTTGGCTCATTAATTCTCTCTTCACTTAGGGTCAGCCTCTATCTTTTATCTTGTCCTGTTATTTTCTTCAGGAAGCACGATGTCTAGGCAACGAATGTGCAACCGAAGGGGAAACAAAGGTAGAGATTAGCAAGGTTATCCTCAAGCCCAAGATCAAGCTCAGGATGTGATTCAAATTGGATCATTATATTGTTTTTTATCCATCGCGATGCTTTCATAGTAGAAAAAGTGGAGGAATAATCTCATAGGACCATCTTTACCGGTGGGACCTAGTTGGAAAACTGGGGTCTAAAACCTTTACAGGAGCATTTTGAGGCATAAAATGATTTTTTTGGTGGTAAAACTTTATTGATTTTGCGCGACACCTTCTTTTCATATTCTACCCATAAAGACCTTTCCAATGACGCAAGAAGCACGTTAATCAGAGTTTGTATGCAAAAGTTTTGCCACTCAGAAGTTGACCTTCTTATTTTCACCACCATAATTCGAGAGGATGTCATGTTAGCCCCAATTATTCATGGAAAAAGGAGATAGCCACATGATTACAATGAAGAAGAATATAGAAGAGTCCATATTGCAACTATGGTTAAGATTTGAGGTAGTCAAACCTAACCACTAGTAGGCTATCGAGGTGTGTTATAATCAGGCCATTAGGAGGAAAAAGTGGTTCCACTCTTTTCGAGTGCATTTGTTCCATAGATGAGAAAAAATAAACGAGATGGATAGGAGATAGAGCACACAGAGGATTTTTGCATTGTAGTATCCCATAGGCCATAGACCATACTTCTTTGTACTTGCAATAACTTTTTATTCAAAGAAATAGAGCAAAGCAACCTCACCTTCCAGTTGGGTTTTCTCCCGAAAAGGTTTCCTAGGTCATATCTTGTGTCAAATCGTGGTTTGTGAGTTTTTATTTCATTATTCTCTATTTTCTGCATAATTTTAATTTGCATGCATATGCAATTAATCATAATCTACAAATCCAAAAATCTAAAGAGAAATAAAACCCTAATAGTGTAGATTTCATATTTTTAATATAGTTTTATCAGATCTATTGTGATGAACTGTCCAATGGAATATGCATAACAGTTTACAAATCAGGATGTCATTGTCATGTATCACTTATTCACCCCTTCGAACATCTATGAGGAAAATTTCCAGCTAGAATCTCATGTTGACAATGATTTTGAGGCTTTTTCTGATTCCGAGATTATGGAGGAAGTTGCTAAATGGCTTTTTTACCCTGGTCATACCAAGGGAAGAAGGAACTGGTATTTGAATTCAATCAACTTACATTTGGCATTGAAGACTCTTTTAGGTAGAGTCTTAAAAGAGAAACATGAGGACTGAAATGACATTATAGCTTCCTTGAATGAGATTCAAAGGATGCAGTGATATCAACGCTCCTGTTTGGTTAGTTTGGACGATTGTTTATCTTATGTAGAGAACCACATCCGATGTGAACTCAAGTCATATGTTCCTCTTGGTTCCAGTGCAAAGGACCTTGCGCTAGTGACCTCGTTAGGTTTTTGAGGTCCTACCATGTTATGTTATAGTTTTTGCTTATTTATGGTTTATTGTCACTGTCATATATAATTATTCTCAACCATGGACTTTATATTTTGACTATTGATAGCACAATATTGGTCAGTGGATCCCCCCATGGCAGATTAAGACTGATAATGGGGTGAACTGCGTTGATATGAGATGAACGTAATGATGTAATTTTCTATTTTGAAGTAATACAGATAAATTAAAAAAAGGCTCAATTTTAACTTTTCTATGTTTTAATTTTTTGACATATTTTTTTGGTTAATTTAAGTGAAATTTGATAAATATATTTTAAAACCATAAAATTTAAATTGCATGCTAAATGGAATTCAAGTATTCAAAAATTTAAAACTTTAAATTATTTATATAGTTTAAAACACATTCTAAATAATCAAATTTTTAAATAATTAAAAATCACAATCTCATTTAAAATTATATTTTCAAATTCCAACCAATCAAAATATTAAAAAATAACAACACCTCCAATTCTCTAATTTGTTTGTAAGAAACATATATATTCTCTTCCTTGTCACCCCCACATCATTGGACAATACCACCCTGGCCTCGTGGATGAAACCCCAGTTTCCAAATTTTTAATACGGAAAGCAATGGACTCGAAAATCATCATTATTATCTTGTAGCAGGCATGTATTACACATTCTCGTTATTAAGTTATTGCGTTGACTTCCAATTAGTCAAATTGAAAATTAATTGGAAGTCAACATTACGTATTCTCGTTATTACATTATTACGTTGACTTCCAATTACTTTTCTATTTGACTAATTGGAAGTCAACGTAATAACATAATAATGAGAATGCGTAATACATGCCTGCTACAAGATAATAATGATGATTTTCGAGTCCATTGCTTTCCGTATTAAAAATTTGGAAACTGAGGTTTCATCCACGAGGCCAAGGTGATATTGTCCAATATATATATATATGACTATTTTATTTAATTGTTCTCATATTTCATTGGCTATCATCTTATTTTGCAATGATTTCTTTGTATTAATGCAATGTATCATTGCTATCATACCAATACTCATGTAGCAGGTTGGGCATTTATGTGGTGTTAAAATCAGGAAGCATATATGACTTTAGAAATATAAATTTCCAATTCTCAATGACTTAAGCGAAGGAGCCTCGAAGGTGTGTTTGATAATTCACAATGAATCAAATGCATGATAATTAATGCATGTCTTTGATTTAATTATCAAGTAGAGGCCTTTCAAATTATGATTCGATTTTTCTCTAGCTCGCCAATGTCATGGGCATGAAAGCGCCATCCCTACTTCCGTGAATAATTCGTCATTTGATTGACCACATATGTGCTTCGATTTGTATAAATAAATATTTATTTAAAAGTTTTGTGCTTTGACATTTTCTTTGTATAGTTAAATATGATTTTTAACTAACCTACAATATTTTTTTATTATCATAAGGGAAGAGCTCTTCCAATGTCCTCTATTTTTTAATTATTTGATTAATTACCATATAACGTGGGGATCTTTGAATCTGGTTAGTTTTTGGTAGTTGATTATTAATATAAAATTGGATATAGTTTAAAATACCATTAATGGCGCAAAAGAAAAATAACGCGTGCTTTTGAATAAATAGTGATATTATTATTATTATCATGTTTTGTAACTATGAACTATACATTCGGTAGAGTAAAAATAACTCTTCGCTCCTAACATTCAATGCACATTTGACTTGTTGAGTGCTCATTCAATGTGGGTAGAATTCCCCACATGCTGAGAGATATCTATATATTATACACCTCGATCATTTGAATAAATTAGCCCATTTTCAATCTTGTCCTTATGTAATAAAAATACCTAAAATATATGTATGTACCCACTTACTTAATACAATCTCTATACACATAAACCAATTCTCATCTTCTTTGCATACAAAAAAGGTATATACACTTTGTATACATAGGAGATATACACAGATAAACTACCTTGGAAATGGACAAACTTGAAATCAATATATTTACTCTAATTTAGCTATGTTTAAATCAAGCAATAGGACTAGCTATTATGTATCACTTGTCTTTTTATGGGATCCATATCCTCCCTTCTTCCAAATTCAAAGGAGGGCCACCTACAAATATAAAAATGTAGTTGAAAAATATCCAGGAAAATTCAATTAATTGGTTCAATTTTCCACTTTCGCAAGGATTACCTTTTACTTGCTTACCCATGAACTACCTTTTACTTGTTCACCCATTAGAAATTTTATTGCTAGTGTACTATTTTAACCCCTCCTTTTTTTTTTCCCTCAGACTAATATATTTTTTCTTTTTTTTCCTCTCACATTTGCATTATCTTTTTTCTGTTCATTATTTAATCAGTTTCGTATATTTTGTTTTGGATAACATTGTGAATCCTTTTTCTATTATAATATCCAAAATGATCAACAAACCAAGTTTATGATTAGGGTTATAGATTCCTTGCAGGAAACAATACCCATAAATAGCACCTTTGGATGAGATATATCATTCTTTCAAACTATGGTGGAGAATCACCTCTTATTAGAGATCCATATGGTCCTTTTAATTGTTATCTTCCGGTATGAACCCAACAACATTATGTGCATGCCTTCTCTTTATAATATAGGCTAGCTAAAATTTTAATCCAATGTTCTTTCCACTATGATTATCCACCCTTTTACTCTATAATGGATTTCCAAATAATAACTACTTATTATGGGTCCTAGTGCCTCTCTAAAATATTAGTCGCTACTCTTTATTATTGAAAATAGACTTAGGAAAGATCTCTTCGATGAAGACGATGGAGACAAAAGGAATACAACTACCTCTTCCCCATCCCTCTAATAGTCTCCCTATCATATGTGATTTGTCTCCCAAAATTTTGATCATATTATATGATGTATAATTTCTTTTTTTTTTATGATGATTTTTTTTTTTTTTCAATTAGCATCGTCCATTATTTTTTTTAAGCTAGTAAAATTATTATATTAATAGTGTACTTAAAAGATACATCCATCCCCCACTATAGCCCGCCACTAGGGGAGCTAAGTTTATAATCGGTTAAAAAATATCATTGATGTTTGTAAAATCAAAAGAAAACAACTATATGTTTGTTTAGAGCTTCTTGTGTTGTTCCAATCCCATTACTAGAGTATGAGCATTGTAATATGGAGAAGTCGAATATAACATCGTGATATCATAGTCTAGACTAGTATATATGGTAACATGATCTAGATAGGTATGCCCTAGGACTATACTTCTCCTAGCATAAATTATGCTTCTCTTGGGGAATGTCATGTAAAAAAAATAAAAAAGAAGTAAAAGGGAGGTAAAATCTAGTCATCTATCTTGAATTTTGGGTCCACATAGATTTTCTCCCATTTGCTCTTCTCCTTTCCCGTTGCTTCCTTGTCCCAGAGCATCTTGACTAGAGATTTATAAGTTTGATCTATAAATTCCAATTTTTACATAATGGCTTTTTGGTGCATGCCTTATTCTTTGGCAACCTAAGCCAATATGGACTTAGTTTGCCAATAATAATCAATTAGTATGATGTATGTAGTGCTTGAGCTCAACGTCAATGTCCTCCAAAGGGGTTGTGGCTCATTTCTCATGAACCTTCTGTTCTATTCTCTCATCTTTAGCTTTAATATGGATTGGAAACCTCTTGTGTTAATTCCACACTGCATCATTGACCTCCATTTTATCCTTGGTAAGGTTGGTGGAGGAGTTAGATGTGTCAGTGTCGGTACATTATTGAGGTTGCTTGGTAGGCTTGAAAGATTTGTTGTTGATCATATTTGGTTTCCTTCGTTGAACCTATTATTCATGTTGACAAACTGATGGTGCTCCCTCGAGGGACTCCCTACCAAGAACCTAGAGAATCAAAGATAACTTAGAATCTCAACATCCCTTGATGAGGTTAATCCTTCAGAATAGTCAAAAAAAGTTGGCTTTCCTTAATAAATAATATCCTACTACCCTTAAACATTGTAACAACTTTCCTCTACTCTTTTAAAACATTAAAATTTTTTAATGAAGGAAACTTGGAATAACATGGGGATTATTTCATTTGTGTTGAGCCTAAACCACTTATATACATCAAGGGGGTTAATGATTACATAACTTAGCAAGCATGGAATGAGTTGGCACAAAATCTAGGCTATGGATCAATCATGTACTTATGACTAAAACTTTCTTTTTTGAATATGCTGACCATGTGGTCCAAAACCCTAGCCTATCATGCCCATGAGAAAAGTCCCAACCAAAAATCCATGCTTGTGGAAAAACAAACTTAGCTAGAAGAAACACAAACTAAGCTACATGAACAATTAAGGAAACTAAATTGTGGAGATTAAAACCAATCTACACTCATGTTAAGTTCCCATTGTAATCATGACCAAAGCAAATTGGTCTTTCCCTCTCAAACATAAAGCTGCAATGGTTACAAAAGGGCAACTAAATATATTGGTTTGATTAAAGGATTGTAGGGATAGGTTGAGGTTACCCTCCCTGTCCCTCTCCCAAAATTGCATGTGTTGTAATAATGCTAAGAGTAGTCCACATGTCAGTTGAAGGGAGAAGCTAAAGCCTCCCTTTGTTTCACATTCCTTACACCCCAAGCAACTTTATATGGTGTATAATCTCAAGGAATTTTGCATGATTTATTTTATTATTGAATTTAGTAACTATGAAGTTTTAAAGAGTCAAAAGGTCAAGGTAATTATAGATGTCCAGACTTGACATGTATTATCTAACTTCTAGTTTAAATCCTTGATTATACGTGTGCACATGCATGTGTGTGTGTATTTGTGTGGTTCTTTCTTGAGAAGATTCCTCTTTTTAATGGTTACAAAAATGGGTGGCATGACAAGGTAAGTGGTGTTCCCATTTCTAGATAAGAAAAAACTTTAGTAACAATGTCCTCATAAATAAAAATTGTTGGTGAAGTAGAGGGCTTATTATTGTATATTCCATTGAATAGAGTTTGAAAAATGCCCTTCAATTAGAAACCTCACCATCTGGAATGTTTTATATCTAGTTATAAATTGCCATTTTTATTAGTCATTTATTTTGGGTGGCTTTCCTCTTAATGACTTTCATTTTCAAGGAACCCTCAACCTAAGTGTCCCTTTCACACGAGGAATTAGAATTTTAAACTTATTTTGGTATTACAAGTTTGCTAAGCCATCCATGTAATGGCCCTGTAGACTTTATAGCCAAATGCTCTCTTCCACCATTTCCTAGAAGCTTGCTATGTTAGGTTATAAACTCCCTCGAGTCATTTAGTTTCATGCAACATGGGGATTAGTTAGAGTTGAAATCTTGTATCTCACATAAAAAATAATGGATGCTTATTTAGCATGCTTAAAATAGTAGCAAGTTTGCTTGACATGATGTTAGTCTAATTTGTGCTAAGCTTTATTTGTAGATTTGGGTGCATGTTGACAAGATGGAATTGGAGTTGGCACTTGCATATCGATTACTTGAATTTTGGGGGTGCTCCATACACCATAAATTGAGTGTTCTCTAGTGTTTATCTCCCTTCTTACTCGACCTGGTCCCACAAGTATGAGGTTTACCTTCAACATAGGTCAATTGCTGTGCTATGCATGAATGCAAGGAGCATCACATTTGGTATCTTCCCCTCTCTAGGCACACACAAACATGGAGAAACCTCCAGGTGGTAGGAAACTAATGGATTAGACCTTAACCCACTACCAAAAACTTGATATATTGCTTCAAGGTAGCCAACTATTTTTTATATTTAACCCTTTAAAACATATTTATAAAATATATAACCAAATAATATAGATATTATTTTCATAGTTTCCCATTTTTAGTAATAAATATACATTTTGATTTTATAATTTCTATTTATAATCATTATTTTTAAACATCTATCATTTATATAAAAAAATTATTATATAAAATATTATATTAATAATTAAATAAAAACATTTTATTAAAAATAATTTGAAAAACTCACATTTAATAATTTTGAAGTGATAGACACTTGTTATGTTATGTACTTATGAGAACCCTTTTAGGAGAATCTCCATGCTCCTTTTAGGTCTCACAACCTTAGAGTTAAAACCAAAGGTTGTTATTATCGATCAAAAAAGACCAAGAAGGGTAGTTGTGTAGAGAGTGAATGGACATTATGGAACTATTCACATTAGATGTTAGGTATGGCTTAAGGTACAAAATCTTCACTGGAAATGAATGGGCATTATGTCATTATGGATCTATTTACATTAGATATTAGGTATGGCTTAAGGTTTTGAATATATCGGCATTTTGTCTTTATCATTTTGTTCAAACCTATACGATATTGAATTTGTCATATCAAAACATTTAGCCGTTAATATGCTGCTTTATGTTTTTTTAATTAGAAGTTATACTTAATGTGACACGATGACCCATTTTTTATTTTTTTAGAGTGGAAATATGATTGCTTTAAATATAAACATAGAGTATGGGAAGGTTTATGTTTTTTCATGTACTTTTCTTTCAACATTGTCTTTCATTTTAAAATATAAATTTAGTTTGCTTTAATGGAAAACTTTAGCAACATGTGAAAAGGTTATAGGTTCTCGATGAACTTTTCTTCTAAGGTATTTTTAATTTGGTGGTTGTGTTTTCCTTAAATAAAGTATTCTTTTATTACTTGTGATTTTTAAATTTATAATATTTTTAAATTATTTTTGATATATAAATATTTGGATGAAATTAAAAAATATATAATATTTAAAGTTATTGATATTATTTTTATATTTAGAATATATTTTGGATTAATTATATTTTGTTTTTAGTTAATATTTCGAACCATTTACTAAAGATAAAGTATAGTTGTGCTATTATATGTAAATAAAACTTAGCTATTTATATAGTTCATCCTAAGGACGAGAATAAAGTATAATTGTATAATTGTACTAATATATGTAAATAAAATTTAACTATTTATAATATCTTATATGTGATTTGAATAGGTAGGTTCTATTTTGATAGAATGTTTTTGTATTTTGAGTTTGAATTATTATTGCCTCCAAGGCACTCTCCAATATAGTATGGAAGAGTGTCTAGTTATATAAACATTTTTACTCGACCAAATTATATAGAAAATAAAAATAAAATGAAATTAAAAAAATAAAATAAAACAAAAAAATATAATTAAAATAATTTTGAGGTAAAATAGTCTATTTAATGTTTGTGGTTTTTGGGCTACACCCATGGCTTTGCCAATGGTATTCTACTGTAAGAAGAAATATTATACACACTAACTAGCTTATATCCATTTTAACTCCAGATCTATTCAAAGTTGAGAGGGATAAAATCTCTTGTGGTGTAAATCTCTTTTATAATGAAGAGAGATTTGATCCCTCTGGACAATAGGTAGATCCATAATTAAGATGGATCTAAACTAGTATATCTATGTTTTTTTGAAATTAAAAAGTTACAATACTCATGGTCATTGATCTAATTTCTATTTATATAATTGAAATAGAAGAAAATTACATTGCTCACGATAACCTAACTTCCATTGATACAATTTCAATGTCTTAATATGTAATTGTAATATTGTTTGTAAATAAAACTTAACTACTTATTGTTTGTAAATAAAACCTAACTATGTCTTAACATGTAATTGTAATATTGTTTGTAAATAAAACCTAACTACTTATTGTTTGTAAATAAAACCTAACTACTTAGAACGCATGTTTCTAGTCTACATGGCTGTAGAGTCACACTCTTACCATGTGTTATTGTATCTTGGGTTGTCAACTTATTTTCTTAAGTCAAAGAAAAATGATGCCATAACAATAAAAAAAAGATTTAAGATTATAATAGAGAATTAAGTGGTGGTCTCGACCCATATATCATTCTCAAGAAACCCATCCCTATGTTGAGATTGTTGTGATTACAATAAGAGGTCATAGTTGTGCCTTGAGGTGCTTTCCAACCTAGTATGAGAGATGTTGTAACGCAATGTTTAACATTTTGACTAAGTCAAATTACATTAAAAAAATGTAAATAAAAAGATTAATGTAATGTAAACATTTTAACCTAGTTAAAATAAAACCATCCTAGCTCCATCTTAACTCAGGATCTACCAAGCGCCTTTCCACTTTAAATGGGCAATATTCCACATGAATACCATGGGTCAATACTTGGGTTCTCAATACCATGGGTTATTTTTATTTTGTTTTTATAGGGTTATTTTTATTTTGTTATTTTGTTTTGAGTAAGTTAAAATGTTTACATTACATCACATTAAATTTTTATTTAATTTAATTTTAATTTTTATGTAATTTGACTTAGTCAAAATGTTAAACATTACAGCACAATACCTCTACCATACTAGGTTGGAGAATTCCCCTAGATGCAATAAAAAATAAAAATAACCCTATAAAAAATAAAAAATGACCCACTGTATTGACCCATGGTATTCATGTGGAATATAGTCTATTTAAAAGGGGAAATTAAATCAACCTATATCCATCTTAACTCGGATCTACCAAGCACCCAAAGGGATCAAAATCTCTTTTAGAGTGAAAAGAGATCTGATCCTCTCTTGATATGCAAACTTCTTTTAGAGTGAAAAGAGATTTGATCCCTCTCCATACTTAGTAGGTCTCAAATTAAGATAGATCTAAACTAATTTTAAGTAACACTTCATCTTAAGTCCATATATAAAACAAGACACTAATCCCTATTATTGTTTAATTTCTTATCTAAAAATTGTTTTTTATTGATAAATAAAATTTTAAAATTAATAATAATGGTTTTTTAAATAATATTTTATTTTTATATTTTGAAATATTAACTTTTTAAATTGATAATGAGTAATATTGGACCTATTTTTTTTTTTTTTTAAAGAATTTGTATTTGGAAACATTAATTTTGGATGGTATTGAAGAACTCATTTTAACTCTGCGTTTGCATTTTGAATTTTTCCTTGTTAATATAGGGAAATGATATGGATTTATTTTAAGGTTTTAAAAAATATTAATTTATTTATTGGTGGTTGTGCAGTAAATTTATTTGATATATTTAACTTAATAAATTTTGGATTTTTTTTTGGAATTAAATGGAGTTTTTTCATTTTTTTTAGCGAACATAAAAATTAAGACAATTTTTTTAGCAATCTCTTTAATATTAAAAAAATTACTTTGAAAATTCATCTTTTTCTATCACTGAGGAGATTTAGAGGGAAATGTTTTATACTTCCTTCCACCTTAAGTTGAGGATTTGAAGGTGAGGATAAGGGTGGGAAGAGGGATATTAGGAAAATCTTATTAAGATTTTTCTAATATCTCACTCTCACCCTTACCTTATAAGATTTCCCTCATATTTTCCCCTGCTCACACCTTTATATGATTTATAAACTATCTTAATATTTCACTGGACATTTTTCTAATATATTACTTTCACTTTTATTATATGATTGTAAACTATAGTAATATTTCACTAGACATTTAGTTGCAACATATTTGATAAAATAATCTAACTAATTTCATCCCAACATATTTCAAATCCAATTTCACTTCCCATTATTAAAACAAACTAAACAAACTAATGGCTAAACATTCTGATATACAAATCCAATTTCGCTTCCCAATGCTAAAACAAACTACTGGCTAGAAATTCTTTTTACCCTCCCCATCTCTTGTACACCGCTGGCATTGACTTGGATAGGTTGTGAAGAAAGGACGAAGTGTTCCCTCTAGTGCGCCCACACAGATTTTTCTACATCCATTAAATCACAAGGTTTTAATTCCCGACGTATCCGTTTATGAAGATACAAGCAATCCATAGAATGTTGATTGGGAAGTTAGGTTCCTATACCTAACGTTAATGTGGCAAAACAAAGAGGGGACCGTGAATCGATGATCCTCCACCTCATACGCGTATTTAGAAAAAATGATCCTCCTCCATTGATGACAGCAGGATGTCCCTTGTATATATTTTTGTGTCTTTATCACAGTCTTCTGCATTTTGGGTCACTCCCCTGATATTTTGTTATGCTAAGCACCGCTAGATCTATAACGCCAATTTTGATAAGCTAACTCTGCTGATGGTGGTGGTGGCGGCCCGCCAAATAAATATAATATCTGCCTCTAGAATATCTCCCTTTTCCACGAGGATGACCATTACATTCATGGTCCTAATTAATTTTTTAGGAATACATGGCCTAGCTTGATAGGCAGTAGTTCATTTAATTAAACAAAGTAGAGCACTTATCCTTCCCTTCAAAATCGGATCATATCTATTCATTTCTGCGCAGGATCCGACGATCTGTCCCATATTTGAGATGGGTTTGGGTTTGGGTTTTCTTTGCGGGTTCGCGGACATGAATTGTTTCAAGCCAAATCCGAGATAAACTCAGGAGAAACGAAGAATTGGGAGCGTTAGTAACAAGGGGCCGACGATTAAGTCTGTTGGTGTTCGCGTGGGATTAATGGGTGGGAACCTCTCACGGCCCTACGGAGGAGAGGGAGAGACGCCGTATCCAGGGTTGGCTGATATACCAGAGAGTTGCGTTGCGAGGATTTTCGAGCACTTGGGTCCGATTGACATATGCAAGCTTGCTGGTCTCAATTGGGCCTTCAAGGGCGCGTCTTCTTGTGATTATGTGTGGGAGCAGAAATTGCCTATATGTTACCAGGAGATGCTTTCCAAACTGTTCATCTCAGAGCCCCATTTTCTCTCCAAGAAGCAGATATACGCTCTTCTCTGTCACCCAATTTCATTCGACAATGCTACCAAGGTGCAAATTTACTATCTGTTTATGTTGGATTTCTTGAATGTATTTTTGGGGTTTTTATTTTATTTTTAAATTTTTAAAAAATAATTTAAATTTTCTTTCTTTAGTGGTGGATTTTTCAAGAATTATTAACACCCTGTCTTAGAATTGTCATGAAATGACTTCTTCTTCTTGCCTAATACATCTACCGGTTGTTATTAGCCTTCATTTTTCATTGAATTTGTCAGCTGTTTAGCTGCTGAAGATAGTTTTATTCGGTGACCTTGCATTTGAACTGTGTTACGAGAAATCTGACCAAGATATCTGATTTTACATGCTGTTCTCCTTTCTGTTTTGACCCTACATCAGTTAATTACTGATGAGTTCGATATGCATAATACAGACGGATGAGGGTTTCATGTTACTCATCAAATTTGTATGCATGATATATGCAGTTGAGGTTCACGTTTCTTATCTCTTGATGTTCTCTAGCCCCAATATCTTAATAATAATGGATATGAATAACTATCTTAAGAGCTGTCGACAGCTTTTTTGTTTTAAACAATAATGGGTAAACTTAAATAGAAAAGCGGTCGCAGCATAACCAGCCACCGAATGTCCAAAATTGGAAATAACGGTTACTATAGAATTCATCCAGCACCTTAATATGCTTGCCTTACATATTGTCCCAGCACTAACCAGAACTTGCAAAACATACTGAAATTAAAAGAAACAATAAAAGCTGGTCCATGAAAGACCCCTTCAGTAACCTGGAGATCTTCAGCTGAGCCTAGAAGACCTTCGACATCTGTGCTGGCTGCTTGAGGAATGCCTGCCGTGGCTGTTTCTGGGTTGTCTCCTTGCTTTCTTTCCTAAGTCTGACCTGGAGGAGAGAAAGAGAGATTACCCAATGGAGCAAAGTTCAGCATCTTCTCAATATTCCCAACCCTGGCTGTCATTGCTCCAACTGCTCAGCCATGAACAAGTAATTTGTCTCATGGGTCAGCATATGGGTCTGAATTTCAGTTTTTATCTTTGTCAAATCTTGAATTGGAGCCTTCGTCTGAATCATATGCCTTGCTCTCTCCTGAGTATCAACCTGAAGGTGTTTTGCCACTCAAGAGTGCTAGTTACTCTAATGCAGAGCCTCCTTGGTTGTGTCTTTCTGGGCATTCACAATTCCTCTCTAGAACTCTCATATATCATTGAATCTTGACCAACGGACACATTACACACCTCTTGCCCCCACACTGCACTATTGTTTCTAGGGAGTCTGTGGATGTGGGATTTCTTTCCCTGTTCTGAAGACTCTTGTCTCAACCGAAAAAACAAGTCACCAAAGTCAGACTGTGAAGATAAACCTCTACCAGATTCCTGCATACCAACCATCCCACACAGAAACAAAGAGCCTCTCACGATCTGAAATAATAGCTTCACTGCCTCTGGAGTGCCAAATGAAGAGGAAGGAGAAGTAAGAGGCATTAATTCTCTGTCGTTCAGTGCATGTGACTGTAGCCACCTGTCTGGCTCTGTCATAAAGAAATAAATGCATAATAATTCAGGGGAGGGGCTTTGGGAACGGAGCCTCCTGTTTTGCACTTATTCTACTTCCCCCAAAGTCTCTCCAACATTTGCTAACTTGTCAGCCAAGTGGTTGTTGATCCTTAACACATGATAAAATGTATGGATTCAAAATGAGATGCCACATTTCTTTGTTTGAAGGATTAATTGTTGCAACCAACCTTTTCTGTCGGATGCACACGTATGAAGACTGCTGATGATAGTTGAAGAGTCTCCAACTACTGTGATTTCCTTGATGCCATTTTCCCTTTCTAGACTTAACCCTTGGCACACCATAAGAGCTTCCACTTCATTTTTATAGGGCACTCCCAGTTCCCTAGTAAAGTCACATTCTTGATTTCCTCTTTGGTGAAAGAAAACCCCATCCCTGCACCCGCCATCCCTGAGATGTCAAGAGCTCTTCCTTAACTTTATTTTTGCAATTTTAAATTGTCATGCAGGAGGAACTAAACGAGATTTAGTGCTTGTGGACATGAGCATATGAATTGGATGAAGTTGGTTAAGCAAAGACTTTGACTACTGACAAAATTTTAAAGTTTCCATCATCAACATTCTCTTATCATGAACTATTGAGGCTGAAATTTGACTCTATTTAAATTGGATTATTCGACGTTCCCTTTTAGAGATCCATTTGCCCCCCTAGTTTTATTAGGTTATCATATATTATAACTATATCACCAGAAATCTGACCAGGAGACTGCCTGCTCATCCTATTTCCCTTCTTGTCTCGGTATTGCATGAGTACATTACTACTGATTTTGATACGCATAATATATGCTGAGAGGGGGCCTCATGATACTGATCAGTTTTATATGCATGATATATCCAGATGTGGATTTATGTTATCTCATGAAGCTCTCTAGCTTCATTTCTTGTTACCTACCTGTTTCCCATGGTCACATAGTGTTTAAATAATAATGGATATTATCTTAAGAGCTGTCAACAGCTATTAATCAACTTTATATTTGCACTAATTTTAAGTTCTCGTGGTACCGGAACTAAGTGAGCTTTAGTGCTGATGGGCATGAGCATATAAAATTAATGAACTTGGTTATGCAGAGACGCATTTTTTTTTAGCTTTAAATAAATTTAAAAGCTTCTATCATCAACTCTTTCTTATCATGAACTATTGAGCCTGAAATTCGACTTTAATTAGTGCCCCTGAGACCCATTTGCCCCCTTAGGTTATTTTATACCATAACTATATTACCAGAAACTTGACCAGGAGACCTGTTGCTCATCCTGTTTCCCTTTTTGTTTTGATACTGAAAAGAACATTGGTAATGATTTTATATGCATAATATACACCAAAAGGGGCTCATGTTACTAATCAGTTTTATCTGCATAATATATGCTGAAAAGGGTTCATGTTTCTTATCTCTTTATGCCCTCTAGCTTTGTTTTTTTTTCCTTACCTTCCTGTTTCCCATTTCTGGTAACATAGTATTTGAATTATAATGGATATTATCTGAAGAGATGTCAAGAGTTACTATACAGTTGCACCATAAATTTTAAATTCTTGTGGGACAGGAATCAAATGAGCTGTAGTGCTTATGGACACAATCATACTATCTGAATGAGCAGCAGAGACTTTGGCTTTTGACAATTTCTTTAAGCTTCGATCATGAACTCTTTCCTACCATGAACTATTGAGGCTGAAATTTTACTGTAATTAAACTGAATTATTCGCTTTCCTCTTAGACCCAATTATCTGTTATGCTTGCTACAGCTGATTTATATATTGTTTAACAAAGTTTTTTTGTTTTTCGTTTGTTTTTGTTTTTATGTTTGAGAGTCTTTCAGTGAAGATTTATGAGAGACTATTAGATTCTTTAAGTACAAGACTGATTGTATGTTATTTAGGTTTGAAATGATGAAGTGGTTGTTTCTTTCTTTGATTCAGTTATAACTTGAACCCTTTAACATCTTATGCTGTCTGACTTAAATTTTTTCTTGGTCATACAAATTGGCATTTGCCCTCAGCAGACTCTTAGTGATAGTCCACCTACCAACCCTCGGTTTGTTTATGTGTGTGCGATAATGCAATTTCTATTTTGGCTAGAAATTCTGGAGTGATAACAGGGCAGTTTCAGGTTAAGTAAATGGCTTCCTCATAGAACATAATTTTCTCTTACTGTTGATTGTGCCTGCTTCCCACACTTGGATTGTATTTTGTCAATGATGCATTTGCTTAGTTTATTTTGGGTTTTGTGCATTTTTGGATTCATCATAAAAGAGTTTGATTGCAATGGTTAATGGGTTGGTTATATAGGATTTGCTTTGGATTTAGATGTAAGACTAAACCAGTTACTAGTGCTATTGCCAAGAATAAATACCAAAATGGGTGGATGGATGTTTCCTTCGCTATTAGCTTTCTGTATTGAATTCTTGTTTCTATTAGAGAAAGCATTTGTTCTAGTGGTTTCTGGGTGGAATTGGCAACTCATAATACTCAATTTGGTCTTGGTTGAGTGAGTTGATTTACATACATTGTAGGATCCTGTAATGCACCCCTGCCATCACTAAGTGGGATGCTTTTGTCCTCCTCTCACTCTACAATGTAGTGGCTCTGCACTCTGATGCGTAATCAAGTTCTTACATTTCTATCTCATGCCATGTTATGATAGTCATTTTGCTTTCGCCCAGTGGGAGATACCACTTTTGTTTTCCCCTTTTGCTCAGGTCCACGCTAAGTTGTGTACCAGGCAAATAGCTAATTAGAGGAGTTGAGATCTTCTTTAGACAAACCAAGCTACATGTGTTGCCTTCTAATTCAGTAGCTTGCTTAGCTGATGGTGGTCTCTGTGTTTAAGGGTGTGGCGATTCGGTTCTGCACTTCTGCAACTTCTCAAGTATTGTGAAGCCAGATTTTCGTTGGTTGGCCTAATATAGAACCCTTAGCTTAGTTAGGTTATCCAATAAATGATTCTATACCTCTGCGGATTTGTTGCTACTCTGTTAGTCATATGGAATAAGAAATACCAAACTTCCTTGTCCAAATTGACATGCTTCTGTTTCCTTGTTAGTCTGCATTGTTGATGGATAAAGTGAGTCCTCAAGGTAATAGTGCCACCTTTCTGTTTCAAGGGACGCTGATAGAAATTGTTTCTTAAACTCTATCCTTTAATCTACCATTGCTCTTTCTGTGTTGTTCACTGGCTATCAAAACAGAGACATGATGAGACATCAAAGCCTCTAATCAAACTCCCTTCACAGTTCTTGCGCTTGAACTTGCAATATTTGGAACCTCTATGATGATATTTTGATCTATGGGTAGTGTGATGAGTTGCCAACGTGCTTTTGTTGTGGATGTCTCGATTGGCTCTTTGTCTATGCCACCTTACTTTTTTGACACTTTATCTACAACATTTCTATTTGTTTGCACTGATTACTATGTTGAGAATTTGAGTTAGCACTAGCTTATTGTTTATTTTTTTTATCGTATGAGCTTTACAACAACTTCATCGTGATGATTGTTGATGCTACGTCCACTATTAATTTGTTGTTGCTAAGTACTTATAAACTCTAACTTTAGACAATGTGTTTCTTCAATGAATTCATATCCCAATCACAATATCTGCTTTCTTCCTTTGACAATCTTGCCTCTTCAGGGATTCATTTCCTAGAGAAGGATTGAAATTTTGGGGTTTTGTTAGAGATTTCTGGAAGAGAACTGTGTAATTTGTTTTAGCTTTAGAATAGTTTTGTTTTGGGGTTTGTTATAGAATAATGTTTAGCTCTTAGTTAGTCATTAGATCTTAAAAGTGCTTTGAAAGCATCAGTCATAATTTTACCAAAACATAGGGAAATTACATGCAACATAAACTTATATTAGTTTGAAAATAAAGATGCAGAGTCCAAGTAATTTTCATCTGTATAGAAAAAGATATAAAACAATTGCTGACAGATGATCTACTACTTTGTGTCCTTGGCTAAAGGCTTCTCAGCACTTGTTCAGTCATCATCAAAGTTTTATTGTCCCTGATGATGGGTGGAGTGTCCACCTGAAACATTGGACAAGCTAAACTATTTTACACAGTTTTCTTCCGAAAATCTTCTACAAGATGATCTACTATCCAACCATAGATATCACCTCAAACATACCACCCTTGAGTTGGGTTCTTGATTTGACAAGTGGGCTCATATTTATGTCTCATGCAAAGGGTATTCACATATCTACTGGTTATATACAGTGGCTTATAATTACAGATCCCCTCTGGCTTCTTACCATGACCAATGAGAGTTTAACAACTCAAGATATCCATACGGAAACCTTACTACTACAACTTACTTTACCAACCCTTCACACTTAGTTCTACGGTGGACCTTCACACAGTTCTAGGTCTATTTCCACTCAACCCTTTAGGCAGTTCCAGGTCTATTTTCAATTTTCCACTCAACCCTTTGGGCAGTTCCAGGCCTTTTTCCACCCAACCCTTTAGTCCCACTTCCAGGCCTAACCCTTCACAAACCCTTTATGCACTTCCACTTCCAGGCCTGACGCTTCACACACAATTTTGGGTTCTGTTATCCACTAAGCCCTTTGCAGATAATTGTATGCACAACCCTTGACACACAGTTCTCTGTTCTGTTATTCACTTGGCCCTTCACGAAGTTGTAGGACTAACAATAGACACAGTTCTAAGTTTTTTGATCCAATCTACATGAAGTTCCTGCAACCATTTTCTACTGCTATCCCATCATGGACACAGTTACAGTATCAAAAGATGGACACACTCTCAGGTCACACTCACACAGTGAAAATTCACAGGATTGCAATGCCATCCTTTCTCATGATATACAAGAATGCTTCAAGGGTTTTGCTCAAGCAGAGTCTCGACACAAAACATGTCTCTTTTCCCCATTCTCATCTATGGATAGGTACTTATAGAAGAGTCAATGTCATTATGGTAGATTTAGCAATGGATTAGTAGTATGTTCAGCATACTTCCATTGAAGAGTGCCTTTTTCGTGGATTTCAACTGGAATTTAGCAGACAGGGTAGGTGGTTTTGTGCCACTTGTCCAACCTTGCCAAATCAATAATGTTGATTTTTCTACAGTAAACACAGTAGAAATCAAATTTTTGATCTGATAATTACTTCTAGTGATCTTCAATTAATTTATTTTGTGCCACATATCATTAAGCAATTATACACGAAATCTCAACAGTAAAGCAGCAAAAACAGTAGAAACAAATAAGATCGTAAAGCAACAGCCATGCACATTAGAGAACAAATTTTCCATGGGAACTTTGGGAGAAAACCCAGCAACTCTTCTTCTAGGAGAAATTCTTTTTCAGCAAGGTTTACAATAAGATATCTAGAAATCTGTGCCAAAAACTAAGTCCAAACTTCAGCCTTTTCATCCATTTTCTGCTCCCACGAGTATCTTCTATATAAGAGAGATGATGAGTGAGTGAGACAAATGAAATGGCACATCATATGTATATATACAAGTCGAATGGTTGCATTTACCCCCAAGGGACACGCCCTTTCATGGTGGGGCGGATTTGTCCCATTTGAGCCAAACCCAAGAATAAGATTTATTTTATTTTAATTTCCATAAATTTTCTAGGCTGATTTAGGAGGCCTCTTGGCATGCGGGAATACCTCCCGATGCTACAAAAAAATCAACAAATAAACCCCCTTTCTATTTCTTCATCTAAAAGCAATTGGATTGCATCAACCATGTTTACCTCAAAATCTTGGTTGCCTGAGGTAGAAAACATATTCAACATCTCATTTTGTAATATACTAATATATCATGTGTTTGACATATTGTTTTAAATATATCATGCATTGACATTGTGGGGCCTTGACCTTGAGATCCCATGTACAGAATTAAGGCACCCCTTGGTTATATAAAATATTCATCTTTAGCATAACATTCAACAACATGTTGAAATGAGGGTTATTACATTTCCCTGTCACTAAGAGTAAGCATTAGCCTTGGTGTATCCTTTTGACTGGAAAAGATTTATCTTATTCAATATTGTCCTTTGAACACATTTCCAATTTGTAGGTTACTTCTAGGAGTCATGTTTCCACTATACCTTCAATTGCGTGATGGTTCATTTCTGCAATACCACGAATTTCTTGTCGAGGATTTGGATAGGGTCTGTTTGGAATTCTTCATTGATCTCCACATGTATCATAGATAACTAAGAATATGATTAAGTCTGTACATGCTTTTTAAGCAATGTTATATGGAAGACATTATGTGCTCTAATATTAAGATGGCAATGCAAGCTGATATGTTGCATGGCCAATTCCATTTGTATTTTTAATTGCTTCAGACTCCATAAGATATTAGTGCCAACTTGGCAGAATCGCGATAGATTCAATGAGCCCGTCTTTGATTTATCTTTCAAGAACACTTCATATCTAATTTCAAATTATTTCTGTCTTGTGTGCATTATCATAGCTTTTCTACTGATCTTGTATGCCTTTTGAGTTATGCCTAAGTCTTGCAATTTGTTGTTCCTTCTCCTTTAACAACTTTGATCCAACTAGAATCCAATCAATAACTCACTCCAACTGATTTGAGTTTTGCACTTCCTTCCATACAACACTTCAAATGGTCTCATGCCTATTGACATGCGATGGCCATTGGGAACACTACCAAGTGTATGTAGATTTCCCACTTGGTTGGCTATTGAAAACATACAAGTACAATTATAGCATGTCTTCAATTACTTGCTTTACATGTTCCATTTTCCCTTCAGTATGTGGATGGTATGTAGTGTGGAAGATTAGTTGGTTCCCATTGTTCAGATTAGATCTTTTTAGAAGTTGGATTTTAACTTTGGATCCCTTTTTGAAATAATATTCCTAGGGATTCTATGAAGTTATACGATCTCCTCTAAGAATATTTATGCTATGTTGGATGCTTAATGTGTAGAATGCAGCTGTACAAAATTTGCTACCTTTGTTAGTGTGTCTACCGCCACCATGATTGAATCATTCTTCCTTGCAGGTTTTGGAGTCCAATGCTAAAATCAATTGTGATTTTTTCCCTTTTCCATTTTCATATCAAAAGTGATTACAACAACCCAATTGAGTGCTTGTGTTGAACCTTCACTATTTAGCAACTAAGGAATATGTAGATATAGTTAGAGGCATCTTCATCCTAGGACACTAGCATTGCCTCCATACCGGTACAATGGTTTTATAATACTTTTGGGTGTTTTGTGTGAGGTACATTATGAATTTACTTCAAAATAAGTATTTTTAATGCAACAAATTGAAACACATACCATTGGTATTTACAAGGAGCTTGTCTTCCTTAGCAAGGAAGTCCTTGTACTTCTATTGTGATTGTTCTTCTATGCGACAAAGCCTTTTTTATGCAATATTCTAGTATCCAAAATGGAACTAGTAGTACAATTTTTTCATGTAATGAAAACAAAAAGCTAATAGTAGAGATAAAACCAAAGTAGAGAAAATAGTAGAGAAAGAGCCAAATATTTCTTTGTGTTGGTTGTCTTTAGCATCTTGTGATGTTCTCAATTTTGTATTTAGGGAGGAACTCCTCCATAATATTTCTTCACTTTTGAGGTTGTAATTTGGAAGTCTTCACTCTTGATTTGTTATTGTTTGCTAATGAATGGATCTTTATGGTGAAGGGCCACAACTTCTAAATTGTGCCATATTACCACTGCGTAGCACACCTGGGCCTTGACTTGTTGATTACGTGGTGGGATCCTAATTTTACCTTACTCCAGTTTGCTTTGTGGTGTATTGACATTGCTCTTTACCAAAGTAAGCAGATGTTTCCAGTGTACACCTAGCAATTGTGTTGTTGAAAATTATCGAGAAAAGTGATTCCTTGATTTGTGCCTTAATTCAAGGAATCAAAATCTAGTTACTTTTTTGTGCATGGTTGAGTTCCTAGAATTTAGGAATTTCCTTAAAAATTAGGAGTGCATGAGGCAGTTAACTGATGCGTTAAAGGTCGAGTTTTGATCTTCTAGTGTGAGTTGATTGAGGAAAAGCATGAGTGATTGAGTTTCAAGTGGTTAACTTGAAATAGGATGAGTTGCATGAGTGGTTAACTCATGCCAAGTGACCAATCACAAAAGCACTTTTCTTAATTAGAAACTCGCTAATTTTAGCCATTCAAATTGCTTTAAAAGGAGCGAAGGCACAAGATTAATCATTGTTTTGGTGAGCATGAGTTGGTGAGACCAAGCAATAGGTAGCACAAGTTTGTGCATGGAGCTTGTGAGAGGAAGAGTGTGCAAGAGAAGATTGTGCACAAACTGGTAGAGGGCAACAAAGATCAACAGTCTTGCAAGGGTTTCAACTTTCAAGCCTGGTTCAAGGCAGGAAAACTAGGTTGTTTTCAAATTGAAACTTGTTTTGTAAGAGATCAATTGCTCAGTTTTTTCTATCAATAAAATTCTCAATAACAAGTCGAGGGTTTCCCAGTGGGGTTCCCAAGTCAATTCAGTGTTGTTGAATTGTGTGACTGTGATTTTATTTCTGTTCCTATTTTGTTGCATCTAGTAGAGAATTTTTCTGTCTTATGAATAGAACTAGGTTTAGAATTGTTCATTAAGTAGTTGCAAAAATTTGTGGAAAATCTACATGGTATCAGAGCAACTGGAACAAAATTAAGATCGTCACAAGTGCATCTCATCAAGGTAGCTGCATTCTATAGGAGCATTTGAAGTAGAGAAAAGGGTCAAGTTTGTGTCTCTTTCTTGTGATCTGATTTGCCAAGGTAGGAGGGAGGCTAACCGAGACTAGAAGGAGAAAATCTAGGCATGTTTTGGTATATGTCTCTCTGAAATTCAAGGTTGCAGAAGTCTAGTTCCTTGTAGGAGGTTGAACCTCTGTCACAGCGAAGTGTAGAGGGCTGCAGGCACTGTTTTTTGTGGGGGCTAAGTGTTCAGGGAAGTTGCTGGAGGGAAGCAACATTAGTCAAGGTACTTGCGCAGAGGATTGGAGAAGGTTATACCAGGTTGTGGAGGAGGTTGAAGAGCCTGAGTTAGAGCAGGCACAAAAGCCCTAACCAGTGAGCAAATCACCTCAGTACATGCACAGATCCGTGGAGTTTTCAAGGCAGCTGATAACGTCTTGAAAAGGTATGTGTTTGTCTCCCTTGTGATTAATGGATGCTAGGTGTTGAGTCTAGGTTGGACAGGTTGTTTGGCATCTTAAGAGCAGTGAGGAGGGATGCTAGTAGGTGTCAAAAGGAGCCCTAAGTGCAAACCTGTGAAGGACTATTAGGTTTGCTAGAAGAGGCAGTTTTAGAGGCCCTAAGTACAGTTCTTGTGAAGGACTATTAGGTTTGCTAGAAGAGGCAGTTTTAGAGGCCCTGAGGACAATTCTTGTGAAGGATTACAAGACCGTTAGTGGGCAAGTTTTTTAGAGAGCTCCCAGGGGAAGCAAGATGGCTTGCCAAGGGTTGAGAGCAAATCGCTGTCTAGAGGGAGCATCAAACTTCATAGCTTTGAAAGGGAGGATTATGATAGTGTTGGAAGATAATGGTGTGGGAGAATTCATGAAGCAGGCTATCCCACCACCACAAGATGCCCAACAATTGGCCCAACATAATAAGAATGATATCAAGGCAAAGAGGATCATTCTAGAAGGGGTCAAAGATCATATAGTGCCTCATATCCATGAGAAGAAGACAACGTATGGGATGTACGATACAATCTTGAAGTTGTATTAGAGTACCAGTGATACCAGTAAGCTTGCTCTTAAGGAGAAGTTGAGTACCCAGATGAGCAAGGATGAGCCCATCATCCCATATTTGTCAAGGTTCACTTAGGTACGGGATGAACTAGGTGGGGTGGGTGAGGTTGTCTCTGATCATGATCTTGTGAGTTTTGCCTTACTTGGACTTCACAAGTTGTGGAAAAATTTCCAGGATGCTGTTAGTGGGAGAGAGAACTTCCCAAAGTGGGAAAGGTTTTGGACTGACTGCATACAATAATCGATTAGGAGAGGAACCATAGAAGGAAGATTAGTTATGAGAGAGCACGAGGAGGACTGTTCCCTAGCAGGCAAGGGTAGCAAGGCTAAGGGCAAGAAGGGCCAAGGAGAGGCTGGGTCCAATGAGAAGGGCAAAAAGAAGGATCCAAGTAAGATCAAGTGCTCCCATTACCATGAGTTTGGACACTATGCTTCTAAGTGTCTTGGTAAGAAGAAGGGGGTCAGGAAGGATCATGCTACTGCATCAGCGGACGTAGAAGACTTTTCTGCCCAGTTCGAGAAGGATTTCTAGTTGATAGGTTGCATGGCAAGCTCAACAAATAGCAGGTTGTGGTATATAGATTCAAGAGATTCCTTCCAAATGACTGAGAATAGGAAGAGTTTCAATCACCTGAAGGAGAAGGACACACAGGTTCAAATTGAGCTAGGAGATGATGGTCAATATGCAACTAGAGGAGTTGGTACTGTCAGCTTTTAGAGGTAGTTAGATAATTCCCTTCATCTCAGAGATGTTCTTTATGTTCCACGATTGAGGCAGAATCTTGTTTCAGTAGCTACCCTTGAGGACAAGGGATATGATATCATCTTCTGCAGAGGTAAGGCGTACCTCCAACACTTAGCTTCTGGATGTAAGAAGCAAATAGGTTTGAGGGTGAGGAATCTCTACAAGTTGCAGGTAGAGATAGGTGCAACCTTGAGCAACAAGGCAGGTAGTGCACATAGTAGAGAAGTGATGGTTGAGCGAGAGTAGGATAAAGCTCTCAAGATGGAGCCTCAACTAGTATCTCAATTTCAGTCTAAGCTAGTTGGCAGTTGGGTTGAACAACAGGGTGATGATGAGGAGGAGCAGAGCTTAGGTCTGCAGAAGAAAGCATGGAAGCCTTCTAATTTAGAAAGAGTAGGTGCAGCACCAAAGAACTTGGTGGTGTTGGAGACAGATCCAAGTGGACGAGATTCTTCTAGGAACACCTTCCTCGCTAAGAGGGAGTGTTGAAAATTAGCGAGAAAAGTGATTCCTTGATTTGTGCCTTAATTCAAGGAGTCAAAGTTGAGTTCCTTTTTTGTGCATGGTCGAGTTCCTAAAATTTAGGAGTTTTTGGAATGCATGAGGTAACTAATTGATGTGTTGAAGTTGAAGGCTGAGTTTTAATCTTCTAGTGTGAGTTGATTGAGAAAAAACATGAGTGATTGAATTTCAAATTTTCAAGTGGTTGACTTGAAATAGGACGAGTTGCATGAGTAATCAACTCATGCTAAGTCATCAATCACAAAAGCACTTTCCTTAATTAGAAACTCACTAATTTTAGCCATTCGAATTGCTTTAAAAGAACAAGCAAAGGCACAAGATAATCATTGTTTTGATGAGCACGAGTTGGTGAGACCAAGCAATAGGAAGCACAAGTTTCTACATGGAGCTTGTGAGAGGAAGAGTGTGCAAGAGAAGATTGTGAACAAATTGGTAGAGGTCAATAGAGATCAACAATCTTGCAAGGGTTTCAAGCCTAGTTCAAGGCAGGAAAACTAGGTTGTTTTAAGATTGAAACAATTATTTTTTAAGAGATCAATTACTTAGTTTTTTATATCAATAAAATTCTCAATAACAAGCCGAGGGTTTTCCCAGTTGGGTTCCCTAGACAATTCTGTGTTGTTGAATTTTGTAATTGTGATTTTATTTTTGTTCATATTCTACTGTATCTAGTAGAGAATTTTTGTGTCTTATGAATAGAACTAGGTTCAAAATTGTTCATTAAGTAGTCCTAGAAATTCGTGGAAAATCTACAGTGATGATTACATTGCTTTCACCTAGTTGGAGATGCCACTATTTGTTTTCTTGATTACATTGCTTTCACCTAGTTGGAGATGCCACTATTTGTTTTCTTTGTCACTCAAATCCATATTGGGTTGTATACTAGATAGATAACTAATGAGAGGAGTTTATAGCCTTTTTAAAGCAAACCATGTTGTAGTCTTTCTTTCTAGGTTGTTGGCTTTTGTAACAGATCATGCTTGATGTCAAGAGTATGGTGTTTTGGTCCTCCTTATAGCAATTTTTTGGGGTATTGTGAAGCCATATCTTCCTCAATTGGCTTTGCACGTAATCCTAAACTCAATCGTCATATCCCTCATTCGTCATATCCCTTGGTTGTTGTTGCTTTGATTGTTAGATGGAACTCGAAAGATCGTGCTGTGATCCCTAACCCCAAACTTGAATCACAAGAAATGATTTTCATAAATTCCCACTGTATATTAATATAAAAAACCCTTAAGGTAGGGCAACAACTTATGATGATCATTTCATGAAATGGATCCACTCTTGTTCACTAGTTTCTTAAGGTTGGGTGACTTCTTAATGAGCTAAAGCTCCAAATGCAATAAAAGCCATACATACCTCATAAGGACTCCATTCTTATTTATAGCTAACAAGAGAATCCTAATCAAACCTCCTAACTACCTAGTGGACATTCTTTAATGAAGTCACATTACATTTATTTAATTCTAACCACCATAGTGGGCCTTATTTAATAATAACAACCATAGTGAACCAAGTCTGGTTTAAATTGAATGTTCATTATTATACTCTAATGGTCCCTTTGGCCCCCCATTACACCCCTATGGATTTTCCCAACACTCTAGCCCCTTTAGAAAAACATTGCCCTCAATGTTTGTTGTGAGGGAGATAAACTGAGGTTACATGGACAATTGTTGACTATAATATTGAAATAAGATAGGGAACCAGGGTCCCATGTATAAGCGCTAGCCATCATGCTATAGTAGTCCAAGAAGCTCCACTATTAAAATGGGTCCTATTACCAGTGACATGTTTGGGTAACCATAGGGGAGTATTCCTCTCCTTTGGTGTACTTTGCTAGCGAACAACCCTATCATGATCCACAAATAGCTAGCCTCAAATGCTTCTCATCCAATCTTTGGTTAGTGCATCATTCATCTAGCTTGCTCATCTCATGATGATGGGTCATCTATTGTGATGTACATTAACCATTTTTATATTCAATGCATTTTAGTATAGATTACAGGATGAATTGGACGATACACTGCTATTGGTTGTAAACTTGCTCCTTTGCTTCACCTTGGTGGTTATCACTTGCCCTTAGTCCAGTGAGATCTTCCTTTCACTCTCTAGGAGGGGCACAAATAAAAGGCTTTGATGATGGTAGCGTTCCATGTTATTCATTCTTAACATTTGTCTTTAGTCTTTTTCTCCGTTGTCTTATCTTTTGACCAGTTGTCAGTTGCTTGTGTTGGTTCACTATTGACCTTCTCTTATGAGAAGAAGGGGTTGTATATATTTGAGGTTGATGCAATTGGAAGAAAAGAAAGAGCATGACCTCAATGTTAAAATGTGAAAAGATGGCAACAGATGTAAAGCAAGAAAAAACTAAGTCATATCTTGAGATCTGCCCCCTCTTATACAACCACTCATACATGAGAGTATCCATGCATACGATGTCCATCAAAGTAAAAGCAACTTTTTCTGAACATCTCGGCCTTGATGGAGTGATAAACTGCTCGTCACAAATGCGATTATTTCATTATCTCATGATAATAAATGAAGCTTGTTAAACAAGCCATCTAATAAAATGAAAGAGGCAAATATAGGTGGGCTTGGAAAAACAAAGGCGAGGAAGGTAGCTCAGGCATTGCCAAGTACTCCCTCTACAAAGTGGCGCATGGACAATGGTTGGATATAACCTAACACAAGACTACAACTCAATTCATGAACTACACTGTAATCCATAACAACTATATCATACACCTATCTTCTAAAAGGGTTGCCTAGGAACTATTCCTCTCCTTGGGGTTGGAACCACCTAATAGGGCCTTGTAATAACCCTCCCATACTTAAGAATGGTAGCTTGTGTACAAAGCATAAGCTAGTAAGGCATTTGAAGATGCTACTTCTATGAAGTACTTTGATCCCTTTACCATTAAATATGGCCCACTTTGACACTCTTATGGTTCTTGCACCATGATGTTGGTCCAACTTGATTCCTTGAGCATGTATAGATATTTGCTCCCACCTACACCTACTATCCCCTGTACGATGCTTCTGTAGCACTTAAAAGAGGGTGTCTCGCCCCATTGGATTATGACTTAGTATCTAAGCTGCACGAAACGCCGAAACGTCTAGAAGTTTCCGAAACGGGGATGGCTCGATAGTCAATATTAAATAAATTATGACATTATTTTGCAAGAAAAGAAATAATGAGACATAAATGGCATTTTAGAAGGAAATCCAAAATTATATTAACTCCAACGGATGATTACATGATGCAAATATCCAAAATTAGCCTTTATAGATGAGGCTTTACATTCAAGGCTCCAAAATCAACCTTTATATGTGAGGCTATATGTGCTAAAACTCAAATAAAACATGAACTAAAGACAATCATGGCTACATTAACATATCATTACTAATAAAACTCCTCATCCTCATCAACAAAGATAGAACAAGAGGCTTGTTCAGCATAAGAGGCAACTCTACTAGTTCTTCCAGTTGCACTTGCACCACCACTGGCACGAATATCAAGAGCAGAAAGAAAGAGCTCTAAATTTGGACATTCTGCATCCACATCCCATTCTTTATGAGGTCTATAATGTGTGAGAGATGAGTGAATGAAGTGTCTTTTTAAAAAAAAGAAGAGGCTTATAGGGTTTCTAGAGAATTCAATTCTTCTCATCTTCTAGAGAATTCCATTTGTAAATTTTTTACTAAATTTAACTAACAACCACATAAAAATTAGTTTATTAGTGTGTTTGGTGTTAGATGGAGCCCATGCCCTCTTTTCACTCATTGAGATGGCCAAAAGAGGCCCAAAAAAATTTCTATTTTTCTTTTTGGTCGCCGAAACTTGGCCTGTTGCGATCGAAACTCTTTTGAAATGCTGTCGGTCGTATTGTTTGGCGTTTTGAAATCCCGAAATGCCGTACGGTACAACCGCCTACGTTTCAATCGAGTTTCGGCGTTTCGGGTCGTCCCGGGTATTGGTACGCCACTAAATCTAGCGTTTCCAGCAATATATATATATATATATATATATATATATATATATATATATATATATAGTCAATAATAAATAAATTATAATTTATAACAAATTATTTTGCAAGAAAAGAAAGAATGAGACATATAAATGACATTTTAGAAGGAAATCCAAATTTATGTTAATTCCAAATCTCCAACAGATGATTACATGATGCAAATATCCAAAATTAGCCTTTATAGATGAGGCTTTACATTATGTGCTAAAACTGGAATAAAACATGAACTAAAGAAAATCATGGCTACATCAACATATCATTACTAATACAACTCCTCATCCTCATCAACAAAGATAGAACAAGATGCTTGTTCAGCAGAAGAGGCAACTCTACTAGTGCTTCTAGATGCACTTCCATCACCACTGACAGAAATATCGAGAGCAGAAAGAGAGAGCTCTAAATTTGAACATTTTGCATCCACATCCCATTTTTTATGAGGTCCACTTGTATATTCTTCACCCCTACGAGACACAAGGTGTAGGTTTGAATGCACATATACAAGATTCTCTGCCTTCTACAATCCCAACTACGCTTCACACTATGAATGAAACTGTAGGTGCTCCAATTCTGTTCTGCTGATGAAGAGCTTGCCACTTGTGATAGGATACGAGTGACAAGACTTTGCAAATGAACACCACTTGCCCCATGACAAGCCCACCACTTAACTTGGTCCATGGTCCTCCTCTCGTCCAAAGATGATATGTCTGCAAAATCCTCTAATCCAACAACAAAACAAGCAAATTCTTGCCTTACATCAGTTTGTAAAGAAGTTGGAAATATCCTCTGAAAGGCTTTCTTCACTCCATTGGCCACCTCCTTGTCCTTATGTGGAGCCTTCCTCTTCCCATTGCTTTCAACAATGAATTCTTCATCATAAAATTTTGGATTCAGAGCATGTGCCAAAGTGTGCAATGGAGTGTTGAAGCCATTCCACTTGGTAACAATAATGGACCTCACTTGTTCAACAAAATCAAAATCCACAAAAAGAAGAGTGGGAGCCTCCTGTGTAATAATTTCCACAGTTTTTTCAACCATGGTATCCATGCCATCATAAACCTCTCCTAAGAAAGGTTTCTCTGTGTCTGCAACTCGAAGAAGATCAAATGCAGGTGATGTGAACTTGAGCAAGAAATCAATCTTGCTCTACCAATCTTCATCAACCAACACCCTCCTCACCATACTTCCCTTCTCTGAATCTGCCTGCCTCCACTCGGCCCAAGTTGGACCCACCACCATACTCATTAATGCATTTTTAACATCAACAAGGCAACACAACATGATGAAGTTTGAGGCATACTGTGTCTCAGCAACTTTCAACAACTCCAATTTGGAGTATTCTTGATATATTGCTTGAGATGGGTGGTGGTTGGTGATGAATTTTATTATCTCCCTAGCCTGCCTTGTGACCTCCTTAATCCTTTTTGTTTTTGCCTCAATCTCTTCTAAAATCAAATTCAAATTGTGGACAATGCAAGGAGTCCAAAATATGTGATTGTATCTACTTTCAACAATCAAGCTTGCAACTTTGCAAACAAGTGCATTATTTGTGTGATAACTTGCACCACATTTTCTGAGCCTACTTGTTCAATAGCAGAAGTTAAAATACCAACAATGAGTGTACTATCCTTTATCTTACCCTAACAATCTTCTGCTTTGATGAACATGGCTCCTTTTGGTGATGATGCAATGACATTAATCAAAGGCCTGCATCTTGTATCAGTCCAACCATTTGAGATAATAGAAACCCTTGTACTACCCCATGAGGTACGAATTGGTTTGAGAACATCATCAAGAAGTTGCCTCTCTTTCTTCAACAAAACTATTCTGACTTTTTCATAGTTTGGGCCTTTGTAACCTTGAGGAGATTTGTTAATCGCTCTCACCAAATCCTGCCAATATGGGGATCGAACCACATTAAAGGGGATGCCATAAGCAAAGATGGCCCTTGCCACTCTTGAGTCAACTTCTTCTCTCCCTTGACTATCAAGCATTTTCACCAATCTGTGGTCTTGAATTGGAGTTGATGGCTTTGATAACTCAACTTCTACTTCTAGTGCCCTCCTCTTTTTTGCTTCTTGAACAATCCTTGGCTCAACACTATCAGACATGCAAGGATTGGTAGTGCCCATGTTGATTTTACTTCTTTGATCCTTCAACCTTTGAGCATCATCGCTCTCTTTCTTGAATCTAGCCCTCACCTCGACATTTTTGGTATGTGCACACACATCAATACCCTTTATCTCTTCATGCAAACTGTGAGCCTTCACTCATGTAAGAGCCCTTGAAGGTCTTTTCATTTTTGCACAAATTGCACTTCCATTCCCATCTACCACCGGAGCCCATCTGCTTCACTTTGGTAACATACTTCCATAGAGGATAATATTTTTGCTGCCTGCTTGCTTGAGTGACTTTAGGGGCACTTGAAACACAACTTTGAGAAGCCATGATTGCCGCAAATTACAATAATACAAAATGAAAAACTCACCCAATCCAGAGGCACTTGAAACCAATGTTCCACCAAGACTCCGAGACGGGGAAATGCGGGTGCGGGGAGACGCACAAGGGGGGACATGTGGGAGTACCCTCAAATTTTAGGGAAATTTAGGGGGGACGTCGGGGTATATATATATTTTTTTTCTTTTTAATGTGTGTGTGTGTATATATATATATTTCAAATTCATATTCAATAATGAAAACATAAATACAATGATACATACATAATTGAATTAAATAATGAAACACATTGATCCATACTCATCATCCTTACATGGTTCATCCATAGACCATGAGATTCAATAATGAAATACTCTGATCCATATTCATTTATTCATTATTCACCATTCTAGAATCTACATTGATTTAGAAATTAAATTCATCATTCATCATTCTAGATTTTAAATTGATTTAATATTTAAATTCATCATTCATCATTCTAGAATTTAATTAGTACTAAGAAAAATAGACTATAATAGATACTGAAATCAGAAGATTGGAATAGTAAATTGATATAACTAAAACTCAAAAACAGTAGAGTGATGAGTCTAAAAGTCACTTTAGACTCTAAAGTACATAGAGGGCTTGGTGCTCTTGATTAAATACTAATTCCATACCCTTGTACATGACAAAATGCAATGGAAACATTGCAATCCATCGAATCCTAAATTCCTGAAAAATTGTTAAGCCTGTTGGATTTTGAGTGAGATCTAAAATTCTACTTTCTCCATATGAAATCCAATGAGGCCAAAACCACTCTCAAACATCCTTAGTCATTTCATGGTAATGTTAAAAATTTAAGTAAAAGGATGAAAATGAAAGATAAAGGAGAATGCCACTTTTACTTAAAGAATTTAACATTGCCATGAATTGCATAGCATTAGTAGGGAAATATGGTCAAATGCTAGGTTTTCCCTATCATAAATCATTGTTTACAAGCAAATTTAAGGGGGGACGCCTGGGGGGAGTCGCGTCGCCCACACTGGGGAAACATCCCCCCTGCGTCTCCCCGTGTCTCCCCAAAAGGGGGACGTGGGGAAACGTTTCCCCAGATGTCCCCCCGTCCCGTGTGCGTGGGGTGTGAGAGGTGTGCGCACTCGACCTTGGGGGACGTGTCCCCGTGGAACACTGCTTGAAATACTACTTTGAGAAGCCATGAATGATGCAAAATTAGGCAATGAAAACTTGCCCAATTAGTTGTTGTTCACAATCTTCCTCTTGTTGCCCGCGCCCTTCCTCTTGTTGCCCACACTCCAAAACACAAACAAACTCCTTGTTGCTGCTATAGGAAGATCTTCTTGCAAAACAATGTGTGAAAAATGAGTGAATGGAGTGCCTTTTTAAAGAAAATAAGAGGCTCGTAGGGTTTATAGAGAGTTCTATTCTTCTCATCTTCTAGAGAACTCCATTTGTAATTTATTTATTAAATTTAGTTAATAGCCACATAAAAATAATTTATTAGTGTGTTTTGGTGTTAGATGGTGCCCACACCCTCTTTCCACAAGTTGAGATGGCCGAAAAAGGCTTAAAAAAATTTCATTTCTTTTCCGCCGTTGAAATTCGCCCTGTTGCCCCGAAACGCCACTGGCCGTACCATTTGGTGTTTTGAAATTGCGAAATGCCGTACGTTACGGCCGGCGGCGTTTCGTCGATGTTTCAAAGCCGTTTTGACGTTTCGAGGCATCTTGGGTACTGGTACACCATTAATATATAGGCATTTCTTGCAACATAGATTTTAAGTGAAGAGTGACAGTTCCCATCCCTTTCACGGGGTAGGTGGCATTATCTCCAAGGATAATCTTTAGATTAGTTTTCTTCTCAACTAAATTTGAGAGGGCCTCCTTGTATCTAGTGAAATGCCTTGAGGCTCCACTATCAATTAACCAATTTTCTAAGGCATCCGGAGGAGAGGCAGTAGATAGAACAAAAGTCATATTATTTTTGTAGAACATTATTTTCATCATACCTGACATTTCTTGTCCTCTTGGGAGGTCGATTCCTTCTCGAGCAGTAGGAGCATTCCTTTTTCCTTTGTTGTTATACTTGTTATTCCTTTGATTATTATTGCTTTTGTAATTGTTGTTGTTGTTGTTGTCATTCCTTGGAGGTTTTTTCTTGAGGATTTTTGCTTTTGTAATTGGAACTTGTTGCAATTGTAGCATCTTCCTTTGAATCTCTTCTTAGATCCTTGACCCTGCCTCCTTGAATTAGATGGACCAGCATCATTCCTTCTTTTAGCATGTGCAGGGAAAGCAGTAGGTTCATTTCCGTTGTAGGACTTATCTCTCTCCATCATCCTTGTTTCCTCTTGAGTGTATCTAGCCAATAACTCATCAAAACCAGGTATCCTATCATTGTTGAGAATGGTAGTGACAAACATATCCCATGGTCTTGAAAGACCTCCAAGAGCAATGAGAGTGGGTTTCTTTTTAGCAATAACTTCTCCAATAGATAGCAGGTCATTCTTGATTTGAGTTATTCTCATGAAGTAGGATTTGATAGACTCCCGTTTATCCATCTTGATATCCTTCAAGTTCTTGAGAAAGATAATTTGATTTGCATTGTTCACTTTGAACATCCCAACCAAATTATCATACATTAAAGTTCCCGAATCAGAAATATAGGCAACCAACTACTTTTGAATGGAGTCAACCATAATTTTCTTAGCTTTGTCTCATCTTTTCTATACTTCGTTCTAGCAGCAGTAGGTGCATTTGAAGGAGGCTCCACCACTTTTCCCCCACATATTCCAATACTTCTAGGTCCAAAGTCATCTTCCATGCATAATAGTCAGACTTGTCATTGAGCTTATCCTTAGTCTTGAAATAAGATGTAGAGGCCACGGAGACTTGTCCAATATTCTTTGTTCAACATATATCTTAGTGATTGCTTTTCTCTCTTGATTGGGTTTGTCCTCACCTGGGCTCTGATACCATGTTAATTTTGGATAACAATGGTATGTTCTATGCTTGTAACAATTGCTTCAATATCCTTTTGTTAGTCCAATGACAATTTCCACTTTAGTTTCCAATAGGAATCACATAAACCATTAATTCACATTGATAGTAACTATAGATAGAACATGAATAAGAAAATGCAGAAGACAAGCCAAGACAAGAGAACACAAGAATTTGGCTCAAGCGAGGGAAAAACCCCAACCCCAAGATGGGGAAAACCTTTAATCAATCCTTATTATCAATTATCAAATATTCAGCAGAGAGAGAATATCCAATAGAGTACAATGATCAGAGTCAAAGTGTAACTTGACTTTTGCAAATTACCCAAACCTATGTAAATCTGATCAGCTTGATGAAGGACTGCAATTCTGAAAAATGAACAGCAGTCAACTTGCCCTAACCAATCGGCAGTCAATGGTCAAAACATCTCCTTTTGAGCTCGGTCAAAGTCAGTCAAACTAGGCCTTCCTTGCTGGTCAAAATCAGCCCAAAACAATCTTCTAAAGTCCAGTCAAACTCGGTCAAAAGAGAAAGAAAGTTTGCTGTAATTTTCTGTGGTCAAAACAGTAGTCAACTCTGAAGTCAATGTTGGTCAAATTGCCCAGATTTCCTCGATTTTTGTACCAAGCAATGTGGCCTTCCAAGATCAAACTTTTTCTGGTCAAAGTGAGTCAATCAAGGAGAGAAACTCAGTCAAACAAAGTCAGTCTGTCCTGCTTCAGAAAGTCAATGCAGAAAGTCAACGATGTCTCCAAACCCTCGCACATGTGAAGGAGAATACGCTGCCTGTGATCTGTACAAACCAGTCAATGTAGGAGAGAGAAGGAATGATGTGTGTTTAATGTGCCAAATGAGGATGAAGGTCTTCTTTATTTATATGCGTTGGAGGGGGATCAATATGTCCAATTTGACCCCAAGCCGACCTTGACCAAATGTGCTCTTGTGGGCTTGACTTTAGAAACATATTTCTCCTTGTTCAACTTTAGTGATTCCAAGGTCAGTTTTGGTCCTTGCAACTAGGGCCAAATTCCACTTTGGGCAGCTTATTAGCCTATGATGATGTTTGGACAAAATTCCTCGCTAATGAGCTGCCCAAAGTGGAATTTGGCCCTAGTTGCACATTTTTTTTTTTTTTTACAAAATCGGTTACTTGTATATTATAAAAACTTCATGGACTGAGTCCTAGTACATAGATATGATAGATCAAGGCTTTGAGGATCAAAACCGGGTTCACAGACCCTTGTTCCTCATTGCTACAACAACGGTAACTGAAAATAAAGAGGTAACGGCTATATTGCCGGATAAAAGAGCCTGCAAGCCAACAAAATTTGCAGTTCATAATTTCTAAGGGAGTTTCTGGTTTACAGAATCATCAGGGAGGGATTCCTTCTTTGCACTAGCCCTCGTTGAAGCTTCTGCTTGCATACTTTGGGTGAGAGTCCTGATATGCTCTAAAGCTTCTTCAAGATGGGTGCACCGGTCCTTCAAGGCCTCGATTTCTGCCTTTCGTTTCTCAAGCTTCTTCCGTTTTGATCTGCTATCTGCCTGGTAATCCTCTTTGAGATCGTTGAAATGTTTGATGAATCTGTTGATCATGAACGTATGAGTTTTGCAGAGGGTGCAGTCAGAGGAGATGATGTTCTGAAGAGGATTGATGGCGTGCTCCTGAGCTCCTTGCTGGTCCTGTTGGTCCGCCATTTCACCTAGCTGGTGGAGAAGGTCGACTTGCTGAAGGGGCGGAGGGAGGCGAATGCCGGGGGTGAGAGCGAAATAATGGAGGGAAACAGACAGAGAGGAGGGGCGCGGAGCTGCACAGGGAGGGGAGGAAGGAGCGGTATTAAAGGGGAGCAAATAAGGACGAGGGGAAGCGCTGCCACGACCAATAAAACCACAGGTTAGATATAAATTTAAATGAGAGATAAGAGGGCCTGAGTTTACCACAGTCGAAATGCAAGATCCGGGCTCCAGATGACTGAGCTCAGCTTTCTGAAATTGCCTGGGAAGAGAAGAGGCGCTGTCCCGGACCTTAGCAGCACTGAAGGATGAGAATGCGGAGAGGCCCAATCTGCTATAAATAGAGAGAAGGGGGCATCTCTGGTTCGTGAACCGGATCTGAGCATATCGATTCCAGGAATGACTGTGATCCCATGGAGAGATTTTGCAGCGATCGATGAGGATAAGGATATGATAGCCATATGCGTAAAGCCTGAGGATGATGGCTGAAAACGTGTGAGATGCCATGTCATGACTGAAGGAGGTGATACGATCAGTTGCAGGGAGGGGGATTTGGTAAGGGAGAGACCAGTTTGTGCAGTCGAGGAGATTTGACAGAGGGTGAGGGGATTCGGGTGCGGACAGATTCCAAGAAGAATGATGCCTGAGGTGACTCAATTTCTGAGGGGAGAGGGTGGGATGGGATTCTTTAGGGAATTGCCTTGACATAGATAGAATCATTTTCTCTGACTTGGCCTACCTGTCTGCTGGTCGCCTTGTTGGCCTGATCGTCTGCTTCTGTGTTGTTGCACCTTAGAACGTGTTTGAAGGTGACCCCGATCATTTCTCTGATATTGTCCGTAATCCTGGATTTGATGTTATTCAGGGCAGTTTGATTGTAATCCTTCCCCGAGACCATGGCAGCTATAATGATAGCTGAGTCGCCCATTATAAGCAGGTTCTGAAGGCCGAGATTTTTTGCTATGGAGGTTCCCAGGAGAAGGCTATACGCCTCAGCCCTGTTATTGGACATTGTGCCCAATCCCCACTCGTAGGTCACGATAGTATTCCCTTGAGGGTCTTTGATGACTCCTCCTGCACCTGCCTGACCCGGGTTATTTTTTGAGGCCCCATCGAACTGGAGGGAGGGCCTCTTTTGATTTTGGATCCATTCTCTGACTTCCTCATTAGAACCTCTCAGCTTCCAATCAATTTTCTTCTTTCCTGTTCTTGCTGTTTTGTGGTTCCTCGTTTCAAGGCTGAATTTGCCCATCCATTCAATTTCCCTTGGGTCTCCAGATTCTTGGTCTGATTGAATTGTTCCATTCGCCCCAATGGTCTCTGCGATGAGGGCAATTGTTTTTGCAAGAGTGCTGGAGATGTTGGGCTTCTTGTTGTTAAAAATGCTCTTATTTCTGGTATTCCAAATTTGCCAACAGAGGTTTGAAGGGATGCTGTTCCACAATCTTTTAGCCAGGGTCTTGTTTTTTTTTGGGTGAGGATAGGTGTTTCCCCAATTTTTTTGGAGAAGAGAGACCTGATTGGGAAGATCATCAATCGTTAGCGGACTGATGATGAGCTTCCAGCAATTTTGAGCGAAGGGGCATTCGAGGAAGAGATGGTTACTGCTTTCTTCTGCTGCTCTACACAAGCAGCAGATTGAGGGGCCGAGGATGCCTTTCTTCCTTAGATTTTCTGCTGTGAGGAGTTTGCCCTTGAGGAGGGTCCAATTGAAGAATTTGACCTTTGGGAGGCATTCCGGACTCCAAGCCACTTTGTGGAGGTGCCAGTTGTTTGTGGCTGAGGCATTTTGGAGGATTTTGTATCCATCTTTGACCGTGTAGCTGCCACCATTGGGGTCCCAAACATACTTGTCCTCGGACAAACTATTGAGGGGAGCTGAGCCTGAGAGAGATATCTTGAGATCAGTCCACAGGTCCCTTAGATTGTTCGGGAGGGGGAGGTGCTTCCAGCCTAGCCATCTGTTTTGGTCCCAAGAGGAAATGTCATAAAGGGTCTTAAGATTTTTCCTTTCCATCCACAGTTGCAGGGGCCTGAGATTTGGGAGAGCTTCCCTTGCTTCTGAGCCCATTATACGATCAGTCCAGATGTTGATGTCTCTGCCGCTGCCCGGGGCTCTAGAGATACAAATTTTGAAGTGAGGGAGAGTTTTTTTTATGAGTTTCCAGATCGGGGTGCACTGCCTGTCGACAATGGGTTCCAGAAGGATATTGGAGTTGGCCCCATTTAAATATTTCCTTTTAATTACTTCTGTCCACCAGGCTCCTTTTCCATTGAGAATCCTCCATATCAACTTAAAGCCCATAGCCATGTTAGCTAATCTTGGTATTCTTATTCCAAGCCCTCCTTTTTCAAAGGGTAAGATGACCTGATCCCACTTTACAAGACTGAACTTTTTGGATTCCTGCCTTCCTCCCTGCCACAAGAAGCTCCTGATGATTAGTTCCATATGCTTATGAATGCTGGCCGGGGCGAGAGTGGTTGCAAACTGATAAATTGGGAGGGCTGAGAGAATGGCTTTGATGAGAATTGTTCTTCCAGCCAGGTTGAGCCAGGACACCCCCCAGCTCTGAAGCTTCCCTCTCAACTTCTCTATTAGTTTGACCCAGATTTCGGTTTTGACCGACTCCTTAGCTAAGGGCAGTCCCAGATACATGAAGTGGCTCCAGTTCCTTTGAGCAGGGATGTCCAGGATTGTGGAGATTCTATGGATAATCTGCCTGGGAACGTTCCAGGTGTATATCATGCACTTGTTATTATTGAGCTTGCCTCCAGACACTTGAAGGAATAGCTCTAACGTTTTCTTGAACCTTCTTGCCATGAGACTGGAAGCTCCTCCGATTAGTAGGGTGTCATCAGCAAAGAGAGAGTGGTTAATCCCCTTGGTTCCACTCACAATGCTGATACCTGTGATTTCTTTTTTCCTGCGAAGATTTTCCAGGTGAATACTTAGAGATTCGGCCATGATGATGTAGAGGAAAGGGGAAAGCGGGCAGCCTTGTCGCAATCCCCTTGAGCTTCTGAAGAAGTTACTTGGCCTGCCATTTATCAGAGGGGCTGTCCAGGGGAGTGAAATACACTCCATGATCCTGCTGATGAAGGAGGCAGATATCCCAAATTTCCCAAGAACTGCCTTAAGGAATTGATGGTTGACTCTATCGAAGGCGTTCGCCATGTCTAGCTTGATAATCATGCCCTTTTCCTTTCGATTTATACTGCTGTGGATTGCCTCCTGAATGAGAATGACATTGTCCGTTATTTGCCTTCTGGGCACGAAGCCTCCTTGATTCTCAGAGATGAGGGAAGGGAGGAGCTTTTTCAACCTGTTAGCTAAGATTTTGGTGATGATTTTATAGGAGACGTTGCATAAGGAGATTGGGCGAAATCGATCAAAGGATTGGGGATTGGGATCCTTGGGGATGAGGGCTAAGTATGAGGATTTGATACTGTTTCCCATTTTGCATTTTGAGAAGAAATTCTTTACCATTCTAATGAAGTCCTTTTTGATGACTTCCCAATGATTTCTGTAAAATGCCACAGTGAACCCATCTGGGCCCGGAGCCTTATCCTGTGCCATGCTGAAGATTGACCATTCGATTTCCTCTGCCGTGACCTCTTGATCCAGCTCGTTGTTTTGAGCTGCTGATATTTTACTTTCAATTAGACTGAGAAAATCCGCATTATCGATGGGTTGAGGGTCCGCATTTAGGAGTGCGCCGAAGTGTCTGGACGCTGCCTCTTTTATTTCCGCTTGGTCTCTGAGCTCGCTTCCTTCCATCACTATTCTCTCTATCTGATTCCCTGCCCGCCTGAGCTTTAGGCTGTTGTGGAAAAAGGAAGTGTTTTTGTCTCCGGCTTTGAGCCAAAGGCAGCGAGATTTTTGTCTCTGCTCTTCTTCTTCCCTTCTGTTCTGTTTATACAATTCTTTGTACATTTCATTCTCCTTGGCCTGGTCTTCCTCTGTGTACTGTGTTCTCTCTTTTTCCTGGCTCCATTGTTCCAGCTGAACTTGGAGGTCAGTTCTTTTTTTGCTTTCCTCTGCTGCGTGGTTTTTTGCCCATTGCTTTATGACAATCCTGAGAGATTTGAGCTTGGCTTCCCAAATATAGTGAGGTGAGCCAATTACTTCTTTTGCCCATTGCTCCTTGATCATGTTTCTGAATTCTTCTTTGTTGTCCCAAGCCTTGTTGTATTTAAAGGGAAGAGGTCCCATGTTCTTCCCTTTATCTAAAATCAGAGCCACTGGTTTATGATCTGAGATGTATCCTTGTATGATTTTGCTTTGGATATTGGCAAATCTTGCCACTGTTCTTTCTTGAGCGAGGATTCGGTCTAGTCTCTCTTTTATATTGTTGCTGCCAGTTCTTTTATTGCTCCACGTGAATCTCCCATTCTGCGGAGGAATGTCCACTAGATTATGGTTTTGAATTATTTCTTCTAAAGAGTCTCTTGAGGGGTCAGCGTAGAAGCTTCCTCCCAGTTTCTCATCAGCATTCCTTATGAGGTTTAGGTCCCCTCCAATGAAAATGTTCCTTCCCTGTACTGTCGTGAGGTCTGAAGTAATTGATTCCCAACATGCAGCTTTGTCCCTGTAATGATTAGGGGCGTAGATGTTGTATATGGAGTAATCCTCTTTCGAGGCTATGTTCTGCATGTCTGTCCTTATCCACCATCTGTGAGGCTTTTGGTCTTTAAGTTCCCATTTGCTTTTGTTCCATATTGTCCCTATGCCTCCTGAGGCACCAGCTGCACTAATTGCTATACCTGCATAGCTTCTGCTTTTCTTTATGTGGTTTTGAAATTCTTGTTCCGGGATTTTGGTCTCCTGGAGGAGGAGAAGGTCTGGATGTTCAGATTTGAGAAGGTCTCGGACTGCATTTGCTTTTAGGGAGGAGCCCATCCCCCTACAGTTCCAGGAGACCAAAATCATCATTTACCTTGTTTGTTGTTTGCCCCGCTCTTCTCTTTCATTTTTTCTCCGCTTCCTTTGGATTTATCAAGAAATGTGTCCATAGGTTGTTGCGTTCCGGTGGCCATTTCTTTTGCAGCGTTTTCATCCCTGATCTCTTTGTTAGACTTCCTTCCAACTTTCCTAGGGGGATCGGTGGAGGTGTTGTTTTCCTTTGTTTTATTCCTGGTTAGGATTCTCTCCACTGTTGGAGGAGGGGAGGGCTGGGGAGGGGAGATAGGGGAGGGAGTTACAATGGGACCTCTAGGGGAAGGGGGAGGGGATGGGGGGTCCTCTGCGGACAAGGTTTCAAAGGGGTTGGAGGAGGAGGGGAAGGAAGGGGCAGATCCAGAAGGTTGAGAGGTGTGGGAGGGGTTTTCAAGGGGATTCTTTGAGATTGGGCCAGGGGGGGGGTTTGATTTTTTCTTTTTGACGTGCTCCCAAACTTCTTCGGGGGTTTCAACATTGCCTTCAGATACATTTGTTTTAGATTTGCTACATCTATTGGCGAAGTGCCCGTATTCGTGACATACCTTGCACTTGAAGGGTAGCTGCTCGTAGTCCACTTGCTGGATGTGCGTCCACTGATCAACTTTGAGTTTAATCGCTTCCGGCAATCCTTTCCCCAGATCTACTTCAACGCAGATCCGCGCGCATGCATGCATGTTCTCCTTCGGTTCGGATCTGTCAATATATTTACCAACCGCGTTCCCTATGGCTTTGACTGACTCATCCCCCCAGCAATGAAGCGGCAAATGAGGCAGGCGAACCCAGACAGGGACAGCGTTGGGGACATCCATTTCCGGGTCGAAGTCTGGAGTCCATCTGTTTAGGTAAAGTCCACGAGAGTCCATGAAATAAGGGCCGTTCCTGAAGATGAGGTTCCTATCCTCTGTTGATTCAAAGAGAAAGGTGTAGAATCCTCTGCCACAGAACCTGATTGCTATTTTCCCTTGCACTATCGAGTTCCAGTTTCTCTCGACCCATCTCTGGACTGATCGAGGGGAGGGCCACAATCCCGTGAACTGACCGACCAGGCCTCTTTCTGCTAAGGAGACTGCTGCTCTTCTTGGGAGGGAAGGAGGTAGCGATACTTCCGGAATTTCATCTAGCTTCTTGATGAACTTGGAGGCCGTAGGGCGGATTTTTCCCGCAGCATTCTCAGGAATGAGAGAGGCGAAGGATTTTTCAAGGTCTTCAGGGTCCTGGGATGGGGGTTCCATTTCAGGCAATGGGAGAGATCTCAGGCTAACCGGGGAAGGCCCCGGTGCTGGGGGAGGGCAGGAGGCCCAGGAACGAAGGAGGGGGGGATCAGAAGATGGAGGACGCGGGCCTAGCAGCGACGCTGCCAGGCGCAGGGGCGCGGGATCGGTCAGGGCCGCGCGCAGGAGATCAACAGAGCCGCCAGAGGAGGTGGTAGCTACCCTCGGCCCTAGTTGCACATTTTAACATGTGTCGTATTTAATAATAACAAACATAGTGGACGTAGTGCACCTTACAATGAATGACCTCTGCTATTAGTACTTTAATAGGCCTTTTGGCCTCCCATTACACCCCTTGGTAGGATCCCAACAGATTGAGCTTTCTTGTCCAAATTGACATGCATCTTTCACTTTGGTTTGTCATCATCATCAGATGTGACGACTCAAGCTAAAAGTGATTCTCATTGTGGGGTCTTCACAAATAAATGGTACAACTCTATCATTTGACTTACCAGCGCTTAATCCGCACTAATAACTTTTCACCACTGATAAGAATGGAAACATGATAAGGCACCAAAGTCTTTAATTGAACTCCCTTTATAGCTTCTCCTGGTGTGAAACTTTCCTTGGTCAATGCCTTTGTGATGGTTAGTTCGATCTATGGGTTGTGTGATGAGTTGCCATTGTGGTTTTGTGATGAAAATCTTCATCAACACTTTGTTTACTTCTTCGGGTGATGTCTCAACTATTTGAGTTGTCACTTCCTTCCTACCATTGACGTCTTCTCATAAACGTTTAGGTGACTTCTTCTACAACTCTGGCTTTTGATAGTGTGTTTCTTCATGAAATTCAGGTTTTTCTTCTTCAACCTTCCAATTCCAATAACAACATCCACATTCTTCATCTAGCAATGATTTCTCTTACAGGACTCACTTCTCATTCAAGGGTGGAAATGTGCAGATTCATCGGCAGGCTTTAGCCCTTAGGTCAGAGAATAGAGGCTTGCAAGTACTTACCACAGTGCCTACCAAAACATAGAAAATAACATGCATTAAACTTTTGTATTAGACAGGAACAAAAAATGCACAAGGTCTATTGTCCAAGTAATACTCATCTTTATAACAAAAGTATGCAAAATTGATTGCTAACAGGTGATTTATACCCCAGTCATGGGTATTCCTTCACAATTACTACCCTCAAGTTGGACTGTTGATTTGATAAATGGGGTCAAGTTTACAACTCAGGCATGGGGTATTCATAGATCCATAGGCTATATACAGTGGCTTATATCGACAGAATCCCTCTAGCCTCGTGCTAGGACGAAGAGAGTTCTGAGCACAATATATCTGCAGGAAAAAAATCCTGCTGCAACTCACTTTTCCAACCCATCACATATGGTTCTATGCATATTTTCACTTGGTCCTTCACACAGTTTCAGGCCAAACCCTTGTACAGTTCTGGGTTCTTTGATCAAGTCTACAACAGCAAGTTCCTGCAATCATATTTAATTGCCATCCCGTTTTGGATGCAGTTACGGTGTCAAAAGATGAACACATTCACAGGGTTTCAGTCACATTCACTTGAAGTGAAAAGCCATAAGGTTGCAATATTACCCCACCCATGGTAAAAAATAACACTTCGACTCAAGGATTTTACTTCAGGAGGGTTTGGACACCGAAAAAGTCACTTCACTGCCCCATTCTTTTCTCTGGATGGGTATTTATTGAAAATTCAATGCCATTAACGCAGATCTAGCAAGGGGATGATAGTAGATTAATGGCTCACTTCCTCTGAGGAGTGCTTTCCCTATGGAATATCTTTTTCTTTTAGAAGATAGGATAACTATGTCCCAATTCTCCAACCTCATGAAATCAGTAACCCCCTTTCTGTTTTTTCATTTGCAAGAAATTGGATTCGCTTTGGCTTTATTTACATCAAAATCTTTGCCTTTGCCTGAGGTAAATAACATATTCAAAATATTATTTTAATATATATTAGCAGTCTCATCATGGTGCCTTGGTCTTGTGCTCCGATATACAAATATAGAATGCCACTTTATTACATAAAAAATTTATCTTTAGCTTAGCAAGATGTCAAAATTGGGGTTTTACTGTTCCAGTGCAGATGGTAGATTATTCCCAGGTTTGGCAGTGGCCTCAACCATCATTGAGTTCTCACCTTAATTCTGTTATAACTTATCTTCTGTCTTGGGATTTGAAATGAAAAGGATATTTTCTTGTGATTCTGCTTTCCGTAACTGAAATGTTCTTAGTGCATTTTATCTTTTTGAGTTTATCATGATATAAGATTTAATATACAAGTGTTTGCCTTTGATTTCCTTTCAGTATTTCCTGAATATCGATGGTTCTGTAAAAGAATCAAAATACTTGTGTGGTTAAAGTGCTCTTCCATTTACAAATTAAGCAACCAATTTACAAGGCAAGGATAAATAAAGATTTTGTGGGTGAACTTAAATTATGAACTGTTTGACAGGAGGTTTGGCTGGATAGGGCTACAGGAGGAGTCTGCTTTTCAATTTCTGCAAGAGCAATGGCTATCACAGGAATAGATGATCATCGTTACTGGAGATGGATTCCGTATGATGAGTCTAGGTAGGCATCTATTGCTGGAAGTTTCAGAGCATTAATTGGCAATGCAGACTTGTATCAATGTGATATTTTTTGAGTGCATTGCAACCCATAGTTACCTGGTTCATGTTCATGTTCGATTCAGCTATCATGAAATCAGGAAAAATTTGCCATATATATATTTATATTGTTTTTGAATTTAATGGTCAGAATTTCAAATTTATCAGCTATTTTTTGTTTGGCGATTTTTTCTAGAATTTCATATATATATATATATATAAAGTAATATATATTAAATATTATATTTATAGAACATAATATAGTCTATAGATGTAGTTAATGTATTAATATTTTGTTTTTGAATTTTATATATATATATATATCTTTAATGTATAAGTTATTATTAATATAAAATAATATATAATAAATATTATATTTATATAACATAATATAGTCTATAGATGTAGTTAATTAATATAGCTGACAATTTAGTTAAGGTAGCGATTTCAAATTCAATAGCAACTGTCTTAATGTATTCACATTTGGCAGTTTAGAAAATGCAGATGGATGAATTCTCATTTCTCTGCCGGTGAGCAATTAATTTGGTGATTATGCATATATCCAGATGAGAGACGGCATGATGCATCCATACTTGGAATTAGGGCACATTCAACCACACCATCCATAGCCATAGATGGGTCACTGAAGGCACTTTTAAACTGCTGTATATGTAAATAGAGGCCCAAGGGCACATTTCAAAACTTCTGTTTTGACAACCATATAAAAACAGATTCAATATTATTTGTTAAAGAATGGTTAGGTTGATTAGTGATTTTAATGGCTGCACTTCATTGAATTTATATGGACTTTATTTAAATGCAGTGGATTTCAAACTTTATGGATGAGTCTGGTGAAACCAAGCTAAAAAGGAGTAAAGATCAAAATGTCTAATTGTATTGGATTTTTGGTTTTTTTTTTTTTTTTTTTTTTTTTTTTACCAGCACTGCAATGTCATGTGAATTTGAGAATTTGGTTCTGATAGATTATCATGTTGACTTGACAGATTTTGTTACCAAAAGAAATTAAAATGGGGGTTGTTACTGTTCAAACTGTCACCGAGGAGTAAAAGTCATAACCTCAAATGGGAGAGCTTAGAGGCAACTCTCAAGCAAACGACCCGCTGTCATGTTGGTGGTATTGCCCCTCTTTTTAGACTAAGGACATGGGTGATCCTAGTCTTGTGGGGAATCCGTATCATTAAGTGAGCTAAGTTCATTGTAAAGGTTGGAGTAGCCTAGTAGCTCGACTTGTGAATTTGATCAGCATTGATCAGTTTGCCTTATATGAGAAATGAGATATCAAACATGCAAGTTGATCAATACAAGTGCCTCAAATAAATGTCAAACAATGATTGCAATACATATATCCAAATGAAGTGCTTAGTAAGGAAATGTGACTGTTCAGTTAAACCAAATTTGATCAATACCACTGAGTTTCTGAAGAAGATTTCACATGCATTTATCCCAAAGTACTCAATGATGAATCATGGTAAAACAGTAATAAACCATTCACAATGTGTCCGTGAAAGATTATACATATGATGATATGATCTTAAAAGAACATGAGGCTTACAATGTCATCCACATGACCAAGTATGTATCAAAGCAAATTATAAACCATTCATCATTATGCAGAGTTCCAGTATCTGTTCCAAATCAGACCATAAATCAATCACCGATGGCTGTTCTAGATGTGCAAGACTGATCATTAAACAATATATCATAGGTTATTATGCTGTTTATTATGTTCAAGTTTTAATGATTAACCAGATCAAGTGCTTTAGATATCATTCCTTAGGACAGCAACCTCATTTCACATGAAAATAGTAGGGTGTTGTTACATTCCAAGATAAAGGAAACCATGAAATTCAATGAAAGAAATGTCTGTAATCTCAAACTGGATATTTAGATCAGATCCAACTCATTTAAAAGTTTAAAACCATTGAATGGTAACTTGTTTAAAACTTTAAAGCCCTTGGTCTCAGTATTACATTACAAGCAATTTTGATTACCATTAGACAACCTTAAGCTCTGTCTTAGAATGGTTTAGATCACCATATATACCAGCAGTGTCTAAACAATGTTTATCATGACAAATGTTAGACCTTGGCAGTTATTGTTATAACCTAGAACTAGAAGAAATAGTGGTTAACAGTGAACAAAAACTAGAGTTTTGATGTGTTTTAAGTGGTTCCAAGCAAATGTTTTGATTCCCTTAACTCTGTTTTAGGGGATTGAGATTCAGATTAGTGTGATCCTCGAAAAATATTGCAGTACTAGTCTTCTCAAACCATTAACAGTGAACAGTATTCAGAATTAGTTCATTTAGCATTTCTTTGCAAATGATTCTGAGGTTTTAAGCATTGGTTAATTACTTGCTAATGTTTGGATCAGAAATGAGGTGAATGTTGCAGAGTAAAATGTGTTAGTGTGCCAAACCGAGATCAAATCTTTGAAAAGTAGTTACCAGCACTCAGAAATATTACTCAACCACGGAATTAACCAAGGTAAAGCACCTTTAAATTCTTCATTCACTAAATCCATCCATTCATGAGACACCAACCAGTGGATCAACTTGTTATGGCAAAATTTAATGCTAAATTGGTTGCTTAGTAGATAGGATCCATCAATAGCACATCCAAAATGTCAAATCATTAGCATAGAAGATTCATTGATTAGGTTCATTAAACCTCAGTAAATATAACTATGACTATTTTAAAGAAAACATTAGATCTAGATCAATTGTCCAAGTGATGAGTCGATTTTTCAACCTGGAGGGTATTAGCAAATCAACATAAGGTTTGATCTATGAAAAGTGAGATGATTGGCATTCAAAACAAATCCATTCTAGCTAGATGTTCAAGACTTGCGGCCTAGTGAACTTGTAAACAAAATCAATTTAGATTTAATGAATAAAACCCTTGAAACCCTAGATTGCAATAAAAACAAAAATGAAAAGGGAGATTGATTAATTTTTTTGTGGTTGAAGAAGTCAAATAGAGAACACTGGTGCCTACTCTACTTGGGTTTTTTTCCACAGGAAAAATAGCGAACCTTCTATTAAAAATAGATAGTTACAAAGCGTATGCAGAGCATTGCTGATAGACTTGTTTTTCGCCATGATGGGTGAAAAAAGAAGTCTCGACTGATTGTCATTACAATCCAAAGGAGTAGATGCGCACCAGTCTCATCATCCAAGAAAAAGGAGCAAAACGCCTCCACCTGAGAATACACACCTCCCGGGAACTGATTCACGCAGAGAGGATCTGGTAAAAAGCAGAGGCTGAGAGACCAAAGGAAAAGCGCAGCGTACAACGTCCCCAAAGAAAACTCATAGATTAGAGACAAAACAGTGAGGGCTCCCAGCGACCCGGGCCTCCTATTTGAAGGAAAAACAGCCCAGGAGCCCTGAAGAAAAGCTTCATGAAAAAAAAAAAAAAAAAAAGAAACGAACTATGTACATGAAACCTAACAGATTCTGATAAATCAAAACTTAAGCAAAAATGGGCTGTTCGAGCGGACGAATCAACCCATTTTCTTCCTCCAAAACTGTTCAGGACCCCGAGTCTTGATCAACACCCTCTTTGGAAAGACGATCAGCTTCATAATTTCTTTTCCTGTAGATATGGCAGAGAGAAATCTCCGAGAAACGACATTTAAGGCGTGAGACTTCTTTAAGCAGAGGGAGCAGGATGAAATTTCTGCATTGTTGAGTCCCGTTAAACCATTTCACAATGTTCATTGAATCCCTAAAGATCTAGACTTCTCTCACATTCCTAAGGATAAGCCAACACAGTAGGGAGTGTAGGGCTTTCAATTCTGCAAAGTTATTGGAGCCCTGTCCAAGACCGACAGAAGCTTTTACAACCTTATCCTCTGATAAATAAATAATCAAACCAGCGCCACAACGACCATTAATATCTGAGGCACCGTCAAAATAAGCCCACGGCATTGTATATCTGATAAATTCTTGGTGAACAGCTCTGGTAGTAGGAGGATCTAGCGGAACCGAGATACTTTCATAAATAGCAACTCCTTCTGCGGCAAGTCGACCAATCGGGAAAACAGAATCCTTAAAAATAACTTGATTCCTAGCAAGCCAAGTCCTCCAGGTAATGAGAAGTGGAATGGATCTCTCTCTGTCGTTTGTGGCTTCATTCCACCACCTCTGCCAAGCTTCCAAGAGCCCCTGCCCTTCCCATCTGAAAGGAATTTTTAGCAGCCTTAACATTTCGGCCCAAAGGCTAGTATTAAAATGACAAAAAAGGAACAGGTGCTGAGCTAATTCAACACTATCTTTACAGAGGGGGCACCAGCCAGGACCAATCCTACCTCTTCTTTGAAGAAAATCCCAAGTAGGGACTTTCTGGAGCAGAACACACCAGAAGAACAGTCTTGATTTGGCTGGCCCTTTTAACTTCCAAAGCGGTTTAAACCACCAATCCGGATTCTCCCACCCTTTTTGAGACATCATCCATTTATAACCCATCTTTGGGGAATAAAGCCCATTCTGGGCAAAGACCCATCTGAGTTCATCCGGAGAGTCAGAGAGCCTGACTGAGGAGTTGAGAAGGTCCCTTCTGAATAGATCCCATTCCTCCAGCCATTCTTCATCCAAATGCAAGTCTCTTCCCTGAATCCATCCTTGACTCCAAATGGAGGAAGCCCGAGGATCAACCACCTGATTTAAAGTGAAGAGCCCCTTGTCTTTTAACGCCGAAACCAACCCCCGAGAAACAGAGAAAATCTCAGTACAACCTATCCATGGATCTCTACCTAGCCTGATCTGAGTTCCATCCCCCACACTCGAAGCCAAGCCCTTCTCTATAATTTTAACAGAGGCGACCACAACTTTCCAAACTATCGAGGAGTTTTTGGAAGTCTTTTGTGGCAATCTGATCCAATCTAGCGTTGTTAGCGGATCAATATATTTTCTTTTAGAAACAGAAGTCCACAGATTCTCAGAAGAAATGAGCCTCCAGCTGAGCTTTGCTGCTAAAGATTTGGAGAAACAATCAAGATTTTTTCTACCCCAACTCCCCACTCTTTAGGACGAGCCACTTTATCCCAAGCAATCCAAGGGGTAACTTTCTCCGACTTGGACCCCGCCCAAAGGAACCTGCTGCATAATTTGTCAATTGAGGATAAGATTCCTTTGGGAACCCAAGGCAGACTATAGCCCAGTAGATTGGGATTGCCATCAGAACAGATTTTATTAACACGAACCTTCCTGCCCTGGACAGCCACTTGAAACTCTAGTGTTTCAGTTTGGATTCAATTTTTACAAGTATCCATTTCCAATCTTTGATCATGTAATTATCGGGCTTCAGAAAGAACCCTAGGTATTTAAAGCCATCCTCCAGCGATTTGACTTCAAAATTTAGGACCAGCTCCACTCTGCGCACCAGCTCTCTGGACATACTTGTACATGTGAGAGTGGATTTTCTCTCGTTTATGCAGAGACCTGTAGCCTTCAGGAAAAGGTCCAAAATCTTCTTGAGCGTCATACAGTCCTCGAGACTTCCATTGCTGAACAGGATAATGTCATCCATGAAAAGGAGGTGGGTGACCCAAAAGTTTACCGCTACTTCAATGCCTTTGAGAGTCCCCTGTCTTTTAGCGTCCTGGGTCATAAGGCTGATGCCGTCTGCTGCCAGCAAAAACAAAAGAGGAGAGAGCGGGCAGCCTTGACGTAGGCCACGCTCAGGACTAAAAAAACTGGAGGCCGCTCCGTTGATCAGCACGGCTATAGAAGAAGAAGAAACACAGCTCATAACCCATCTCACAAAATCATACCTAAAACCTAGATGTGTTAGCAGAAGCCTGAGATACAGCCAGCTGATTCTGTCATAAGCCTTTGACAGATCGATTTTCACAACGGCTCCTTTTTTTTTCCCAATTTTTAGACTATGAAGAGTTTCTTGCGCCACTCCGACTGCTTCATGAATTTGTCTGCCGTCTAGAAAGCCAAATTGCTCAAGTGAAATATTTCTGGAGAGGACAGGTTTAAGCCTGGAGGCAATAACTTTTGCAATAATTTTGTAAACACAGGTGCACAGTGAAATGGGCTTGAATTCGTCAAAAGAAACCGGGAGATCCGATTTGGGAATGAGGGCTAGAAATGTGGCATTGAAGGGATGATGGATTGTACCTGTACGCCTGGAATCTTCCACAACTGCCACTAGCTCGTCTCCAATGAATTCAAAAAAGTGTTGAAAAAATTCGACAGTCCAGCCATCTGGGCCTGGACTTTTGTCCTTTTGCATTGACTTGAGGATGTCTTCTACCTCCTCCTTAGTAACAGGCGCCATGATAGAATCATTTCCTTCCTCCTCTATGAACCTTGGGAAGAACTGCGCTACTCTTATAACTTCTGCAATAGAAGCTTCCTCTATCGCTTTGTAAAGATTCTTGAAGAAATTGACCCCTAATGAGGCCAGATCTTCAAAAGAACGCGCCTGTTCACCATTGGCTTTCTTCATTTCCCAGATTGTATTTGAATTTTTCCTTCCTTTAGCGTAATTCTGAAAAAACTTGGTGTTATCGTCCCCCGCCTGCAACCAGATCGCTCTACTTTTTAATCGCCAGCTTTCCTCTCTTTGCTGAAGGATTCTCCTCCTTTCCCTCTCCAACTCTTGTAGTCTAGCCCGAGCTTCTACTGTTCCATAGCCGTTACCACCTGGGGCTTCCAGAAGGGCAATCTCAGATTTAACTTTTTCCAGCGTTTCTTCTTCCTTCAGTTTCTTTTGGAGGGCCCATTGTTTAGATGCGACCTTCATGCTTTTTAAATTATCCATAAAATTCTGACTGCGACTCTCATCTTCATTGAAAGCATCTTTCTTCCAAGTGTTATGGAATAGACTGATATAAGTTGCATCTGAGAGCCAAGAGGCATTAAATTTAAAGGGAGTGCCCGGTTTGGTGAAAGCTCCTTTCACTTCCAGGAAGACAAGGAAGTGATCCGATAGACCACCTTCCCCAACCCAATGTCTAAAAGCCTGTAAATTTTCTGCCAGCGATTCACCGAGCAGAAATCGATCAAGTTTCTTCCCAATCCATTCTTCTGCAATTCTTCGATTCCTCCACGTCGGGCGCAGCTTGAGCAGAGGGACATCCACCATGAGAGAAGAGGCCAATTTATTTTGAAAGAAATGAGAAAGGGGATCGGCCCTGGCTCTGACCCCCAAGATTCTGTCACCCCCAACGAAAAATTAAGATCTCCTCCAATTATAAGATTTGGGTGCGACAGAAAAGACTTTGCAAAGAAAGAGTTCCAGAACCTCTCCCGATCCAAGATAGGACCATAGACATTAAGAATATGAAACGGGATGCAGAGTTCATTGGAATATAGTTCCATAGCCAAAACATTTTCCAATCCCCAGGAGGAGATCTCTCGAAGGAACTTCGCGTTATAACCTAGAGCCACCCCTCCCGAATGACCATTCGCATCAATGGCATGGAAGTTCCAGCCCGGAAAGAGCTTAACGAGACATCCTGTAACTTCTTCCCCCTTCCCTAGAGTTTCTTGAATCAGGAGAATGTCAGGTTTGTTGGTCCTGACCAGATCCTTCAGAGCTAGCTTTTTGGGCAAACTAGCTAGACCCCTGCAATTGTAGGATAAGATGATCATTGGGAAACCTCAGGGGGTGTCCGCTTTGCTCTAAGCACCCCTGGCAGAGACATCTGCTTCCCACCAGCAATATCAATGACAACCTTCAACTGTGCCTTCGACAGATTAGATTTCCTTCCTCTTAGCTTCCTCGGGCCTGCTGACACCATGTCCAACTCCAGACCTCCCACAGCAAGCCCTTTCCCCTTTCTGGTGGCCAAAGATCTGAGATTGTAGGGGGGTTCAGGGCTCCAGACACTAGAAGGAATAGATAAGACAGCATCCGTGGGACTAGAAGTCAGCTTTGGAGAGGATGGAATAGTCATAATAACACTGTCTGAGGAGGCTAGGCCCTTCCTCGGGTCCGACAGATCATCCAAGAGCTGCCTGAAGGGGCCAGACTCATCACAGCATGTTTGAGATAAATCAATAGATGAGCATATGGAAAAAGGAGGGGATAGAAGCGGACTAGCCTGGGCCGCCCCTGCCATTTCAGGAACTACTGAGGTTCCCATGAGAGACATCGGAATTGAGATAGCCTTACTTGCTATACACCCAGGCTGTTCCTGTTCAGCTTCCTCCGCTTGTTCCGGACCCAACCCTTGAACTTCTGCCTGAGGATCGCTCTCCTTGATTTGAGCCCCTTCTTTCTGGGTGAACAACCACTGATTTGCCTCCAGATTTTTTCCTTTTCTCCTTTGTCTTCGGTGGCGATGGTGACCTAAAGGATACTCCCGGGCCATATGTCCGTATTTGTGACAGCGATGGCATCTGAAAGGGAGGTTTTCGTAGTCCAGGGTCTGTAGGAACTCTAGACCTCGATACTTCAGGTTCATAGCATCTGCCAGACCTTCTCTGGGATTTAAACTTACTAGGATACGGGCGACACTCCAATCATGAGTTCGAAGATATGATCTATCAATGTCGAGAAACTTCCCTAGAGTATTACCCATTGAAGTGAAGGCCGAGTCAGTCCAGAATTGCATAGGGAGATCCGGTAATTTGACCCAGACTGGTGACTCCACGGTTTTTTCTTTTTGTGCATCAAACAGGGGTGTCCACCTTCTGAATAAGATTGGCCTTTTTCCGAAGCTCCAGTGCTTTTCCAGCACCCATTCTACGTGCTCCTTTTGTCCAAACCGAATGCAAAACCAACCTCTGTCCAGATTCTTGATCTCTTCTGGTTGACCCGGAGCTTCTTTCCATTCTGCTTGCGCCCAGTCCTTGATGAAGTCTACCGAGAACTTTCTACCACGAACTCTGCCGACTAAGAAGGTTTCCGAGGCTTCCATTGCCTGATCTATACGAATATCCACTCCAAAAACGCAGCTAGGCCGCTCCTCCTTTTTTCTGATAGGTTCGTTCTTCTTTCTCTTCCCTCCCACAACCTCCGTCTGAGTTCTTCCCTCTCCTGGATTATTATTTGTAGGAGCATCGACTTCTTCTGCCTCAAGCAGCTCAGTGCACCTTCCAACAGGGTCTCTGTTGTCTTCATCCACCCCCCCAACCGTCCTATTTACCCCAAACTCAGAGGCAGTGGCTAGTCTTCGCGCTTGCTGGATCCTTTTGGGTCCCCTCCTTCCTCTTCACTGGACGAGGACCTCGACAGGCTGGGGAGCAGCCTTTTCAAAATAGGGTTTGATGTAGGGACCCTTTCCTGAGCGCCTTTTTTCGAACCACCTCCTTTCACCTCCTCGTCAAGAAGAACTGAGTCCGCTGCTCTATTTGGAAAGAAGAGTTGCAGATTTTTCTCAGATACTTCATGTCCCCAACAAGCAAGAAGATCTTCTAGGGCCGATTCTATGTCCACTGACTCATGAACCATCTCCTGCTCTACACGACGACCTGGATCCATTCAAAGCTTTGTGATACAGTAAAACGATCCTCCGAGTAGAACCTTGAACCTTCTGACCTGTAAATTAACGTGTATTCTGCCTACTCTACTTGGGTTATGGGGGACACTTGATCCAATCTTGAGTGTTGTTCTTGTTCCTTTTGTGTTTGAAGTCACTAGCACATTCAAGGATTGCTTACTAAGCTTTGAACCTGGATACTTGAGACACTACAAGAATTTGGGGAAGGCTAATTCTATGTGGACTTGGCCTAAGAATTGCAATATGAAACTTAAACTAAGCCAAAGGTAAGTCAATAGAACTCTAAGATATCTATGCTCAATCCAACAAGTTTAAGTCGAGATTCGCAAGAGAAACCCATTTACCTCAATTGCTTTTCTTGATATTCTAGTAACTCCTTTTTTCATATAAATGTGTAATATTGAATACCATCTATATGCTAGCTCTAGAACATATACTCAAGAATTAGACAAATATCACACTAGAAGTTTGGCAAGCAAGTTCTTCCAATTGATTTCCAACCAATACAAATGAGAGAGGAGCCCTCCTTACATAGATAAGGTGCCTTATGAAACCATGGGTGAATACCATACCATGTGCTAGATGCAAAATTGTGAACTAATATAAGGTGCTCTAGCAAAACTATAGGCAAATACAAGGGGCAACCTCAATACCATGTAAAAAAAACCACCAATAGAAGTCATATGGTCCAAATTGTGATGCATCCTCATGAATGAGCTCTAACCACCCACACATGTGGTGAAGAGAGAGAAAATGCATCCTCCTCATGTCTTAACAACCCATGTGTGACTCCAAGAAGTGAGACATCGAGCGACATAAAAGTGATGATAATTTTCCAATAGCAGATTTCATCAACGACAAAACTAACTCAAATTTTGCTTGATTCTATTATAATACCTTTTTCAAGAATCCCACAACCATTCTGCATCTAATGGCCTTGATTTGGTTGAATTTTAGGTACTTTGTGATAAAAAAAAATGCCTTTAAAGTTGGCCACCCTAAAAATGTGCTCTACCCACCTCAACAACCTCTAGAAATGGTCCATGTAGCATATGATGAGGATGTGGAGTCCATGTCATCGCTTAACATATTGTCACAAATCCCAATGTAGTGTCATGGATCTTGAGAAAAATGGCAAATATATCAATGTAAATATATTTGTTTGTAGACTTATACATGGATCCCAAGGTAGTATCATCGGTCCCAATGCAATATCATGAATATTGGAGCAAGAACATGAATCTTGAGGCATGGTACATAGATCCCAAGGGATAGATGCCACCAATGATGCATGTATATAGATTCCAATTCAAGGTGCCTACTTGTAGTCGTGGGTCTAACCCCTTAACAAGTCATTAGGTAGTGCACTTGAATGATTTCCTCTAGCAAATTTGTTTGGTTCTATTATAATCTCGCTTCGAAAATCCCATGACCATTTGCATTTAATGTCCTTGATTTGGTTGAGTTTTGGGTACTTGGTAAAAAAATGCCTTTAAAGTTGTCCACTCTAAAAATGTGCTCTATCCACCTCAACAACCTCTAGAAATGGTCTATGTAGCACATGATGAGGATTTGGAGTCCATGTCATAGCTTAATGCATTGTCACAAATCCCAATGTAGCATTAATTTTTGTAGCTTGGGCAGGTACTTCTGCACAGGCCTTGTGTCTAGGCATCGAGAAGTTGCCCATAATCTCCTTAGAACACTTGCTCTAGTGTGAGCAAGTTGCTAATGTAACTTTAGGCTAAGTGTTTAACTTAGGAAAAAACACATATTAATATGTTGGCCTATTGAGCTATTGAGCTAAATGTAAGGTAATTTATGTTAGTAAGTTTTAATTTTAGCCATTGATCTCAAGTGAGGCAAGATCTAATCTTGACTGTTAATCACATTAAGATTAGGGTAGGGTTTTTAGCTCAATGTAAAGTTATAAAAACAAAGGCCAGGGAGAGGGAGACAGACAACATACAATGGTACTAGCCTCAGGAGGAGGTTGATACTCTAGTGTGCCTAGTCCGAAGAAGGTGCAAGTAGTAGCTAGGGAGATAGATCTAGATCAATTGAGAAAGATTGAGTTCATAAACTAACATGTAGGGTCATGGATATTGAGAAAACTGAGATAGATCTCAATGTAAATATATTTGTTTGTACACTTATACATGGATCCCAAGGTAGTATCATGGATCCCAAGGCAGTATCATGGATCCCAAGGCAATATCATGGATGTTGGAGCAAGAACATGAATCTTGAGGCATGGTACATAGATCCCAATGCATAGATGCCAACCCTAGATGCATGTACACAGATTCCAATGCAAGGCACCCACTTGTAGTGGTGTGTCTAACCCCTTTACAGGTCATTAGGTAGTCTATATGACTGATTTCCTTTAGCAACTACACAACACAAGTTAATTTTAATATTTGCCTAAGTTTTACCATGGGAGGACAACCTTAACCCTCATTACATGTGACAGATCTTGAGATGAGGTATTTCCTAAATTGCTAAGAGATAGGTAAATATGATGAATAACTTATGATAGGGGGAGGGGAACTTCATGTATTGACCCTCAAGACCATGTACAATGATGCAACGGTCTTATTTCTTCTCCAATTGGATTTCAAGAGCTAGGCATCTTCATTCATTTCATATGTAAGCCTTTAAGAGGGAGTGTTTAGCTTAGAGTTACCACCTCAACACTTTGCTTGACTACCTCCTTTGTATGCTTTCTTTAATTTCATAGTCCTTTATTTAGATATGATTTTCATGCATAAGACTTGGGGTAATAAGGGTCTTTTAGTGAAGTGACATAGCTCTAGGATTACTATTAGTTTTTTAAACGTTTATCTTCTTCATACTCTTATCCTCTAGACTTTTTGGCTTTATTTGACTTAGGTTTTTATACAATGGAGCTTTACTGGATCTTGTTAAATGACATTTGACAAGTCAACAATGAGCATGTATAACTTTTTTATGAATGACATATAAGTGACTAGGAAAATGTGAAGTGTTATATTATATATATGGATTGGGGTATGAAATACACTACGTTAACTGGATCTCCAGTAGTATGACTTGACCCAAGACCTAGTGACAATATTAACAACTATTGATTTGTGGTTTGACACCTAATTGTTCTATGATCTCTATTTATGGAGCATGGCGGGTCATTTGCTAAAGATCAATCGTGAGAAACTCTCTTATGGACAATTTTTTTCTTTTGCATTCATATATGGCTTGAAGTGGTGATAAGGTTTTAACCATGTAAAAACAGTGCTTTTATGATCTTTGATTTGATTGTGTGAAAGGTTACTTAAGGTGTTTGGTGGGTATTTTCTTGCTTTGTGAAACATGGGATTTTTCTCACCCCTTCTTGCCTCTAACTTGCCCGAGTCGGTTCCTTGAAGGGGGTACTCAAGCTTAGGTGGGCCTATGGCCAAGTCCATGTGTGGTGTAGTGCCACTTGGTACCTTTCTAAGGGGAGTGCTCCTCCTTTTATGTGCATCAAACCCTTTGCTTACTAGATGTCATACTTGGACCTCCAATATGTGTCACATGCACTCAAATGGAACTTCATGGTGAGATATGTCTCCAAAATAGCCCCCATCCAACCAACAATAGTCCTCCACACCTTTGTCCTTTGCCTCGAATTATGAGACATGCATGGGAAAGCTAGAACAAGGTGCATGGCCTTTAGATTTCTCTCTTGTAACTTGTGCTTGCTATTGAACTTCAAGGATCCCTTATAATGTTAGTGAGAGAAGAAAATCCATGAAAATGCAAAATTTTGCATTTTCAAGGGTAACATCTTTCATGTTTTTTTCTTTTAATTTTGCTTCTTAGAGGAGAATGATATATGGACAATTTGAAGAGATCATATCTCTCATTGTTTCTTGCTTTGTTCACTTCCCATTCCCATGCAGTTCTAGGATATCATTTTGATTTTGTATTTGCTGGGGTTTTACTACCAAAGGTGGTTTGCAAAGTTGGCCGAGACCCTAGAACCTTGGCCTTATTGGCTAGCTATTCTTTTCTTTTTTGTTGGATTTTGTACCAATTTTCTTTTGGAATCTTGCTTCCTCTTCCTTTTCCTCATCATGTCATTGAAAAACCTTTTTTGTTGGGTGGAACGCTACTTTGGGTATTTTAGGATATTTAGACATTTTGTACCTTAAGTTAGTTGGCATCCTCTTTTATTAGATTCATAATTGTCTTGATATTTCTTTTGCTGTTGGTCTTGTTGCTTGATATATGCAAACACCCCATGAAAGCCACTAGAAAACAATAAAAAGGATACTTTGGTATATTTGGGATATAGTTAAATTTGGGATACTATAGGGGTAACTCCTTTGTTGGTTGGTTTTATTGATTCCAATTGAGCTAGTGACTTGATGCTCGGAAGTCTATGAACCAAAATGGATTCAGTTTTGCCTCTGGATCAAAGTCTTCAAATGCAGATGAAAGTGGGATCAAGTCTAAGTTCTTGTCGATACGATTCCAAAGGTGTGAACGGTGCGTAAATCCGAGTCCGGATGGAGAAGTTAGAGCCAGTCAAAGTTTGTGGAAAACTAGGGCCAAAAAAAGGACAAAAGTCAAAGGTCAACCCGGTCAACGGTCAACAGTCAATGCTTACGTCAACAGGACACGTGGCAACTCGGGAATGAGCCATGGGTTTTAGATGATGTCAGTAGAGAAGGTGATGTGCAATTTGTGATTGGTTCACACGGGCCAATCAGGTGCTGACATGTGGCAGCCCGGATTTGGCCAATGTTGGCATGAAATCCCAAAATTTTGGAGTTAGTGAAGATCGAACCCTTGACCTCCCAGAGTGGCAATGACTTCGCCGGAATTAGCTCACCGGTTGGGCTACCGTTGGACTTGGCGAGAATAAATACATAGATAGAGAAGCCGAAAGGACTATTACACGGTGAGATGCAAAAGAACGTAGTAGCGAAGCACAGTCGTTGGATCAGTCAGATCAACGAACGAGAGTGAGGGAGATAGACGACTAGGATTAAGTCGCGCAACATAAAGTTAAGAAATGAAGAGATCAGATTAAGCCATGTTTTAGTAGAACAGAGGAGTAGTATTTGTAAGCAGTATCTCGTGCGCTTATAAAATGGTAAATGGTATTCCTCAATTTCACGTGATTAACCTTAGCGGGCGACACATAGCACGAGAAAACCACTTTTCTCGCGCGATCTTGATCCGATATTTCACGTGAGATTGCGCGATAGCCGTTGGATCCACGCGGGATTGATCAACGATGGAGATTGACCAAGCTAGTTGGTGAGTGGGTGACGCGATAGCCGTTAGATCGGACGAGACTTGGTAATGGATATGATAAACTTGTATTTATTTTGGTGTCGGGATCTTCGTTGGAAAAAGGTTAGACAGTCGGGGTCAACCCCACGATCGTCGGTCCTTTGATTTTATGTTATCACATTATCACACATTCACCGCAAATTGCAACTACATATGGTATATCAATACCATATCACCGAAAGATAACCAACATGCTGAAGGGTGGGACTTGGTTAACCAAGCCACCAATTTTTTAATAAGCCATCGCTGGTGTCGAACCAACCCTACTACTAGCGCATAGTCCAAGGTGGTTTTATGCAGGCCGAGGTGGTTTTTTCCAAACAAAGGGTGGTTTTGCAGGGACAGAGATGGTTTTGGACCATTCCACGGGGTCTGGAGGTCACAATGGCCAAATATGGTCGAGTTTATACTCGTTTGACTCGAAATCTCGAGCTGAACGCAGTGGTGATGTCCATTTTCTTATTTGAGACTCTGTTTTCGAGCTCATACCTGTAACAACAATTTGAAGACAAAATAAAGAGGTCAGCACTGGAAGTGGAAGGATTGGGAGATGTAGCCAGAAAGTCTGGTGAACTCCTTTATTAAATTTGGCTGTGTTGATGTGTTTGAATGTGTTTTCAAATTGTTTATGTGTTTATGTTATTTGCAATCTTTTCGATCCGTTGCACTAAGTAACATAAGCAAATTCACACATAGTCTACAATACCTTTTTCATTAATGGATCAGTCTACTATAGGTTAGGTTTTTAGTTTTGGTTTTGGACCTATTGCTTGGGCTTGGAAGTAGGAAAAGGCTATTGCTTTTTCTTTAATGGAAGTAAAGTACTGAGTAATTAATGCGAGTCAAGAAACCTTTTGGATTCAACAAATTCTTTCAAAAACAACATCTGTCTGCCCTTTGGTTCGACAATTAGAATGCCATCAATCCCACCAAAGATCTAGTTCAATATTAATGTAGGAAAAACAAGGAACTACAAATGCACTTCATCGAAAAGCTCAAATATGAATTGTGTTCTTGAAGTTCCTTTATGCCCTACAGATGGGGGTATAGGCTCTAATACTCCTTTCCTTTTCCTTTTACATTACCTTTGTAAATCCTTCAATCCTATCCCAGGTTATTCTGCAAGGGGAATGGTAGGATATTTAGACACTTGGTAGTTTGTTAGGATCAACTTGGTCTTTTGTGTCCTTAGGTTAAAGTGTGTTCTTTTAGTATGCATTTGTAGTTATGTAATCCAACATTCTTGATATGTTCTAGAGATAGAGTGTTTTGACAACTCCTATTATTCTTGATACTTTTGTAAACCGCCTTCTAATTATATTAATTTGATCTTTATGCATTTAAAAAAATTGTGAAATTTCTAAAAAAATTGATTATACATCTGTGATGTGAGTTTTGAATAGATTGAGGGTCATATCACAATGTAGATCGATGATCATCATATCATATCGGGTGTGAAGCTGTACATGTTTTAATTTATAGTTGCATGCTTGATACATCCAATAGATTGGAGTAGTCATTTATTGAAGGTAGAGATACATATCAGGTGCAAACATGCTTGACTTTTAATTCGAATATGTGCACCCAATGGATTTAACGATCCATGTTACCTGTTACCCACCAAAAAAGGGTTAACCTATTGGAGAAAAAAACTCTCCTCATTTGGCAGCCAAACCAACCAATAGCTCTATGATGGTCTTTAGATAACTTTATGCCAAAGTTCTCCACCTATTACTTTGGTCAGTGCTCTTACTCATCTAATATTCTTCTTCAAGGAAGGTGGGTCATCTATCAACATGTATTCTAACCATTTTAGCAATCATTTGCTTTCATTTAATGTTAAGGGCATATCAATTTGAATCATGGGGCAAATTGGATGATTGACCACTCCTAATTGTATCCTTGTTCCCACACTTTTCTTCGGAAGTTAGCCTTTGACTCTAGTCTAGTGGGACATCCTCTAAGGCTTTATGGTTTAGGAGGGGCACTGATTGATATTGTGTGTCCATGATAATCCATACTTACCACTTTCCATCCTTCCGTAGTTTTCATATCCATTCATTCGGGTTGATTGTCATATGTCTTTGGGATTGGCACCCTATATCCATATCCTTGAGGCAGGACCTAGAAACGTGGCCTTGAAGATTGATGTAGCTAAAAGAATGATACAAGCATATAAAGGCACAATATAAAGAAATTGTAAAATGCAAAAGATGGTTGGGACTAATTTAGCACGTGGGCAAAAGGCTAGCATGAGCTATATGCCACTCAGTAGTCATCACCCAGTTCCTCAAGCATTCAGTGCTTCATCTGCAAAGGAATTGTTGGTCCCAACCTCAATTAGCAAGAAATTGCTACATCCTTAATGGGTATTGGAAAAGCACTAAGCAATCTTGGTCTCCTAAGTTATGCACTAAAGAAAGATAAATCTTTAAAGGAAAAGGCACACTAGAGGAGTGGAAAAAGGATACAGAGGAAAGGACTAACTCATCCCTCTATGATGGCTCCCTCCTTACATCATTATACTCAAGATGTTGGACCTCCATTAGTTGGTCTCATGGTTGTGGCATCTTTCTTGAAGTCTTTCCCACTTCATGACCACATTATCACATGCACCTATGGATTGATGGGTCTACCTAGGACATGTCACTCCCCTTGGGGGTTGGAAACACCTAATAGGGTTGTTGACCTAATCATCCCTAACATAAGTGAGGTAACTTGTTTACAAATCTTGAGCTAGTTAGACATTTGAAGGTAACTCTTTTGTGAAGTATTTCCGTGCCTCTAGCATTAGATATGGGTCCCTAGTGATGTTGATCTCACTTGATCTTCAAGAGGTTTGTTCAGGTGGTATCAAACATGCAACAAAGATCCCTTGGGGGAAGGTTTCACTCCTTTCCAACACATTCTATAGGATGTTTTGCCCCGTTCTGAGAGCAAATGTGACTTGGTAGCCCCAACATTGCCCCTCTAGAGAGGAGCGTTGAGGCCTTGAGCAGATTCTACATGGTTCCACACCTCTTGATATACCTTTAGGTGCTGCAATGCTAACACAGGAAGCTTGGGTATTGACTTGATTGATGATGGGCCTAGATGGACCCAGGATGCCACCAGACTGGCCTTGACCTTGTTTGATGGATGTTGCCTTGTTTCAAAGCCCAGATGAGGATGGATGTCATCGAGATGACTTGAGAGGGCCAACATACCATGCCTTGATGCCAATGTTTGCTACAAATGATGCCATATTGTTCCTATGTGTGCCTTAGGAGGGTGACATAAGCCCTTTTATGGATGATGTCATGGTGGAGGAGGTGCCTTTTGGAGATGCATCCATGAATTTTGAGGATTTCTTGGAGTGAGGAGCACTAATTGACCATTTCATCACTTGATGGATATTGATCATGGTGGAGAGTTTTTATTCCCACACTTGTGGGCTGTTTTGGCATTTCTATTATGTTTTAGAATGATCTCATGGTTGGCTTGTAACCTTTGACCTAGTTGAACACTCAAGTAAACTTTTTTAGGGCTTTTTCTTGTAAATTAATGAAGAGTCATTTGGCTACCCTCACATAAATAGAGGTGAGTCACTTTCATTTTTTTCATTATCATCATTCATCACACTTCTATCCTCTAGGAAGTGCACACTAGGTATTTGTCTTCTTCTACTTGGACACAATGTGATTTTTATGGAGCGAATTGTCTTGTGAGGGAGATTTTTGCATGGGGAGAGACTTCTTTGGGATTGATTGAAGTGATTCTTGTGGAATGGTGTAAGTTTCATGCTAATTTTCTTCCATTTTGCATACTTTATTATGTGAGTTAAGGTTTCTATGTACGCCATATCAAAAGTTGCAATATCTTTCCTTGAAATCTTATTTTTCCATGGTTTGTAAAATTTGTTTCCTTGAATCCTTCAAGATAACTTTGATATATGCGTCTCTTGAACTTAAAATCTCCCACATAATGAAGTCGCTAGGTTTTCTAAGTAGAGATTTTCATTCTCTCACTATTTTCATTAAGGTCCTCTTCATAGATCTCGCCCTAAATAACTTCATTATGAAATTAGATCAAGGCACTAGTCTAGTGTGTATTAATCAAAACCTTAATTTCTCTATTTTCTTAGTAACTAGGGTTAAGGTTAGGTTAAATTTGCTCAACATTTTATGTTTGTGTCTTATTGCCCTAGTAAAAGGATTGCATTTAATAGATTTGAAAAAGGAAATTTCTAGCATTAATTGCATGTTAAAATCATAAACTATGGCTGATGTTATCTTATTTATTGATGTTTTATTCATATTTCAGTCATGAAAACCTTGGGAATGGACTTGGGAAAGACTGGACAAATAGCAAAAAACTAAAAGATATCTCGTTTTTTTGCATAAAAGATAAATTAATGGCATTTCCAACACATACAAGTTATAAAACCATGGTTTACACAAGAATTCGTAACATTATCTCATACAATATGATCATATAACATAATACAATTTATATTTGTATTCAAAATTTTAAAAATTAAATTGAAAATTGATTTCATAAGCAAAAGTACATATGGTATCAACTTGCAAGTTCTCCATGAGTCATAACATAATTAGAAAACCAAAAATAGACTATGTGTCCATGTGCAATGTTACGCCTATCAGCACGAGGACGCCTATAATAAGCCCTCAAGGAGCTAGTGCCAACATCAATGGGCTGAAATAACAACTGTGAAGCAGGTTTGTTTGGAGTTTACATTTGAGAAAATAACAGACTAGAGGGATCCTGTGTTTCCTCATCAAGCCAACTCAAATCATCAGTAGGCAACTCCTCCACAACCCATTTGGACTCTAGATTAATGTCATCCAATACAATTGGATCTAAATCCTTTGGACACATTTGTTTAGTGAGTAGCTGAAGATTGTAATAGATATAGACTAGCTAGCTTCTGCAACCTCTCATGCTCCAACCTATGACGCTTTTTGCTATGGATGTGCTCAAACACTGACCAATTGTCCTCACATCCTGAAGTGTTAGAAGGCTGGCTTAGAACTTTGATTGCAAATTCTTGTAATTCTGGTGTCTCAGTGCCACAATCTATCCACCAATTGGCTGTAAAAAACAACATAAAAGTTTAGAGTATTGCAAATTGTAATGCCAAACTTAAAGAATTTATAGAATTTAAAAATTGATCTTACATGGCATTTTCTGTCCCTGAGCTGTATGGTGGAGCTAAATCCAAACATGCCAGATGCTTCCTTGTACATGTCTCATTGCAAATTGATTTTGTCTTGAATTTCTTGGGTTGGGATCATCCACCAACTGTGCCTTTACTCATTCAAACTCTTCATCAAGGTCTTTCTCCCTAAGTGAATTATAAGAAGGTGCTTTGTAGCCAGGGCCAACACATGCAATTGCATCTGCCATGGCCTGAAAGAAAGGTGACTTTGCATAGTCAAATGGGAGGCTATCTGATACCGAAACCTCATTGCAATTCCTTTCTTTTTCCATTAAAATTTCTAAGCTTGGCTGAGATCTAGACTAGTGCAAGGGGAAGAAAGCAGAGGCTATATGAGATGCATTTCCCACAGCATTTGATGAGCTAGTACCTGTAGGAACATGCTGACCTTGTGTGTGTGTCTGAAATCCACTCGTTGTAGTTTCACGCTTCATTTTTTCTCTTTTAACATTCTGTTCCTAAATGGCATCCAAAATAACTTTGCATTTTGGTTGTGACTTCTGGAGGGCAATGATAACAAACTACCACATCTTTACATATTATCTATGTTACCGGATCTGTGGGTCAGGGTAGTTATATCTGTGGAGCCCCGGATCAGATACGGATTCGGATCCGGATCCGCCAGGATCCACTCAGTTCACTTTAGAGTCCTGTTAAAAAATGTGTGTTAGAACATTTCAAATATTATTGAAAAATCTATTGTTGGATCCCCGTGTCAGAACATTTCAAATATTATTGAAAAATTTATTGTTGAATCCCCCGATTATTTAGTGGCTTGTGTGGACTTTTGAAATATTATTGAAAAATCAATTGCTGAATCCCGCGATTATTTAGTGGCCGACCAGGTCTGACATCAGCTTATTATGCTGCCAATTTTAAATTGCCAGCTCTCATAGGTTTAGTCTTGGATGGTTTATAATAAATTCCTATTAAATTAATAAATCCAATTCACTTTATAATCCAATCTAAATAGTTCGTGTCCCTTTAATTTAATTTATGTTTATAATTTTATAATAGTTGCTGTTATGTTTTACTTTAATTGTAAACTAATTAATTTGGATGAATACTTAATATTTAATACTTATAAATAATATATTAATTTTAAAGTTATTAATAAAATATATAAAATATATTAATTTTAAAGTTATTAATAAAATATATTAATTGTTTTATATAAGTATTACATTTTAAAAATGTATATAAAATATAAAAATTATAATTTTTATTTTTAAAAATATAAAAAATATATAAATTATTTGTACTTGCTGTTTGCTTGGCGTATCCGGATCCTGGCTTTTAAAAAAACTAGCGGATCCGAATCCGTATCCATATCCTGGTAACTTAGCATATTATTCTAGCCAAGTGCTATTTCAATCTGTTTATGCCCTTGAACACCATAGTGGCACAAAAATTGGATTTGACTCTTATGTCAGATCTGGGAAATTCATGGGAACCATATTCCCAGGCTTCATTAAGAGGCCTTCTAGACTTGGATTTAGGAGGCACGGAATTTATGGATCAGAATGACATTCTGCTTTCAGAAAGAAATATTATATTAGAAAATGCAATTTTTTTAAAATCATTGAGGAAAAAGGCCCCACAAAGGCCTCTATGGGCCTGTCTCAAGGATGCAGAGGCCTGTAACATGTCCTCTGGCCAGACACAGGGTTTGTTGCGAGCCTATGCACCTCTGAGACAGGCCCACGGGGGCCTGTAACAGCCACAGTGTGGTTGTTGCAACCACATTGTGGCTATTACAGGCCCCCTCAGGCCTATCTCAGGGTCACAGAGGCTTGCAATAGGCTTCTACAGGGCCTCCATTAACAAATTTTAAAAAGGATTTAAAAAAATTTCAAAATGAAATGAAATACTAATGGATTGATTCTTACTTGAAGGCTTGTTGCCAGATTGTGAAGGTTGGATGCTGGATGTTGGAGGAGAGCTCAATTCCAAATGAAGTGAGTGTGAGCAAGCAGAGAAGAGGCCAACTTTAACAAGAAAAAAAAGGTGGGAAGGAAAAAATCGGTTTTGGGGACAAGATCGAGTACTAGCTAAGTGTCCACAAGTTCACCGAGAGCCCATGGGTTTCAGTGAGTCCAACGAGTATTGGCGAGTGGTGTGTCTGTGGGATGAGTATGGCCAAGTCACTTGTTTCGTGGCTGACTCGACCATACTCAGACCACTCGGTGAGTACCTGCTGAGTCCTGCTAGATTGATAAAAACTACGTTGTTTTCCCTAAGCCTCGTCTACCTCTTTGATAGCCTTGTTCCTTTATTGATCCATGCTCGATAGGCTATCTTATAGAGTTGCTATATGGCATTGTGTGCCTTAAATCTGCATATCTTACAAACTTTTACTTATAACAACTCTCTTATAAATTACATAGGTCTTAAGGAAAGGTACTTAACTTGAGGCAACTCTTATCTTAGCTTTTCAAGGCTCTATTAGTACCTGTCCCTTAATCATAGGACCTTTTATCACCATTGAGCCCTCCTTAGTTGAATAACTTGCTGGTGATCCTTATAGGGAAGCCTTTGTTGTGGGATTAAATTCACCACTAAACAATTGCAGTGAAGCCAATGAGGTGACTGTGGTGGCTAATCTCTTGTTGCCATAAGACCTAGGTTACCTAATGGGGCTTTGCACTAGGGTTGCAAGCTTTTTTTGGTAACATTATTTGAATCTGATGGCCCAAATACATATTGAGTACAAAGTTGCACAAACTTTCCTAAAGTCAATACAAATTGATAGTACATAGAATTGCCACTTGTCCATTGTGTAATTAATACCTCGATATTTGGAAATTTCAAAGATTTCCATGATTTTGAAGGTACAAACAACATTAATTTGATAGTTATGGTATTTATTTTGCATGTTAAACAATGCAAACATTTATTACACATGAATTTGGATGATCTTTGGGAATTAAGCCACATTTTGTGTAGAAAACATCTTATTTTACGCTATGAGTTGCTTTGCATGCATCAAATGGATTTGATCCAGACCTATTTGAGGCTTCAACAGGCACTTCCAAGAGCAGAGTAAGGTTTTAAACTTGAAGAAAGATTCAAATTCTCTCTTTATTACTCTTGTTATGGCTCAGAAACGAAGGATTTTGTCAGGGTTAGATAAAAAGTACCAAGGATGGTGATATTATTACAGACAATTTAGCTAGTGTTTGTGACCCCCACATAGGAAAATGGGAACGTAGAGCAATTTAGGAAGGAAGCCTACATGTCTTTCTTTCAAATTATTGAGCAATGATTGTTGAATTTTCTACAAGATGTATACTAGAATACGATTTTTTGCCAGGTAATTACTTCATAATGATTTTCAACTAGTATTTATTCTACTATTATCATTGAATAATTACACTTTAGAAAATCTCCACAGTAAATGCAACTAAAACAACAAAGATCATAGAAAGACAACGATGCACAATAGAGACAACAAATTTTACCTTGGGAAACCCAACCTTGGGAGAAAACGCAACAACTTTTCTAGGATAAATTATTGTTCAGCAAGGTTTACAAATGAGCAATTTATCTAAAAATTTGAGCTGATATCCAAGTCAAAATACTAGTCAAACCTAGTCAATACTTTAGCAAGTTAACACTGTTCAAAGCAACTACAATATTAGAATTTCAACACTGGTCAATGACTTGGTCAAAAACAGGACAGTGATCAACTTTGGTTCAATTTGCAGCCTTCTTGCAGTCAAATTGTGGCCTTCTTGTGGTCAAATTGCGGCATTCTTGTGGTAAAATCTGAGATAAAACTACTCGATCAATGCAAGTCAAACTTGGACAAAACAGAGGTCAAATCAGCTCAATAAAGATGGAAAAACTTGTCTTCTTTCTCCACATGTGCGACTGTCCAAGAGGGATAAGAATGATGGAGAAAACTTGCTCTTTGTTGGTGTTGAAATTATGCATCACAATGTCTATTTATACAAGACAAATGGGGGTGTAACAACCCAAGAGACACCCTCTTCATAGGCTGGCTGACTTGAATTCTTCTTGGGCCGACATGTCCTTTTAGTATAAAAAATTGTCTAATTCATCTAGGCCAACTTGGAGACCTTTTAGCAAAGCGGGAATACCTCCCGATGCTACACAAAAATCAGCACTCCCTCTTAGCGAGGGAGGTATTCCCTTTGGCTGCAATAGATTTCTCCTTAGCTGAAATTTCTACTACACAAGAAAAGTTTGAGCTTGCTATGCTGATGTAGTGTCTCGTTGAAAATAGGGTACAAAGGAGGTGTTTCCAAGGCATTTATCCTCTTGGTCTAGGGAGACACATTAATGACCTTTTTGTCGAAGTGATATTATGAGTTTATTAATATCAAGGAGCTAGGGTACAAAGGAGGTGTTTCCAAGGCATTTATCCTCTTGGTCTAGGGAGACACATTAATGACCTTTTTGTCTAAGTGATATTATGAGTTTATTAATATCAAGGAGCTAGAGTACTCTTTATGAGACTTGTACTATGTAATTTAAGTTATTAAAGTCACGTGTTTTAAAAGTCACTTTATGTGAAAAGGTACTAAGTACACTTTATATTATTAAAGTGACTTATATTTCAAAAGTGACTATGAGAGAAAAAGTGACCATGGTACTAAAACATTAAAAAGTACTAGGAGGTTCTTTAAATGAGGGGGACCACATGAGGGAGAGGGTCAAGGGAGGGAATGATCTACACCCTTGATCTAATGAGCTGAGATTTAATCTCAGCCATTAGATTTAAGGGTTAGGGTTCTCCTCACTTTGGAGAGACAAAAGAGGGAAAACTTAAAAGGAAAGAATTCTCTCATTCATTCTCATGAGAAGCTACTAGAGGAGCTTGAGAGGAGGGAATTTGTGTGTGAATTTTTAGCAGAGAACAAGGAATAAAGCTACAACAGTTCAAACTTTCTGGGAGGCCGAGTCAAAATCTTTACGAGGGCTCGAAATTTAGGGTAGCAGCCACTGTAACATCTGCACAAAGGTTGAAATTTGTTTCCGGTCTGAACCAAGTCAGAACCAGTGTTCAGGCAACAAAATTATTCCCCTTCACACAACCTCATGAAATCCAAGAATCTTGGGCCTGTACAACGAGATTCTCGGGCCAGTTTTCTGATAAGATTACAGTGAGTTCTCAGGCCAGGTTCTGAGCAGATGTAATCTCATTGTTCAGGAAGGAGATACATGTCACAGGTGTGAGTATTTTCTGGTAAGTAAACTCGTGTTTCAAATTAAAGATTTGACTGTCCAAGCTATTCAATTTCCAGTGTTAAAGGAGTAGATAAGAGGCTGAAATTCTAGCTGAATGAGAGTTGACTGTGTGTGCAAAATATCAGTCCAAAACTCTGTTGAAAGAGGACCTCAAAGATGCTTATTTAAGGGAAGAGATAAGTTGAAAATTCTTGTGTATTAATTGTTGTAAGAAATTTCTAAAGAAGCAAATAAAATCCTCCTTGAAGACTGGTTTTTCCCTTGTGGGTTTTTCCAGGGTCATTAGACCAAAAACATGTGTTATTTCTTGTGTGTGCTTGGATATTTTTGCTCATATCAACTGAAAAGTGAAATAGGGTAGTGTAGTCTTTTGTTTCAAGTTAAATGCAAATTTAATATGTATATCAGTCATGTGTTTATGATGCGTTTTGGGCATTAAACCATGCAAAAACTTGAAACTGGGTTGGGCTGCAATAGAGCATAATTTTCTACATGTCTTTTCACATGCACGTCTTTAGATCACTTCATCGTGGAGTAGCAATGTGACTCCTCACATGCACGTCTGTAGATCACTCCATCCTAGAGTAGGTAATGTGAGCATCCTAGGCCATTTACCCTTGGCCAAATCAGCATGGCCCAACCAAACATGGATTCTTAGGTAAATGCATCCAACTCTTTTAGTCAAATCAGCATAACCAGCCAAATCAGCTTGGCTTCTCAGTGGAAGGTTTGCCCCTGGGCCATTCACCCCTGGCCAGATTAGCATGGCTTGACCAAATCAACATGGCCCAACCAAATCGGCATGGCTCCTTAGGTGAATGTATCAATCTCCCCTGCTCAAAGTAGCATGACCCAGCCAAATCAACATGGCCACTCAGGAGAAATCTGTACAACCCTGCAAATGCCCTTGGCCATTCACCCTTGGTCAAATCAGCATGACCCAGCGAAATCAGCATGGCTACTCAGGTGAATGTATCAATATCCTCTAGTCAAATCATGATGACCTAGCCAAATCAACATGGCTACTTAGGAGATGGCTTGCCCGATCCTGCAAAGACATAAACTCTCCCTCTCAACAAGGGAGACATTCTGAATCACGCCAAGCTTGTCTCTGAAGTATACAAACTTTGCTTTAGACAAAGGCTTGGTGAGAATGTTTGCAATCTACTCATCTGTGGATATGAGCTTAACTGCTTCCTTTTACACTATGTCTCAGATGAAGTGATATTTGATCTCCGCCTGATCAAATAGCCCTACAAGTAGCTTTTGAAGCCACACTGATTCCTGAATTGCGGTATTGACTGCGATATACTTTGCCTTTGCTATACTGAGAGCAACATAAGTTTGCTTCTTGCTACACTAGGATATCATAGCTAATCCCAAGGTGAACTAGCACACCAGGGTGCTCTTTCTATCCTTTGCACTCTTGGTCTAGTTTGAAGTTAGTATGTCCCTTTAGCCTCACTTCACCACTCGAGACATATATCAAACCGTATCCAACTATATCACGCAGGTACCTCAACACATGCTTTGATACAACCTTAACGTATCTTTGGAGAGATTGTGCATGGAGTGACTATGTTTGGATTGATGAAGTGATTCTTGATTGAGCAGTGTAGGTTTATTGTCATTTTTTCTTCCATTTTGCGTGCTATTTTCTGACATTAGGGTTTGCATAGTTTTCAAAATTCGGCCGAATCGAATCCGAAACGGCCGAGTTGATCCGAGTCATTGAAGAATTTTATGACTCGGCAGAAAAACCAGTTCTGGAGGCCGAGTCATGACTGACTGACATGACTCGAGTCAACATGACTCGGGCCGTTTCCACATCTACTCGGCCGAGTCATTAAATCTAGCCAGTCCCCACAAAAAACAACGATTTTTCTATTTTTTTTGAACTTTTTAACATTTAACTGATTGTTGGGGACTCCAAGGTGTTTTCTAAATTGGTTAAGTGCTATTTGGGGTCCATTCACCTCTCCTAGTATTGATATGCTACTCAAATTTCATGGTAATGTTAAATTCTTAAAGTAAAAGTGACATTCTCCTTAATCTTCATTTTCATCCTTTTACTTAAATTTTTAACATTACCATGAAATGACTCAGGATGTTTGAGAGTGGTTCCGACCTCATTGGATTTCATATGGAGAAAGTAGAATTTTAGATTTCATTCAAAATTCAGCAGACTTATCAGATTTTCAGGATTTCAAGATTGGAGGATTGCAATGTTTCCATTGAATTTTGTCCTGTATTAGGGTATGGAACTCGTATTTAACCAAGAGCACCAATCCCTCTTTGTACCTTGATGTTAGTGACATTGGTTGTCGAACTTCTCCAGGATTCGCTCCCAAACCAGGAGCTTCTGAAAATGTCGCTCCAGCTCCCGTTTTCGCTCTTGCTCCCCACTTTCGCTCCCGCTCCCAAGTAACACTGAGCCAGATGATGTTGGCAACTCTAGCAGTAGCCAATAGTACTGGTCACAGAGTTTTGTTGTAGAGGCCATTTATAGCCTCCTTGGTTATTTGTTTTTGTTTTGATCTCTATATCATCATCGTGTATGTATTGGACAATGCATTGGGTGCCATTTTGATATAATGGATATATTCATGAGCCTACTTTGATAATATGTTGTCTTCTATCTATATTCTAATGCTGTGTGTTTGGAAACATGAATGAAAATCTTTAAAATTATGTGTTTTTATAAAAAATAAATATTTAATATATTTTTTACAACGACCGAGTCATTGAAATCGGGCTGGCCGAGTCGATACCGAGTCGGAGTCGGAGTCGGAGTCGACCCTCGGCCGAGTCGGAGTCGGAGTCAGAGTTTTAAAACATTGGTTTGTATTGTGCCATATTAAAGAGTGAAAAATCATTTTTGAAATCTTGTTTCTATGTGTTATGCAAATTTTTTCATGAATCCATCAAAGGAACTTGTTGCATGCATCCTTTGATCTTAAATCCCTTACTAAAATAAGTAGCTAGGGCTTTTAAGAGAATTAAATTGATATTTCACCCTCTTCATCCAAGTCCTACTGTTGGCTTTGTCTCCATTTCCCAATTGAATAGAGGCACTAGTCTAGTAGTAGGATCACCTTGTAAATTTTTTATCATTATTTTATTTCTAGGTAACTAGGGTTAGGGTTTAGTGTAAACTTGCATTTAATAGCAATTTTGTTCCTACATGTTATTGTAAAGTGCAATTATTAATATTCGAAAAGTAAAATCTAGCATTTATTACATATTTTCACCATAAATCTAGGGCTGACATCAAGGGTATTTATTGATGTTTTATGCATTTTTAACCATTAAAAACCTGAAGTTGATCTATCTCTTGCTTACTCCTTTGAAAGCCTTTCATTCTTTGTTGATATTATCATTTATAGGCAATTTCTTTGCTATTATATGCTTTTGCATGCTGTAAATCTGCATATCATAAAGCACTAGATTATAAACTGCTCTTATGGAATGTGTACTCGAACATTTGTAATGCTTATCTTGGCCTTCATGGATTTGTTGGTACCTTCTCCATAACCATTAGACTCCTTTCACCTTTGAGACCTCATTTATTGAAGACATTCCTGGGTGATTTACCTGCAAGTTACTACTTAGAGAGCCTTTTGGCTTAGTCATCTAACCTCTAAGTCTTGCTAGGGAAACCTCCCTTTTGGGGATAACCTTCGACCACAAAACAACAAGAGAGAGGCCATTGAGGTGACAATGGTGGCTAAGTTCTTTGTTTCCATAAGACCTTGGTTGCCTAGCAAGGCTTTGCACTAGGCTTGTTAGATTTTGCTATAACAAGACCATAATCATCTGAGCTCAGCAAGACATTTGAGGCATCGTTGATCATTTGCTGTGGGGAAATGTAGAGAACATGACATGTAGCTATTGGTTGGAAATATGCATCATGGGAGAAATATTTTCTCTTGTGGTTACCCATGCATGTGGATGGTTGACATGCCATAATTGTGCTACTTAGGGTGAATAATCTTAGTTTTCATTAGAGGCTTAGCTTTCAAATCAACTTGGTCTGAACTGGAATCAATCAAACTGGCTGGTTCGACTAGGCATGGTATTGAATTGGCTAGCTGACCAAACTAGAGGATTTCGACCTAACTAGTTAATTTGACCTCAAATGTACAAGGGGAGTCCAGGAACCACGATTTGAGGAAATCAAAGGTTGTTTCCCTCCCAAAATAACCCCCTTAGCTATAAAACCTACACCCCCCCATTCTATACCCTAAACCTAAACAAAAATCTATCTCAACCCTATCAATGTTGGTAATCAATGGTAATGTTAAATTCGTAAGGTAAAAATTGACATTTCCATTATCTTTCCTTTTTATCCCTTTACTTAAATGTTTAACATTATTATTAATTGTTTCAGGATGTTTGAGAGTGGTCCCAAGCTTATCGTATTGCACATGTTGCAAGTAGAATTCCATATCCCACTCAAAATTCAGTAGGCTTAATAATTTTTAGGATTTCGGGATTGGTAGCATTGCAAAATTTTCATTGAATTCTATCATGTATGAGGGTATGGGATTGGCATTTAATCCAGAGCTTGAAGCCCTTTATGTCCCTTGATGTTGGTGGCATTGATGGTTGAACTCCTGTGCCACGGGCTCAACAAAAATGTACCCTTCACTCAAACCAAAATAATTGGTTAGGCATGCTAAGGTTTTTCTACAATATTGTAAGGTTGAGGAGATGAACCCTTTGCGCAAACCAAAATCATTGGTTGAGCATGCTAAGCTTTTTCTACCATATTATAAGGTTGAGGAATCTGAGGAGTCTGAAGACTTTGAGCTAGATGATGTTTATGTAGCTTATGTTGATGATCCCATTTCTAGCAGTGGTGATGAGTTTGGTGAGTGATCATGTTGATCAATGGTTTGTAGTAGGCTAGTGGCCCAATAGCTTGTAGCATGGTTTTGGACTCTAGAGGCTATTAAGAGCATCATTGATTATGTATTTTGTTGCTGATGTGTATTGCACTAGGTTCCATTTTGATATATTAACCCTCACATGGCACATGGATGAACAAATTTTGCATGTTTTGTCTCTAATGGTTTGGAATATTACAAATATTTTTTTCATTAAAAAGTAATTATTTTATGTATTTTTTTTTTAAAATCAGTTCATTGAAGCCGGTTTAATCTGGTTCCGGTTTGAAACCTGGTTTGATATGTGGCCAGTTTGAAGACCTGTTCCGGTTTTTAAAACTATGATTAGAGGTATGGTTTAGATGTCAAATTTTCCTCTTGTCAATTTTTTTTGTGCCTTATCTAGAACATTTTTGAGATTGAACACTATAGTAACAATTTGAACCAAGGACATTATGAATGAGGCAACGAGGATATGGAGTTTTTAATCCACTTGTCACTAGATTGCTAGTGCCATTTAGTTGTGATGTAGGTGTAAGTTTTCAAGTTTTGAAGATTCATTATGAAGATAGATTTTTGAGTTTTCTTGCACCTCACATGGGAGTATATTCCCCATATGGAGCAACTGTGACACATTAAAATGGATATGGTGTGATCTTTGAAGGTAAGCCTGTTGGAATGAATGGCACTGATTATGTTGATGTGAATAATTTTTTTATTTCTTGAAGAATATAATAGTGGTCAACGAAAGGAACCTAAAAATGTTCGGCAAAATGAATCTGAATCTCAAGATCAAAAATGTTGAAGAGTTGAGATATGAATATACATTCGCTGCACGGGGATAGAAAACTCACTTGAATAGTTCAGTAAAATGTCGATCCAGTGGCAAAGAAACACAAAGATGTGGACAAATTAGGAAGGGGAGGAAGGTTTGTTTGCTTTTGATGATATTCAACATTGTTGTGCTCTAGCGACTGTTGCAGAGCTTAAGAATTATCGAGAAACTATTGCACATAAAAATTCCATGGAATTGAAAATGGCTATAGAGGAAGAATGTGCTTCTTTGTTGAAAAATGAGACGCGGGGCTTGGCTCCAGTTCGTAAAGCCAGTTGGTTGTAAATGAATTTATAAAACTAAATGTAAGTTTGATGGTCCCATGGAGAGGTATAAGGCCAAAATTGCAAAGGGTTATTCCTCAAGTCGAGGAAATAAAGTATGTTGAAACATCATGTCCTTTTGATAATGGCAGCCACATATAACCTTGAGGTACACCAATTGGATGTCAAAACAACGTTCTCCATCTCTATTTTTTGATATTTGGCAGCGGACTGCTTTTATTATGTATTTGTTTCTGAATATTGTCAGTATGTAACTGATTTCTGATTATTTACAGCATGAAATTGGTTTCTGAATGACATTGATTGCATGTAATTCGAAAGTGCTGTAACTGATACACAGAAAGTTCTGTATGAAGATAATGTAATGAGGCAATTTTAACCCTTTTGCTAGGGATTTTAGAGTGTGATTCTCCTTGGTTTCTCCATTTCCTGTTTTTTAAAGTCCTGCTTGTTGGTGGACTACAATAATTCTGTTTTTGTAAGAAGTTTAACAATAAGTATAATTCAGTTCAAATATTCGACCAAATAGTAGACCAGTGGTGTTTTATGTCACTGTTCAGTGTTTTGTAACCAATATCGAGAGCTCACATGTACATAGATCACGAGAGTCTTAGACCTCAGAAAAGACAAGACGTGATGGCTGTATCTTTCTATTTAACTTGAATTATGAATGGATGTACATATGTTGACTTTATCTTAATCCTAATCTAACTTTCAGAGCGTGTTCTTGGAATTTGCAGGTTCCATGAAGCAGCATATCTTCAGCAACATTGGTGGTTTGAAGTAGATGGTGTTGTGAAATTTCAGCTTCCTGCAGGAGAATACAGTCTTTCTTTCAGGTTACGACTTGGAAGGCCTTCTAGAAGATTGGGTCGTCGGATTTATGTCTATGATCAAATTCATGGATGGGACTTGAAACCTGTTCGGTTCTCTCTTTCTACATCTGATGGTCAGCATGCTATACGAGAGTGCTATTTGGAAGAGCCTGGTGAGATTGAAGGTAATGGCATTGTGAGTTATGCTCGTGGAAACTGGACTGACTATTATGTTGGCAACTTTGAGGTTAAGAACGATAGCAAAGTGACAGAAGTCAAGTTCTCCATGACACAAATTGATTGCACACATTCCAAAGGCGGTCTTTGCTTAGACCTCGTTTCAATTATTCCTAGCAAGCTTCGGAAGGAAACAGTGAAGGATTTGTAAATATTAGGTCCCTTCCCACCCCCCCCCCCCCCCAAAGAAGGATTGGGCAGTTTAAAAATACAGTAATATTGACATGCAGTTTCCTTTTAGGATCTGAAAATTCTATACTGTGAGTCATTGCTACTGTTTGTGTGCAGATAGGAAAGTTGATTGCATACAATAGAGTTAGTAAAATAAGGAAGAAATATTACGAGGATCTGCACTTGATGTATTTGCTGATTAAATGGTATGAAATTTATGTAATACTGCGCTCAGGCCCTTGTACAAAAGTATTTTTACATTTCAGTGTGAAAATATTGTCTTGTGTATGTGTAGTGCATTCTACAATTGTCATACCTGGACTAAATTTAGATGTACGTATGGTATTTTATTTTTGGAGGGTTTAAATAACCGAACTCTTGTTGTAGTTGTAACATTCAAACACTGGTTAAGAGGTATTCTGTATGCTATGGTGAAGCTTATATCTTCTAGTTTTGCTCATTTCAAGTGAATTCTTGGAGTAGGAAATTAACGGTTTTTGGCACTCAAATCAACTGTTTTAACATCTAGAAATGAGTTTTTCTGGAATAACTTGGTGTAAAAGGATGGTCTCGACCTCTTGGAATGCTCAGTTGTGATCCATTATTTCTTCTCATCTTTGGGCATTTCGAGTGACTCCAAGCAATAAGAAATGGCATAAAGCACAATTTTCGACACTCAAGTCATTAAGACACCAAAATACACTTGGTATGGAGTGCTACAGTCCAATGTGCTGGAAGGAACACTGTTATCATTCACTGGTGCATATTATAAGCTCAGCTGCTTTTTGGGAAGAATTTATCCAACTCCTATGTACTTATTTAAGTTTTTGTTTCATTCTCATGTTTAGGAGAAATATATTATTTTGGGATTGTATTAGCTTTAAACAAAATAGTGAAAATGACCACCTTGGTGTTATTATGGAAAATATTTGCTAAAGATGATGTAAGAATGTAACAAACAGTGAGGAGAACAATGGGTCACCAGTGGAACGACTGCATTCTAATGTTACAGTTGCAAATTTTTCAAGTGCATGAAGAAATAAAACTACTAGATGGTGTTTCAAATTTTGATAATTTTTTGTCATCTTAACTTTATGAAAAATAGGAATTGAAAGTGAAAAATAAGAAGAGCATTTTAGACAGATTTTTACACTTCGTATCTTTTTGGAATTCAGACTTCTGTGTTCCATAATATATATGACAACAAATCTTTCGGTGAAAATCATGTAGGAAAAAATCTCGTCGACACGTTTCGGACCAACTAGTGTGGTTCATCTTCAGGACAAGATGAGGAACCAGATCTAGGCATCGAAATATATATATGTAGAGAAGCTAACTAGCCGTTATAATATAACAACTAGTTTGACTCAATAACCATTATTAATAAAGAATACATTAATAATATAAAAACTATTTTATAGTAAGAAATAAAAAACAATTTTCTTATTAATAATATTTAGTTCTGATTAAAGAGTTTGAAAACGTCAAACAAAATATATATATTAGTAACCAAAGGAAAACCTTCTCACTAGAAACACAAAGTAAAGACAAATAAATAAAATAATAATAATATTTTTATTATTACAAATATTATTATTAACAAAAGAAATAAGAATAAATTAAAATCTTATAAAATAAAAAGGAAGGCTTTTCGAAAGAAGAAGAAGAAGAGAGAACTGAGGAAGACAGAACAAGGATCGAACACTTGTTGATACTCCAACCATTGTCTCTATTCATATTAATAGGGCTCTTTTCAATTTCCAAGGCCTCCCTAAATTTACGATGATGAAAATTGTCAATCCTTGTAATGACCTTAGCTTCTTTGATGTGGAAAAGACAAATCATCACATTTCGTAAATTTAGGTAGGCCTTGGAAATTGAAAAGATGCATATTAATCTGAATAGAGACAATGGTTGGAGTATCAATAGGTATTGGATCCTTGCTCTATTTTCCTAGATTTTTTTTGTTTGTTTGTAATATTTTTTTTTTCTCGGCGACACTAACTAATCTATATTATTATATACAGGTAAACATTACATCCAAAAAACTGTGGCTCCTTGGGCGGCTCTATCAGACTCATAATTCTGCCTCGCAGGGCGATATTTCCATTTCAGAACAATACACATGACACGGTGATATTCCAATGTAGCACCAAAACGGCCCACGCAGGGGCATCCCACAAAAGACTCATGACCCAGAAAGACTATAATAGCCGCGAGCATAACCCAGAGCAGAAAGACTAGAGTAGACGCTAACATGACTCAGAACATAAAGAAAACAAACAAAGACATAAGACGTAAACCAGATATCAACCGAGACCCCGTACCCGACCTGAGAGCAGACAGCAAATGCGCGGGAGTGCCGCTGGGGGTTACTCCTCTGGTTCCTCTTCAAGTATTCTGCACCATCCTTGTCCCTCTGGGATACCCTCCCATAGTGCCATGGGATCTTGCGCGGGGGCTGGCAGCTCTTGCTCTCGAGTTCGGGAGGGGGCTTGCTGAGGCTCCCTCTCTGAATGACCCGCTGCATTCGATGGCTCCCCCACTGGGCGCTTCCCCCTATTGTCCCCTGGACGTTCCTCAGCAGGGACCATTGACGATCCTTCCTCATTCTCCTCAGGAATTTTGGTGAACAGCACTGAGATATGTGCATTAATTCCCGCATTGTCCCTGGAACTGCCCAGTGTAAAAATGACAGAGCCAAACGCTGGGAGCATGGGCGCTCCATCATTGGAGCTACCAGCCTCCAGAAGCTGACTGGCTTGAATTGGGGTAGCTCCTGCCCTTCTATAACAATAGCAGCAGCAGCAGTGATGGTGAACATCCGCTGCAGGAGGACGAGAGGTTTCACCACGCCCTGAACCTCTTCTGCAAGGCATCCTTTCACGCGGCCGCGCCATGGTATCCGCAAATTCCTTATCCTGTTCCAGAGCAGAGGAGGGCCAACTGTTACTTCGTTCCTTACCAACTGCTTGCTGTCTCCAAATTGGGTCGAGGCTGAGCCCAACTGAACAAAGACAAAGACCAGAAAAAACAAGCATGGAGCGGACCTCGTCCGAGCTCTCAACAATGAAATCGCAGCATCTTCGCACAGAATTCTGAGGAGCCTTCTCGTCGCACTGAGCTTCGCACCCCAACAATCCATCATTCTTAAACCCATTAACATTCCCTCGGTACTTGCCCGCATTGAATACTCTCTGCAGGCTTGCCATCGCCTCCAGCGCCTTCATTAAGGCTGCCCTTATGCTTCTCCCGACTTGAAGTCTCGGCGGCGAGGGGCATTAAAGGCCCTTGATCCTCACGTGGCAGCCCATGCTGGGCATGTGGCTCTCCCCTTCCAGACTTGATGACACCCGCATCCGGGGCGACAGCCTCTTCTTGGATCAGGCTTTGACATTCCTGGAGCTGTTGCCTGTTAGGAATGATATCTGTGCCTCCAAATAGAAGGGGGAGATCAGTCTCTGCTCCAATGTTGGCTAGGAGGTCCGCTATTTTGTTGCCTTCCCTTTTAGTGTGGATGAAGGAGATGGCTCTTGAACTGCTGAGCTTTTGTGCTATGTCATTTAGCCTTGCTTCTAGCCTCCAACTGGGTGCTACTTTCCTTGCTTGCGAGCCATTCTGTATACGGGTGGCCATGTTGATTAGAATCTGGGAGTCACCTTCTACAATCAGGGGTTGAAGGTTGTAATATTTTAATATTTTATAAGATTTTAATTTATTTTTTTATTTCTTTGCTAATGATAATATTTATAATAATAAAAATATTATTATTATTTTCTTTATTGATGTCTTTACTTTGTGTTTCTAGTTAGAACACTTTCTTTTGGTTACTAATAAAATCAATCAATTGTATTAGTATTATTATTTATAATAATAGAAATTATTATAATGCTAATTAATCAATCAATTGTATTAGTATTATTATTTATAATAATAGAATTTATTATAATGCTAATTATTTATTAATAGTATTAGTTATAATAAATTTATTTTGGAACATCTTAGTTTGACCTTTTCACCCTCTTTAATTAAAACTAATTATTATTAATAAGAAAATTATTATTTATTTCCTACTATAGAATAGTTTTTATATTATTAATGTATTCTTTATTAATAACAATTATTGAGTCAAATTCGCTGTTGTATTCTAACCACTAGTTAGTTTTTCTCTACATCTATTTATTTTGATGTCTAGATCTGGTTCTTCATCTTGTTATGAAGATGAACCACACTGATTGGTTCAAAACGCGTTGACTAGATTTGTGTTTTTCATCGAAAGATTTTGTATTTGTTGACACCTAATCTTTGAGATTAGGTTAATTCACGTAAAATGGTGTAAATAGAAAATAAGGAGAATTGGAATATGAAGAGACACTGGGAGATGAAGCCCAAGAGTCTCTCCCTCCATGTATGTATCTATGATCAGTGTTAATTCAAAAACACAATTTCCTTTGAGGAGTTACCTCCTGGCCTAACATGGTATCAGAACACAAGTCACAACCACTATTTTTGGCTTCCTTCTTGCCCTTGTAACTCCTTGTCATTGTTTTGCATTTGACATATCCCTGCCAAATTTCATGCATTACACTAGTCGAGATTGCGTTCTATTATCACTGTTGAAGAGTCGAATTGCTACCACCCATTGTAGCCTCATAAATGACCTCCTCCACATACTACGGATCATGGATCCATGATTGAGTAAGTTTGTGCGTGGTACAGTCCTTTGGATTGAGTTGATCTGAGCATTTTGAAAGCAATCAAGTACGTAAGCCTAGAGAGTGAAATCTTTCTTGTTCAACATTCATCAACGTTCAATCACAGACGGTGGTTGTGGATTTGCAGCGATAGTTTTTGGGCCAGTGGAAATCCAAGCTCTAGTTTTATATCAATCAAATTGAAAGAGTTGGAGTTGTTGTTGCATGAATAAAAAAGAACGCAGATAACGACAATGTTGTGGTTGGTGCATTGAAGTCGGAGGTGTTGTGCATTGAAACAGGAGGTAATGTGCATTGAAGCTAGAGGTGCACACCATTTGGTATGTTGAATGTTGTTACGTTTAATGGTTAGCGCCCGGTTACATTGAATCTTGCTGTTGGCACGCCTAGTTACTTCATGTAATATATATATTGTGTTGCGTATATGGTTCCGTTTTGTATATCGTATATCACCTCTGCTGGTAACACCTCCCTTACTTCGCTAGTAACATCTCCCTTGACACCGCCATATATCACCTCCCCCATACATTGACTCCCCTCCACTATATAACCCGTCCCCCATATATCCCTCCTCCAAGTAATAACTCTTTCTTATATATATATATCAGAGTGTTTTTTTTTTTTTTTAACAGAAATTACCACCAGAAGTGCATTTTTTCATAGCATATTGCAAGAAGAATACATTTTTTACACAATACACAAACTTTAAAATGCATTCATTGATATCAATTGTTGGATTAGTGCTCTTTGGAAAAAAGAACTATCTTGAATGGTCAAGGAAGATAAAACACACTCATTTTCAATGAGCGGTAGAGAGGAGTTTGTGAAGGAGAACGAGATAATGCACCTACAAAGATATAACCCTCCCCCAAGTAATAACTCTGTCTTATATATATATATATATATCAGAGTGTTTTTTTTTGTACAGAAATTACCACCAAAAGTGCATTTTTTCACAACATATTGCAAGAAGAATACACTTTTTACACAATACACAAATTTTAAAATGCATTCACTGATATCAATTGTTGGATTAGTGCTCTTTGGAAAAAAGAACTATCCTGAATGGTCAAGGAAGATAAAACACACTCATTTTCAATGAGTGGTGGAGAGGAGTTTGTGAAGGAGAACGAGATAATGCACCTACAAAGCCCTGTTTAGATAAGGAGATTGCCATTTGGGAAAACAAGAACAACAAGGCCTATGCCTTGATTGCAACATCTGTAAATGAAGAGGTGAGTCGCCATATTTCACCATTTTCAAATGCTTTTGAAGCCTTAAAGAAGTTGAAGGAATTGTATGACTCACTCTCTGAACTTGAAGTTGTCTAATTGATGATTAAATTGTTCAGTCTTGAATTAAAAAATGATGACTCTCTTGCCTTAATATCAAAAGTAAGATCCATTATGCATGATATAAAAGCCACACTCTCTGAACTTGAAGTTGTCCAATTGATGATTAAATTGTTCAGTCTTGAATTAAAAAATGATGACTCTCTTGCCTTAATATCAAAAGTAAGATCCATTATGCATGATATAAAAGCCACTAGTGTTGATATAGACATTCCTCTCATAACTTATTTCAAGGCACTATATTCCACCTATTCACATTATCTTGAATCATTGCAAGCAAGTGGAAACCTTAAGGAGATTACCTTTTGAATCCCTTGAGAAGAAATGTGTTGAGAGAAAGAAGGATTTTGGGAAGAAGACAACTCCTCAATCTTCTAAAGAAGTTGTGTGTCTTGCACATAGAGAGAACAATCATGAACAAGATTCTTCTAGAGGAAGAGGTGGCTGAAGATGATACAAGTGGATATTGGTGGCCACACGCCAATTCCACATTTTAGTTTCCTTAATTGTAGCACAATTTACTATTTTTAGCAGTTTTTCGGGTCCTAAATTTTCGGAGTCATTTTGAGGCTCTAAATGACATTTTTTTTGGAAATATACCACCAACGACTTATGATAAGGCACTTTTTCCGTCGTAGTCTTCGGAGAGATCTTTCCAACGGGGTATCATGCGTGTCAAACGAAGATAATATGACCAAGTCATGACCTTGGGAAGTTCGCTGCCCAATTAACCCCAACAAGGCCCATAAACTCTTAGTGTTGCATCTCGGATTAGGGTTTTGGTTGTTTAGGGTTTGCTCTTCTTGTTCAATAATAAAAACGTCCTTGAGCCTTATTGTAAGGCAATTCAGAGGCATGTAGCCACCACGTCTCTTCTCATAGATAAGCTACCATCGCCGAGCTAATATCATTTCCATACTGTTTATAAGCATATTTCATTATTTGATATTAATCAAAGAAAGTGTATTTCTGCCGCATCTCTGTATTTATGGTTATATCTGCAATTTGTTGTGTTCCTGTTTAAATCCAAATTAGTGGTATCAGAGTGATCTACTTTTTCTTTGTTTTTCTTTGCATGTCCCAAATGAGGTCGGGATATAAGGAGTTAGGGCTCGAACTGGTCGAACTTTTGCAAGACAAGCCTCATAAATTCTGATGACCTCCCATGGAGGAAGAAAAGAAAGATGAGGGAGCATGAGATCCTATCAAAATATTGCTCGAGGAGGCCCTCGAAAAACAAAGGAACGCGATGATGGATAACTTTGCCCAGCTCCTTCAACGGTTGCCCATCGATGGTGCATCCACATCCAACAACCACCCTGGAGGCTCCACACCTTTTAAGGTACAAGTAAACTTTGACATTCCCATATTTGAGGGCAAAATAGATGCAGATGCCGTAGTAAATGGCTGAATATGTTAGAAGGATATTTTTCTGTTCATGATTTTTCTAGTCGAGAAAAGATTACTTTTGCTCTTCTCAACGCTGCCCCGCATGTCAAGCACTGGTGGGAAACCTATTGTGAGCAAAATGATGAAAGTACGAATTCATTGTTTTTAGCTGCTCCCACTTGGAATCCATTCTGGGATGCCATCAAGGAGCAGTACTACCTTTTCGGGAGCTATGAGGACAAATACATAAAGTGGACCACGCTGCGAGAGGGAAGGGACCAAGATGTGCCAGAGTTTACCAATGTTTTTTATACCTTGCGCATGAAGTTGGGCATCAAGGATTTGAGAAACATTTGGTACTCAAGTACCGTGACTGCCTACATAGATACATCCAAGACGAGATGGAGTTCCTGGACATTTTCTTGCTGGGCACGGCGTACTGATACACCGTCAAGATCGAGCATAATTCTAAACAGAAGAAGCGAGACTTTGGATCTATGAATCCGAAGTACGGAAAATATGCCCCCAAATTGCAGAACAAAGGACAAAGCCAAGGCGGGATGGCTCAGGAAAACCTACCAAGGCCACAAACAAAGGAAAACATTGCAAAGCCAAAGAAGGATACAGAAAAGTGGCTTGAGTTCCATAAGAGCTCTACCCACAACATAAGCGAGTATCGAGCTAGTGGTCGAGTTGAAGGCTTCATAATCAAATGCATGTTCCGACTTTGAGTCAAAACCAAACAAGGGGAATGACAAAGGGAAGCAGATTATTGATGCAGAGTCCAACGTCACTGTCGCCACCACAAAGATTTAGAAGGAGGAACCCGAAGATCCATAGGAGGAGGAGCGTCTTTTCCACTCCCAGATGTGGATGAAGGGTTCTCCACTATAGTTCATTGTTGACAACGGGAGCCAAAAGAACCTCATTGTAGCAGAGGTCGTGAAGCGGTTGGGCTTATAGACCACGACACACCCACAACCGTACACCATTGGGTGGCTTCACCAAGGACGGGATCTGTGTGTGAGCCAACAATGTCGTCTTCCATACAACATCAAGCCCTTCACGGATAAGGTATTATGTGACGTTTCTCCCCTTGATGTTTGTGATGTATTATTAGGCCAACCATACTTGTAGAAGCGACATGTTGTGTATGAGTCAAGACCTCACACTGTTATTGTTACATTAGGAAATAAGCTGTACAGGATACTGGAGGTAGCTCCACCTACCGCCATCTCTCTGGTTATTGCAAAACAATGCAGTAAGCTAATTTCAAAAATCGGGAAATTTGTTTTCCTGATGATACACCCTCAAGGAAATAAGAAGACAATGGCCATGACTTCCAGACAAGGCCCTTCCACATGACAACAACAGATGGACAAGGTCGTGGAGGAGTACGAGGACATCTTCACCTCCCCTGCAGGGGTGCCTCTGCACTGTCAGGTCAAGCACTCCATCAATCTGACCCCAGGTGTGCCGTTACCCAATGGACCAATCTATTGACGCTCCGTTCTGAAGAACGATGAAATCAAGAGGCAAATTCATGAGCTATTGCAGAAAGGTCACATTCGATCGAGTTCATCGCCTTGTGGGAGCCCGATCGTGTTGGTACAAAAGAAGGATGGGACTTGGAGACTCTGTATTGACTATTAGGCGATGAAATCAAGAGGCAAATTCAAGAGTTGTTGCAGAAAGGTCACATTCGGTCGAGTTCATCGCTCTGTGGGAGCCTGATTGTGTTGGTACAAAAGAAGGATGGGACTTGGAGACTCTGTATTGACTATTGGATGCTAAACAAGATCAATGTCTGGAATAGGTACTCGATCCCACGGATTTGATGACCTTATGGAGCAACTCAAGGGAGAAAAATAATTCAGCAAGATCGACTTGAAGTTTGGATATCACCAGGTACCAATCGAACCCTCCGATGTGTGGAAGATTGCCTTCAAAGCTAAGGAGGGTCTTTTCAACTGGTTAGTTATGACTTCGGGTTGACGAATCCTCCTGCAACCTTCATGAGGCTCATAGATGACATCTTACAACCATTCACCAACTCATTTGTAGTGGTATACTTGGATGACATCCTGATCTTCAACTACATTTGGGAAGAGCACCTCCACCACATCCGACAGGTTCTCGAAATACTGTGACAACACAAGTGTGTGCCAATTTGGAGAAATGTACTTTTGGCATGACCTAGGTTCAGTATATGGGGGGTGCATGTGGATCTAGCCAAGATCCCAGTGATTCAGGATTGGCCAGCCCCAACCACTCTGACAGAGCTCTGTAGCTTTCTAGGTCTTGCCAGTTTATACCACAGGTTCGTTTTTGGGTTCTCTCATATCATTTGGCCCTTGAGTCAAGTCACCAAAGGATGAGCGAAAGCAAAATTATTTTGGTCTAAATCTCAACAGAAGGCATTCACAAAGTTAAAACATTGCCTTTGCTCTGCACCAGTACTCACATTACCAGACTTGCAACAACCATTTGAGATTGAGACAAATGCCTCTGACTATGCTATTGGGGCAGTCCTTACTCAATAGGGGCATCCAGTGGCATATCACAGTGAAACACTTTCAGACATGGTCCGGAAGTATCCCACTTATGATAAAGAGACGTATTTCATTGCGCAGGCCTGTCGACAATGGAAGCATTACATTTTGGGGAAGGAAACTATCATCCACACAGACCACCGACCTCTGCAATTCATACAGATGTAAGGGAAGTTGCAGAATGATCACCATCACAAGTGGTCCACATACTTGCAACAGTTCCATTTGAATATCAAGTACAAGAAGGGCAACACAAATAATGTTGTAAACTACCTCAGCCGACCACCGATCATGGCATTAACTACCGTGCTCAACTCTTATGGGCACGAGACTTCTGATTGGCCACTTATCTACAAAAGTGACCCATAGTTCGGCCACACATACCATATACTCTTGGCGGGTCAGCAAGTTCCAGATTTTCACCTTTAGGATGCTCTGTTATGCCATATGGGACACCTTTGTGTTCCTTCAAGCGAGCGTGCGAAGATGATTTGGGAAGCGCACTACAATCGGGCCACTGAGAATTTTAGGGTCGAGAAACCGTGGCAGTACCGCAAAAGTATTTTTATTGGACGAATCTTCGACAAGATGTCGGGAAGTACATCAGATCTTGCACTGCCTATGCCATCGCCAAACTGACTATCAAGAAGCAAGGTCTATATACTCCGCTGCCTACCCCTAATCGACCTTGGGAATCCATCTCCATGGATTACATGTCAGGTATTTTTTCTACTAAGCATGGCAATGACTGTGTTTTTGTGGTCGTTGACTGATCCTCATAGATGACCATTATGGCTGCCTGCAAGAAGAGTATCACAGTAGAAGCCAATACTAAACTCTTCTTTGAACGAGTGTGGGTACACTTTGGGATCCCACAATATATCATTTCAGATCAGGACAACAGGTTCCTCAGTACATTTTGGTCCAGTTTCTAGTCGATGCTGGACACCAAGCTCACTAAGTCCACAACTTTCCATCCCCAAACTGATGGCCAGACAAAGGTTTTCAACATGATGATCGTACACATTCTGCGCATGTAAAACGCAAAGCATCCCCGCACATGGGATGAGAGCCTCCCCTATGTCCAACATAGCTACAACCGGGCTCTCCACAGCTCCACTGGCCACAACCCTTTTCAGGTGGGCTTGGGATTCCAGCGATTATGTTCCATTGATGTGGCCATACCAGTTGCAGTGACTCAGGGAGATTCGTCTCATGTCTAGTCCGAAGCTGATAAGGCAAATAGATTCATTGAGCATATTCAACACATCTGCCCACAGGTCCATGACATATTGGACAAAACCAATGCCAAGTACAAGCAACGACATGATCAACATCGGGTGCCACACAAGTTCTAGGTGGGCGACCAAGTTTGGCTACATTTGCAGAAGAAGCGCCTTGCTGGGCCCCACCGCAAGATTTGCCCTCTTCGATATGGGCCATACATCATCACCAAGGCTGTGTGAGATAATGATTTTGAGCTCAACATTCCTCCATTCATTGGCCTGCACCTAGTGTTTAATGTGGATCGCCTTCAGCCATACTTTCGACCATTACTAGACACATCCGACATTACAGAAAAACTCATACCAACAGAGTTAAATCCAGATTGCATGTAACAAGCTGCAACTGATTGGATCATGGACACACAGATCAAGAACACTCGCCAACAGAAGATCCAACTGTATCGAGTTGTCAAAGCATTAGGCCAACTCCTTCACCAGGGCAAGTGGCTCACCAGGGACCAAGTTCAGCAGAAGTTTCCTCATCTCATGGAGGAACTCTATGCAATGAGGACCATTGCTTCTTAAGGGGGGAGGAATGATCCAGGTGAATATTGGTGCCACCCACCAATTCCACATGGACCCCCACCATTGTTCTTCTAGTTTCCTTAATTGTAGCACAATTTACTACTTTTAGCAGTTTTTCGGATCCTAAACTTCTGGAGCCGTTTGAGGCCCTAAATGATGTTTTTTTTGGCAATCTACCATCAATGACTTCTGAAAGTCTTTTTTTTTTGTCGCAGTCCTTGGAGAGATCTTTCCATCGGGGTATCTTGTGCGTCAAATGGAGATAATATGACGATGTCATGACCCCGGGAAGTTGGCTGCCCAACTAACCCCAACAAGGCCCATAAACTCTTGGTGTTACATCTCTTCGGGTTAGGGTTTTGGTTGTTTAGGGTTTGCTCTTATTGTTCAATAATAAAAAGGCCTTTGAGCCTCATTGTCCACCACATATCTTCTCAGAGATAAGCTACCATCGCCGAGCTAGCATCATTTCCATACAGTTTGTAAGCATATTTCATTATTCGATATTAATCAAAGGAAGTGTTATTTCCGTTGCATCTCTGTATTTATGGTTATATTTGTAATTTGTTGCGTTTCTGTTTAAATCCGGATCAGAAGAGGAAGAGGAAGGAGGACTTTTAGAGGCAGGGTGGCATAGAGTTTTAAGGAGAAAAGTCATCTTCATTGCATACGATGCAATAGAGATGGACATGATGCATCCACATGTAAGTTGCCGTGGGACATAATTGAGCAGGAAATAAATGAAGGCAAAGGTAAAACCCATGACAAAGGGAAAGGTAAAGCACCTAGATCCATTCACTATGTTGTGGCAATTGCACCATTGGAGTAACTAAAAACTTATTCAATGCTTCACTTGCTTCATGGAAAGATGATTGGTTGCTTGATTTAGGAGCAACTCGCCACATGAATTTTAGGATATATTTTTTTAAAGAATTCATTGACAATGTTGATGGAGCAGTGTATTTTGCAAATAAATCAAAACTCAAGCCATCAGGCTCAAACTGCCTGGTCTTCCAAACTTTCTTCTACATGACGTTCTATAACTCTTGGAGTTGAGGAAAAACTTGCTATCTTTGCCCCACATCTTCCAGCAAGGACACTCCATTCATATATTTGATGGCAAGGTCGAGGTCAAAAAAGCATCAGATCACTCACTTGTCATGATGGGGAGAGAAGAAGAAAGAATTATGAAGCTGCAAGGTATCTCTGTGATGAGCCCTAGAAATGGGTAATTATATAGGCTCATTCTGCCTCTTATTTCGACTTAATCCACCATTTTCATTAGTTTGTTGCATATTTTTGAATATATTTATGTTAATAGAGTGAATTGGGTTAGTCACTTTGCCATATAGTCTAATGAATGATTTATGCAGATTTTTTGGCCAATTTTGGACAAAGTCAAGGGATTTATGAGCAAATGGTAGCCAAAACTCATGGAAAACAGGGAAGAGGATTTGTAGGTGGGTGTATCCTGCATTTATGACCCCTTTCCTTGAATCCTCCATCAGCTACTCGGAGCACAAAGGTCCACATTGATGATTCCAAGGGGCAGCCGAACAAGTAAAGTAGGACTGCTGTTTATCTCCAATTCTAGGAAGCCGAGTTCCTTGATTTTAGGAGGACTATTGGAGGACTCCATTTGTATAAATAAGGAGGCTTAGAGCCTCAATAGGTTAGCCAGTTATTAGTATATTTTCTCACTTTTGTGCAGCATTGTGTTCAGCTCATTTTCGAGTTCTTTTTTGAGAACAGTTTATGTAATGTGACTGCTATTTTTGATAATGAAGATGAAACAGTTTTTGAGCCAACACTGATATCTTTCAGAGGGCTGAAGCTCTTGGGTTAGGGCCCAACCCAAGCTGCCCAGCACCTCCTACTGTGTACTTATATGTTTTTGCTTCAGTTCATGAGTTAATTTCTGTTGCATAGATTCATTTTACTTTGTTAGATTAGGGTGTTATTAATGGTTGGCATAGTTGTTTTTGTTTCAGTTGCTCAAGTAGGTTACTGCAGTGACAGAATAAGATTCAAAAAGGCCAACAACAGACCCTGATCTCTTTTTTCCCTTCTTGGGACTATGATTTGAGGTCAAGGCACTACTGTTGCCACAAAAAACACAGTTTTGATCCTCCATGCAACTGCCAGTGTGATACCTTGGTTTGGAAAGATTGATATTGGTTCAGATTCAGTTGCCTAGATAATTTCCTGTTCTTTTACAATAGATTTCTTTGCCATGATTTTCTGTTCAAAGGTTACTATTCAACATTTTTTTGTTGTAGGTCAGAAATTAGGTCAAGCTAGAGAAATTTCAGTTTTTTAGTCCTTTCTTTGATATGTTTTTGTAAGTAGATGTGAAGATATTTTGTAGGACACCTCAGCTCACAATACATCCATAATACAGCCAGCGCCAGCTCACTTCTCATAGATTTCCCAAGTCATTTTGTTATGAAACCAACTCAAGAAAAGATAGAAAAGATAGATCAACGCCTTAGAATTCAGCCTCTTCGAGGGGGCAACCTCCTTTACATTACATAAATGAACAATTCTTGGATGATACAAATGACAAAACCTCCTTTCTATATATAGGAGTCTAAGGAGTCACAATATAATCTAGCCAACCTAACAATAATAATATAAAGCCACAAAAATAACAATAGAGGGATTCTATGGGGCACAGAAATAACAATATAGGGGTAATAGGGGCACAACAATATAAATAAGGGGTATAACTACAATAGTAATGGGGTAATCACTAGTATTATAGGGACCCAACATGCCCCTCTCCTTCAAAAAAGTGTTGTCCTCAACGCTTGAGTAGTTCTGGATACTTCTGCATAAAATTCTCATCCTCCCATGTGGAATCTTCAGCGGATAAGTTCTTCCACTTGATAAGATACTCTGAAATTGATCGATTTTGTAGCTGTCGAGTTCTTGTTTCTGTGACTGCTTTCGGTTCCAATATAATTTTTCCTTCCTCGTCAAGTTCTGGCAATATTGTTTGAATTGGGAGCTTGTCACCTATAACCTTCTTTAAACATGAAACATGGAAAACTGGGTGCAATCGAGAAGCTGCAGGAAGCTCCAATTTGTATGCCATAGTACCAATCTTTTGCAACACCTTGTACGGACCATAATACTTTGGTGATAATTTATTATCCTTCTTAGCTTGCTTTAGGGACATTTGCTTATATGGTTGTAGCCGTAGGAATACCCAATCACCTACATCAAAACTTCTTTCACTGCGATGTTGATCTGCCTGTTGTTTCATTCTATTTTGTGCCAACACGAGGTTATCCTTTAAGAGTTGGAGGACTTGTTGTTGATGTTCGATGTGATGTTCCACTGCCTGAACCTTAGAATTTTCTCTTAAATATGATGTGATGGATGGTGGTTGATACCCATAAAGTGCCATAAATGGGGTCATTTTTGTTGCTGTATGGAAGGAAGTGTTATACCACCATTCAGCCAGAGGCAACCATTTGACCCATTGTGTCTGTTTATCAGATACAAAGCAACGAAGATATCCTTCCAAACATTTGTTTACTATCTCAGTTTGCCCATCAGATTGAGGATGATAAGATGAGCTATGAGCTAACTGAGTACCAAGACAAGAAAATAATTCTGTCCAAAAATTTCCAGTGAAAATGGGATCTCTGTCACTTACAATAATCTTTGGGTTTCCATGTAGCTTTTGAACTGTTTCCATAAATGCAGTAGAAACTGTACTGGCTTTAAATGGATGTGATAATGCACAAAAGTGTGCATACTTGGTAAGTCTGTCAACTACCACCATGATGACACTCTTTCCCTCAGACTTGGGTAAACCTGTGATAAAATCCATTGAAACCTCCTCCCAACGTTGGCTTGGAATGGATAAAGGTTGTAATAGACCCGGTGTCTTAATTGTTTCAACTTTATTTTGCTGGCAAACCAAACATTCCGCCACAAACTTTTGAATATCTGATTTAAGGCCATCCCAAAAAAATTCCTTCTTAACCCTGTGGTAAGTTTTTAAAAATCCTGAGTGCCCTCCTAAGGGAGAAGTGTGCAATTCCATAAGAATCTTTTGTTTTAGCTGGGAATTCTTACAGAGGTATAAGCGATCTTTGTACCATAACGAATCATTTTGCCAGCTAAATGTATCAGAAGTACTGGAATCTTGTTGTAGCTTTCGAATAAGTGCCCACACTTCTTCGTCATTCTTCCATTCCTCCCTTGCTTCGTTTATCCAATCTGGTTGGATAATAGAAATGGCACACAACAATGCTTCCACATCCTCATCCTTTCTTGAGAGTGCATCTGCCACCACATTTTGCTTCCCTTTTTTGTAGATGATTTCAAAGTCATAACCCAACATCTTTGTGACCCACTTTTGTTGCTCTTCAGAGGATAATCTTTGTTCTAAAAAGTATTTAAGGCTATCATGATCCGTTTTTTACCTTGAAGTGTCTTCCCATTAGGTAGGGTCGCCATTTCTTAAGTGCATGGAGTATTGCCAACATTTCCTTCTCATAAATAGCTTTGCTTAAAAACTTTCCCTTGATTGGACGACTTTCAAAAGCAATGGGTCTTTCATCTTGCATTAGAACAGCACCAATTCCATTTCCTGAAGCATCACATTCCACAATAAAGGTTTTTGTGAAGTCCGGTGTAGCTAAGACCGGTGCTTGGCACATTGCCTCTTTAAGATGTTCAAAGGCCTTTGTTGCTTCCGGAGTCCATGAAAATGAATCTTTCTTCAATAATGTTGTTAGAGGTGCTGCTATTCTCCCATAATTCTTAACAAACTTGCGATAATACCCTGTCAACCCAAGAAATCCTCGCAGATGCTTTATGGATGTGGGGATTTTCCATTCCTTAATGGCTTTAATTTTGCTAGGGTCTACCTTAACTCCTTCATGAGATACAATATGACCCAAATATTCCACCTCCTGGACTCCAAAGAAACATTTGGATCTTTTTGCATATAATTGTTTCTCCTCCAATAGTTGTAGCACCCTGTCAACATGTTCAACATGATCCTTCCAAGACTTGCTGTAGATTAGTATATCATCAAAAAATACTAACACAAATTTTCTAAGGAATGGTTTGAAAATTGAATTCATCAAACCTTGAAATGTTGAAGGTGCATTGGTAAGGCCAAAAGGCATGACCAAAAATTCATAATGACCCTCATGAGTTCTAAATGCCGTTTTCGGAATGTCTTCAATCTTCATTCTGATTTGATGATATCCCGAACGAAGATCCAACTTGGTGAAGTAAATTGATCCATGCAATTCATCCAGTAATTCATCAATAACAGGAATGGGGAACTTATCTTTAATAGTGAGCTTGTTGAGCTCCCTATAATCCGGACACATGCGCCATGATCCATCCTTCTTGTGCACCAATACTACTGGAGCTGAGAAAGAACTTTGACTTGGTTGAATTATACCAGCCTCTAGCATTTCTGCAACCATACGTTCAATTTCACTCTTTTGGGCATAGGGATATCTGTACGGCCTGATGTTTGGAGGAACACTTCCTGGAATCAGATGAATAGCATGATCATGATCACGCATAGGTGGGAGACCTTTTGGAGTCTCAAATACCTTGGAATGATTGTCCAAGACTTTTTGGAGATCTGGAGAAATAGATGATTCCAATGTGGAAACATCTAGCGAACATAATTGTGCAATTACACCTCTTTGCTCCTTTTTTAGAAGCTTTGTCATGCCATTAGAGCTGATTATCTTTCCTGGTTTCCCTGCAATACCCCTTAATTCAACTTCCTTTCCTTCCGTAGAAAATTTGATGAAAAGTTCTTGAAAATTAAAAGCTATTGTACCCAAGGATTGTAGCCATTGGACTCCTAGTACAACATCAGCACCTCCCATTGGAATGGAAAGCATTGGGCTAGTCAATACATATTCTCCCATGGATAGCTTGATATTATGGCACTTTCCAGAGCAATTTATTGTTCCTCCATTTGCAATCATCACTTGACACTCTGGTGCTGGATATAGGAAGCAATTCAATTCTTTTGCTACCCTACAATGAATAAAATTGTGGGTGCTTCCTGAATCAATCAACACTATTACCTTTTTCTTCTTGATTTGTCCTTCTATCTTGATGGTTTGAGGAGTGGTAATTCCCGCCAATGCATTACAAGATATGGTCGGATTTATTTTTTCTTCATCTAGGCTTTGTTCCTGGAGTATATCTTCTTCTTTTGACCTTTCTTGCTCCTTTTCTTCTTCCTCTTCACAATCTATGTAGAATAATTTCTTCTCAGCACACTTATGACCTTTAGTGTATTTGCTATCACAACTGTAACAAAGCCCTTTTGCTCTTTTTTCTTCCAATTGTTGTGGTGTCAACCTTATAGGTTGTGGAAGACTAGGGGCAACAACACTTCCGTCTTTATAGTTGTGAGTGGTATGCTTCCTGGTTGCCATAATTTTGCTTTCCATTTTTCTTGCTAACCTGAATGCCTTCTCTAATGAATCAGGTTCCCAAAGGTGAACATCATGTTGGATATTATCCTTTAAAGACCCTATGAACACATCAATCCTATGCTCCTCTGGAATATCTTTTACCCTTATGTTCAATTTTTGGAACTCCTCAATGTGCTCCATTACTGAACCCTTTTGTTTGAGACTTATCAATTGGCTAAAAAAAGTGTTGCTTTTTGTATCTTCATAATGTGCTATCAATTCTTCCGTAAAAATTGCCCAAGTGATAAATTGTTTACGAGAGCAAAGCCATTGATACCATACAAACTGATTTGGTTCCAAATATACAGTTGCCATACGTACCTTTTGTGCGTTTTGCACATTATTGAGATCGAAGAATTGCTCCATCTGTAATATCCATGTGGCGGGATCCTTGCCATCAAACTTCCTCATATCGATTTTTGGAATATGGTGATTCTTCGATCCAACATTAGCGTCTATGGAATCATGATTAACATTTCTTTTGTTCTCATCATGAGTTTCCTTTACTACCTTTTCACCATTAGTGACCCTTTCTTGTAGCAACTTCTTCAATTCTTCCATGTCTGTCTTCAAATCTATCTTCAAATCGCCCATCTTAGCTTCCACGCCACTTATCTTAGATTCCACACGCCATTTATTTTAGATTCCACGCAACTTATCTTAGCTTCTGTTAGCTTTTGTGAGCGTGACATTTGTTGCACTTGTTTTTGTAATTTTGATATATCATGTAGCATTTCTTCCTCTTCTTCATGAGTCATGCTAGAGCTTTCAGGTTCCTTACTAGGTGTTTGCATTTTCTTTCCTCGGGGCATCAGTTACCGATAATAATGCTTTACTATGCCCTTTGAATTCCGTTAAACCAAGCTTACACAAAAATTTAAAAAAAAAACTACACACCTTTTTTCACTTTATAGAAGCCTGATATTGAATCTGATGTATCTCTGTAATTTCGGATCATCCAGTTCTAAAATTGCTACCTGTAGTAGCCTTCTGCGTCCTCTTTCCAATGCCACAAGTCTGAGCCAAATTGGATTCTCCAAGGAAGAGTTATGTGAAATCTCCCACAGTGACTTGCTTTTAGACTGGTTCAGTAGAGCGAACTTGTACGACGTGCCACGTGTCACTGTTTCAACCTTTGAATCTGAAACACACACACAAGAAACTACAATCGGTCCTCTTTCTGTACCTTCTTATGAAATTTCAATCTGATCCCCAGAGAGAAAGTTATGATGATTTTCCCCAGGTCACCTGTTTTGAATGTAATTCAGGAGTCTGCAAAAAGACCAACTTCCTCAGATCATATCTCCGCAAATATCACGCGAAAAGCTCTGAAATTTGGACCCAAGGTTCAGCACGATTTCTTCTCAAATGGGTTTTTTTTGCGACTTCTGAAACATCACAGAAAAAAAAGTTATAGCGAAAATTCCACGATGACCTGTTTGGAGCAGTGAAACCCTAGAATCCAAAGCTCTGATACCAAATGTTATGAAACCAGCTCAAGAAAAGATAGAAAAGATAGATCAACGCCTTAGAATTCAGCCTCTTCGAGGGGGCAACCTCCTTTACATTACATAAATGAACAATTCTTGGATGATACAAATGACAAAACCTCCTTTCTATATATAGGAGTCTAAGGAGTCACAATATAATCCAGCCGACCTAACAATAATAATATAAAGCCACAAAAAATAACAATAGAGGGATTCTGTGGGGCACAAAAATAACAATATGGGGGTAATAGGGGCACAACAATATAAATAAGGGGTATAACTACAATAGTAATGGGGTAATCACTAGTATTATAGGGACCCAACACATTCGCAACATTTCGCCAATCTGCCCTAATTTCTGCATTTTTCTCCATAAGCTTATTTCTTGCCATTTGAACAAATCCAACCATCCTGTGCTTTCTTGATATTCCTTGACAAATTCTAGATACCTCAACACCTTCATCTAGCCTTCAATTATCTTTTCCCATCATCTTTCCACCTTCAAATCTCTAAAAATAGCTCTCGGCCTCCTCTTGTAGATCCCCTACAGCCTCCTGTAGAATTTCCTGTGAGTGATTTTTCGAAGTCTGATCGCTATGGAAGTCTTCAGAAGGATACTAGGGGCTTCTTAGGACCTTTCCACACCTTCCTCCACTTCTGCAAAAACCAACTCCACCTTCTTTCACTGCCAAACCTCTGCACAATCACAACCAGATAAATCACAAGCATAATAATTCGACATAAAAACACTCAAAAGCACAAAAAGATGTTTTCTTTTCATTTCTTTTCAGAAGTAGCTTAAATAAATGCAATATACCTTTTCAATAGTCAATGGCACTCATTTAATCACTTTTCATCTCTTTTCCTGCAAAAGTAGGGTTAGCAGGTAAATTAGGGTTTGCTAGTGTTTGCGTTACATTTCAGTTTTCTTTCTCTTCCTGCAAGTAGAATAGCCTCTTTAGAGTTATATTTCTTTCATCACAGTTAAAATCTTCTTCTGGAAACTCATATAAGTTATATTGAGCTCCTAGTGATCTTGCGCTAGTTGAACAAGTGATAGCCTGCAGTAAGAGCTAGTACTTGTGCATACAACACCGTCGCTTCCAAGTTTGTTACAAACTACCCGGCTGATAAAAGTAAAGTAGGGAGCCCCATGAGTTGCAACATTATTACTGCAATACTGGTTCTCACCATCTTTTTGGTGTTGTTGCCGGAGAAGTGTCAGAGTATTTTTTGATTACTTTTTTTCTTTTCTACTGCAACATTCTGCTAAGTAGTTTATTTCAGCAAAAATAGAGTAGTTGTTTCATTTCAATTCTGCAATTTCAATTCTACAAAAGTAGATTAGGCATTTCCTGCTTTTATTTCCATTTTGAAATTTCATTTTAGCAAGTGTAGATTAGACATTTCCTGCTTTCATTTCAATTTTGCAATTTCCATTTCAACAAGCGTAGATTAGGCATTTCCTGCTTTCATTTCAATTCTGCAATTTCCATTTCAGCAAGAGTAGAATAGTCATTTCCTGCTTTCATTTCAATTCTACAATTTCCATTCCAGCAAAATAGATTAGTCATTTCCTTACTTTCATTTCAATTCTGCAATTTCATTTCAGCAAGATTCATTTTAGTTAGTTGAAATTTGTTGTTCAATCCATTTCAGTTTTGCAAGTACAAACAGAAAAAAAACAAAAATCACCCAAAAAGATATTTCCTTTCATGCCTCGTAGGAACAGAGACAATTTAGGAAAATTCCTACCCAACACCCCCACCACATCACTAAGTCACCCTTCTCTCTTCTTTGGTGGCAGTGATCCAGAAGAACTTATAGGTGAACCTCCAGAGATATACGAAGATCCTATAACAGAAGAAGAGCAAGAAACCATTCCTCTTGAGACCATGGCTGAAAACAAAAACGTTAGAGGAAATGGGGAAAGAATAGAGGGTACCTTTCCTATTCGAGAGACCAATGGGGACACTAAAATGAAAAACATAAGTCCTTTAGCCTTACCTCACTTCCATGGATTGACTACCGAAGATTCTGATACCTTCTTGTTTGAATTTTTTGTTCTCTGTCGAACCTATGACTATGCAGAAGATGAGCAGAAGTTGAAACTATTTCCTTCTACCCTCAAGGATGCAACTTTACACTGGTTCATGGGATTACCTTGAAACAACATCACAACTTGGGCTCAGATGCAGCAAGCCTTTAACAACAAATACCGGGATTACTTTAGGTCAAAGGATACCAAGGAAGAAATCTTTTGAATGACCATGGGAAGTGATGAATCCTTAGAAGACTACGAAGAGAGGTTTCAACTCAGTTATAAAAGGGCCAAGTGCACACTTGACCCTGAATCTCTGAAGTTGGTCCTACTAAGAGGAGTCCCTGATGACCTTCTAGATACCCTTCATTTACTAGCTAGAGGAGACATCTACCAACTACCTTATGATGACATAAAGACTGAGTTTAGAAACCATTCTAGGGCATCCAGAAAGAGAGGTAGGGGAAGTCAACCTTTAGCTAGTACATCCTCATCCAGCTCATCTCTTAGAAGTGAATTGGAGAATCGACTGGAAGATTTCAAGAGCGAGATGAGGCAACTCTTGCCATGCAAATGGATACCTTGCATATCAAAAGGAAACAAGAGGAAGCCGAGAGGGCTTTGACCATCTTCTGTCCTAGGTGCACTAGAAGGCATCCTAGGAACGAATGTCCATTGAACTCTATAGAAGTGTGTTCAGTCTGTGAAGAAGACCATTCTATGAATCAATGCGCTTCCTTTTTCGGACTTAAAGCTTCATATCAGCGGGCCGAAGGAGCCACTTAACCACTTTATTTCATGAACCAAAGGAGGCCACATGGGTCCAGACCTTACCAGCAGGGAATGCAAGGGACATCCCAAACCTATTACAACCCCAATCAAGCCACTTCCATGCCCTCTTGGGGTCCCCCTGCTCATCCTTCCTGGTCCACACCCCCTCCTTGGTCATATCCATCTCAATACCAGGCTCAACCGGTTGCTCATTCATTTCACTCTTATGCTCAGTCACAGCCTCATTGGAATGCACCTCATCAGGGGTGGAGGCCCAGTACAACTCTCCTCTCGCTCTTTTCCCTCCACCACCTGCTCAACCACAACCATTTCCTCCTGCTCCACCAAGGCAACCCCAAATACATGCTCAACCGAACCCGAACCCCAATAACAGATAGGCCCAACAGGTATATAGTGGAGAAACATCATGCCCGACCTATGCTGTGGAGATTCAGGAGATTAACCTACGATCTGGGAAGGTTCTCCTAGATAGCCAACCTCCACCCAAGGAGAATGAGGAAGAAAAACAAGAAAGTGAACCAAAAGCCATTCCACCCTTTCCTGAGAGATTATCTGGAACCACACAACTAACCCTAGAAGAAACTGAACTTCTGGGAGAATTGAAACAGTTATGTGTAAAGATACCACTTCTTCAAGCCATAAAGGATGTGATTATATATAACAAGATGATCAAGGAGAAGTGCTTCAGGCACCCAGGCAGGCGCAAGAGAGATGCTCCAACTATCAATGTCATAGGACAACTGTCTGACCTGATGTCGGGGCAAGTAATCTGTCCGAAATATCTAGACCTTGGGAGTCATGTAGTCGATGTCTACATCAATGGCACCGTAATCCCCCATACCCTGATTGATTTAGGGGCTGCCATTAATGTGATGACCAAGGACACTATGCTCAAGCTCCACCTTTAGGGCTCCTTGAGAAAGACCACAATAGTACTGCAGTTAGCAGACTGCTCCACTCTGACCCCTGAGGGGATTGTGGCAGATGTAATGGTCTCTATCGATTCTTGGGAGTACCCTGCAGATTTTTTGGTTCTCTAGCCAAAGGCAAAGCTCACTGGGTATCTTCTCATCCTAGGAAGACTTTGGTTGGCTACTGCAGATGCCTACATTAGTTGTCGAGCTGGGAACATGACAATCAAGAATGGGCATATGTCCAAGCAACTAGTCCTATATCCTCCTACCCAACCTTTGTTAGACCATGATTTACCTCTCTGGTTGGAGGAGGAAGATGAGGATGAATTCTATTCCACACCACTGTGTGCAGTGGAAGCTACCATGGGGGGCCCACAAACCGAGGATGATCTTATTGTAAACTTGATTCAGAATCCACCCCCCAGTGTGTTTCCATTAGAAGAGTTGGTGGAATTCGACCCAAAAAGAACTTTGAAGATCAACTCATCCCTATCCACCTCTCAGGAGAAAGAACTATGAGGCTTATTGAAAAACCACTTGGATGCTTTTGCTTGGAGCTATAAGGAGATGAAGGGAGTGCACCCTTCAATCTGCGCCCATCACATTTACATTAAGAAAGATTGTAAACCAGTCAGGTAGCCACAAAGGAGGATGAATCCAACCCTTAAAGACATTCTCAAAGAAGAACTGCAAAAGTTGTTGGATGCAGAATTCATCTACCCTATCTCTGACAACGAATGGGTCTATCCTTTGGTGCTAGTGCCAAAGAAAAACGAGAAGTGGAGAATCTATGTCGATTATCGAGAACTAAATAAGGCCACCAAGAAGGATCATTTTCCTTTGCCTTTCATAGATCAAGTGTTAGATGGTCTGGCGGGGAAGAAGTTCTTCTCCTTTCTAGACGGGTTTATCGGGTACAACAAGATCCAAATCAGCCCGAAAGACCAAGATAAGACCACTTTCACTTGTCTTTGGGGTACTTTTGCATACTGAGTCCTTCCTTTTGGGTTGTGCAATGCTCCCACCACTTTCCAAAGAGCAGTATTGAGTATATTTGCTGAGATGGTTCATGATTCAGTGGAAATCTATATGGATGACTTTACCCCTTATGGTTCTAACTTCCATGAAGCTTTGACTAACCTGGGAAAAGTTTTAGACAAGTGCATTGAAATGAACCTGTCCCTCAGTCTTGAAAAATGCAAATTCCTGATGACTGAAGGGACCGTGCTAGGTCATACAATTTCTCACCAAGGATTACAGGTGGATCCTAATAAAATTGCCATCATCCAAAGGGTCCCACCTCCTCAAAAGGTAAGAGATGTTCAGAGTTTCCTAGGCTTAGCAGGGTATTATAGAAGATTCATTAAGGATTTCAGTAAGCTAGCCTCTCCATTGTTTGGTATTTTGGGAAAAGATGCTGAGTTCATATGGATTGACAACTGTCAAGAGGCTTTGGATACCTTGAAAAGTAAACTAGTGACTGCCCCAATTTTGAGAGGTCCAAACTGGGCCCTACCTTTCCACATTCATACAGATGCCTCGAACAAAGCGATAGGAGCAGCCTTAGGGCAAGTTGATGAGAAGCTGCCTTATGCCATATATTTTGTAAGTAAAAACTTGTCCAAGGCAGAATTAAAATACACTGTAATCGAAAAAGAGCTCCTAGCTATAGTCCATCACCTAAGTAAGCTCAGACACTACATCACCGCCTATCAAACATTCATACACATTGATCATGCTGCAATTAGGTATTTAATGAACAAACTAGATGTAAATGCTCGTATTATTAGATGGTTACTTTTATCGCAGCAATTTGATTTAACTATTGTTGATAAGCCAGGTAAGGAAAATGTTGTTGTTGATTTTCTGTCTAGATTAGATCTTCCTGCAGGTGAAAAAGGAATGGTGGATGATCAAATGCCAGATGAACACCTATTTTCTATCTTAGTACTCTCTCCATGGTTTGCTGATATAGCAAATTACTTCGTTTCAACACAGTTTCTGCCACACTTATCCTAAAAAAAGAAGAGCAAGATCGTGAGGAAAAGTGCCCCATTCACTTGGATTGGGGGCAATCTCTTCAAACTTGGCCCAGATTAGATTTTGAGGTGATGTGTCAGGGAGGAGGAAGTTTTTGACATTCTCCTAACCTGTCATGATGGGCCCTGTGGGGGCCATTTTGCAACAAAGAGGATTGCCTTCAAAATTCTGCAAGCAGGTTACTATTGGCCCACTCTTCATCAAAATGTCAGGAGATATATCAGCCAATGTGACCGATGTCAAAGGATGGGGAAACCTACTCCAAGGGATGAGATGCCCCTGCAACCTCAAGTGACTTTCGAGCCATTTGAGAAGTGGGGCATGGACTTTGTGGGTCCTGTCAACCCTGCTTCAAAACATAAATCTTACATCATTGTGTGTGCTGATTATCTAACAAAATGGGCGGAAACAAAGGAAATCAAGGCAGGGACAGAAGAAAAAGTAGCCGAGTTTTTGAGAGAAAATGTCTTCTACAAGTTTGGCTATCCAAGAGAATTAGTCACAGATCAAGGGAGTCAGTTTACCTCCAATCTAATTAAAGACCTGCTCGCACATCACAAAATTAAGCACAAAACTTCCACCTCTTATCATCCATAAGCAAATGGACAGGTGGAAGTCACTAACAGAGCTTTGGAAGGGATTTTGACCAAAGTAGTGAGCAGCAGTAGGAAAGATTGGACAGATCGATTGGTTGAGGCCACCTGAGCTTATAACACCACCTGAAAAACCACCACAGGGTTCACACCCTATGAGCTGGTCTATGGGAAGAAGGCTTTGCTATCAATAGAATTTGAATATAACACACTAAGGATGGCAACTCAGTTGGACCTAGATCTCAGCCATGCACAAAAGAAAGGTTACTTAAGTTAAATGGATTGGATGAATAGAGATTGCAGGCCCTTCTCCACTCAGAGGTAGTCCAACTTCAAAGGAAAATATGGCATGACAGACACCTCAAAGAAAAACAACTCCAGGAAGGAGATTGAGCGCTGCTGTATGATTCAAGATATAAAGATTTCAAGGGCAAACTGAGGACAAGATGGCTGGGACCATATGCAATAGAAAAGTGCAATGACAATGGTTCAGTTCTGATCCAGACAATCAACGAAGAAGCCATCCCTATGCTCATTAATGGGCATAGGTTGAAGATCTATAGGAATCCCCTCTCCAAGCAATAATTCATTGAGAATCTGAGTAAAACAGTGTTGGTAGTGGAGCAGGTCTCTGCCTCCACTCCACCCACACCCTAAAAAAAAAAAAACCAGAAAGGAAAAAACAAAAAAAGAGAATAAAATATCCCAGGGTGAAAACCTCCTAGAGGCGCCCAGGGCAATCAGTGAGGGTGAAAACCTCCCGGAGGTGCCCCAACTGTCTCATAAAAAAAAAAGATGAAAAGAAAAGGGAAAGATAAAAAGAAAAAAACAAATAAAAAAAAAGAAAAACAAACTTCTTTTGACTGCATTGCAGATTGCAAGAGGGTCACAGAAGAAAAAGGACATGGCCAGGCTGAATACACCCTAGATAGCTCATTTCTCCATCACCATTGTCTTTTCCCAGGCCCTGGTTTCACTTGTTCTAGAAATTTTGCATCCTATAGGAAGCTTTGTGCATTCTACAGGAGGTTCCTGTAGAAACCACAGAGAGCTCGAAATCAAGTTCATAAAAGAATCAATGGGCTAGAAATTTGTCCAGAAGACCTATGGACCTCCCTGCCACCATTCATCTTCTTAACTCTCCATTCCATCCCTGCACCACTACATCTCCACTCGCTTCTTTCTTCCCTGCACAAAAAAACATAGAAATCTTGTTTCTTTTGTTTTTTTTTCTTGAAAAAATGAAGAACAAACAACAACATTCTTAAATTGTTCTTTACCTGGTGCATTCCAGCTGTTTTTCTTTTCCTTAGAACCTTCCTCAGCTATCTCTTCAGTTCTTGCTCAAACCTCAGCCATAAATTTTAAAGGGAGAAGCAGTTATAGGAAATCCTGCAGGATTCCTGTAACAGTTGATCGCTTTAAAAAACAAGCTCTAGAGGCAGGGTCAGTGTAGCCATAGGTGTATACAACATGCAAGGAGCCATTCTTGATCAAAGATCACCAGCATGAGGTAGCCAAGTCACTAGTTCAGAATCCACGAGCGCCAACAACAACAACAATCCATGAACAGAGTGCCAAAGTTTGAGCATGCAAAGCACGATAGCGACTAACAGGTAAATGGCTAAACCCATTCCTTTGTTGCATGAATATGATTTAGAAATTGCATGAACCATTGAGAAGGTCGCGATTAAATGAAATCAGTGCCCAGCTAACTGGCCACCCTCGTCCAGTTCGAACAAGCCTCGTCTAATTCAAATAGCGTTTAGTGGGTGCAATCGGCACGTATGTTCAGTCAATTTGGGAAGAAAAACTCAAAAAAGGTAGTGGTGGCGGCGTATAACGGGAATGATCGAAGTGATTTGGGGCAGGCGGCATGAAGTATCATAATGGCACTGAAGTAGGGACCAACAGTCTGGATGGGGATAACGTACCCTTCCTACTACCTCACCTCGTCACCGCAGAAAATGCCATAAGTTTAAGTATGCTGCAGTCGAAGCCTCCACCACCTTTGTTTTCATTGCATCGATGAGTTCTCGGCTACAACAACTTACCTACCACCTTTAGAACCTCGAAACAGTCACTCTTTGTTAGTTTTGAAACCCTTCTTCTTATCGGGCTCTACAGGAGCATTATCGCTATAGGAGCGGAAACACAGTATAAAAGAGCCTTTCTACAGGAAGTCCAGTGAGCAGCTCTGTAGAGGGAAAATCTGGGATTTTTTTTGCGAAATTCGAGCTTGAAAAAGGTAGGCTCAGAAAACTCACTCTGCATGTTATAAATCTACAAAAGGTGGTGGATTTGAAACAAAGTATTGAAGTTGAAAAGAAAAAATGAGAACAAAAGTTTGCTTGTGTTTTTTTGAAATATATATAGTCTCTCCATTTTACTCTCTGCACTAAAAGTTTGTCTCTTTCTCCTCCGTGGTATTCTCCTGTATGAAGAAGTGATGCAACCATAGGAAATTAAGCCTGTAAAATAGTGAATTTGCATTGGGTGGTCTGCTTACTTTGTGAAAGAAAAACACTGTCTTGCTCTCTGTGTTTTTTTAAAAGAAAAAGATATTGATTTCCTCAAACAACCTGAAAAGTAAATTAAGGTTGAGAACAGAGTTTGAAGGGCAGGAAAATTACAATTTGTTTTTGTTAAAAAGAAGAAACACGTAAAACTCTCTCTGGTTCCAAAAAAATCCTCAACTGTTCCTCTGTTTTCGGGTTTGAAAATTTGCTACCTTCCTCCTCACCTGAGAATTTCCAGCAGTCACTAAACATCATGATAGGGGGTTTTATGAGAAAGGAGCCTCTGAATTCCACCAAATTGCATGAACACCCAGAAGTGGTAGCCCTCTTTACCAGGGCAAATTGGATGCCTTTCTTTGAGAAATTTCATGGGTATGATGAGGAAGTTACAGAGGAATTTTTATTATCTTTAAGACCCCATTCAAAAACCCATGCTACAGTCAGTTTCAGGGGTCTAACCATAGAACTTACACCATAATTCATTAGCAGAATTACAAGTCTTCCACTCGGGCTCCCCTAGAGAAAAGAAGAAAAACCACCATGACAGGTTGCTAAAAAGACCTTTTTCTAGCCTGATGAACATTCTATGGAGGTTAAGAATGGGATTAGAAGGACAAGTATACCTTATCCATGGGGTGAGGTCAGCTATCAGATCATGAAATATATTTCCTTTGAAGGAAGATACAGTATAGGCTATGGTTATCACTTCAGATTATTACATGAACTAAGATATGGCATGGACCTACCTGCATCTAGAAAACTCAGTCTTCCATATTTTCTCCTCCAATCCTTGATAGAGTGTAGCACCAAATTGAATGCAGGGGTTCTAGACCAACTGGCTCACCATGGGCTCATTAAATTGCTGGTGGAGGATGCCCTCCACACATACACAATCCCTATAGCCTGGGAAATTTTTAGGAACATGACTAAAGAAGATGACATAAAAACTCTCACTGATGACCTTAGTCCATCTGGCAGTGAAGAGGAGGAGCAGAAAGAGGAACTTGAGAAGGAAATCCATGAAGAAGCACATAATATTCAATTAGAAGAAGAAAAAGAAGAAAAACGGAGAGGAGAGGAGAAACATGATACAACTACAGTTGAACCTAAAGCAGAGAAGAAAATAGCATCAAAAGTAGAAAAAGGGAAAACCACAACGAAGTAAAGGAGGAGGAAGAACAGAAACAATGGAAAGAAGTGGATAGGAAAGCAGGTTTCCATGATAAAGAGGAAGACATCACATCAGAGGCTTGGGATGTCAGGGAATCTGTCAGAGCCATTAAGGATGAGGAGTTAGATTAGTTGCTCAGAGGATGAGAAACCCATTCAACAAGGGGGTGATGATGAGGCCAAGAAATGGGTAATTATATGGGCTCATTCTGCCTCTTATTTCGACTTAATCCACCATTGTCATTAGTTTGTTGCATGTTTTTGAATATATTTATGCTAATAGAGTGAATTGGGTTAGTCACTTTTCCATTTAGTCTAATGAATGTTTTATGTAGATTTTTTTGGCCAATTTTGGACAAAGTCAAGGGATTTATGAGAAAATGGCAGCTAAAAAAATCGTGGAAAACAGGGAAGATGATTTGTAGGGGGGGTGTCTCTTGAATTTATGACCCCTTTCCTCAAATCCTCCATCAACAACTCGGAGCACAAAGGTCCACATTGATGATTCCAAGGGGCAACCGAGCAAGTAAAGTAGGACTACTGTTTATCTCCAGTTCTAGGAAGCCGAGTTCCTTGATTTTAAGAGGATTTTTGGAGGGATCCATTTGTATAAATAAGGAGGCTTAGAGCCTCAGTAGGTTAGCCATTTATTAGTAGATTTTCTCACTTTTGTGCAACATTGTGTTCAACTCATTTTCAAGTTCCTTTTTGAAAACAATTTATGTAATGTGACTGCTATTTTTGATAATGAAAATGAAACAGTTTTTGAGCCAACACTGATCTCTTTCAAAGGGATAAAGCTATTGGGTTAGGGCCCAAGCCAAGCTTCCCAACACCTCCTACTGCATACTTGTATGTTTTTGCTTCAGTTCATGAGTTAATTTTTGTTGCATAGATTCTTGTTACTTTGTTAGATTAGGTTGATTTTAATGGTTGGCATAGTTGTTTTTGTTTTAGTTGCTCAAGTAGGTTACTGCAGTGACAGAATAAGATTCAAAAAGGCCAATAGCAGGCCCTGATCTCCTTTCTCCCTTCCTGGGACTATGATTTGAGGTCAAGGCACTACTGCGGCCACTAAAAACACAATTTTGGTTGTCCATGCAACTGCTAGTGTGATACATTGGTTTGGAAAGATTGATATTGGTTTAGATTCAGTTGCCTAGATCATTTCCTGTTCTTTTACAATAGATCTCTCTGCATGATTTTCTGTTCAAAGGTTACTGTTCAACATTTTTTTGTTGTAGGTCAGAAATTAGGTCAAGCTAGAGAAATTTCAGTTTTTAAGTCCTTTCTTTGATCTGTTTTTGTAAGTAGATGTGCAGATATTTTGTAGGACACCTCAGCTCACCATACATCCATAAAACAACCAACATCAGCTCACTTCTCATAGATTTCCCAAGTCATTCACAACATTTCTCCAATCTGCCCTAATTTCTGCGTTTTTCTCCATAAGCTTCTTTCTTGCCATTTGAACAAATCCAACCATCCTCTCCTTTCATGATCTTCTTTGACAAGCTCCAGACACCTTAACACCTTCATCTAGCCTTCAATTACCCTTTCTCATCATCTTTCCACCTTCAAAGCTCAAAAAATAGCTCTCGGCCTCCTCCTGTAGATACCCTGCAACCTCCTGTAGAATTTCCTGTGAGTGATTTTTCGAAGTCTGATCACTATGGAAGTCTTAAGAAGGGTATTAGGGGCTTCTTAGGACCTCTCCACACCTTCCTCCACCTCTGCAAAACCAACTCCACCTTCTTTCACTACCACACCTCTGCGCAATCACAACCAGATAAATCACAAGCATAAGAATTCCATGTAAAAACACTCAAAAGCACAAAAATATGTTTTTTTCTCATTTCTTTTCAGAAGTAGCTTGAATAAATTCAGTTTACCTTTTTAGTAGTCAATGGCACTCATTTCATCAATTTTCATCTCTTTTCCTGCAAAAGTAGGGTTAGCAGGTAAATTAGGGTTTGCTAGGGTTTGCATTACATTTTAGTTTTCTTTCTCTTTTTGCAAGTAGAATAGCCTCTTTAGAGTTATCTTTCTTTCATCATAGTTAAAATCATCTTCTGGAAACTCATAGAAGTTGGCTTTAGCTCCTAGTGAACTTACACTAGATGACCAAGTGACAGCCTGCAATAAGAGCTAGTACTTGTGCATACAACACCGTCGCTTCCAAGTTTGTTATGAACTATCGGGTTGATAAAAGTAAAGTAGGGAGCCCCAGGTGTTGCAGCATTATTGCTGCAATATTGGTGCTCACTACTCTGCTCGTGCACAAAACTTTTCATACAATTCTCACTATGATGAAGGTATGTTAAGTTATGGTATGTTCTATGCTTAGAGCAGTTTACTTATCCACAGATTAGCAATCACATGTACATTAACTAAAGTGTTGATAGAACATTTAAACACTCAACATAAAACAATCCAAGACAAGAGACACAAGATGTGGCGACTATATAGGGAAAAACCCCAATATGGGGAAACCCTTTGATCAAATCTTCTTTTATCTTCAATAATTAAGCAGAAAGAAATAGTACAAAGATCTGATTTTTATTAGTAGCAACAAACCCTATATCAACCCTAAACTAGGGCAGCAAACCCTAGATCGAACTCATCAAGTCTCCACTGGTGAGTCGTTCACCATGCACCAGTCCAAGACTTTGCCGTGCACCAGTCCAAGACTTCACTGCGCATCAATCCAAGACTTCGCCGCGCATCAGTGCAAGACTTCGAACGACTTGTTTCAGCTCAAGTGAGAGAGAGAGATATGATAAGAAGTCAGTGACTAAATGAGGAGGAGTCATCCTGTATTTATATCCAAACGTTGAAGGTGAAAAGATGTGTCTGTTGGGTGTCTGAGCCTACATAAGTTGCTGGCCGAATTTGATAATTTTTCAATAATCAAAATAAATTTGTTGGACACGCATTGTCATTGATGTCAATATGGCAATATTCAAGGAGTAGACAGAGCCACCAGAGGAGCAAATGGAGACGAGAGGAGCAGATGGACGAGAGGAGCAGATAGAGCCACCAGAGGAGACGAGAGGAACATAGCATATATATATATGTCAGATACATATGCCAATGAAGAGGAGCGTACAGAGAAAACGGAGGGCATAGAGATATAGCAAACATAGGAGCAAACAGAGCCATGGGACGCAACAAACACAACTGTCGGAGCCATAGAGGAAGCAGACATAGCTATCGGGAGCCATATATCCCAGATAACACTATCGGTGGCAAAAAAAAAATGACCATGAGCCGTCGGATTTCCAGCGAAAATATCCGACGGCTACCGGGCGATAAAGATGCACGGGAGATAGCGAGCGGGGACGACGGTAAATGGTATTGTTCGCACCGCCTTTGGAGGGTGCCCAGTAATCGTATGCGGGCGAGCGATCACAATCACTGCGCGATGCGTGGCAGATGGGACAGGGAAAAAACTGCTTTATCGGGAGTAAATGTGCGGGCGGTTCGCGGGATCAGGAGGAGTGAATGCCATCGGATCGCTTGGTGGATGATCGGACGGCAGGGCTTAAACCATGCGGATTCGTCAGATGTGATAGGGAAATATTACGTTGGGGTGCAACGATCAACGGAAAAGGCAGATTTTATATATGTATGTGCAGAATACATTATCGGAGGAGAAACCCATATATATATATATATATATATATATATATATATATATATATATACATATATATATACTTTAACACTATCCACGACATAAACATACATCGGCGGCCAAAACCTTACATATATGCGTTTAACACTATTGGAGGCGAAAAGCAGACTTGAAAATATATGCACGGGAGATTTGGGATCCTATCAGGTCCGGCACATCGCATCAGCATTTTGGAAGTAGGCGCTACAATATGTCAAGTGGACATTGCGATCGCCGATAGCGATTATCGCATCGGACCTGACCCTGTGCCCCTTTGCGATCGCCGATAGCGATAAGGTTGCGGACCCGACGAGAGTATCAACTGCTGCTTAATATTATATCGCGTCCATAGGAGGATCGGCCCATCGACCATCAGTGGAGTCATGGGTGCTGATATATAAAGGACCTCACGAATTGCCCATTTCGATTCAAGTTACAGACCCGATACAGTTTAGTTGCGGGTGAATTAATATTGAAGTCCACCCTTTAGCCATTTTGCCTGTAATTCCTGTGTATTTGTATATATTTCTTGCGCGGGGTTTGGAGACAGAGATACGTTAAGGAATGCTCCCGATAGCTCAGAAGGATAGAATCAAGCCGATTGCAATTGCGATAGGACGTGGCATGTCCGTTAAACGAAACAGTCTCAGTGGATGCCTGTTATCATTAAAAAAAAAAAAACGGGCCTATGTTACAGTTTTTAACACACAGTGACCGTAAAGCCAAGAAGTTGAATGGAAAGCCAGCACAGAGGAAGCCACAGCGACCAAGGAGGGAAGCTGAAAGATCAAGCGAGTCAGAGGAAACGACAACGACTGAGGAGGAAGCCTAAGAGACGGTGTAAGTGAAAATGAATGGACAAAGGCATGGAATGTATAAAACAGTAAAAAACAGAGAATTGTTGGTGCTTTTGTTGTGGTGAACAACCAAAGGGTGAGGTAGTAGAAGCAGCAGAGGCAAAAGAGGCAGAAAAAGCAGCGGAGGCTGTAGAGGCAACAGAAGTAGTAGAGGCAGGAGAGTTGGAGTGAGTGAACATCAACTGAATAGAGTGCAACAACATACTAGTGTATACCAAGATTGGGTTGGAGCCTCAGAACTGAATAGGACTGAAGTCATTGGGGGTAGGTGCTCCTAAGTGTAGAACCACTACAAAACAGAGTTGGTGCTCTGGAGGTTGGAGCCTCATTGAAGTCCAAGTTGGAGCTTGGAAACTATTCACAATCAGATTTATACTTATAATGTATTTATTTCATTGCATTGTCTTGAGTTTGAATAAAAGCATTAAATCCAGCTGTTGATCTCTGTGTTCTGTGTATACATATACATATCTATATATGATTTTGGCAATCACTAGAACAATTAAAAAAAATAATAATAAGAAACACTGATTCACCCCCCCCAGTATTTCCAACAATTGGTATCAGAGCAGGCTTCTTCATACTAGCCTAACAACTTGAAGAAGGATCCGCAGCCATGATGAGAAATCACGAAGCATCAGGAAGACCTCCTTTGTTCGATGGCACTAACTTTTATTTTTGGAAGAATAGAATGACCTACTACTTAATGTCCCTTGGACCTGAAGTTTGGCATTTTGTTCAAAATGAATACAAAACTACTTCCACTCTTTCAACAGACCAAGACGAGAGGAAAGCCTACATCGCAAATGCAAAGGCCATGAACTCCATCACTAGTGGAATCACTGATTCCAATTTTACAAAAATCATGCACTGTACCTCTGCCAAAGAAATGTGGGAGAAGCTAGTTGGCTTGTACGATGGAGACTCAAAAGTCAAAAAGGAAAAACTTCAAACTCACAGAAGAAAATTTGAAAGTTTGAGGATGGAAGATGAAGAAGATATTGCAGCAGACCTCCTCCGAGTAGCTGAAGTGGTAAATTCCCTGAAAGGATTGGAAGAAAAAGTGGAAGAAAGTACCATTGTTCAAAAGGTATTAAGGTCTCTCCCAGACATATTTGACTCTAAAATAAGCACTATAGAAGAAGCAAAGGATCTAGATACCCTCAAAATGGATGAACTCCATGGAATTCTCACTGCCTATGAAATGAGAAAAGGTGGCCCAAGCTCCAAAGATGCAGCATTCAAGGTCTCAAAGTCAAAGAAGGAGAAAGAAGGAATGACTGTAGTGATGAGTCAGATGTGGAATTTGAATTGGCTCAATTTGTACGAAAGCTGAAGAGAGGATCTAAGCTTAAAGGCAAGTATCCACTTATCTATTTTAAATGTGGTAAAATAGGTCATTATGCAGCAAAATGTCCTCATAAACATGACAATGATGATGAAGGAAATTCTAAAAGAATGGCACATAAAAAGAAAGGGTTCAATAAGAAAAACTTCTCCAAGCAAGATGAGTCTAATGAGGATGAGTTTATGGTCATCAAAAAGAAATCAGATGAGGAAAGTGATCATGATGAAAGCCAAGAAGCATTATTCATGGCACTCGCAGATGATGATGACTCAGGGTTGGAAGGAAATGTAGATGAACTGTTAATAAGTTCCATTGAAGAAAATGAGAAATTACGGAACAAAATCATTTCTCTCAAAGTGGAAAACAAGGAAATAAGAAGGAGAGAAGATCTCTTGGAAGCAAAGCTTAAAGGAAAAGAAGAGACTTGTGAAAAACGTGAGGCCGAAATAGTGTCCCTGAGAAAGGAGTTGGAGCAAATTAAAAAGGGCTGTAAAAGCTCTCAAATACTTGAGACTATTCTGAAAAATCAAAAACCTCAACATGACAAGTCTAGAATAGGTTTCAAAGGAGAATCCTCAAGCACTAAGAATAATGCGAAAAGCTATGCCGATGCACTTTCCTGCAATCCAAAAGATGAAAAAGTATGTTATCAAAAGTGCATCCCAGATCCCAAGAATGAAGAGAGAATTACTCCAAAGAAGAATGTGGAATCGAATCATGGACACTACAGCAAATACAAACCTGTACTCCACCAAGGGCCCACCGCAAATCCAAAGAATGAGGGAGGATTAATTCCCAGGAAGAAGATCGACTCAAACCGTGGTTGCTTCAACAAGTACAAAACCATCTTTCTTGGACACTGCTTTCACTGTAAAAACTTCGATCATCAAGCCAGACATTGTATGGTTCACAGAAGTGAAAAGACAAAGCTAAAGGACCGAATAATCAACTCATATGCCCCCAAAAGGCAGGGACAAATCAAAACCTTCAATTCATTTGATCCCTTGACCACATTTGATCTGATTTGCTCTTTCTACTACAATAATGGACACTATGAACAAGACTGCCCACTCAAAGGAAGAAAGATGAGTAGCGAGAACTCCAGCATGGACAAATGCGGCCTGGCTCTATATGCTTAAAATAATGAAAACCAGTGGTTTGTAGATAGTGGGTGCTCTAGACACATGACAGGAGACAAAAGGAAGTTTGTCTCACTAAGTAAAAAGGAAGGGAATGTGTCCTTTGGAAGCAGATCAGGCAGAATTGCAGGAAAAGGAACAATTACTCTGATCAATGGAAAAGGAAAAGCTCAAGATGCTATGCTAATTGACGGGCTCAAACACAACCTCCTGAGTGTCAGCCAAAATCTGTGATCAAGGACATAAGGTCGTTTTCAGCACCAAAGACTGTGAAATAAGGAACTCTACCTCAGGGAAACTTGTGGCAAAAGGGGTGAGAACACCAAACAACATTTACATTTTGAACAAGATTCAAGAAAATAAATGCTACTTGAGTTAGACAGATGAGAGTTGGCTGTGGCACAACCTACTTGGACATACAAGCTTCGAAAATCTGATCAATATCAGCAAGATCAAAGCTGTACGAGACATCCCAAAGCTGTCCAAACCAAATCAAGTAGTGTGTGGTCCATGTCAACATGGAAAGCAAACCAGAACCAGCCACAAGACAAAGGAACTCTATACATCGAAGCGCTTGGAGATCATCCATGCTGATGTGTGTGGGCCAACTAGAAATCAAGCACTCCAAGGAGAAAGGTACTTTGTGTTATTTGTTGCTGATTATACTAGAATGATGTGGATATATTTCATAAAGTATAAATCTGAAACTTTTGAGTGTTTTAAGAATCTAAAAGCCCTTGTAGAAAATGAAAAAGATTCAAAAATTAAGTGCCTCAAAAGAGACAGAGGAGGAGAATTCACATCAAACGAGTTTAGTGAGTTCTGTAATATTCATGGAATTAAAGGGGAATTCTTGGCTGCCAGAACACCTCAGCAAAATGGGGTATTTGAAAGAAGAAATCGAATATTCCAAGAAATGGCAAGAACTATGCTATTAGCAGCAGACTTACAACCTAAATTCTGGAGAGAAGCAGTAGGAACAACTGTCTATACACTGAATTGAACTCAATTAAGACCAAATTGTGAAAAAACACCTTATAAGCTATGGAAAGGAAGACCTGCGTCAATGAAGTACTTCAAGATCTTTGGAAGCAAGTGCTTCATAAAAATAAATGATGGCTCACCTGGAAAGTTTGATTCTCAGGTGATGAAGGGATATTTCTTGGATACTCTACACGGAGCAAGGCTTACAAGTGCAACAATTATCGACTGAAGAAAATAGTGGAAAGCATTGATGTAAAGGTTGATGAAGATCTTCCAGAAAGGGAAATTGAAGAACATGAAGATGACTCTCTCATTGAAGAAGAAGAACCTAAAGAAGAAGTAATAGATGAGGAAGAAGAAGAAGAAGAAGAGGAAAGAGAACCACCTAATACCCCTTCAAAGATGAAGTATGTCCAAAGACATCATCCAAAAGAGTAGATCATTGGCGATAGAGATGAAGGTGTGCAGACCCGAAGAAGGATATCAATCACACCCAAGAGAAAAGTCATTGCCCTCCTATCTATGATAGAACCATAAACATTTGCAAAAGCAAGTAAGGATCCTCATTGGGTAAAAGCCTTGGAAGAAGAATTGTCCCAAATTGAGAAGAACAAGACATGGGAGCTGGTATCTCGTCCAAAGGACAAAAACATAATAGGAACCAAATGGGTGTTCAAAAATAAAATGAATGAGGAAGGACAGGTTATCAGAAACAAGGCAAGACTTGTCTGCAAAGGCTATTCACAAATTGAAGGAATTGACTTTGAAGAGACATTTGCACCAGTGGCCCGTATGGAAGCTATCAGGATGTTCTTGGCATTTTGCTTGTTCAAAAGGATTCAAAATCTATCAAATGGACGTGAAATCAACATTTTTAAATGGGGAACTCAAGGAGGAAGTCTACATGGAGCAACCAGAAGGTTTCGATCTAACAGCAGGAAAGGACTTAGTTTGTAAGTTGAAAAAGGCTTTATATGGGTTGAAACAAGCTCCTAGAGCTTGGTATGCAAGACTGGATCACTATCTACAACAACAAGGCTTCAAAAAGGGAGTGGCTGGAAGCAATCTATACATAAAGACAGATCAAGGTAAGTTACTAGTTGCTCTTGTTTATGTCGATGATCTGATTTTTGCCAGTAATAATGATGAAATGAGCCATGAATTTTCTCAAAACATGTCAAAAGAATTTGAGATGTCAATGATAGGAGAGCTATCCCACTTCCTTGGACTTCAAATATCTCAAACCAGAGCAGGATTGTGTTTATCTCAAACCAAATATCTAAAATACATGCTCAAAAAATATGGAATGGAGGATTGTGCACCCATGAGCACACCTATGACCACAAATTGCAAATTGAGCAAAGATGATGAATCCCCTCTAGTAGATGCAACTCATTACAGGTCAATGATTGGAGCACTTCTATACTTAACAGCTACACGACCAGGCATAATGCAAGCAGTAGGAATGGTGGGAAGATTTCAGTCTGCTCCCAAACAATCCCATTTATTAGTTGTAAAAAGAATTCTCAGATATCTGAAGGGAACTTTTGATTTCGGTCTTTGGTACCCAAAGAACTCAACACTGACTGTAACTGCATACACCGATGCTGATTGGGCTGGCAGTATAGATGATCAGAAAAGTACTAGTGGAAATGCATTCTTCCTAGGAGACTGTTTGGTATCCTGGCTCAGCAAAAAACAGTCATCCATATCATTATCCACAGCCAAAGCTGAGTATATTGTTGCAGCCGACTGCTGTTCTCAGATACTGTGGATGAAGGAAGCTTTAAAAGATCTTGACATATGTCCAGATCAACCAATTACCATTTATTGTGACAACACAAGTGCTATCAGTCTCAGCAAAAATCCAGTGATGCACTCAAGAACCAAACACATACCAATCAAGTATCATTTTCTCTGTGAGCAAGTAGCCGAACAAAACATTGTTTTGGAATATATCAGTACTAAGGAGTAGATAGCTGATATTTTCACAAAACCTCTCCCTCGAGAAGCATTCGAACATCTGCATCAAAAGATGGGGGTTATTTCTTTATCATCACTCAAGTTCATTCATAAAGATATAGCAGGACAGGGGGAGTCTGTATGCATTCCTTTGCCATTGATGTCAAAGGGGGAGAGAGCAGAAGAATATTGCCATCAATAACAAAGGGGGAGATTGTTGGACACACATTGTCATTGATGTCAATATGGCAATATTCAAGGAGTAGACAGAGCCACCAGAGGAGCAGATGGAGATGAGAGGAGTAGACAGAGCCACCAGAGGAGACGAGAGGAACAGAGCATATATATATGTCAGATACATATGCCAATGAAGAGGAGCACACAGAGCAAATGGAGGACACAATGATAGAGCAAATAGAGGAGCAAACAGAGCCATGGGACGCAACAAACACAGCTGTCGGAGCCACAGAGGAAGCAAACACAGCTATCGGGAGCCATATATCCACAGATAACACTATCAGTGGAAAAAAAAATGAACATGACCCGTCAGATTTCCAGCGAAAAGATTTGACGGCTACCGGGCGATAAAGATGCACGGGAGATAGCGAGCGGGGATGGTGGTAAATGATATTGTTCGCACCGCCTTTGGAGGGTGCGCGGTAATCGTACGCGGGCAAGCGATCACAATCACCGGGCGATGCGTGGCAGATGGGACAGGGCAAAAACCGCTTTATCGCGAGTTAACGCGCGGGCGGTTCGCGGGATCAGGAGGAGCGAATGCTGTTGGATCGCTTGGTGGATGATCGGATGGCAGGGCTTAAACCGTGCGGCTTCGTCGGATGTGACAGGGAAATATTACGTCGGGGTGCAACGATCAACGGAAAAGGTAGATTTTATATATGTATGCGCAGAATACATTATCGGAGGAGAAACCCATATATATATATATACTTTAACACTATCCACGACATAAACATACATCGGTGGCCAAAACCTTACATATATATGTTTAAAACTATCTGAGGTGAAAAGCGGACTTGAAAATATATGCACGGGAGATTTGGGGTCCTATCGGGTCCGGCACATCGCATCGACATTTTGGAAGCATGCACTACAATATGTCAAGTGGAAATTGCGATCGCCGATAGCGATTATCACATTGGACCTGACCCTGTACCCCTTTACGGCCGCCGATAGCGATAAGGTTGCGGACCCGACGAGAGTATCAACTGCTGCTTAATATTATATCACGTCCATAGGAGGATCGACCCATCAACCATCGGTGGAGTCATGGGTGTTGATATATAAAGGACCTCACAAATTGCTGATTGCGATTCAAGGTGCGGACCCGATACAATTTAGTTGCGGGTGAATTAATATTGAAGTCTGCCCTTTAGCCATTTTGCTTGTAATTCCTATGTATTTGTATATATTGCTTGCGCAGGGTTTGGAGACAAAGATACGTTAAGGAATGCTCCCGAAAGCTCAGAAGGCTAGAATCAAGCCGATTGCGATTGCGATAGGACGTGGCATGTTCGTTAAACGAAATAGTCTCGGTGGATGCTTGTTATCAAAAAAAAAAAAAAAACGGGCCTGTGTTACAGTTTTTAACACACAGTAACCGTAAAGCCAAGAAGTTGAATGGAAATCCCAAACAAAGGAAGCCACAACGACCAAGGAGGGAAGCTGAAATATCAAGCGAGTCAGAGGAAACGATAATGACTGAGGAGGAATCCTAAGAGACAATGTAAGCGGAAACGAATGGACAAAGGCATGGGAATGTATAAAACAATAAAAAACAGAGAATTGTTGGTGCTGTTGTTGTGGTGAAGAACCAGAGGGTGAGGTAGTAGAAGCAACAGAGGCAAAAGAGGCAGAAAAAGCAGTGGAGGCTGTAGAGGCAGCAGAAGCAGTAGAGGCAGGAGAGTTGGAGTGAGTGAACATCAGCTGAATAGAGTGCAACAACATACTAGTGTATACCAAGATTGGGTTGGAGCCTCAGAACTGAACAGGACTGAAGTCATTGGGGGTAGGTGCTCCTAAGTGTAGAAACACTGCAAAACAAAGTTGGTGCTCTGGAGGTTGGAGCCTCACTGAAGTCCAAGTTGGAGCTTGGCAACTATTCACAATCAGATTTATACTTATATTGTATTTATTTCATTGCACTGTCTTGAGTTTGAATAAAAGCATTAATTCCAGCTGTTGATCTCTGTGTTCTGTGTAATTATACATATCTATATATGATTTTGGCAATCACTAGAACAATTAAAAAAAAATAATAAGAAATACTGATTCAACCCCCCCTCAGTATTTCCAACAAATTCATATCTCCATAAATACTTATTGGAATCTGATAATCTTTAGATCAATCTTGCACCTCTTAACGAGAGGAATATAGGAAAAATATTATCAGCCATGAATAAGGTGACCCACATGGAGTTTGGCCCTAGTTGCCAATTTTAACACTCCCTCTCAACTAGGGAGAACTCCATCTGCAATTCATATGACCGTCGCTAATATTCATCCATCAAATGCACTGCCTTGTACAACTTGACCCCTGCTCTGCTCTGCTCTGCTTTGTTCTGTTTTGCTCTGCTCGAACTATGAATAAGAAGAATTGATTGAGGATGTCTCATACCATCCTCCACTGACCCGAAGTCAGTCTGGAGTGTGTACCACTTTCACTGGTTTCAGACCAGTCCTCTACTGACCCGAAGTCAGTTTCAAAGGGTGTACCACTCTCACTGGTCCCAGACCAGTATCATTAATCCTAGATCAATGGAGGTCATCCTAGCATAGGGAGTACAGTAGATACAATGATGCATCCATCGATAGAACTACTATGGTCCCTATCCTCATTTCCCTGCTCATTGATCAGATGAGAGGTACTTCCCATGAGTCCCAGACCGCATGGGCAGGATGCCTCGACAGGAGAACTAATCATCCTATCCACAGGAGAACGAATCATCCTGTCTAGTGGATGCCACAGAGAACTAATCATCCTGGCCTACAAGAGAATGAATCATCCTGTTCCACAATCGCCATGGAGAACGATTCATCTTGGCCCACAGGAAGACTAATCATCTTGTTCCATAGTTGCCATGGGGTGTCAAATGAAGGTTGAACCTTTTACCCTGTACAAAGTGCACCAACAGGGGATGGTGAGATACGCTGTGGTCATATGTTGCTCCAAGAAGTACCCCGCACCCCCTAGAGCTCCCAGAGCTCAGTACATCATACTTGACCCTCAAAAGAGGGTCTCTCAACGACTCCAAGTCATTCTCGGAAAGTCAGAAATTTGACCTTTCCTAGGGGCTTTGTCAAAAAGTTGGCGACTTGTTCATTTGTACCGATATGTTGGAGCGTTATAGCTCCCCGCTACACCATGTCACAGATATAGTGGTACCTGATATCGATATGCTTGGAGCGATCATGGAATACGTGATTCTTTGATAAAAGAATCCCGCTCTGGTTGTCACATAGGATCACAGTGGTATCCAATGTAAATCCAAACAACTCACTGAAGAGCTTTCATAACCAGACTGCCTCACAGGAGGCCATGCTAGTAGCAATGTACTCTGCCTCGGTGGTGCTCAAAGCCACAGACTTCTGCTTCCTACTCATCCAAGATATCGAAGCAGATCCCAAGGAGAAACAACACTCGGAAGTGCTCTTACGGTCCACCACATTACCTGCCCAATCAACATCAATATATCCAAGTAGTCTCACATTTCCAGCAGTGTATCTTAACCCATAAGTAATTGTGCCACAAAGATATCTTAGCAGATTCTTGGCACCAATCCAATGTATGTGGTGAGGTTCAACCATATGTTGACTCAACATGTTGACTGCATAGCATATATTTGGACGGGAGTTCACTAGGAACATCAATGCTCCGACGAGTTGATGATACTCGGTGGTATTTCATAAAACAGGTCCAACAACACTACCACTTAAATTCTTGAAGTCAAGCTCCATCAGGGTGTTTACGGGCTTGCAGTCCACCATGCCGAATCTCTCCAATTTCTTCACCACATATTTTCCTTGAGATAGGAAAATCTCCCCTGGTTTCTATTGGACTTCCAGTCCTAGGAAATACTGCATAAGTCCTAGGTCTTTCATTTTGAACTCAGAAGCCAATTCCCTCTTACATTCGTGAATGAGAGGGTCTGCACCTATTAGAAAGAGGTTGTCAACATATAGCACCAGTATGAGAGGCTTGTCATCTATAACCTTAAAGTAAAGGTTGGGGTTGGCTTCACTCCTAGTGAATCCCAACTTCATCAAGTAGCTATCGATCCTCTCATACCATGCTCGGGGTGCTTGCTTTAGCCCATATAGGGTCTTCTTCAACTTGCACACATGAGATTCTTGATCATGAATCTCAAATCCTTTAGGTTGCTCCACATAGACCTCTTCTTTGATCGAACCATATAAGAACACAGTCTTTACATCCATCTGATGTAGGTTCCATCCCTGCGAAGCAACAAGGTCTATGATCGAGCGGATGGTGGTATATTGGGAAACAGGTGCAAATAACTCGTCATAGTCTATACCTTCCTTCTGGGAGAAGCCACAAGCAACAAAACAAGCCTTATACTTTTTCGCACTTCAATCAACTGCATGCTTTATCTTGTAAAGAAATTTGAAGTGACAAGTTCCTTGTCCTGGGGTCTGGGGACTACATCCCAGACATCGTTCTTCATAATAGACTCATATTCTTCGGTCATAGCATCCTTCCATACTTGATGCTTGATGACATCTGTGAATGATGAAGGCTCATTTTGGATGATTGTGCTCATGATGGTCAGGTATCCGTGATACCTGTTTGGTTTCTTACTTTCACAGAAGGTTCCTCGGGGTGTTGTGTGTCCTTCAACATCATCAAGTGTCCCCCTAAGCCATGAAGGCCTCTTCCTTGAAGAGGAGGGCTCAGGTGGAGGAGGATCAATAGGATCCAGGGGTTCTTCCACATCGGGCATTGTCTCCTCTTCTTTTTCTTTCGGTTCCCTGGTGTCAGCTTCTTGAGTGTTCCTTAAAATAGGAAGATTATCCACCTTGCTAAGGGCCATATCTTCGTCAAAGGTGGCATCATGACTAATCTTGACTTCCCTTTGACCAGCTACATAGATTCTATAGCCCTTAGTATTTTCATTATAACCCACAAAGATTCCTTTCTTTCCAGATGCACCCAATTTATTCCTTTTCTCTTTCGGTACATGAAAATATATCGGGCTTCCAAAAATTCTAAAATGAGATACGTCAGGCTTCTTACCGGTGAACATTTCTTCAGGGGTTTTGGAACCCAATGCTTGATGAGGGCATCGGTTTTGTACATATACAACGGTGTTCGTAGCCTTGGCCCATAGAAACTTTGGAAGTCTTTGATCATGGAGCATATCATGGACAACTTCCACAATCGTACGGTTCTTCATTTCCGCCACACCATTCTGCTCAGGAGTATAGCCTTTAGTGGTCTCCCTCTTAATGCCAGCCTCTTTGCAAAAGTCATGAAACTCATTGGATTCATATTCACTCCCATTATCAGTCCTTAGGATCTTGATCTTCTTTTCGGTTTGATTCTCGATCAAGGCTTTGAAGTGTTGAAACCAGGAGAACACTTCATCCTTTTTTTTCAAGAAATATATCCAAGTCTTGCGAGAATAATCAGCTGTAAAAAAGAGGTAATATAAATATCCTCCCAAAGAGTTTACAGGAATCATACCGGATATGTCTGAGTGAACCAACTACAATATATTGGAGGTCTTGCTTTGGCTTGAGGGGAATGGTCCCCTTTTGAGCTTCCCTTCAGCACATCCTGGACATACACCTTCTTGCTCTAATCTGAACTTGGGCATCCCAGTTACCATTTTTCTTACATAAGGTAGAGCTTTATAATGAAGGTGAGAAAACCTCCGATGCCATAATTCGCACTGAAGAGATGTGTCACAAGTCATGACACCCAACAGACTTTCTCCGACTTGATATAATGAATCAACTCGAAACCCAAGAGTAAAAGAATCTTTAAAGTTCTTTTCCATACACGTACCTTGCCATCGCTGAAAGCCACCTTGTAGCCTTTGTCTTCCATTGCCGAAATGGACACCAGGTCATTTTTGAGATCAGGTACATATAATACATCTTGTAAGTGGATGGTATTACCCTGATTTAGTTGAAGAGTGACATTTCCTACACCTTTCATGGGATATTTTGAATTGTCTCCAAGAACAATTTCCAGGTTGGTTTCTTTCTCTACCAGATTATAGAGAGCTTCTTTGTAACCAGTGAAGTGCCTTGAGGCACCACTATCAATAAGCCAATTTCCCAGCGAGTCCGGGGGAGAAGTAGTAGATAAAGCAGCTGGTAGATAATATTCATGTTGCTTTTTAACAATGTTAGATTCATACCTGGAATTTCTTGCCCTCTTGAATGGTTGTCCTCTTCCTTGATTTCCAACACTTCTTTTACCTCTGCCATTTGACTTGCCATTACTTTGATTGCTTTGAGAGGGATTTTGATCATCGTCCCAGTGTGAGTCCCTTTTATCAGGGCAACTCCTTGCACAGTGACCTGTTTTATTGCAATTGTAACATTGTCCTTTTCTTCCACCCTTTGGTCCAGCCTTTCCTTTGAATTTAGCCCTGGAATCGTTTCTTCTTTTAGTATGAGAAGAAAAGGCAAAGGGATGACCTTTAAGTATGGGTATTTCTTGCTCTTCAATCATTGTTTCTTCTTGAATGCATCTGGCCATTAATTCCTCAAATCTAGGAATTACGTTATTATTGAGAAGAGTAGTCCTAAATATATACCATTCAGATGGTAGTCCTCCAAGAGTGGTGAGTGTCATTTCACTGTCAGGAATTACTTCCCCAATAGATAGGAGATTTTTCTTGATCTCGGTGATTCTTAAGAAGTATGCTTGCATACTCTCATCTTTTCCCTCCTTAATTTCCTTCAGCTTATTTCTAAGAAAGAAGACTTGATTTACATCATTAACTTTAAATAAACTCACCAGTCTATCGTATATTTCCTTGGAGGTGTTCAACTTAGAAACATAGGCCACCAAGCGTTTGTCGATAGAGTCCCGGATGATCTTCTTTGCTTTGACTTCTCCCTTGGTCCATTTGTTCCTAGTAGTAGCGAATACATTTTATGAAGGCTCAACAATTCCACCTCTCACATGGTCCAACATTCTAATGTTAGATCGAGAGACATCTTCCATCCGTGATAGTCAGACTTCTCACGGAGTTTGTCTTCAGCAGGGAAGTGTGTTGAGGACTCCATGATTTCTTTCATATAGCTTTGCCAACCTTCTCTTCGGTGATTTCTCTTGCTCTTGCTTGGGCTTTGTCTTCACCTCAGCTCTGATACCATGTTAAGTTATGGTTGATTCTATGCTTAGAGCAATTTACTTATCTTTCTTATTATTATCCACAGATTAGCAATCACATGTACATTAAGTAAAGTGCTGATAGAACATTTAAACGATCAACAGAAAACAAACCAAGACAAGAGACACAAGATGTGGCGGCTAGGCAAGGACAGACCCCAATATGGGCAAACCCTTTGATCAAATCTTCTTTTATCTTCAATAATTCAGTAGAGAGAAATAGTACAAAGATCTGATTTATATCAGCAATAGCAAACCCTAGATCAGTCCTAAACTAGGGCAACAAACCCTAGATCGAATCGTCAAGTCTCCACCGGTGAGTCGTTCACCATGCACCAGTCCAACACTTTTCCGTGCACCAGTCCAAGACTTTTCCGCACAGCAGTCCAAGACTTTACTGTGCACCAGTCCAAGACTTCGCCGCGCATCAGTCCAAGACTTTTCTGTGCACCAGTGCAAGACTTCGAACGACCTGTTTCGGCTCGAGTGAGAGAGAGAGCCTTTCTACGCAGGAGAGAGAAGAGTCTCTTTTTATGCGTAGGAGAGAGAGAGAGAGATATGATGAGAAGTGAGTGACCAAATGAGGAGTCATCCTGTATTTATATCCAAACGTTGAAGGTGAATAGATGTGTCTGTTGGGCATCTGAGCCTACATAAGTTGCTGACCAACTTTGATAATTTGTCAATAATCAAAATAAATTCATATATCCATAAATACTTATTTGAATCAGATGATCTTTAGATCAATCCTACACCTCTCTACGAGAGGAATCTAGGAAAAATATTATCAGCCATGAATAAGGTGACCCACATGGAGTTTGGCCCTAGTTGCCAATTTTAACAAGGTACATTTCCATAGAGTTTTTTATGGCATGCTAGATTTGGACACTTGCGTTGAAGAAAATGTAACTAGGTTCGGTCTTTATAAATTTACTTTTGATATTTGTACTTATTCAAGAAAAGAAATATTATTTTTATAATATATGTCAATGAGTTTCTTACTTATTGAAGTAGGTATAGCACATGTTAAGTGCTATAGGTCAGTCAAATAGTCAAAAGGAAATGTTGAAGGCCTTAAGGGCATGTTACACCATATATGAATATGTATTAAAGTCAAGAGAATATCTCCAAGCAAAGTCAAGTCTCCTCCTATGCAGAGGAATCACCAAAGAAGTTCATTCAGGCATGTTACACCACCAAAGAAGCCATCCGAAGTAAGACAACAAGTCGGCCTACAAACTGTCTTCTAGTCGGCCTAAAGGGAGGGACAATGCTCTATATATAGAGGCTATCCACTCCACTATAACGTCATCCATCTCTCTGAAATCAATGAAGGTAGCTGAGAAAAAGGGTGAAGAAGGGATGAAGAAAAGGGTCTACAAGTATAGCGAAAAGGGAGGAAGAAATACCGAAGCCTTGGAAGTCTGTACTAGGGATAAAAGATAGTCACACGTGAGAAGAAGGAGAGGGTCTCTCTGCTGTCATAGCAACCCTCTATTATAGTCACACAAACTTCATTATTTGGGATAAGAACATAATCCTAAAGGGTCTCCAAGACAAGCGAAGGAAGGAGGAAGAAGGCTGAAGTGAAGAGGTCTGTTTCTAGGGCTAGAAATAGTCACACATGCGAAGAGAAGCTGGGTAAGTATGCAGGTATAACAACAAGATCAAAAAATTCATTAATTATTTTGGTTGGGTTTGAAATTAGGCCTACAAGGCCTCCCAAGTCAAGCGAAGAAGCCTATCTCTCAAGAAAATGAAAACGGACCCTAATTCTCTAGGGTACCTCCCACACGTGTGAGAATTAGGGTTGCAGTGCTGTCACACTCAGCTTTCCACCATACACGAAGAAGGAACTCGGATGATCAAGAGAAGGAATGAGTATCCTTAGGTGAAGGATATTACTAAGGAAAAGTATCTCTTCTAGAAGATCTACTTACAATGGAAGGAAGAACGAAGTGCCGGAAGAAGGACGAAGTGCTAGGGAATGAAGTGCCAGAAGGAGGTAGACAAAGTTTCAGGGAAACATAGTGCAAAGAAAAAGGAAGGAATTGAATTCTTCTTGGAGGTTATTCTAGTCAAAGGTCTAGGGTTTGGCATTGATCAAGAAATAAGCTTCAATAAGAGAAAACTTACCGAAGGGTTTTCCTCTCAAGAGAAGAGAGGTTTTGGCCTTGGTGAGAGCCAACATCTTGTGTTCTTGTTCTTATGTTTTGGTATCAGTTTGATGAAGTACACACATATGCATTAATAATAATAATAAGAAAATTAAGCTAACAAGAGAAAGGAAAAAGACTCCACAAATTGTTATCAAGTAACAAAGAATCATACCACACTTATTTTGCCCTAAGATTCTTCAACATGGTATTAGAGCTAAGGTGACACATCAAGGAAAGGGCAACTCAAAAACACTTATCAAGGAAGGACATATACAAGGTTGAAGCATCAAGCCTATAAGTATCAATCGCTTCAAGGACAAGAAGGTATCCAATCCATCATTCATCAAGGAAGTCTACATGGCAAGAAGATCCTTACATAAAGGCATCTACAAATAAGATCAGATTGAAGCAGGACCTACATCAAGATACAAGTCATTAAGATCAAGAAATTCCACTTGGAGAAGGCAACTTGAAGAGCATCAAGATCCAAGGAAGGCAAGCCATCATTTCTTCAAGGAGGAAGCAAATCCATTACATCTAAAAAACCTATCAAGTAAGTATATGGCCCCTTCTGAATATACATTAATGTCTTTTTACAAGGAAAGCAACAAATTGGTAGGTACCAATAACTTTCTTGCATGGAAGAAAAGGACCGATCTACTTATTAAGGAGAATGAACTTCTAGAACATATCAAAGGGAATATCACTATCTCTGCTAAGGAACAAACTCAAGCCTTAGCTAAGTACAATAAGGATGAGACAAGAGCATAAAATATTCTAATAGAATCAATTAAAGATTCTTTCATTCCGTATGTCTCCAAATTTGAAACATCAAAAGAAATTTATGATAAGCTAGTAGAGCTATTCTCGGTATCCACAGCTAGAGAAGTGATATCTCTAAGAAATGAATTATACAAGATGAAGATAACAAAGGAAGGAATAGTTCCCTACTTCATGAAATTCCTGAAATTAGAGATCAACTTCAAGAGCTTGGGGAAGTCATGTCTGACAGAGAGATGACAACTGTAGTACTCAATGCTCTACCTGAGGATCGAGGCAGCTTCACATCAAGCATATATGCCAAGAAGGAAGCAACCACACTAAGTGAAATGTGGTCTCTATGCAGGACAGAGGAAACCAAACTTAAAGAAAAGGAAGATGTGGGATCAAAGGAGCAAGAATTTGCTACCATGGCCAAGAGAAAGGAGAAATTTAGAAAATTTGTTCCGCGAAGAACAAACAACAAAGACATGTCCAAAATCCAATGTTTTGGATGCCAAGAATATGGACACTACAAAAGGAATTGTACTAAGCTTAAGAAGGACAACAGCAAAAAAAGAAAGAGGGAAGAAGCTCACATGACTCAAGAAGTGAAAGAAGAAGAAAAAACACAAAAGAAGGAAGATCCTTTGGATCTCTACTATGACTAGGTCAAACTATTTACTTCAAGTCTTCTTTCAAGGTTTTGAGTAGGATAGGAGTGTAGGAATTTACAGGGTAAGTTCCACAGAAGAATACCAAAAGGACACCGCTCACAACCAGATCTCAAATCAATACACCAGTATTTTTGACGTGGTTAAAACCCTCAGAGTGCAAGGAGGGAAACAGTCCACGGCCTGTCCCAACGTGGGTACAGACAATTTATTAATCAAAGAATGAAAATTTACATAAGCTTCTCTCATGCACGGATTACCCGAACAATGACCCTCCATGCGCTTTAAATAGAACTCATGGACCAATCGGGTGTCAAGCCACGGATCAAGTGTCGGTAATACCGAGGTGAGAGTGAACCGTCGGATCACTACATATCGTGACCGTCGGATTGTAAGTTACAAAATGTACAACGGTAAAGAAACACACTTTACCTAACTCTAACCTAACTCTATGCTAGACCAAGTTGAACTTAACTATATCCTATGTGTCGGAATATCCTAACATCCCCCCTTAAGAACAACTTGGGATAGGATTGAAGGATTTACAAATATGACACAATAGGAGAAGGAAGGAGGCACTAGAGCCTATCCCCCCTTAGTGACAACTTCCTGAACTCCAAGCATATATCGAAGTTTAGTGAACTTCGCCTCTGTGAGAGCCTTTGTGAAGATGTCTGCAACCTGATCATCCGTTGGACAATATTGCACTTCAAGAACATGGTCAGAATGAGCTTTCTGATGAAGTGCATGTGTAGTTCAATGTGTTTGCTGCGCTGATGCTGGACTGGATCTTTGCATAGCTGAATGGCACTTTGATTATCACACCAAAGTGTGGTTGGATGCTGCTGCTCAAAGCCAAACTCTGATAGGATCTGACGAAGCCACAAGGCTTCCTTACTAGCTTCCACGGCACCACGATACTCTGCTTCTGCTGACGAAAGAGAAATGGCAGCCTGTTTCTTACAAGCCCATGTAATAGGTCCTGAACCAAGAGTGAAGACATAACCGGCAGTAGACTTCCGATCATCAAGGTCACCAGCCCAATCAGAATCAGTGAAACCAACTAACAGAGGAGCTGCTTTGGCACTGTAATGAATCCCAAACTGTATTGTACCTCGAACATAACGAAGTATTCTTTTAGCTGCTTTCCAATGACTTTCACGGGGGTTTTGCATAAAACGAGCAACAAGGCCAACAACAAAGGAAAGATCAGGACGAGTATGGGTTAAATACAAGAGTTTTCCGACAAGTTGACGGTATAAGGTAGCATCAACTTCAGGAGAAGTACAAGAGACTGAAAGTTTGACTCCAGACTGAAAGGGAGAAGGGGCTGGCTTACAGTCTTCCATGTGAAAATGACGAAGAATATCACAAGCATACTTGGACTGGGAAAGGAAAATACCCTCTTGGGATTGCAAGACTTGAAGACCGAGAAAATAGTGTAAGTGTCCTAAGTCTGTCATTTCAAATTTCTTTTTAAGGCTGGACTTCACATGGTTTATAAGGTTGGGATCACTACCAGTAAGAATAAGATCATCAACATAAAGAACAAGGATGATGAGAGAGTTGCCCACTTTCTTGGTGTAGACAGTATTGTCAGAATGACACCTAGAAAAGCCAGATTCTAAAAGAAAGCTATCCATTTTGGCATACCAAGCTCGAGGAGCTTGCTTGAGGCCATAAAGGGATTTCTTAAGGCGACAAACGAGGCTGGAGTCTGTTTGTATGAAGCCAATGGGTTGTTCCATATAGATTTCTTCCTGCAAGTCCCCATGCAAGAAGGCAGATTTAACATCCATTTGATGGACTTCCCATTTTAAAGAGGCAGCAAGGGAAAGAACAAGGCGGATAGAGTTCATTTTGGCAACTGGAGAGAAGGTTTCAGTGTAGTCAATGCCTTCAACCTGTGAAAAGCCCTTAGCAACTAGACGAGCTTTATGTTTATCAACTTTCCCATCTGGTCCATACTTGGTTCTGTAAACCCATTTGCATCTAACAAGTTTGCGTCCCTTTGGTAGAGGAACAAGATCCCATGTATCATTTGTCATCAATGAATGATATTCTTCATTCATAGCTGTTTCCCAATGTGGATGGCCTGAAGCTTCTGCAAAAGTGTCAGGATCATGATTCACTGGAGCTTGAGCCAGTAAAGAAGAGGCTCTTTCAAACTGAGAACGTGTACGTCGCTGATCTGTAGGATCACCGGCAAGATCACCTGCTGCATCCCGAGTAGCACGGACCCATCTTGGAAGTTGAGGATCCTGAGAAGGTGGGGAAGGATTATCATCCTCGCTTTCATCATCAGAAGAAGAAATGTTTCAAAGATAGAAGAGATGGGAAGAGGTGGCACATCCGCCGGACTAGGCTCGCAGGCCGATTTATTTTCATCAAATTTTACATCTCTTCTAATGATAACATTTTTGGACTTAAATGGAATAAGTCTATACCTTTTACATCTTCAGAATATCCAACAAAAGTACATTTCTCACTCTTAGGTTCTAAGGCTTTATGCTTTTCATCTGGAATATGGGCCCATGCTTCACTTCCAAACACACGAAAGTGACTTACATCTGGTTTAATGGAACTCCAAGCTTCTTCTGGAGTGATATTCTCTAGAACCTTAGTAGGAGTGCGATTGATTATATAATTTGCACAATTAATTGCTTCGGCCCAAAAACTAAGACTGAGTCCTTTAGATTGCAGCATACAATTAGCCATTTCCTTTAAAGTGCGATTTTTCCTTTCAGCTACACCATTTTGTTGTGGAGTGTATGGAACAGTATGTTGCATTTGAATTCCATTTTCGGTGCAAAAGGTGATGAATGCATTTTTAACATATTCTCCACCATTATCAGTTCTTAGCTTAAGAATTTGATGTCCAGATTGTTTTTCAACGAATGCTTTGAAGGCCAAAAAGGTGGTAAATACTTCGCTCTTGAGTTTTAAGAAGTATACCCAAGTGCGTCTAGAGAAATCATCAATGAAAGTTAAGAAGTACTTGCAGCCAGAGAATGAAGCAACAGGAAGAGGACCACATAAATCACTGTGCACAAGCTGTAAAGGGGCTGAGGCGTGCCAAGAGGCACGTTTGTCAAAACTGTCCCGATGATGTTTTCCGAGTACACATCCGGAACAAACACCATCTTTGCAAGATACCATAGGAAGACCTGTCACCATGTTTTCTTTACATAGATGCTGAAGGGAGCGATAGTTTAAGTGACCATACCGCTCATGCCAAAGTTTGCTCACTTCATCATTATGAGCAACAAATACTGAGGGAAGATGGGATGACCCAAAGTTGTGAAACTTATACAACCTTTTGGAATCATCAGCAAGACCAGTAGCTAGAATCTGTTTAGGATCTTTTAGATCCTTGATTACAACATCATGAGGTGAAAATTCAACGATTTTACCTTCACCTGAATGAGTTATCTGATAGACAGATAGAAGGTTGCAGGATAAGTTTGGAACACATAATACATCATTGAACTGACCATTGTCTAGATGAACAGTTCCAGTCCCTACAACATTAAGAGATCTATCATCACCAACATATATATTTTTGGTGTTACAATCATTTAAAGAAGAAAACATGGCTTGGTTTTTGGCCATGTGACAAGAGGCTCCAGAATCAATGAGCCACTCATGAGAATGAGAAGAAGAAGAAGATACATTTAATGCATAACTAGACTGAGATGATTGACGATGACATGCAGAAAATGCCGTTCCGGAAGTTGAAGTTGAAGTAGGCTCCAGATGGATGTTATGTTTCTTCATTGCGGCTTCCAAGGCTTCCATCTTCTTAAAGCATTTAGATTCTAAGTGGCCATCTCGATTACAAAAGTTACAATGTCTTTCAGTCTTCTTCCATTTGTTTTTATTGGGCTTATCATATTGCTGAAATGATCTTTCATCTTGAGGCTGAGTTGGTTTAGGACCATTCCTTTGAGGATAAGACTTCTTAGGATTCTTTGAATTTGGATACTGCTGGGCGGCTAACGCTTTTGTGGAAGAGTTTCCAAGATTAAGAAGACCAAGGTGTAAGAGTTTTTCTTGTTCTCTTATTAAGGAATCACAAAAGGAGTCAAAGGAAGGGGGCTTGTAGTCTTTGCCTTGACAAATGAAAGCTTCCCTGGTAGAATGGAAAGTGGAAACAAATACAGAGTAGGCTGGCCCTAACTTAGTAAGGATGGAATAAATAAGGTTACCATCATCTTTCTTAACTTTAACACCTTCCAAGAGATATCTAAGGTTCTTGAATTTTGACAAGAAATCTTCAATGCAAGAAAAATTATTAGGATCCAAAGTAAGCAGCTCATTTTCAAGTTGATGGGATCTAATTTCATTTTTAATCCCAAAAACTTTAGCAAGTTTTTCTAATGCTTCATGAGGAGGTTCAATTTCTGCAATGTGGAATCTAAGATCAGGAGAAACAGACATTCCTATCAAGCCACGTGCTTGATCTTGTCGATTTTCCCATTTTTCGGCCTTGTCTTCATCTTTGGGTTTCTTCTCTTGGTCTGTGGCTATTCTGAAGAGACCTTTACTTCTAAGTAAATCTCCCATGTAGGCGACCCATTGGAAGTAGTTAGTGCTGTCAAGAATGACTTGGCATGGACTTTCCATTTTTGAAAAACAACTGAAGCTGAAGATGCTGAAAGTAAGTGGTCCAATGGATAGATCTCGAAAAAATAGGCGGTTTTAAAAAAAACGGCTCTGAAAAAGGCTTCCGGATGAAGAAGTTATGGCTTTTTGAAAAAAAATTGTTGACGTTGCCGGCAAAGTGCGCGAATGTGCGGGAATGAAAAAATCCGCCCCCACAAAATGGAGACTTGAACCCAAGACCTCTACTCTCTTAAAAGGTCTTGGAACCAATTGATCTATACAAAAGATTTGAGAGAGAGAGAGAGAGAGAGAGAGAGAGAGAGAGAGAGAGAGAGAGGGGGGGGGGGGGGGCCTCGATTTGCGTGCTTGCCTTGGGAAGACTCTTTTCCCCTACAAAACACAAAACAAAAAACCCAACACGAATATCCAAAGAAAAACGAACCTTACGGCTCGAAGTTAGCTTTAGCCAAAAAACTAGAAATTTTTAAAAAAAATCTCAAAGTTAGCTTTTAGCCGAAAAACTAAATATTTTCCTCAATGTTTCTGATTTTCCGAGATCACACTAAGGTGCAGGGAAAAGAGCATACGCATGAGAAAAATCCTTTCTTTCTGTTTCTGATTTGCCCAGATCGCACAGAGTCGCAGGGCAAAGAGCATACGCAGAAATGAAAGGTATAGATCGGGAAAAAAAAGGCTAAATAAACCGAAACCGAAATAAGCAGAGAGAAAATGACAGTAAACTGCAAAAAAAACACTGTATACCTCCCGATCTGAAAAATGACGCAGCTAGGGCTACCGGAAACCTTTTCGCGTGAAACGAAAGGGGTTCCTCACTGAAACAGATGCTCCGAATGCAACAGAGCAGTCCTCTCGGCCCGAAAGCAGTCAGAAACAGCAGATCTAGGAAACAACAGCCGCATGCAGTTCTACCGGCTTCGATTTGGATCACCAACGGACGCGGCCCTCAAATAGCTCTGATACCATGTAGGAATTTACAGGGTAAGTTCCACAGAAGAATACCAAAAGGACACCGCTCACAACCAGATCTCAAATCAATACACCAGTATTTTTGACGTGGTTAAAACCCTCAGAGTGCAAGGAGGGAAACAGTCCACGGCCTGTCCCAACGTGGGTACAGACAATTTATTAATCAAAGAATGAAAATTTACATAAGCTTCTCTCATGCACGGATTACCCGAACAATGACCCTCCATGCGCTTTAAATAGAACTCATGGACCAATCGGGTGTCAAGCCACGGATCAAGTGTCGGTAATACCGAGGTGAGAGTGAACCGTCGGATCACTACATATCGTGACCGTCGGATTGTAAGTTACAAAATGTACAACGGTAAAGAAACACACTTTACCTAACTCTAACCTAACTCTATGCTAGACCAAGTTGAACTTAACTATATCCTATGTGTCGGAATATCCTAACAAGGAGCATGTAGGAATACAATAAAATTGCATAGCTAGAAACATCTTCTAGAATCTAGAAACATGAAGTACATAGAGTTCTACATACTCATGTAGAAAGAGCATTTATAAATGAGAATAAAAATGCATGGTTAGAAATATCTTCTAGAATATAGGAGCATGATGAACATAGCTCAAGATATTCATGAAGAAGGAGCATACCTAGAATAGTACCTCATCCACTATGAAAGAAAATTGGTCATGAAAAATAATCTTAGAAGACCTCCATCATCAAAATAAAAGAATCATTTGCAAGGCAAGGGTCTTTAAGATCCTATGATGGAATCTTCAAAAGAAGGTTCATAAACCAAAGTAGATGTCTCATTGGGAATCCAATTCATGGGATTCAAGAAAAGGATGATATGCATGCAAGCTAATATGAAGCAAGAAGGGCCACACCAAGGACAACCAAATGAAGCTAAAATGATCAAAGGAGAATCAAGATGAGGCATCTATGCATCAAAGTTTAGTCATGTTATCATTTGTATATTATTGAGTCATGCTAATAGTTTTATAACATGATCAAGTATGAAAGAATATCTTTCACCAAGAACATGCTTGAAGGCATGTACTACAATGAAATAAAGGTCAAAAAAGAATATGCTCACATAAGGAGTATAAGATTGCTGACTACGAAGAAACAAGAAATGCTGACTAGTCCAGGGATAAAGAAATGAAGAAATTCTCTCACAAGAAGCATAAGATGGTTGACCTATCTATCTAAGAAGAAGCAAATGAAGAAAAGAGATCAAGCATGTGAAGAACACCATGGTCATAGATAATCACTATCTAACGAAATACTTTGAAGATATCTCCTGTAGGACAACTCTAATAAAGAAAGGAAGGATCCTTGACACTTACAAATACCTTGGAGATATGAAATATGCATATAATTGATTATACTATACAAAGATGTCATGATGAAGAGGCCATAAAGCAAAATAAAAAGAAATGTTGAAGCAATATTAGGATGAAGTCATAATGGGCTACTAGGTCGAAGCATGTAAACAAGAAAGTACAATGAAGAATCCATGAGAAGAGTATTCCGAAGCATGGACAAATGAAAAAGGAGTAGCCAGATGACAAGAAAACCTGATGTATGGCAAGAAAAACACTTTCCACGAAGGAAGCAAATACATGACAAAACAGAAAGGAAAGTGATCGATGGATGGTGCCCTACCTAGAAGAAGTTCAAACAAAGACTTCATGACATCAAATAAAGGAAGGAGATCAAGTAGCTGAAGGACCCGCGAAGAAGATGTTGCTGATGAATGAAAGAGTCCCTAGTTAAGAGGGAACGTTGATAAGTCCCCGATCAAGAGGGAGTTTTGGATCACCCCTGATTACAAAGGAGTTACAATTGTGTTTTTCCACCTCGGTCATGCACTAGAGTAGGACTAACAACCGTAAGTCTAGATGAAGGCCATTAATGGAAATGTTAACACAAGATAGACACAACATTATTTTCTTCACTTGGGAAGAAAGAATGGGAGGATTAGGTAATCATCTGTCATCCAATACTCTTTGAGGATGTGTAGGACATCCAAGACAAGAGTAGGCAAGGGGACCGATATTCTTTGAGGGATGGGAACCCAAGATAAGAATAGTCCTAGAAGGTGATACTCAGAGAACACCTGGGTGGGTATGTACCATGAGAGACAATGATGAAGGTGTCTATAAATCATTGGTCTTTCCAGCATTGTAGCTCATGATATCATGAAGAGATGGAGTTGTTAGTCAAGGCCTTGCAGTATGACAATGGTGATTGATATGATGCTATAATAGATGGATTGCAAATCTGGTTTCTCTTATGTGAGTTCTTCAGAAATTGATATTAACCAAACACCTTGTAGTGTTGTATGGATACCTCCCTAGTTAAGAGGGAGTGTTGAAGAAAATGTAACTAGGTTCGATCTTCATAAATGTACTTTTGATATTTGTACTTATTCAAGAAAAGAAATATTATTTTTATAATATATGTCAATGAGTTTCTTGCTCATTGAAGTGGGTATAACACATGTTAAATGCTATAGGTGAGTCAAATAGTCAAAAGGAAATGTTGAAGGCCTTAAGGGCATGTTACACCATGTATGAATATGTATTAAAGTCAAGAGAATACCTCCAAGTAAAGTCAAGTATCCTCCTATGTAAAGGAACCACCAAAGAATCTCATTCAAGCATGTTACACCACCAAAGAAGCCATCCGAAGTAAGACAACAAGTCGGCCTAAAGGGAGGGACAACCCTCTATATATAAAGGTTGTCCACTGCACTATAGCATCATCCATCTATCTGAAATCAACGAAGGTAGCCGAGAAAAAGGGTGAAGAAGGGACGAAGAAAAGGGTCTACAAGTATAGCAAAAAAGGAGGAAGAAATATCGAAGCCTTGGAAGTCTGTTCTAGGGCTAAAAGACAGTCGCACATGCGAAGAAGGAGAGGGACCTCTGCTGTCATAGAAGCCCTCTATTATAGTCATACAAACTTCATTATTTTCTATAAGAACATAAGCCTAAAGGGTCTCCAAGACAAGCAAAGGAAGGAGGAAGAAGGCTGAAGTGAAGAGTATTGTTTCTAGGGCTAGAAGTCACACGTGCAAAGAAAAGGTGGGTAAGTCTGCAGGTATAAAAACAAGATCAAAAAATTCATTAATTAGTGTTGGTTGGGTTTTAAATTAGGTCTACAAAGCCTCCCAAGTCAAGCAAAGAAGCCTATCTCTCTAGTAAAGGAAAAAGGACCCTAATTCTCAAGGGTACCTCCCACATGTGCGAGAATTAGGGCTACAGTCCTGTCACACTAAGCCTTCCACCATACACGAAGAAGGAACTCTGATGATAAAGAGAAGGAATGAGTATCCTTAGGTGAAGGATATCACTAAGGAAAAGTATCTCTTCTAGAATATCTACATACAATGGAAGGAAAAACGCAGTGCCGAAAGAAGGACAAAGTGCCAGAAGGAGGTAGAGAAAGTGCCGGGGAAGCATAGTGCAAAGAAAAAGGAAGGACTTGACTTGTGCTTGGAGGTTCTTCTAGTCAAGGGTATAGTGTTTGGCATTGATCAAGAAAGAAGCTTCAATAAGAGAAAACTTATAGAAGGGTTTTCCTCTCAAGAGAAAAGAGGTTTTGGCCCTAGTGAGAGCCAACATCTTGTGTTCTTGTTCTTATGGCTTGGTAGCATTTTGATGAAGTACACACACATGAATTAATAAGAAGAATAAGATTAAGTTAACAATAAAAAGTAAAAATACTCCACAAATTGTTATAAAGTAACGAAGAATCACACTACACTTATTTTTCCCTAAGATTCTTCAACAACTTGAACTATGACAACCTTCATTTGTTGAAGAAAAATGGTGTTACTGGTTTGCCTATAATTCTTAGGAAACTTAAGCAATGCGATGCTTGTATCTTAGGAAAGCACAACAAATAGACTTTTCGTGTTTCTCATTCTAGAGCACATAGAAAACTTGAACTCATTCATTCAGATTTATGTGGGTTCTTTCTGCAAATAGTAATAAATATATGATGACATTTATTGATGACTACACCAAAATGTGTTGGGTTTATTTATTGAAGAATAACTATGATGATTTTGAAACATTAAAGAAATTTCATGCATGGATTGAAAATGATGCAGAATATCATATTGGCTCTATTCACATTGATAATGGAAAATAATACACTTCAAATGAATTTGAAAACTACATTCATCAGTATGGGATTAAACATCAAACAACTATGCTTTATGATCCCCAAAAGAACGGAGTAGATGAAAGAATGAACAAGACAATCTTAAATATGGTACGGTCCATGATGTTTTCCAAGAATGTAAAATTGATGTTTTGTGCTGATGCTATTATGTGTTGTGTATATAAATAATAGGTGTCCATCTAATGTTATAAAAAACAAGACTCCCTATGAAATGTGGTAAGACCACATTCCTTCGGTGTTACATCTCAAGGTTTTTGGTTCCACTTGTTATGCCTTGATACCTAAGGAACAAAGAAACAAACTCGGTGCAAGGAGTCACAAGTGTATCTTCTTGAGGTACTCAAATACCTCCAAAGCATGCTGTCTCTATGATGAAGTGAACAAGAAGTTTATAATATCTAGAGATGTGATATTTATTGAATCTTCCAAGGTTGACAATGTTATTGAGCGGTAACTTGATCGCTTGGATATATTCAGACATGCAATCTTTTCGAGAATTTGATAATGAGATTCCACATCATGAAGGGGGGATTCCTATATTGAATCAATCTGTGGAATCTTCTTCCGAAGCACTCTCTCCTGCACATGAAGCTCCAGCCACCGATGACACTTTAATTGAGGTGATTGACAAAATTGGGAGAATAAATCTTGATTCAGGCCCAACTCAGTCAATTGAGCAGCCTGGGCCATCTCAGATAGGTCCTCCAAAATGGCTGACAAATACACTTGAAAGTGTACATCTTGATGAGGTTGGAACGACAAGAACAAGAAGCTCAACCAGGTAAAATGGAGGTTATGTAGAGGATTTTGATTCACCTGTTGATATGGATGGTTCTTATGATTGTGAAATAAATTTGTCCACAGATTTTGAACCAACTTCCTTCAAAGAAGCCACTTCTCATGATGAATGGAAAGAAGCGATGCAGAAAGAATATGATGCCTTGATAAGGAATGGCACCTGGAAGCTGGTTGATCGTCCATGGGGAACCAAAACAATAGGCTGCAAGTGGGTCTCCAAGGACAAGTATAAAACTGATGGCTCACTTGACAAACACAAAGGCAAACTTGTGGCAAAAGGTTTTGCACAAAAGGGATGGGTTGACTATGAGGAGACTTTTTCCCCCACAACAAAATGGGCTACCATCTAGACACTCTTTTCTTTGGCAACACAAAATTCTTGGAAAGTCCATCAAATGGATGTAAAAAATGCTTTCTTAGATGAGATATGAAAGAGAATGTTTTTATGTCCCAACCAAAAAGATTTGTTGTGAAGGGTCAAGAACATAAAATATGCAAACTTGTAAAATCCTTCTATGGCCTCAAGCAAGCTTCGCAAGTCTGGTACGAGAAGTTAAACCGAGCATCTTTTGAAACTTAACTTAAAACATTATGATCTTGATGATGCAACTTTGTTTGCCAAGAAAGTTGGAAAAACATTTGTATATCTTGTAGTGTATGTAGATGATGTTTTGATGACAGGGAGTTACATTGCATCCATAAAGAAAGAATAGAGGAAAGGTTTTGAAATGACAAACTTGGGCTATGTTCACTACTATCTCGGTATTGAAGTAACTCAACATCCGAAGTTTATATTCCTTTCTCAGAAGTACATTGGAAATCTATTGAACAAGTTTAGCATGGATGAGTGCAATCATTTGACTACTCCAATGGAACAAAACTTAAAGCTCACATCCACTAAAGGAAAAGAATTTGAGGATGCAAGAAAGTATAGACATTGTGTTGGCATTATGATGCATGTGTTGTCCTTGATGGCAAGTCACTTGTAACAGAACAAGTATATGGTAACTAGATGAATCCACAGGTCAATTCAGAGGTGACAAAATGATGGAATAAAGTACCATAATGACAGGTCAAATGTTTACACATCAAAATCATAAGTTTGATACGGGGAGATTGTTGGCATTATGAGTTAGGTGTTGTCCTTGATAGAAACCTATTTGATGAGTTGTCCTTGATGAAAACATATTTGATGAATGGAATCCTACTTGATAAGTTGTCTCTTGATGAAAATCTACTTGTTAAAGGTATAAACAAGATGTGTTTATAGATGTGACAGAATGCATGGCAGTTCAGAGGAATCAATTCAGAGGAATGATAACGCTAGAAGTTCAAGAACTATATGTGGGTTATGTTAAGCCAAGTGGCGTATGCACACAAGTTTAGTGAGGAAAAGTAGCGTATTGTTTTTACACCATGGTATTCTAAATACCAGGGGTCCTTACCATGGTATTGGCCCATAGTAATGAGTGCGACAACGAATATTGATCCCGTCAAAGATTACCACCGACACTAATGTTGTTTTGACCCGTGGTATTGGATGAGGGCTAAACTATATAAAGAGGTGAAGATCAAAGGGCTAAGTGTGCAAGTGAAAGGAATTTTGATTCTGAAGTACATTTGCATTATAAGGGCCATAATTGTCACATAGATCTGAAATAATTATGCACCAATGAATACAATGATGGATCAAGATCATGAGACCTGAAATAACTTTTCATTGTATGATCTACTCATGGATTGACTAGATCTCAGTATTGACACGTGTTTTTATCTCTGTATATTATGATCTGGGTCTTTTTGAATTTATGAAGAGCTGCACAATTTTAGGTCAAAATTTGTAGATCTATACATTGGTTGGTCTTGGGAAAAAAACGTATACAAAGAAAGGGTTTATGTTCATAAATGACCGATCAATCTGATCTGTATTGCTGCTTCTCTGTTATCTGTCAGTGATGTCCTCATGATTGATCTAGGTTAAGTGATGATGTCTGAAGTAGAAATGATTGAATGATGAAGTTAAATTTGGTTATGAATTGATTGAAGAATGTTAAGATTACTTGCTGATTGTGATTGAAGATCAGAGATAGTTCTGTGATTGGTTCAGAGTGTTGCATTAGATCTGAGTATGATTCAGTGTTCTTTTCAAAAATTGCTATGGTCAAGTTATTAGTTTTCATTATATTAATATCTGTACGCAAGTTTCTCTACAGAAAAGCGCGTATGCACGCGGATTTCCTTAAGTGAAGTAGCGTATGCATTTTGGCACTTAAATGATCATGACTGTAGTTGATTCTGTGGGTTGATGCAGTATTCTGGGTTCAGTTCTATGTATTGGTTACAGTGACCTGAATGTTCCAATTGATTGGTTGAGTTTTGAGTAAGTGCTAGTTGATTGGGTTTTCAGTGAATGGTTAATTAAGTTGTGCCAGAGATTGATGATTGGGTTTTAGTGATTAGTTGATTCAGTTGTGTTAGAGATTGATGACTATGTTACAATGATGAGTTGCAATTTGATTATTGATTGTTGAGTTCAAGTGTTGATATTGGATAGAGTGTGAAAATTTGTGAAATGAGGTCCATGGATTTTGCTAAGGGTTGGAGCCTTCAGTGAGGAAGTCGAATCTTCCTACCAATAATTTCTAGTGATCATATTAGAGGGTTGGAGCTCCCTTCCAATAGCAGCTGGAGAACGAGTGAAGGTTGTAGCATTCTGCAGGTTGGTGCCTGCGTACTTGTATAAGTTCATGCCAGTATAAGAAACAGGGTGTTGGAGCTCCCTTCCAGTAGGAGCTGAAAAACAAGTGAAGGTTGAAGCCTTCTACAGGTGGTTTCTTGTGTACTGGTATGAGTTTGCACTAGTACAAGATTGTAAAAATATTTTTCTTTAAATTAAAATAAGACAGAGACGATAACAACAATTGGTTTTTTCTCGCATCGGGCTTCCACCTTAAATCCTGGTGTTCATGTGTGTTGCTTATGTGTGATGGTTTATTTTGTTCTTACAACACATGGTTACTATTTATCTAATGTTTAATAAAGTACTGATGCACTGGATGAAGACCAACATATGATGAATTAACTGAATCATAATTTTACTGGATGTACGCTAGTTGTCTTAAGAACATTTGCGTACACACACGGGTTCCTTTCAGTAAAGTTGCGTATAGAAATCTGAATATGAAATGAAAAAGTTATTGATTTGAAAATACTGATTCACGCCCCCTCTCAGTATTTTTCCCAACAATTTGTATCAAAGCAGGTTCTTTGGTAGAAGCTTGATTTCTTGAAGGAGATCCGTCGAGACAATGGGAAAGAAGCAAAAGAAGAAAACATCTCAAAGAGACAATGACAATGTTAGAGACGATTGACTATTAGGTGAAAGCAAATATTCAGATTTAGAATCACCTCATAATGAAGATGAACAAGCAAAAGAATTATTAGGTACTAATTTTTCGTCCTCTGGTGATACCTTTCTTTGTTCTTGCAACATTGAAGATAATGAATGTGACAATAAAACAACTTAATTTTCTCTTATGGGTGAAAGTGAAAGAAATCTAATGACCATAGAAGTAGAAGTTAAACGACTCACAAATAAAATTAGAGATCAAAAAGATCTATTTGATAAAAGGGAATGTACCTACAAAGAAGAGGTTACCAGGTTAAAAATTCAGTTGAAGGAAGGAAACAAAATAAGGAAGCAGTACAAGGAAAAGGAAGATCAATTTCAAAGGTTGTAGGATGAAGTAACATCATTGAGAAATAAAGTGAATGAAAATGATACAACAACCAAGGAACTTAAAGAAAGAACCAGTTATTGTGAAGGTCTTGACGTTGAGGTTGTCTCTCTAAAAGAAGATCTTGAAAAATCAAAGAAGCAAAATGAAGAACTACTTCAAACATTTTAAGAACAAGAAAATGAGATTCTCAAATTAAAACAAGTGGAGGAAGGAATAAAAGTTGAAGAAATCATGAAGAAGCAGTAGTATCTATAAAAGGAAAAACAATATCATGTTGAGGTAAATATCCTAAAAGGTAAATTAGAGGAAAAGAATAAACTTTTACGATTTCAAGATAGTATTAAGATTTTAGATAATATTCTTAGTAGTCAAAGGTCTCCTACTGTCAAATCTGGTCTTGGTTTTCATGAAAATGTTAAAGGTGAATCTAGCTCACAAGCTGAGGCAAGGAATTCTAATACAAAATATGAAATGCTCAACAAGGAGATAAGAAGTCAACCCCATCAACAACCAAGGAAAGAAAGTCTTCAAAGAAAATAATTTACTCCTAACTATAGAAGTGTTAATCGATATTTTCCTCTGATCAATAATGTTAAATGTTCTATATGCCATAATTTTTGACATGTTCCAGCTAGTTACAGAAGTAGAATGGTTCAAGCTAATAACCGTCTCATAGAAAGATCATCAACATCTAGGTACTTTAAGGGAAACTATTTTTCGATATTGTTTTTCTTGCAATATATTTGGTCACAAAGCTATTGATTGCAATAGAAGGAATATGAAACATATAAGAGGTCATGCTTGTAACAAGTTTGGGCATGTAGCAAAAGAATACAGGAACAAGTCTATGGATTGCCGTAGACAATATGGTAAGCAACCAAATAAGAACATTGATATCAGAAAATATGAAAATGATGGATCCACCAAAAAGAAAGAAAAGGAAGATCAGATAAGGTGTGGTCTTGCTCTCTGCTCATTCGAAGACAGATGATTGTTCTCATCACATGACTGGAGACAAGAGTAAAATGGAGTCTCTGATGAAGAACCATCATGGTAATGGTATTCTTGGAACTGATGTTTCAACAAAAGTTCTAAGACCAGGTACAATCATAACAGACTCAGGGGGAACTGAAAGTATGAAATTTCAGTATTCCACTTTTCATACGCGGATCTTATGAAGACAAGTCACATATATACGCGAGTTCTAAACTGCATAGTCACGTATATGTTTTGTTTGATGAAGAAACAGTGGGACAGACTCAGAAAAATGGTATGATATGGTTTAACAATTATCAACTGTATTTTCTATTTTAATGGTTGATGATTACAGTTTGTTGATGCTATTTAGAAGTGATTTTGGCCCTCATAAGTTGTTGATGACTTGATGTTTAATTGGTTGATGATGATGCCTTGATGATTCTTATAATATATGAAATGATTAGATCTGACAGTGAACAGTTGGCACAAGTTCAGGGGGATCATTTGCTATACTTCTAATAATGCATTGTTGGCATTATGTTTTCTTTAGAAGTCCTTGGTATCTAATGATGCTTATCAATGGTGATGATGCTTATTTTGCTGAAGTGTTTAAATGATGCATCATGCAATGCTGCGAATGGGTTTCCTATGATGAAATCACAGATGATACTTATATTTTTCTTGAAGCACATAGTTGTTTTGATGCTGCTGATTAGATTTATGGATGATTCTTTTGGTGATGCATATAGTACATATGTTATGTTTCTTACATGGTGATATTCATAAGTTCAAGGAGAAAAACAAATCTTGAGTACAAAACTTCATTATTTGATAATGACAAGTGTCACTCATTACTTTTATGCTACTGTCATCATACCTTCAAAGATGCATAAATTTCATATGGTGCAGTTATGGATGATTATTCCTATAGTTCTTGGCTCTCACATAGTTGAGGATTGTTGCTTTTGATGGTATGACTATGAGCTCATGGTTTGCTTTTCACATTGATAAGAAGCTAGATACATATTGCTATCTCTATGATGGATACATTACATATAAGGATCACATGGATGATTACTTAAACTGTACATTGGTAAATGATGTTGGTATAAAATATATTGTATGAATAAAAATGGCCAAGAGAATGGTGTTATTGCAGGATTCATGAAGACATAACTACTTGAAGACATGGCTATTTGGAGGCATGGCTTACTTAGTCACATAATGATGATGACTTCTTACTTTATGATGATAGGCTTGGTTCTCACATATGTTGATTATCATGGCTGATGTTTATCAGATGTGGGATGTTAGAAAAATCCCTAGTAATGATACATGTTTGATATATTGAGGAAATAACATGCAATTCTTGCTACGATGATTTGATGATGATGATGACTATGGTGCTTTCACATATATATGATATGATGTGAATAGTTTTGTGAAGAAATAGGCATTACTGCTTGGAGATATGGCATATGCTTAGTTGATTCATGAAAGGCTATGTTTTTGATGAACATAGATAAAGGATTTTTCTACCAAAGAAAAAGAGCAAGTTGATCTTGATAAGGTCAAGAGGATGAAGTTGATAGCAGATATATATGAAAATCTATATGCAGCATACTTAGTCATAGGTTGATGATACTAAAGCTACATTGTATTTTCTTGCAAATTAATGATGATCATATATAGGTTGTTGTTCTTGATGCTGCTGACATATGCTTATGGTGCAGATCATATATGGTAGTTGCTGATAACTATCATGTTCTTGTCTTTGGTCTTTGTTATAAATATCATGTATATCATTTGATGTAAAGGTCATTTAAAGACTTATGATGTAATAATTGTCATATTCAGTCATGTATGGACTTTTGAGATCATGATAAATATCTAATCCCACTTGGTTGGGTGGTTGTGTCAAAAATGAAATCCCACTTGGTTGGGTGATTGATGTAAGTATGGGTCCTTGGTGATAGGAATGTCATACTCAGTTTAGTTAGTCATGTACTTAATTTGACATCTGTCAAAGATTTTGGCATGTGCTAAGGGGGAGCATGATAAGAGAATTTCATCATGTTTTTAGGGGGAGCATGGTCAATATTCATATTCAACAGTTCAAATATGGAAGTCTTCATTTAACATTGGTCAACCCTTTGCCCTTGATGTAAAAGGGGGAGAGTAGCTTAATGTTTTGAAAAGATTTGTGCTTGGCTTGATGTTATTTATAGGTTGTGGTGGCCAAACACCAAAGTGGTTGCCATCAAGTCCAAAGGGGGAGATTGTTGGCATTATGATGCATGTGTTGTCCTTGATGGAAACTCAGTTGTAACATAACAAGTATATGGTAACTAGATGAATCCACATATCAGTTCAAAGATGACAGAATGATGGAACATAATACCATAATGACGGGTCAAAGGTTTACATATCAGAATCAAAATTTTGATACGGGGAGATTGTTGGCATTATGAATTAGGTGTTTTCCTTGATAGCAAACTACTTGATGAGTTGTCATTGATGACAACCTATTTGATGAATGTAATCCTGCTTGATTAACTTGTCTCTTGATGAAAATATACTTGTTAAAGGTATAAACAGGATGTGTTTACAGATGTAGCAAAATGCATGGTAGTTCAGAGGAATGATAAAGTTGGAAGTTCAAGAAATATACGTGGGTTCTGTTAATCCAAGTTGTGTATGCAGGCAAGTTTAGTTAAGAAAAGTAGTGTATGGTTTTTACACCATGGTATTCTAAATACCAGTGGTCCTTACTATGGTATTGGCCCATAGTAATGAGCGCAACAACGGATATTGACCCCGTCAAAGATTACCACCAGCACTAGTGTTGTTTTGACCCGTGGTATTGGATGAGGGATAAACTATATAAAGAGGTGAAGATCAAAGGGCTAAGTGTGCAAGTGAAAATTTTTGTTATGAATACTTCAATCGGAAGTATATTTTCATTGTAAGGGCCATAATTTTCACATAGATATGAAATAATTATGCACCAATGAATACAATGTTGGATCATGATCATGAGACCTGAAATGAATTTTCATTGTATAATCTGCTCATGGATTGACTAGATCTCAGTACTGACGCATGTTTTTATCTATGAATATTATGATCTGGGTATTTTTGAAGTTCTGAAGAGGTGCACAATTTTAGGTCAAAATTTGCATATCTATACGTTGGTTGGTCTCTGGAAAAGTGCGTATACACACATGTTCTCTTCTTCAAAGTCACGTATACAAAGTAAGGTTTTCTATTCATAAATGATTGATCAATCTGATCAGTGTTGTTGCTTCTTTGCTGTCTGTCAATGATGTCCTCATGATTGATTTGGGTTAAGTGATAATGTCTGAAGTAGAAATGATTGAATGATGAAGTTGAATTTGGTTATTAATTGATTGAAGAATGTTAAGATTAATTGCTGATTGTGATTGAAGATCAAAGACAGTTCTGTGATTGGTTCAGAGTGTTGCAGTAGATCTGAGTATGATTCAATGTTCTTTTTAGAAATCGCTGTGGTCAATTTTTCAATTTTCAGTATATTAAGATATATACGTAGGTTTCTATACAGAAAAGCGTGTATACATGCGGGTTGCCTTAAGTGAAGTAGCGTATGCATTTTGGCATTTGAATGATCAGGACTGCAGTTGATTCTGTGTGTTGATGCAATATTTTGGGTTCAGTTCTATGTACTGGTTATAATGATCCAACTGTTCCAATTGATTAGTTGAGTTTTAATTAAGTGCCAGTTGATTGGGTTTTTAGTGAATGGTTGATTAAGTTGTGTCAGAGATTGATGATTGGGTTTGAGTGATTGATTGATTCAATTGTGTTAGATATTGATGATTGGGTTTTAGTGATTGGTTGATTCAGCTGTGTCAGACATTGATGATTGTCTTACAGTGATGAGTTACAGTTTGATTATTGATTGTTGAGCTTAAGTGTTGATATTGGATCTAGTGTGAAAATTTATGAAACGTGGTCCATGGATGTTGTTAAGGGTTGGAGCCTTCAGTGCAAAAGTCGAAGCTTCATACCAGTAGTAACTGGTGATTATATTAGAGGGTTGGAGCTCCCTTCCACTAGTAGTTGGAGAACGAGTGAAGGTTGTAGCCTTCTGCAGGTTGGTGCCTGCGTATTGGTATAAGTTTACGACAGTACAATAACCAGGGGGTTGGAACTCCCTTCTAGTAGGAGCTGGAGAACAAGTGAAGGTTGTAGCCTTCTGTAGGTGGGTACCTGCGTACCGGTATGAGTATGCACCAATACAATATTTTAAAAATATTTTTCTTTAAATTAAAAGAAGACAAAGACGACAACAAGAGGTGCTTTTTTCCCGCATTGGGTTTCCGCCTTAAATCCTGGTGTTCATGTGTGTTTCTTATGTGTGATGGTTTATTTTGTTCCAACATATGGTTACTTTTTATCTAATATTTAATAAAGTACTGATGCACTGGCTGAAGACCAACATATGATGAATTAACTAAATCATAAGTTTACTAGATGTACGCTAGTTGTCTTAAGAATAATCACATACACACGTTGGTTCCTTTCATTAAATTCGTGTATAGAAATCTGAATATGAAATGAAAAAGTTATTGATTTGAAAATACCGATTCACCTCCCCTCCTCCCCCCCCCCCTCAATATTTTTCCCAGCACAGCGTGTAGGAAGTCTCAACTACTTGACTACTACCAAACCAAACATTTCATTCGCTGTTGGAATCCTCTCCAGGTTTATGTAAAAGCATCGTGAGGGACATTGATCTCCTACAAAAAGAGCTCTAAAGTACTTGAAGGCAACTCAATACTTTGGACTTAAGTATACACAAGTGGGCGACTTCAGCTTGATTGGATACTCTAATTCAGACTTCGATGGAGATAAATAAATTAGGGTATCTACTTCAGGTTATGTTATGAGTCTTGGATCAAGAGCTGTTTCCTGGAGGTCACGTACACAATCAGTCCCAAGATTCCACCACAGAGTGTTACCGGGAAAAGTGTCTATTTAGAACTGCTCTATCCCACTAAGGTGTGACAGCTGCCTTAGAAACAAATAGAGAAAACTACTTTTGTATTTCCTTTATGAACTATAGATAGAGAGGAATAGAAAGAACCGACCTGTGTCTTGCGCTAATCCTTTGATCCAATCCCTCTCTTCTTTGACAGCTTCCAGCTACCTGCTCCCTTACTTGCCCAGCTTCACCAAGTACCTGTAAGATCACAAAAGAAGAAAACTATACAAAGACATGGATCTATATTCATAAACAACTTAGGATCAAATTTAAGTTAACCATACAAATGTAACAAGCATCAATGATACAAAAGCATGGAGGAGAAACTCAAATAGTTTTTATTGATAAACAAGAAGATCCAGGAGGAGTTACAACCGATGGTTCTTGACCCAGCATCAACCTCCCAGCAAAGAAGTCCCTCTTCACCTCCAACAAAGCATAGATCACCCAATACTCTGATGTTTGTCTCAAAACCAACAACAATTCCTTACAATGTGCAAAATTCCAGCCTCTAGATCTCTGAGATGAGGGATCCATATATAGATGTGTGTAAGGAGGATGAGTCAGCTTGTGATTTGATTAGTGTCTTCTCTCTGTCAGTTCTTGCTTCCACTTGGAGACTGAAGGCCTCCTACTCATCCTTGGTCGAATTCAGTGAGGCAAGTGTCATAGGAGAAGATTCTGGAAGCTTCCATTGTCTCTCCACCTCGCGGAATGACACTGCCATTTGTCATTTCTCGCCCAACACACCCTCATAGTGCATTTAGGTGCGTTGCAACACACCTAGCCAGTGTATTCAGGTGCTATGCAACGCACCTAGCCAGTGGAGCAGTTGAAATGATCCTGTTTTGACTTATTCTGAGTAGTTTCTGGTGGAGAACTTCTGGGAGAAGCTGTAATTTGTTGACCTTGTTCCTTTAGGGTTAGAACAACACTTTTAGGGACTTAGGAGCCCTTGGTTTATGGACATTTCATGCTTGGAGTTGTAAGGCACAAAAATGTCTATAACAGTTGCCCCCTAAAGTATGAGGCCGTTAATCGGGTGAAATGCTTTATTATGAGGATCCGAAGTTCTTTCAATGCTGGGAGGAGACCTGTAATAAGATACAATACAATACATTATCTTCATACTGTTTTTCATGATCTAGCTGAGGCGGGCATTCCCATGCTCAGCTTTATAAATTCATTTTCATGTACATAGGACAGACAATCGTCTGATTGTAGATTGATGATTCTGATAGAGCCATCATCCTTTTGGTAGGATGATTATCTGTGCTGCAATGCTGTACATTTTAATGTCTTTATTTCCCTAAATATATATCGCAGCCCGGATGGATGAAACTAGATCCGGGGTCTTCAATCTCGTCCGATCTTCACCCGAAGTACAAGTCGATCCATGTGAGAAATGTTCTGAAGTCGAACATGGAAAGACATCGCTTGATTACCAGTCAATGATGTAAACTGTTAACAAGCGCGAGAGGAATCACCGATAATGATAATGATCCTCAAGGTACTGCAGTACAATTCACGTGGTGTGAATAAAGGACTTGGCGTCGAACACCACGCAAAATCTTTCGGTCGAAGGTCATTGATGTAAACCTGTCGCCGGAAGTGAGAAACTTGCCATTGAGGCATGCAAGCTTCAAAGTAATGAATGGGGTGTTCCTAGACCAACTTCTTGGATAATGAGCTGATGTCGACAAAAAGTGATCCGTCACAGGAGGGCCTTAATGAATCCCACATCAATGACACGGAACGGAGCAAATGATTTTGATGGAGGTGAAAACGATCTGATGATATACGGTTCAGGGTGGCGGTCATGAAAGAATGGAGTATAATGTATGGTAGTGGGTGGGACATAGGTGGCCTCTCTGGATGACTTCTCTTGAACATGTCGGCGACACTGATGTGATGGATTGGTAGCATTAACCCCAAATGTGGATGGTATGGTGTGACCATGGCGATGTGACCGGTGAATGAAACAACCCAACCCGACTCGGACACGGAGTGGAAGTGTCATGTTCAAGAGCGACTTGCTACCAATAAAGATTCTTTGAGTTTTCTCTCCAATTTTCCCCAGTCATTGCTGACCAGTACCTCTTTATTTTTGTCAAGCTTGAGGAGGGTAACATATGCTTGTTCTATAATTTTCCCTTTGGGCAAACCCATCGCTATGTTTTAACGAGCCTAGCGATAGTGAAACTCGTTCTCGTCTAAAGACAAGTTTGTCGCTATTAATCCTTTTAACGAGTTTAATGACAAAGATAACTCGGTCCTTTTCATTTTTAGAGAGTTTGAAAAGGTATGTAAAGGTAACTCCAAAATTCCTTTTTTGTCATCTAATCCCTTAAGTCCGAAAAAGTATAAAACAATACAGAAGGGATGAATTTTCGATAGTTTTAACGAGCCGAACAAAACAAGCGCTCGATCTTTTTGTGCAATAATCCCTCAGGTCCAAAAAGATTAAAATCTAGATGAGGGATAGCACTTCCTGTCCCTTTAACGAGCTGGAAGGCCAAGGACTCAGCAATCTTTTCATATTTTACGAGTGAGTTGAAAAGAGCTTAAAGAAGACTCGTCTTTTGAGGAACGAGTGATAAAATGGGTAGCAGCTGATTCCAGGTAAGGTTTGAAATTTTCCAATCACGACAGTGTCACAAGGATGGCTAGTGAAATCACTCTTCGCAGCTGTTCCTCAAAATGGGTAAACAATCAAGTGGAGGTGAATGATCGGCCAATGAAAAAGTGGAGGTGATGGTGCAAACATGACCAAGGATTTAATGGCTGAAGTACTACATTCACGGTGGTTATTTACCGGGGGAATAGTTCATTTTTTAACGAGCTTAAACGCGGGTGGAAACATTTTCTCGGTGCGGGTTTATTTTTTAACGAGCTTGAACCTTGCGGTAACACTGCTCGATTAGATGGTATTGTTTTGATTTTACCATAAATAGCTTTGTCCTTTCAGAGATCGTACTGTGTTTTCAACTGCTTCATCAAACTAGTTAGAAATGAACAATATTTGCTTGAAAATGAGTTAAAACGCTAATATTTACTTTGAACTACGTAAAAGTAATGAAAAAGTGTTTTTTACCTCTCATTTTACCATTTCATTTGAACTTGGTTTGTTGGAGCTTTGGAGGTGCTTTTCCCCCTCGTTTTTCATCAGTTGATTTCAGGAGATTCTGTGGACGATTCTCGGCACCGTCTGGACCAATTAGGAGCTAAACCTGAGCTCTTTCATTTCATGGTTTCCATTTTGCATTTTGAGCTTGATTCCTAGCTTTTCTGAGCCCTTGGGGTTTAAGGAACTCGTTCTGCTATCAACGCACCCTCAGTGTATCAAAACCTGCGTTGAATGTTGGCCTGTCTAAAGGCTATCTGACATTCAATGCACCGAGAACACTGCTGCAGGTGCGTTGGGCGCAAAAAGGGAATTTGATGCACAATTTTTGATGGAATTTTTGTCTGTTTCTCACCAAAATCAGGACCTAACTCCTCTCTTGTTTGTTTTTCAGAGATATTTGGAGTAAGATGACCATTACATGGCGAGAACGTGAGCATGAAGAAGAGGACATGCTTGCCCTACATGATCCAGTTACAGTGAACGCGCTGCGGAATTGTGGCTTGCTGAAGTTCTTCCGCATTTCTAGCATGAGACAACAGATCAACTTACTGCAGTATTTGCTCGATGCTTGGGATCCTACCAATCAGGTTTTCCAGATCAGGGGAAAATCTATCCCCTTGACTACAGTAGACATCTATTTCTTGACTGGCTTGTCGAGGCGGGGTGCCCCCATCTGTTTGTCAGGTTCGGTCCGAGGAGGCGATTCTGTGAGAGATTATGTTCGCCGATACTGCAGAGAAGGATCTCAGCCGAGTAAAGACGACAAGATCATCATCTGTGATGTCACTGACAGGTCCCTTAGGACTATTCTGTTTACTTTTGGTAGGATGGCCAGTAGTGCGTCTCTTCATGTAGCCAATCGATCTTATATGCAGCATGCCTTGGAATGTCTCCAACCGAAGGTGTTCAACTGGTGCGACGCAGTACTTCTTGTGATGAAAGAACAGTTGACCAAGATAAAGAACGAGAGGTTGAAGAACTTTGGGTATGGTTCTATTTTGACCGCCTTTGCCTTGGAGAAGATACCACTGATGCAGCCGCAGTACATTGCACTCGATTTACCTTCTCCTACTGAACCACGTATGCAGAGATGGGTTGACCATATGTCTATGCATGCTGGCCAGCCTCAGATTTCATTTTCTGATACCTTCTTCAGGTGGTTTGATCGTCAGGAGATAGTTTATTTTGAGTATCCATACGCTGGCATGGACTTCCGGGATGATCCAGATTTAGTACTGCCAGATGGCGAGCAGTGGGGCGCCATTGGTAAAATCTTTGACCATATTGCTGTTTTATCGTTTTTTGTTTATAATGTCCTTGTGCTTTATTCTATCAAGACTTTAATCAAACTCATGTGTACATGCAGATGTTGGTCCCGTTCATCCAGTAGTTCGCTTGAGAGTACCAGCTGTTGCCCCAGCAGGAGAGGTTGTCGGAAGGGCTATTCTTCATGACCTCGATGTGGCCGAGACTCTCTCAGCTTTGCAGGAGCTAGTTGAGGGCCTCACTCTCGGTATTCCAGATGTGAGGACCGACGAGCTACCTTTGCGGTTACAGCGGCATACTACTGGTGTGCCCAGATGATGGACTTGTCTCCTACGCATGCTCGCACAGGCTGTGACTTGCTATCACGAGCATCATTAGACTAGGGTGCCCCCTAGCATTTTGAGTTTTTGGGTCGTTTGACCGATTTTGTCTTGGTTACAGAACATTATGTGTAAACCATAAACAGTTATATATATTTTTGATTTTCGGATTTTTATTTTGGCTGAGCTACATGATCCACATGCAAAACATTGATGATGTGTTTCTTTTTATGAATGTTGCAAATGTCTATCTAACACATAGTTTGCTAATGAGTCAGTTAATGTGTTTAAGTTTCTGGAAATATGTTGATATTGAATAAGATCAAATTGTCTTTCCAAAATCTTAACCCTTAGGAACATGCGATAAATAGCTGGGTTTCAGACGGAATATATGCCATTGAGTTGTAGTATTACGAGTTGTGAGTCTAGCTTGACAATTAGTCGGCGTATACCATGAGTGATGGCATCAGAGAGAAGCTCTATCAACGCGCTATACTCAGCGATGTTATTCGTTGATCGACCAATACATACACCTCTGAAACTTACTAACTCGCCGCTTGGATCAAAAATGGCCCAGGTTGCGGAGGACAGGTTTCGCGAACTACGACTCGCTCCGTCGGCATATCCAACACATGGCTCCAGTAGGTTTGACATTTGCAATAAATGTAAAAAGTGGATTACTCGACCAAAACAAACACTTTAGCGAAAACAAAAATATAACAAAAGCATACTGGTTACCATTACGCATAGTAACGCTTGAGGTACAACCCATTACGAGGTTGCGCCAGTGGAATTCCGTCATAATCCATTAACTCGTAGGCTCCTTTGCTAACACTCGTTTAACAATATAGGGGCCCATCCATAAAGACTTAAATTCACCTGCTCCCAATTTATCGGATTCTTGGTCGTAAAGCAAGACCAAGTCACCTTCTGAGAAGACACGGGGTTTGACATTTTTGTCGAACTGCGCCTTGACTCGTTTCTTATGGGCTTCGTTAGCCAAAGCGGCGTCACGACGGGTTTCATCCAATTGGATTAATTCCAAGAAACAAGCCTCTTCTTCTGAAGTTGGAGGGGAGGAATCAGTGCGAGTTTGAGAGACGAGATTTCACACTGGACTGGTAAGACTGCTTCCAGGCCATATACCAGTTGGAAGGGTGTGAACCCGGTTGCATTCCTTACCGATGTTCGGTAAGCCCACAAAGCTGAGTACAGGATTAGGTGCCATCTTCTTTTGTGAACTCCGATCATCCTTTGCAGCATGCATTTCAGGACCTTGTTGATCGCTTCAACTTGTCCGTTGGCTTGCGGATAATATGGAGTAGAGCTGTCGTGAGACAACCCTAGTTTGGCAGCTAATTCAACCATCATGTGATTGCGAAAATGCGATCCATGATCTGTGACTATAGCCTGTGGTACGCCGAATCTGGCGACTACATGATTGAAAAAAAAGAGGGCAGCTGTTTCACCAGTATTATCTAATGTAGGCATCGCCTCGGCCCATTTGGTAAAATAGTCAACTGCGACTATGATATACCCATGCCCCCGGTCGAGGTGGGGTTACATGTCATGAAATCGATGCCCCATTTGGCGAATGGCCTAACAGCAACTATTGGCTGTAGAGGTGCGGGTGGTCTTTTGGTTTTGCTATCAAAAATTTGACAAGCATGGCAACTTCTGACTGCATATCCTGCTCGTAAATTTTTTTGTGATGTAGCATATCCAGATTGATGCCCCCACACGCGCCTGAATGACACTCATTCAAGACTTTTTCGGCCTCCTCATGGGTGAGGCACCTTCTCAGAACTGTATCGATACCACGACGGTAAAGTGTGTCACCGACGATCATGTAGTCTTTTGCTTGGTATCAAATACGTTTTTGTTGAGAGTGAGAGGTGTTTGGCCTAAATTTTTGGGTTTGGAGATAAATGATTATATCCCCATACCACTCATTGCTTGTAGATATCAGAAAAAAACTTTCATCCATGATTGATTCTTCGGATGTTTCATCGTTGGACGACGATGGGAGATCGCATAATAATTCTGCGAAAACTAGAGCTTTCTTTGACTTGGATTTTACAAATTCCAGATAAAACTCTTGTAGGATTGCTATCCATTTTGAGTATTTGCCCCCCAGTAACTGCTGCGACAATATATAAGTCATGGGGTTGCAATCTGACAGAATGGTATTTTCCGAAAGAGGACATAGTGTCGAAATCTTTGTATCGCTTGAACAGCTGCAAGCGCTAGTTTTTCAACGTAAGAATATTTGCTTTCTGTATCATTTGAGTTTTTACTTAAATAATATATAGGATGCTCAATTCCATCGAATTCTTGAACTAAAACCATTGCGATGGTCGTATCAGCTGCAGCCAGATACAGGTTAAAATCCCTTTGATAATCAGGGGCGTACATTAATGATGCTTTCATTAGGGAATCTTTTAAAGCATCAAAGGAAGCTTGCGCAACCTGATCCCAGACAAAGGGTACCTCCTTTTTCAAGAGACGTGTATAACCTTTACCAAGTTCGGCGTAATTTGGAATGAACCTTCTCAGAAAGTTTGCTTTCCCTTGGAGTTTCTGAATCTGAAGCAAATTCGAAGGTGGAGGAAAATTTATGATTGCCTGGACCTTACACGGGTCGAGACGAATCCCATCCTTGGAGACTACAAAGCCAAGTAAACGACCAAAATTGACGCAAAATACACATTTGTGCGGATTGAGTCGTATCTTGTAGTGTCGGCAACGTAGAAATATCGCTCTTAAATGCTGCGGATGATCAGTCCGCTTTCACGAATGAGCCGGAAGGTCGTCGAGGTATGGTTGAACGATGTTTTTGATGTCATGGAAGGTATAATTCATTGCCCTCTGAAACGTCGCCCCTGCGTTCTTTAAACCAAAGGGTAATTTTCGATATGCGAATTTGCCCCACGGACAAATAAATGCAGTCTTTGACTGGTCCTGTGGGCGGATATTTATTTGATTATACCCGGAGAATCCATCCATGAATGAAAAGATTTCGCATCCGGTGCATTCATCAATTATCTGGTCAATGAAGGGTGTAGGGTAGTTGTCTTTTGGACAAGCTTGATTTACATCCCTATAATCGATGCATTCTCTAATTGTCCCCTATTTTTTCATAACAGGGACAATATTCGATACCCAATCGGTTAGAGGAACCGGGTAGATGAAACCAGCATGGAGAAGTTTTTCAACTTCTGCCTTAATGGCAGCGGCTTTCTTGGGGTGCACCTGCCTTAGCCGTTGTCGTACTGGTTTGACATCTGGATACATCTTAATTTCGTGTTCAACGATACTCGAGTCAATGCCTGGAATTTCACTGTATGACCAAGCAAAGACATCTCTGAATTCACGAAAAAGAGCGTTTTATATTTCCAGTTCTGATGGAGAACAACATTTGCCAACATAAATATTCTCTACAACATCTGTTTTGGTCGAGATATTTATGGCTATAGTCTCTTCAATGTTGGACAAGTTTCGCTCGGAATCCACCGTATTTACAGTATTTGACAGAAAATCAAAGACTGAAGGATGATAAAGGTCATTTTGAGTATCTTCTCCACAATCCAGAAGAAGAGAACGATGGTGGGAATCATTCCATGGTGCTCCTTCAATTACCATTGATTGGACAATTCCTTCGTCAGTGACATGCACTCGTGACCAAGGATCTGAAGGAGTACCATATTCTCTAGACCTATCTATCCAAATGCTTGATGAGCGTTGATTTGGGTTTGCCTCCCATGCTAGGAACATTGATTGCTATAATGTTTCCATTGGGCTTGGGGGCAAAACCACTGCATGACCCATGTCGATATCGTTTTCTGAGATCTTTATAGAAGATATCATGTTGCAGGTTCCTATCGACGCTACTTCCGCCAAATTGATTGGAGGTGGAAGAGCGAAAGTTCCCATTAGTATAGGATCTTTTAGTAGGCCTACTCCGATATTCTGAAGTGAATGGGGGCTTCCATGGATCATGGGAATGCTTCCAGTAACTTGAGAACCATTGGGGAGGAAGTTTTGTTGATCGACGATTGTAATCCCTCCTTGAAAGGGAAATGCAATCTTTCTAAAATAGGTCGACACAACAGCTGCTATGGCATATGTCCATGGTCGTCCTAGTAGGATGTTGTAATCAAGATTCCCATCGACGACTTCAACATCTATTTCTACCGTTTTCTCTCCTAGTTCAACTTTCAAGTTATTTAGGATACCATATGGGGTATATGTCCTTCCGTCGAATGCTTTTAATGTCGTCGAAGATCGCGACAAGGTTGGAGATCCTAAAGTTTTCCAGCAACTCATCGACATAATGCATGTAGATGCCCCCTCATCAATAATTGTTCGATTAACAATTTTGTTGAGGGCTTTCACTTGAACAAGGAAAGCTAGTTGAGCTGGTAACTGAGGATCGTATCCTTTATGATCGAAGGATACAAGATTGGAATCCTTTGGGTCAATCCCACCAATGGCTGATAATAAAGCCTGCCTTTGGGATGGGCAATTTTGTAGTACTTCAAGAGTCGACATAGCGGATGGCGATTGGGCCAAATATTCCACTATGTTATAATGCTGTGCCACTCTAGCGTGGGGATTAAATGTCGACTTGTGTACTACTCCATTTGGCGGTTTTATCATTAATTCAGGGATGGTGGGTGGCACAACTTCTGTCGAAGTTGTTGTAGAACTACTTGGTTGATCTTTATCCTTGTTGTTCGACAGCTGTGGATTCCCATAATCTTTGTTCCTTGTCGATATCAAAGCATCATTTTGCTGTTTTGAAACCGACAACATTAGCACTTGAGACGGGGAAGCATTTCCACTTTCAACCAGATTTGTTCTTGGATTTGGAAATGGATCAGTTAACACTGCGGAGGTTTTTGAATTCTTGAAGAATTTTTTAACCTCAGCTTTGTGTGGACAATCTGTGGTCCGATGATCCTCATCACATATAAAGCATGGAGTTTTTGGTTTCCTATTTCCAGGAGGGTTTGAAGAAGATTTTTCAGGTGATGATTCTTCCTGTTTCTTCTTCTTCCCTTTGCCTTTCTTCTTGCTTCCTGGTTGTTTGGTTTCTTTGCCTTTGTCTGTCGATACGGCATTTACTTCCGAAGCAAGAAGCTCATCTTTTGCATTTTGACCTGAAATCTTACGGGCCTTTTTGGATGTAGCCTTTGTCGATTTCATGTCTGTCGTGCCAATCACGCCATCGCCGGCATGAGAGTCATTGTTTGATTTAGGAGGAGGAGGAATTGAGAATTCCGGTCTAGGGGCGTCAGGTATTTTGTCGTAGAGCGTGCCGGACTGAGTGTAAATCAAGTCCAGATATTGTGCACGAGCAATAACTTGCTCTTCTGTTACGACTCCCCCCTTTGCCACATCTTCCGTGATGGAAGGCAGTAATGACTTGATAAACCATTCAGCTAAGAGCTGATCGGGGACGTACGTTTTTACCATCCTACGATGACGTCGCCACTCATGTATATGATCAGATATGTGAGTGGCCGTTGTCTGTTTGAAGTTGGTAAGAAGTTCTGTTCCTGTTTCGTACCTTATTGGTAATTGAAAATGGGTTAAAAAGGTTGTGGCTAAGGTACTGAAGTTGTCGAACGAAGCTCTAGGCAATTCAATGTACCATTTTGCCGCTGGACCCGTTAACGTCCTCTGAAAGAGGCGAAGTCTTATCGAATCATCATTTAGGGTGTTTGATGAACACCATAGATGAAAGGTCATCACGTGATTCGATGGATCTTCACCCGGATTTCCATTAAATTTAGGAATATCTGATGGAAGTTTATGCGGAATCGCTGGCCACCAAGGGGCGTAAGCAATTGGATCGTTTGTTAACCGATTTAAATCAGGTAACTCTAAGGTTGCCACAAAGGGTAACTGTTGATTCAGGTTAGGTGAAGCATACCCAGGATAAGATGGGATTGCCTGAGCAGTTGGTCTTTGCATACCGGCATAATGCATTTGATGCTGGTATGTTTGGTAAGGCTGGTGGACATGACCATTGTAGAATGGTTGATTTTGACCGTTTTGAATGTACGACTGTCCACTATTCGCAAAGATTTGCTGCTCAGAACCTTGGTATACTTGTTGGAATTGCGGTTGTTGGTATTGCACTAGCCATGGTTGTGAAGCCATGTGCTGTTGCGCGATACTAACCGTTTGACCAAGGTGAGGGGTAATTGTACCCGTCTGGACCTGTGTCGCTCCACCAGTCGGCGATTGTGGTTGAGTTGCAGGGTCAAGGGGCTGTTGCATTAAAACCTAAGAAAACTGAGGTTGGCATACAACAGGCAGCGTTTGAACTTGCGACACCGTCACAATAGCTGGCGTAGTCGGGATGTTCGACATAGGTACGCATTGTTGCATCGAATACACAACTCTTGGTTGTTGAGGTAGTATAGGTACCCAACCACTTGAGGTAATTCCAGTAACCTGAATGTTTATGTGAACTCCCGTATGGATATCCTCCCGGAGGGGATAATGAAAGGGTATACTGCCCCCCATACGGTGGTAATCCGGAACTCAAGGGAATTGTTTGCCCTTGGGGACCGGACTGCCCAAATTGACCTCCAAAAGGATCAATTTGTTGAGACTCAACATAAGAGTTTCCGGATATTATTCCGGATGAACAAACAGGAACGGACCATACTGTCGAAATAGCCCCTAAGTGGGCTCCTTCTAGCGGTTGAGAGCTAGTCGGGGCAGAAGATGGTATACCGGCGAAAACATTGTCGGAGTGATAGCAGGGAGTTTTGCCGTCGCTGTGTCAGATGACACAGTCCTAGATGTTGACGGTTGTTCAGACATTTGTAGTCTATCCAAAAGATTACCTAGAGATTCTACAGGAGCTTCCGCTGGTGGTAGACTAACTTTTGATGAAGAAGGATATAGAGTGACCCCGACTCCAAAGTGCGTTGCAGTACTTGTTTGAGGATCTTCTACAATTTCTTCTATTGCAATCAGACCAGGTGGAAGGGGAAGACCGTCAGGTCCGTAAAATATTTCTGGTGCCGAAGAAGGTGTGAAATCGGCAGCGACAGATGTTTGAAGAGTAAGACTCTCCGAACCGGTTGTAGATGGAACTGGTTCGGTAACACAAGTGTTTATTCTCAAACTAGGATCAATATCACTGTCCTTCTGTGGCTGTCGAACTTCTTCTGTAGAGGCAGGGATTCCAGAAATGTTTGGAGTAACCGGAGTCTCTGATATCGTTGGAACACTTGTTCTAACTTTGATAGGAGATTTGGAACCGGTTAAACGAGTTCGCTTTGTCCGTACTGGTTTCGATTCCGGAGACAAAGACGGTTGACTCGTAAGCCTCCGCGAACGACGGGGTTTCAATTGACTTTCTTCCACGATTTCGGATTACTCGATCAACTAAAATAAAGGGAAGGTATGTTTCCGAATTAAATGAATTTTAGACGCTTTGACACAACTTGTTTTTTTAGTTTTTAAGAGTCGAGAAAAAAAAAAAAGATGACTCTAGTCTCCTTCGATTTTTAATGAGCCTGAAGTGACAAGTGCTCAGATGGACCTTTTCCGTTAAGGAGTCTGAAAAGGAACGAAAGGGACTGCTCTGGAGGTCTAGGTAGAGGGAGTACCAAACCAATCGCAAAACTGCAGAATACTTTTTACGGTACGGCAGTCAATCTTCCCGAATGCTGTGTTCAGTGCATTGCGATCGGTAGGGCGGCAGACACAGCTTCCTATGGATAAAGGATTTAAGCCTATAGGGGTCTCCAAGAATATACTTGACAGTACGTGGGAGCACAAGTCCGTACTGGCACTTATCGTCTCAAAGTGGAGGAATCACCCAACCATCAGTGAGGACAACAGTTACCAGGCTTTACGACGCCGGAATACGTCTCTAGCCTAGACCTCTAAATGTTGTGCGTTAAGTTCCAAAGCGTTGTTAGATTCATTGAATTTATTTTAAGTTGATCTTGCTTATGAAGTTTGCCTTTTGGGTTCACCACGAGATGTGGATGGAATTCCTAAAATGAAATCTAAAGATGATAAACAAACTTTTATCTCTTTTCTGCAATGAAAATCCTAGCTACTAGAGGAAAAGAAAGACACAATCTTTTCACAAAGAGCAAAGAGCACACTGTAAATGCACTTTCCTAAATCAAGCCAAACAGACTGTCTATATGCAAATGCACATGCATGTATTTGTTTTCGACTTTCTTAGTATTGATGCTAAAAAGAAAGTTGATGTACAAATCTGAATTTGCTTTCAAGCGACAAACACAAACAAGCTTCTTTTCGAAATCAAAAGATAGAGACGATTACGACACTTTACGATTTTGAAATGAACACTTGTTTTTGACACTAGAAAATCACAAATTCAGACCAAAGGCAATAGTAAAATTATAATCAACCATCAACAACAATCAAACTTTATCCTATGATCGAAATCGACACTTGCGACAGATCTAAATCAAAGGACGACAGTACGACTATTCTACTTTTGCAATGGAAAACTGTAAACGACTCAACAAACACACAAGCATCTACAGTTCTTTTGTACAAAGGAGGTGGAATAACGGCAAGGAAAAGGGGGGTTTTAAACGGACATATACTGATCACAGGCTGCAAAATTCAGAGACAGAACTGGAAAGAATGAAGCACAAGAACCACAGCTGCACAGGGCTAATCTGATCAGCGCACCTGTAACACAGAGAAACTGGATTGCAGCACAGGTTGCCCTTTCGAGAAGTGCGCTGAAATTCAGGATCTCTTAACATACCTGCGCTGGGCCAGAAACGAGAATCTGTCGGGTTATGAGTCACAGTCTGCAGTTCAGTCTTTGGTTTTTGGCCGAGTAAAAGCAATCAGTAATGCACAATCAGGGGTAGATATAAGGAGGGTCTAAGAGCTATCACAAGGGCAATCAGATGGTCTGTGAATCAGCTGTTCAAATCATAAACAAATCCAGTGAATGGATTGAAGCAGCAAATGTCTACTTTGCATTTGTTGTGGCAAATGCAGTTCGGATGCTACTTATAAGTTTATGAAACAAACAACAAAGAGATACACAAACAAACTAATTAGACTTCCCCAGCGGAGTCGCCATTTTGTTACGGGAAAAGTGTCTATTTAGAACTGCTCTATCCCACTACGGTTGTGACAGCTGCCTTAGAAACAAACAGAAAAAACTACTTTTGTATTTCCTTTATGAACTATATATAGAGAGGAATAGAAAGAACCGACCTGTGTCTTGCGCTAATCCTTTGATCCAATCCCTCTCTTCTTTGACAGCTTCCAGCTATCTGCTCCCTTACTTGCCCAACTTCACCAAGTACCTGTAAGATCACAGAAGAAGAAAACTATACAAAGACATGGATCTATATTCATAAACAACTTAGGATCAGATTTAAGTTAACCATACAAATGTAACAAGCATCAATGATACAAAAGCATGGAGGAGAAACTCAAATAGTTTTTATTGATAAACAAGAAGATCCAGGAGGAGTTACAACCGATGGTTCCTGACCCAGCATCAACCTCCCAGCAAAGAAGCCCCTCTTCACCTCCAACAAAGCATAGATCACCCAATACTCTGATGTTTGTCTCAAAACCAACAACAATTCCTTACAATGTGCAAAATTCCAGCCTTTGGATCTCTGAGATGAGGGATCCATATATAGATGTGTGTAAGGAGGATGAGTCAGCTTGTGATTTGATTAGTGTCTTCTCTCTGTCAGTTCTTGCTTCCACTTGGAGACTGAAGGCCTCCTACTCATCCTTGGTCGAATTCAGTGAGGCAAGTGTCATAGGAGAAGATTCTGGAAGCTTCCATTGTCTCTCCACCTCGCGGAATGACACTGCCATTTGTCATTTCTCGCCCAACACACCCTCATAGTGCATTTAGGTGCGTTGCAACGCACCTAGCCAGTGTATTCAGGTGCTATGCAACGCACCTAGCCAGTGGAGCAGTTGAAATGATCCTGTTTTGACTTATTCTGAGCAGTTTCTGGTGGAGAACTTCTGGGAGAAGCTGTAATTTGTTGACCTTGTTCCTTTAGGGGTTAGAACAACACTTTTAGGGACTTAGGAGCCCTTGGTTTATGGACATTTCATGCTTGGAGTTGTAAGGCACAAAAATGTCTATAACACTGAGGCATAATATGTGGCAGCAGCTGAAGCAACAAAAGAAATTGTGTGGCTCAGGAAAACTCTCGAAGATTTGTAGGAGAAAACAAGTGCATTCAACTCCTCTTATGATTGCAAACACTTCTACAATAAAGTTGGCAAAGAACCCAAATTTCCATGAGTGAGCAAAGCACATCAATACAAAATACAATATGATTCGACATCATGTTGAGGCCAAGACAATCCATATATGCCATTGTTCCACAAATGAGCAGATTGCAAACATCTTCACTAAAGCACTTAGAAGAGAAAAGATTGAAAGATTCAGAATGATGCGTGGACTCACCAACATCCCTTCAGATTGGGGGGGGGGGGGATTTTGATACCTAATATTTGGGATTAGGTAAATCCATGTTAAAATAG